>CM066034.1:698978365-700178365 GCA_033557465.1 Ichthyophis bannanicus | reverse complement strand
CTCCTCTTCAATCTGATCAAAACGTAGCCACGTGGCTAATCTTCTGCCAGCCTCGACATGCTCATATAATCACTCTTCTCAAGTTGCTTCAATGGCTCCCTATTCATTTCCATATCCAGTTCAAACTTCTCCACTCATTCTGCTGCTCTTCACTATCTTTCCTCTCTTATCTCTCCCTACACGCCTCCTCAGGAACTCTGTTCTTCTGGCATATCCCTTCTATCTATGTCCTTCTCTTCTATTGTCAGCTCCAGTCTTCAGTCCTTCCACCTTGCTGCTCCTTATGCTTGGAACAAACTACCTGAGTCTGTGTCAGGCTTCATTCTGGCCCTTTTCAAATCCAGGCTAAACATCTTTGAGGCCGCTTTTGGATCCTGACCCGCTTAGTCTCCTTTGTGTTTCCTTACCATTCTCCTCGATATATCCTTCTCCTCAGCTGTTGTATTGTTTGTCTTGACTAGATTGTAAGTGCTAGTCTCCAGTCTTGTGGGTCATGAGTGATTTTTAAGGCATTCATGAGGCTTTCAATATCGGAACAGAATACCAGATTACTTTCCTTTCTGAAGAAGGGCTTCAACTGCTGGTGGTGCTTTCGATATGAAGTAATGTTGACATCTTCTAGAAGATTCCATTGTTGGAATCTTGATCCTAGCAATTCTGCCTTGTTCTTGGATAAGTTCAAATCATGAACCAGGTCATTTAGTTCTTCCTGTGTTATTCTGTGTGGAGTTGATATGCATCCCAGTGAAAATCTGGGTCACTGCATGCTGACGGACCAGGAGAAGAACAGGTCGGCTCACTCTTGTCCTTATCAGATGAATCAAGAGAATATTCTGATGGAGGTTCTGGAATAGGAAGTCCCTCACCATGTGGAACTGGTCTCAATGCAGAAGGAATGTTTGGGTAGACTATGCTCGACTTCTTTTGCTTCGTTATTCCGCTGGAAAGAGGAGGAACCAAGCAGAAGTAATATTCATTTATGTGGTTGCTTGGCTCTCTCCACACCATGGGGACTGCAAATGGCATTGATGGTCTTTTGCAATTCAACCACTGTGAAAGCTGTGTTGTACATGTAGCACAGTATATATGCGGGGCCGAAGGCTTGTCTTGGTCACTAATCTTGCATCCGAAGTAAAGATGATATGCCTTCTTCAGTTGAGAAGTGATACTTTTCTTCTGCTTGGCAAATGTCACTTCCCCACAAATGTAGCAGAAATTGTCAACGGTATTAACGCACTTTTGTGGCATTACTGTTCTGTATTGTACCTAAATGGCTAAAATTATATGATTAATAAAAGTTACATGTAACAGTAGCTTAAACTGTCTCGCACACAGTCTGAAATCTTTTAAATGCTCAACCTTTCCGACTGCGTATAGTACACTGCTGATGTCAGATGGCTTCAGCAGCCGTCTGGCAGTAGTATTGCATTGCATCAGAAAATGATGCAATCAACTCTGGATGATGTGTGCATGTTGGTATTATGCAATGTGATGCAATATTACATCATTCAAGGCTTATTTGGGATGATGTTCATGTCCTACTGGATAAATTTACACGGTGAAACGTCAAAAATGAACTACATGCAATATCTTCAAAACGAGAGCAAATAATTTTTTTTAAATATTATATTCGTGTTCAGCTCACCAAGATACTACAGATTAGGGCCTTTTAAAGTCAGTAATGATTTCAATGTTGACCAGTGTAAGCAGGGACCATATTTTACATGTGTCTGTACAGCTCTATGTACACTGTAGCACAATACAATTAGTAGTAGTTGTAGTCCCTGTTGGTTGGGATCCTATATCCCACCAGTAGGAGAGTGCCGGAGATTGCAACAGCTGCCAAAACCACCCATTCATGATGGTGGGGACCCCATCCCCGCCAGCCCAAGAGTGCGCAGGGCCATGACTGGCCAAAAATCATCTGTCCCTACTGCCAAACCATTGCACAAGGCTGCAGCTGTGGCCAGGAAATGGAGTCCATTGGTTTTCAGTACTTATAAATTAGGCTCATAAATCTAGGCAAATGGCAGGCCTAATAAGCATAACTTGCAAGCTTCTAACTCAAAATAAATTTTCAGCTGAGACTACTAGGTTTCGCTGAAATTAGGGCAAAAACATAGGAGCCTAAATTTAGGAGCTCACCTTTTATTTTTAATATCAGACCCCAAATGTATAAAATAAAAAGATACATGTTTTGCAGCTGTCTGTCTTTGTTCCCCCCCCCCCCCCGAATCCTCACCCCCAAGCATGATCTACTTTCCCTCTGGTCGCAAGAGGTAGGAATAATTCTCAATTGCTCCTGCCTTTCTAATGCTAAAGTTGAAAATGGCGCATGCTAACTCCTGACTCACCATTGCCCCCATACATGAGGTGTTCTCTAAATCTTGGCAAATGAGTAGACCAAATATAGTTCTCTTAAGTTCAGGATGCTAAATTTTAGAGAATTTTCAGCTTAAACAGTTGCCACAGTATGGCTGAAAATAGGCATCAAACTAAGGGTTTAATTTTATAGTAGGGTGCCTAATATATTTCCAGAAATGTACTAATTTTATGGCTAATTTATAAAGTCAAAATACTCGCACCAAAAAAAAAAAACCCAACCTCAAGGAGAACAGTTTCACTGGTAGTTTCCTTAGATTTGTCCTGTGATTTTGATTCGGTGAATCATTCATTTCTCCTTTCAGGGCTTTACTCGACGGGCTTGCGAGGCACAGTCCTACAATGGTTTCACTCCTTTCTCTCTGGGCGGTCCTACCGGGTATCTTTTCAAGGTTTCACTTCTTCCGCACTCCCTCTTTTATGAGGTGTTCCTCAGGGTTCTGTTTTGGCTCCTCTCTTATTTAATATCTTTCTTGCTGCCCTCGCTATTCTCATACACTATCTAAAATGAAGAGAGAACTACGCAAACTCGAAAGGAAATGGAGGAAAAAGCAAACCGAAGAAGGCAAGCAACTATACCTAACACTCCTCGCAAGATACAAGAATGAGGTAAACCTCGCTAAAAAGACACACCACACTAATCTACTCAACAAAGCGCTCAACAGACCCAGAGAACTTTTTGAACTCGTAAAATCTCTGACCAAATCTTCACAAAACTCCATCTCTGCAGACGATATAAAGGCCCAGACGCTTGCCGACCACTATGCCAAAAAGCTAAATCCGAAACTTCCCACAAGCATGACCAAAGGCATGCCACTAGCTCTCACCACTCGAGAAACCACAACTGCCCCTCAAGCAGACCCAGAAACAGAATGGAACACCTTCCAGCAATTAGGTGAGCAACAAATCTTAAACATCTTAACCAACTTAAACACCACTACCTCCCCCCTCGACCCATGCCCAGCCGCTTGGATGAAAGCAACCAAGAAAGACAACGCAAAACCCATCGCGCACATTGTCAATCAGTCTCTGAAACAAGGAATCATGCCGTCTCATCTCAAGAAATCAATTATTAGACCCATATTAAAAAACAAGTCGCTCAACAAAAGTGACCCTGCATCATATCGCCCAATCTCAAGCATAGCTTTCCTAGCAAAGATGATTGAAAAAGCGGTCCAGCACCAACTCCAGGACCACATGGACGAGATAAAAGCCCTAGATGAACATCAATACGGATTCCGTCAGAATCACGGAGTGGAAACACTACTACTGGCACTCCTTGACAATCTACTTAGGGGCCTCGAGAACAAAAACTCCATGTTCATACTCATATTCATCGATATCTCAGCGGCATTCGATACAGTACATCACACCACCCTTTTGGACCGCCTGGCCTCGCTAGGTATAACAGGGACCCCCCTGAAATGGTTCACATCATACAAATCCAATAGGATGCAACAAGTGCAATTCAACAACGACAGAGCTGATGCTTTCCCCCAAACCCAAGGGATCCCTCAAGGGTCTGCCCTCTCATCCCTACTGTTCAATTTGTATATAAAGCCGGTATGCAGTATTTTCCAGAAATACAACATAAATTACCACATATATGCCGACGATGTGATGTTATACACACAGCTCGACATAACACAGCCTAACTTCAGTCCACTAGAAGAATGCCTTGACATGCTCCAATCATGGCTTCAGCAAAACAACATGTCAATAAATCACAAAAAAACAGAGGTCATGTTCATGTCCAAGAAAGCCAATTTCATCCCGCCCACCACAGTCACACTAAACAAAAACATATACGATACAAAGCCTGTAATAAAGTATCTAGGAGTCCTACTTGACAGCAACCTCAAGATGGACAAACACCTCAGAACAGTTAACCGAGCCATCTTTTACAAACTCAAAATCCTTCAACCACTCCGCAATATCCTCGAGAAATCCGACTTTAGGTCTGTTGCTCAAGCACTAATCATTCCCCACCTGGATTACAGCAATGCCATTCTACAAGGGCTTCCAAAGAGCACACTAAGCATCCTGCAAATGGCTCAGAACGTGGCTGCAAGAGTCATCATGGAAAAGAAAGTCACCGACCACATAACCCCAGTTCTAATGGATCTGCACTGGCTCCCAGTGGCCACCCGCATCATCTACAAACTACTCATCACAACATTTAAACTCATCAATGGCATCGCACCATCCTACCTCAATAACCTAATCACTATTCAACCTAGCAACAGGAGCAGGAGAACTATGAATCTCAACACCCTATGTATCCCGACCAGCATAAGATCTGTCAAGGCCGAAACAAGCAATAGGGCGTTCACATACTCAGCGCCAATCCAATGGAACCAACTACCGCATGAATTAAGGCTCACAAACAACCTGAACGAATTTAGACGAAAACTGAAAACCTATCTGTTTCAAACCCACTACAACTTGATCTAACTGCGATACCCTACCTCAACCAGATCTCCTCTGCCGCACTCGGCAGCATATAATCTAATAGTATATAGTCATGTATAACTTGTACACCTTGGCAACTAATTCCGTACAAATTGTATATAACCATGTATAGTCTGTACACCTTGGCAACTAATTCTGTACAAATTGTATATATGGGGCCCTCCCCCAATCTACTGAAATCAAATGTATACCTTGATCTGTGTGCTTTAATCAAATATGTATCGTATCCAAATGCTTGTCCCGTGTTACGTAATCATTGACTAATCAAAATGTAAAACTGAAATCTCAATGTACCGTACAATACATTATGATTCTGTAAAGTAAACCGCTGCTGATCGTAGGAAGCAGCGGTATACAAGTGTTTACTAAATAAATAAATAAATACAGCAACAGGGTGTCTCCGCGTACTATTGCGCAGATGACATCCTGTTGCTATTTCATACAGACCCCAAAGTTCCAGGCTTGACTAGGCTTAATGATTGTCTTTCTTCCGAGACTACTTGATTACATAAAAACTATTTAAAATTAAACCCAACCCAAACTTCAACACTTTCGTTGACCGGTTTCTTGGATCTCCTTACTGTATCCCCAGTCATTGACGTCTATTCTGTTCCCTTTCACGACCATATTAGTAGGCATGGCCGTACCGAGTGTAAATCATGCCCTGAGTGACTTGCACATCGGCGCGAGCCCCTCCCCCCATGCGGCGGGAGAGAAGAGGCGTGTCTGATGTGCAAGTCGCCGGCATGCTAAGCAGATCTGTCCGTCCCTGCAAGAGCAGTTAGGGACAGATCTGCTTAGCATGCCGGCAAGAAGGCTTAAGGGGTGCATTTTAGCTAAGAGAAGAAAAAGTGGCGGCGGCAGGCAATGGCAGACAGTTAAAATGCGCCCCTTAAGCCTTTGTGCCTTGTGCCGCTGCACAGCTCTCACAGGGCTAGGTACGGACCTGTTAATAGGGTTGTGAAACAGTATTTCTACACCCTTCGACAAATTTGCTCAATTTGTTCTTATCTCTCTGATTCTTCCTTGCTTTCCTTGTTTCTCATACTGGTTATTTCTCGAATTGACTATTGCAGCATCATTTATGCTGCCATACCACAATTTCAGCTCAAACATTTGCAGTCTATATAGCATACAGCTATTCGTTTGTTTTATCACGCTACTAAATCTGATCACATGTCCCCTCTTTTCATTTGTTCTCATTGGTTACCTCTCATCCATTGCTTTCAGTACAAACTTTTAATTCTCACACATAAGATTCTTCACTCTGGGATTCCTGAATATCTTTCTTCCACTCTGATTTTAATGGAGTTCTTTTCAATTTCTTTTATTCTGTAATTTGTATTTTATTGTGAACCACTCTGGTTATATGAAGGGCGGTATATCAAAGTTTAATAAACCATAACTAATAACTTCAACAAAATTATATATAAATGTTAGGGATGATCAGAAGTAAGCTATTGAAGTATCAGTTTTATATCAATAAATTCACAAAGCTTCATTCATTCATTTATTTATTTAGAGGGTTTTTATACCGTCTTTGCTGTAATCAAAACAGTTTACAAGGAACATAAACAATTGCATCGAACGTTAAAAACATCATAGTAGTAAAATTTATACACTGAAAAACATAGTATTAATTAAAAAATGAACTAAATAATTTTAACTTATTTACAAAGGAGTTATATAATCACATGCAGAATTGTTATGAAAAATACTGACTAGGTAATGAATTATTGAAGTAGAAGGTTATGTTGGATAGATTTTGCTTTGTTCCTGCAGATTAACAAAATCAGTAAACAGATGTTTTCTGAGTTCTTTTCGAAATGGGGCTGATGAATGAGATAGAGCACAAACTTTGATGAACATGTAGCAGTAAATTTCAGTGTATATTTAATGCTTACCCCGGGACAAGCAATGTGGAACCTAAAGGGCCGGCCTGTCCATTAAGCAAGAATGTTGTTTGCATGGGGCCCCACGTTTCAGGGGGCACCGCGCCAACAACATCCTGCAATGAAGATCTGCAGGCAGGGTGGCTTTAGAGGGAACCAGAGAGGCCCCGGCTCCCTCTAACAGCTGCCGAAGTGAAGCACGTCTTTTCCCTTCACTTCAGCAGCTGTACTGAAGTTTAGAATGCTGCCGCGCTGAGTGCCGGGAAACAGGAAGTCCCCTTTGACCTCAGCGTGGCAGCATTCTAAACGTCAGTACAGCTGCCGAAGTGAAGGGAAAAGGTGTGCTTCACTTTGGCAGCTGACGAGGTGCGTGGGGGCTTCAGGCGAGGAGGGGAGGGGAGGGGGGGCTTGGACTGAAAATTGGCTGTGGGTGGTTGCTAGGACTGAAAATGGGCTGGGGGGGGTTACTAGGACTGGAAAAGGGCTGTGGGGCGTTGCTAGGACTGAAAATGGGCTGGGGGAGTTACTAAGACTGGAAATGGGCTGGGGGTTGCTAGGACTGGAAATTGGCTGAGTGGAGGGGGGGCTTGAACTACAAATATCTGATGGGGAGGGGGCTTGGAATGGAAATGGGCTGTGAGGGGAGGGAGCTAAGACTGGAAATGGACTGTGGAGGGAAGGCTTGAACTGGAAATAGCTGATGGGGAGGGGGGCTTGGACTGGAACTGGTCTGTGGGAGGGGAGCTAGGACAGGAAATGGGCTGATGGAGGGGCTAGGATAGGACAGGACATGGGCTGTTGGGAGGCTAGGATTGGAAATGCGCTGCGGTGGGGGCTTGGATTGAAATGGACTCATGGAGGGGATAGGACTGGAAATAGGCTCATAGAGGGGCTTGGATTAGAAATGGGCTGAGTGGGGGGAGCTAGGACTGGAAATGGGCTGATGGGGGGCTGGGATTGGAAATGGTCTGATGGAGGGCTAGGATAGGACTGGAAATGGGCTGTTGGGGGGCTAGGATTGGAAATGGACTGTGGTAGGGGCTTGGATTGAAATGGATTCATGGAGGGGCTAGGACTGGAAATAGGCTCATGGGAGGCTTGGACTGGAAATGGGCTGAGTGGAGGGGAGCTAGGATTGGAAATGGGCTGATGGTGGGGCTAGGAAAGGACTAGAAATGGGCTGATGGGGGGCTGGGATTGGAAATGAGCTGATGGAGGGGCTCGGATAGGACTGGAGATGGATGGAGAAGGTAGGACTGGAAATGGGCTGATGGTGGGGCTAGGACTGGAAATGGGCTGATGCAGATGCTGGGTGGGGCTGGAACTAGAAAGGAGCTGATGTTGGGGTAGGATTAGAATGAGATGGTGATAGTCTATGTTCTGCATGTGTAACCGAGCTGAGGTATTCTGTTTATGTAGTTTCTATTTGACATTGCCACTTGTTCTCTTTCCCCAGTAGGTTATGTATTGTTATTCTCTGAAATGTATTGGTTTAATATTTGCAATGTTGCCTTTTGATAGGTAGAGTATGGTGCTTTGTGAGTTCTGGTAGTGCTGTTATGATACGGCGGGTTTGCTATGGGTTCTAAATGGGCAGTGTTTGTAGTAGTTCCTAATGTGCCTGGCGGTTGGCACTGGATTATGGTAATGTAGAAATCTTTTAGTCTTTCTTTATCCATACACTCATTAAGAGGTATGTTTACTAAAAGTTAGTGTATGTTGATATTATGCAAATATTTATGAAAATGAAGCCCCTTATGCAAATTTGGCCCTACACCCCCCCCCCCCCCCCCCCAGGGCCGCCTCTGGGAACCTATGTACCTTTTTGGGAACCTGCAAGGTACTTGTGACCTGGTTTGGCCACGGTTGGAAACAGGATACTGAGCTTCATGGATCTTGGTCTGACCCATTCATTGTGGGATTTCTTATGTTTTTAGAAGTAGGCTCTTTAAATGGCAGATCTTGCACCTACATTGCAGGTGCAGACATTTACACCAGTCCTGGAGATGACGTAAATGTCCATGCCAATAATTTTAAAATATGCATGTAAATTAAAGTACTTTAATCTACACATGTACTTGTGCACTGTGTCCATGCTGCACCCAAACTTTGCTCCTGTGCATACCTACTGGCAAAATACACACCATCAAGTCAAAGCACATACTTTTATGCCATTCGGAAGTTTGTGACCATTAATGCACATATGTGCCCACATGTGTGGAAACAACTTTATAGAATTACCTCCAGTATGTAGATGAGAGATACAAAAAGGAGAATAAAGAGAAAACAGAGAAAAAGGTGGTGATAGAAGGGAGAGAGAACTAGGCAGGAATGAGAAGAATGAGAAAAAAATGGGGAAAGAGGGAAATAAAGGGAAAGTAAGTGGGGAAAAGGTGAAGGTCTGTGTCAAAAGCATGAGTGTTCCCTCTTCCCATCATACACATTCAGTGAAATTTAGGGGCAGGTTTACTAAGCTGTGCTGTTAACGTTCCCTTGAATGTTTTCTAACTGACATGCTCAGAGTCACGTTAACAGCGCACGCACAATACAAAGTGAAGGGTTTATCCCAACATATCTGCTTTGCATGCGATGGAGAGAGAAGTGGACAGTGTAGGGGCTGAGTGTAGGCTTCCCAGCCAGGGGACAGCCAGCGCATGGAAGGTTGCTGTACATTAGCTGCCACGACTGCTGATAGTCCGGCTGCAGATAATTCTACCTCAAGAAGTGTCATTTAAATGTAGTTGCACCACCAGCAGTCCAGTATCGCAGCCACTGGCACACTCCTGCAGACCCCACATGAGGAACCGCAGCAAGCCCCACGGACCTTATTAGGCCCCTCTCCCCCCAAGCACCCAATTCCTCCACCGGACGCCGCCTCCTGAATTCATCATTGCTGTCCCCCGTCTCATCCTCCTCTGCATGTCCACAATCCCTCCCCAATGTACCATATTGGTAATGGTGCAGGCACTGGAAGCATCCCCCCCCCCCCCCGATCATGCCCCTCTCCCAACAATAGGGCAGACTAGCCCTCACCCCACTCTCCCGTTACTCCCCAAGCACTTATCTCACTGAAATCCCTGGTGCCTAGTGGATGGGGCAAAAGCGATCACCCCTCACTCCTGCCCATTGCAACCTGGGTGGAAAATGGCAGATCTCACCACTAGTACTACTCACAGTGAGTGAGAAGGGATCACGTTACATAAAACTGCAGATAGTGTGGGTGCACCCGCTCTATCTGCTGCTATATGTAACATGTGTCTGCCCTGTGCAATTGCTGCACGTTTATTTTTTCTCTACTACTACTACTGATCATTTTTATAGTGCTACAAGGCATATGCAGCACTGTACAGGCACATGTAAAAGACAGTACCTGCTCATCAGTGCTTACAATCTAGTCAAGACAGACAACACAACAACTGAGGACAAGGATACATCTAAGGGAATGGTAAGGAAACACATAGGAGACTAATTTATTTAGCTGCATTTATATTCTGCTTTTCACCGGGTCAAAGCGATCAATTGGGGGATACATTTAACACAAGGGGATATGACACACATATGTTAATACTTACAGGGAACATGGGCAATGGAGGGTTAAGTGGCTTGCCCAAGACCACAAGGAGTGCCTATAGGACTAGAAATACCAGTCCCTCCGGCCTGAGATTGCTGTCCCCTGGTGGGACGTGAACCCCCAGCCCTCCGGCCTGAAGTACCTTGTCCTAACCACTAGACCACTCCTAGAAGATCCAAAAGCGACCTCCAAGAAGTGAGTTTTCAGCCTGGATTTGAAAAGGGCCAGAGATGAAGCCTGATGTACAAGGCTCAGGTAGTTTGTTCCAGGTATAAGGAGCAGCAAAGTGAAAGGATTGAAGTCTGGAGCTGGCAGTAGAAGAGAAGGGCAGAGATAAAAGGGATCTGCCAAAAGAGTGGAGCTCCCGAGAAGGGGAGTAGGGCAAGATAAGAGAGGAAAGGTAATGAGGAGCAGCAGAATGAGTGCACCTATAGGTCAGCAGGAGAAGTTTGAACTGGATATGGAAAGAGATAGGGAACCAATGTGATCAGCTCTATAAGACCGCTCTAAACGCATGATAGGTGCAAAACCATACCGTAGATTAGTAAACATTCCCCTTAGTCTTGATATCTCTAAATTTGCATTACAATTTTAGAGTGACTTTTACTTTTGCGACCTATGGATACTTTATGTTAAATTATCAAAAGTAAGTTTCAGAGCTGGAAATCTATTTGTCTGCTCCAAGGAGTCAGTCAATATTTTAAAATTAACATAATAAAATCATCAAATGTATCCTTATAAAAGCATTAGTAGAATTCAATAAATTCAATGCCTCCGAACTTAAAACCAATGAAATTCTCTTTCTCTGTCATCCACTTTGGATTGCCTGAGTTTGGATGACCTTGGGAGTGCCATAGTAACCTGCTGAAGTAAACACTGAGCGCGTTAGAGTATTGATAGCATTAATAATCTGTAAGACAGATGTAGAATCCATGATCATAAGGCAACCATTTCCTTTTGAACTATCCAAAATAACTATTAAATCTTGATGAGTGATTGAGAGCATAGATTTGTGGTTGTCTATTAAAGCCATCTCCATATGCAATAAAAACATTAGGATGTCAGATGCTAAACAAAAAAACTGTAAAAGCTATAAAAAAGTCAAGGAAATGGCTCTTTTCTCTAAGTGATATTGATATAGCAGCACTGGTGTCAGCCCCATTGGCCCTCTATAGTTCAGCTGGCAGCACCATTCCCCAAATGAGTAAAGTTCTTAAGTGGAAAAGTCAAATACTACTTTGTTTTCTCTAAACTCATTAAACATTAGAAGCAAAAGCAAAAATGGGATGTGAAGACTACTTTAGCACTGTATATACTCAACTATAGTTCATTACTGTATATTCAGTGTCCATTTATTCAAAGAAGGTTGGGGGCTGTGCTAGATATTTCTGTAAGGAGAACTTTGAGTGAATGAAAGCCTGCTAGTTTACTCAAAATCTTTCTTTATAAGCCTGACTTAAAAATTTAATCCACATTAAATTTTATAAAATATCTATAACTGTACATTGTTTATCTGTTTTCTAGTTGCTGACACTTCTATCCTGTCTAAAAAATGACAAATGATATAATAGGATACCTTTTTATTGGATTGGCTTCTATAATTGTTTTTGTTTGTTTATTAACCTTTATTTCCACGCAGCAGCAACATTACTTTTCTGATTCTATAAATAAATGCCCATAAAATCTTCTGTCACCTTTGTTTGTTTATTTGCTAACATTTTATGAATCATCCAGTCTTTATCTTTATTTGCACACTTGATATGCTGTGCCTTACGCAGGTACCTGGGCTGTTTACAATAAGCAAAGTTTGCTTTGAAAAACAAAGAAGGAAAGGAATGCCAATTTCTGATAGGACAGAGCAACACAATCACACAGAGGTAGAGAGGGGTGGGGGGAGGGGGAAAGAGTATAGAAGAGGGGAGGGAGGCAGAGGAGCTATGTGTGAGATGGCAGGAGATCAAAGTCAGACTGGAACAGATGTGTCTTTAACATGGATTTAAAGTTGTGAAAAATTAACTCTAGATGGAGGTCAGGGTGAAGGGCTTTCCAGAGGGCGGGACCAAGGAAGAAAAAGGCATGTATAATCTGACAATAAAACTATACACATTTAAAATGAAGAGGCCCTTTTACTAAAGTGTGCTAGGAAGTTAACGTGTTTTAATACTTGGCAACCATTATCGTAGGCCTGTGCTAATGATTACCATGCAGTAAACCAGGGCAGTAAAAATCCTGCATTCACTGCTTAATGTGCCTAGGGGTGGGACTGGGAAGGTTATGGGTGGAGTCAGCACAGTTAGCCCATGGTACTTATCGCACAGTACCATGCACATATTGCATTTAGCACATGATACCGTGTACGGTCAATTTTTGCAGTTAACATGGATACCCTTAATGCTACCTCAAGAGGAAGCATTAATTCCATTCATGCAAATTGCTATTGCACATGGTAAGGAACTTTTCCATGCAGTAAGTGCAGGAGATATGCTAAGCACACCCCCACAGTTACCGCATGACTTTTGCACTTACCGTGAGTTGGGTTTTGCTCCTAATGCAACAATAAATGCAAAAACTTCCCACTTTAGTAAAAGGGCCCCATGATCCACAACTAAAATATGACGAACAGCTAAAAGTATTTTTAAACTCATAGTACTGAGCAGCTCAAACCAGGCTGCCATGAAACTATTAAAATCAGATACAGAACCCTAACATGCTTAGCACTGGCCTTAGCAGGTGTTCAGCAAAGTGTATAGCTGCTTGGCAGTAGTTAGGGCACACCGAGAGAGGGAAGTTGTCGCATACTACCTTCGGAGCTAAATAGCCATTGCCTCTGTCACCATGCCACCATCGCTCTTTTTTTTTTTTTGTACCGATGGATGCTGCAGGAGAAGTGGAATGGGAACTCTGCATGAGATTTTTGGCTGTTGGTGTGGGTCTAGAGCTCCAAGTACGTGGACGAAAGGGCAGTGAAGAAATGGGTCATGGAGAGTAGCAAACATGAGGGTTTACAAAGGGTGACTAAAAGGCCAAGACCAGGCCTTCTATAAAGTAAGCTTTTGCCTAGCTTATCTCAAGAAGTCATAAATACTGTATAGCATATTGTGAAATATTTGTAGGAAAAATCCATTCATTTTTGGTCTGTTATAATGATGTCCATAATAGGAGTACTGCACTTAATACTAATACAATATTTTCACAGATTTGCATATCAGTCTTAAAATGGAGGAACAGTAGATGTACATTAATACAGCAAGAGAAAATAGTACAGTATAAATAATGGACTAAATAAAAGAGGATGAGGCGATTGCCAGTTGTGTAGTTGTGGATGACATAATTAGGGAAGAGAGTCAGGCCATGTGATAGATGACATAATGGAGATGTTGAAATATTTAAATAAATGTAGTATTTGGATATGATAATGCATCAAGCTGTTAAAGGTCCCCGTAAGTTGCCCATGTTCCCTGTAAGTATTAGTGTATGTGTCTCATATCCCATCATGTTAAATGTATCCCTCAATTGTGTTGTGACCACGTTGATTGAAGGATAAGGTGGTATATAAAACTGTCTAAATAAATAAAGGTGATAAAATAAGGTGAAGAAGATGAATTGTCATTGGACTTAGAATAAATATGTTATTAACATGCAGCAGAACTCACTCAAGATAAGGGAAAGGGAACCAAAAGAAAGACAGGAACATCAAACATCAAAGTTTCTTGTTCTTGTGAAGGCATATTTTAGAAATGACATCTAAGTGTAATCTAGGATGTCCATGTCAAAATGTCTGTATAATGGCCATCCACGTGCAAGTTTCATCCTGATTTTAGAAACTTGCACATGTCCAAAAGTGATGACTCCTGCCACCTAGACACCCCCGTGATAAAAGATTAGGATGGGAAAATCTGTTCCATGAACATCCCTACCTGTTATTTTGCAAAAGGAAACATACATCAGTGTCCCGACCAGAAAACAAGTGCCCTCATTTCCGTTCTGTGTTCCTTTTTTAGTGAGAAGTATTGCGGATATCAGAGTACCCTCTTCTCTACCCACTCCAGGTATTTTGATGGCAGAATGAGAGCTTTTCTGTTGCCCATTCGTGCTATGGAGCAGGAATAGACATGGACATTACCACTGCTGGCTTTAGATGTGCTTGCCGTTTCTGAACTCGGGCATTTTCTAGAATGCCGTAGACATGCCTCATGCAAGATAGACATGTTCATCTTGGAAACGTCCACATAGCTGGCTTTGTAAAATGACTCAGGGGTCATCTTCAGGATTTTCATGTCTATGTGCAGCTTTTTAGACATCCAAGTCATGAATAGGGCTTCTTAAATGACAATCATTGGCGTCAACAGCCAGTATCATGATCTTTGCAGTTTTCTAGGTCATGACACATCTTAGTAAGTGGAGCCAACATTTCAGTCTTTCTTCAGGGTCAAGTGGTTTTGCATTGGGTGTCTGTTTTTATACTGGCTCCCAATCACTGGCTCCCAATCACCTCCCGCATCCGTTATAAGGTGCTACTAAACATTTTCAAAATCAAACAGAACTTCTCAGCAGACAGTCTGAAACCCCTCATCAAACCTGATATATGCACCAGTCCCAGGAGGAGAGACACCTCAGACAACATCAACACACCCAAAGCATTTACTAAAACAAGACAGGATACCTCATGAAGAACATTATCCCTGACCAGGCCAGCACTCTGGAACTCACTCCCCAACAACCTGAGATCAACTACAGACCTCAAGGACTTCAGGAAAATGCTCAAAATGACTATCTTCACAGAACACTATAAGGACATCACCTGACCTGACCGACGGCCCTCTCTTCGCCCTACCTCGCATCCTATCCAAGCTGCCTCCCACCTCCCCCTCCCTGCAATATGTATATAGTTCCTGTATATAGATCTCATTGTATATGGTTCACCTGTACGTAGATCTCATTGTATGTAGCTCACCCCGCAATCATCTTTTACACTGTCAATTCTAACTGCATGCCTGCACCCATGCACTTTTTGATTTGTTTGATGCATAAACTGCTTTGATTTCAGGATAAAGCGGTATATAAATCCTTTTAAATAAAATAAATAAAATAGTAATTCTCAAAATGGACTGATAGGATTAAGGCTAAATGTTTGTGCAAGTGTTTACTTAGAGGCCAATTCTAATCCTCATGTCCTGCCCCTGTATGGTCTGACAGAATTTGGATGTGAAGTGATAGCACCCGATTCTGATCCCATGGGGGCTAGACGTGCCCGCAGAATCAGAATCTGGTCTACTGGCCTGAATGTGCAGACCGAACCCTGATTCTGGAAGGCTGGATGCCCAGCAGATCCCCGACTAGCCCTGCCAGGCTCCTGAATGGAACAGCGATGGCATGGCGTCCTGTTGCCATGCCACCGCTGCTCCATTCAGGAGCCACGATCACCGGCCAATGGAAAAACATGTCTTTCCCCACAGCCCAACCCCCAATTGGGCATTCTAAGGCCAGGGTCAGGCTGCAGGGAACCCCTCGCGCCCCTTCACCTTATCCTCAGGGTCCTGCGCCACAATCCCCTGCCGTCCAGAGGGACTAAATCCACCTTTGAGGAAGAATAAGTCCCCCATCTACATTGCAGACCCTGGACGTACAGGGCCGACCTTTGAATCGGCCCTGTAATTCCAGGATTAATCGCTGCCCACTCCCTGCCCTGGCTCGTCCCATGGCCCACCCTCTCCCACCTACAAACAGATCTCCCCGCACAACTCAACTATATGTGAAGGAAGCTCTGTCCCCAGCAGCATGATCAGGGCATTTAGTCCCACTAAATGAAGATTGGAATTGACCCCCTTACTGTCTGAGTTTGGGGATCATAAGCCCCAGTTAGAAAAAATCTTCTAGACCTATTATTATTATTATCGGTGGAAGCTTCATTGTAAGACACAGTCTAGGACTGGTTTTAATTCTGTGATTTGGGTTCTAACCAAGAAACGAAGACTAATGCAGGTATTGGCACAAGATGTAAAGTGTTCCAAGTAGGCTAGTCCTATGCAGAATTTCTGAAGTCAAGTTTAGTAGGTCTGAAATCTGTAAAAAATGTAGGAAATCCCTTTGGTATAGTCCTGAGAGCTCAAATCACAACTGGTGTTACAGGAGATTTTTTTTTCTTCTAAAGTTTTTCAAGTTCAGTCTGACGGTCTCTATTTTGTCAATTTCTCTCATTCTTTATCCTCAATTTGGGTATCACCTGGGATTGCCACATCTATAAACCATACTTTCTTCTTTTCTACAACAGTCATATCAGGTGTATAGTTTTTTGAAATGTCTGTCTGTTGTATTTCTAAGTCTCACCGGATCTTGACCAGTTTATTTTCTACAACCTTCTCTGCAACATGTTACCACAAGTTTTTTTTTTCATCACAGATTCCAGTGGATGATCTTTGCCACTCTATCGTGCCTTTTTTTGTAATCAGCCCGTGCATTTTTGCTGTTATTGTTGTTAAGTGCCTTCGAGTCGGAGTCGACTCATGGCGACCCTCTGGATAGATATCCTAAATTGTGTTCAGTCTTCAGTCAGGCGACTCATTGTTGACAGACTGGTACCCATAGCTGCTGTTATTGTATCGATCCATCTCATTGCTGACCTTCCTCTTTTGCGTTGACATTCTATCTTGCCAAGCATGATGTCTTTCTCTAATGATCTCTCTCTTCGCATGATGTGTCCAAAGTATGAAAGTCAAAGTCTTGTCATCTGAGCTTCTAAAGAAAGCTTAGGTTTGATCTCCTCTAGTACCAACTGGTTTGTTCTTCGGGCAGTCCATGGTATACACAGTATTCGCTGCCAGCACCATAATTCAAAGGCATCAATTTTCTTCCTGTCTGTCTTTTTCACTGTCCAGTTTATTGAAAATACCATGGCTTGAACAAGTCAAATCTTTCTATGGAGAGAAACATCTCTGCTCTTGAGAATCTTATCTAGGTCTTTCATAGCCATTCTGCTAAGAGCAATGCGTCGTCTGATTTCTTGACTGCTTGTTCCTTCTTTATTGATAGCTACAGTTTTTTTTTAAACTGCCTCTAATGTTTCGATTGATTTTTACGTTTTTTGGTGCGCTGAATCCAAATCTGGTAACCAATTTGCTCCATCACGTACAGATTTTTTGCTACATTGGGTTAGCAGTTTGAGGTGAACGTTTCAGATTGAGTGCGATCGAGATAAAAGTTTCTTGGATGAATTCTTTATACTAATTGTTTAGTAGTTATTCAAATAAGAATAAAGAAAATTGTAACAAGGCAGCACATAAGAATAGAGTAATGTCAACAAAACACACTGTGATGGTAGCAAAATTGTCTGCACTTAAAACAGCCACATACATGTGCACAAACATTGAGCATATAAGAGCGAGGTTAGACACAAAGCAAAGCAAAGAAATGTGCAAAAAATGTTGTACAGGTATGTATGTAAGAATAGAAAACGCAAACCGCACCATTGCAATACATGAAGACAAACACCCGATGGTGTGAAAATAAAATTCTAATAAATGAGATCCGACACTGTGGTAATAACTAGCAAATTTTTATTTCAAAGTTTAGTAAAAACACGATATTTGTCAACACAGTTTAGATTTTAAAGTCATTCTTGGGTCAATCAATCTCCTGGTGGGCCCGTTTCTTCTTCCCCCGAATGCTTCTCTTGGTGCGCTGCTTGGCGTATTTTTCATCTGGGGTTTCCCGCAGCAGCAACCAGCAGAAATCAGCCATCATAGTGTTGTTCCATCTTCCTTGGTACCTTCTCTCTGCGTCCTTGATGTCCTGGTGAAACCTTTCACCTTGTTCTTCACTGTACGCCCCCAAGCTTTCGGGAAACAAGTTCACATGGGAGTGCAAGAAATGGACTTTCAGGCTCATGTTACAGCCTTGTTCTTTGAAGGCATTGAACATCCTGGCAACAATATCCTTATAGTTCTCATCCCGCCTGTTCCCCAAGAATTTGAGAACAACATCCTTGAAGGAATCCCAGGCTTCTTTTTCCTTCTCAGACATCGTTTCAGCGAATGCTCCATCTGAAATGAGTTTCCTTATATCAGGGCCAACAAACACTCCTTCCTTTAGCTTTGCTTCAGAAAGTCGGGGGAACTTTGAGCAAAGGTACCGAAAGCACTCACCATCTTTTGGAAGGGACTTGATGAATTGCTTAATGAGACCCAACTTAATGTGGAGAGGTGGTAATAGAATTTTATCACGAGGTACCAAGCTCTCATGAAGAACATTTTTCTCACCGGGTCTCAAATACTCCCAAATTGGCCAGTCTTTTTTCCCCCAGTGTAGGTCGCGGGCCCGGCTATCCCACAAGCAAAGGAAGCAGGGATATTTGGTGAAACCGGATTGCTGCCCTAATAGCATGGATAGAATTTTAAAGTCTCCACAAATCATCCACTTATGCTCATCATAACGAATCTTCTGAAGAATCAGGGCCAAATTCTCGTATTTTTCTTGGAGAATAACAGAGTGAGCAATAGGAACTGAAGCGAATGTGTTGCCATTATGAAGAAGAACACCTTTTATGCTGTCTTTTGATGAATCAATGAACAGCCGCCATTCAGCAGGATCATACTTGAGTTTAAACTTTTCCATCACTCCGTATATATCGTTGCAAAATACCAAATCTTCCTCTTTGCTGAAATACTTCAAAAATTGTGTTTCGCGGTTGCGGTACCAATAAAAAGTTGTTCCTGGTGACAATAGATTTTTCTGTTTAAGCCGAGAACCTAGCAGTTGGGCAGCATCTTTTGGGAGTCCTAAATCCCGGACTAAATCATTCAATTCAGCTTGAGAGAAAAGTTCAGGTTTCGGATCTGGTTCAGTTTCAAACTCGGAAGTACTGGACTCATCGGGAAAAGCCATCTGATGAGTCTCATCGTGATCAGAACCGTCCACACAAATATGATCCAAAGATTTTGGTGGTTCAGGCACAGGTACTTCATTGCTATGAGGCATAGGCCTAATTGCTGAGGGAAGGTTGGGGTAACTTATTACGTTCTTATTTTTTAAGTTGTATCCCTTCACAATGCAAGAGCAAAAATAGCAGTCACTGCTGTGGTCTCTTTGTTCACGCCACATCATAGGCATTCCGAAACGAAATGCTTGTTTTTTACCTTTCATCCATAAGCGTAGATCTTCCTCACATGTCTTGCACACTTTGTGAGGAGCCCACGGTTTGTCTTGATCGCCTAACTTCAAACCGAAATAGGCGAAATATACTTTTTTAATAAATGCAGAAATGTTCCTCTGCCGCTTTTTCACGGTATATTCCCCACAAATAAAACAAAAACTGTCCGGAGAGTTGACGCAACCTCTGGCTCTGTGAGCCATCACAAATACACAGCACTGCAAACTACAACTGTAGTGAACCACTTCGGAATAAAGCTGGATTATGACTGAGCAAACAAAAGGTAATAATGAACTTGCAAGAAACTGAAATTTGACATGAACGTTCATGTCGCAACCACCGTGTTTGAGCGAGCGAACGAGGCGAGGCGAACAGGAAAGAACATGCGCCAGCGCGAGTACTGGATTTAGCCCCCCGCCTCCCAATTGTCCTGTTAATGTATAAAATGAATACAAAACACTCTAAAATATCATGAGGGATTGTTTCTAGTTAGTTAACCATTACAACCTCTATTTTGGGCCAAGAAAATAAACTGCAGTCGGCTAAAAAGAAATTATGTGAACATTCCTTATATGGGTAAGAAATCTAATTTTGCAAGAAAACGTGACGTGATGAAACATTTTGGCTATTTTTCCTGGATTCAGCACCCCAAAATCTATAGGAATCAGTTGCAAAACTGGAGGCAATTTTTTGGTAGTGTACCTGTGTAGTTGATCCAATAGGTTAAAGTTGTTCACGATTTCAATTTCTTCTCCTTCAACGATGAACCTGTTGATTATGCCAGTTGTCATGATCTTTGTCTTCTTTACATTAAGGTGCAGGCCCATTTTGAGACTGTTCTTTGAGTGTGAGAAGCAAATGTTTCAGATCATCTTCACTTTCAGCCAGTAATGTGGTATCATCAGCATAGCGAAGGTTGTTGATGAGTCGTCCACCAATCTTCACACCTCTGTTGTCTTCATACAATCCTGCTTCTCTGATTTGTTCTGCATATAAATTAAACAGGTAGGGGGAAAGTATGCAGCTTTGTCTTACACCTTTGCTTATTTTAAACCATTCTGTTTCTCCTTGATCCATTCGAACTGTTGCTTCTTTATCAATGTACAGATTGTGCAAGAGTACGATCAGGTGTTCTGGTATACCCATGCTTCTTAATGTGGCACAGAGTTTCTCATGGTTTACACAGTCAAAAGCCTTGCTATAGTCGATAAAGCACAAATAGATATCCTTTTGGTATTCTTTAGTCTTTTCAAGGATCCATCTCACATCTGCAATGATGTCTCTCGTTCCTCGCCCTTTCCTGAACTCTGCTTGCACTTCAGGTAGTTCTTGTTCCAGATATGGTTGTAGTCTCTTTTGAATAATCTTCAGTAGAATATTGCTGGCATGTGGGATCTGAGCGATTGTGCGATAATTTCCACAGTCAGTTGGATCACCTTTCTTTAGTATTGGTATAAACACAGATCTTTTCCAGTCAGTTGGCCATGATGTTGTCTTCCATATTTCTTGGCAGAGCCTTGTAAGTACGGTAACAGCTGCATCAGATTGCTGTAATACTTCTATGGGAATGCTATCAATGCCTGGTGCTTTGTTCTTTGATAAGGCTTTCAATGCTGCTTTAACTTCTTCTTTCATCACCAATGGTTCCCGATCATAAGGTACAGGTTGAAACGGCTGTTGGTCCACTTGATCTTTATCATATAAAAACTCTGTATATTCCTTCCACCTTTTCTTGATCTTCTCAGCATCATTCAACATAGAACCTTGAGCATCTAGTAACATTCCAATTTGAGGCTGGAACTTTTTCTTTAACTCTCGTAGCTTTAGGAAAGCCAATCTTGTTCTTCCTCTAATAGTTTCTGCTTCTATTTCCTTGCATGCGTCGTCGTAGTACTTTTTCTTGTCCTGTCTTGCTGCACGTTGGAAATCTCTGAGTTCTGTTATTGTCTTTCTTTCTCCTCTGGCTTTAGCTTCTCTGCATTTCTGGGAAATTTTCAGAGTTTCTTCTGTCATCCATTTTGACCGTTTTTGCTTTTTCACCTTTTGTAGAGACTTCTCGCTTTCTTCCAACACAACCTTCTTGATGTCATTTCATAACTCTTCTGGAGCTCTGTTATTTGTATCTAACGCAGCAAATCGATTTTGCAGGCAGTCTTTAAATTCCAGTGGTATATTCTCAAGGTCATATTTTGCTGCATTCATGAGTGGTTTGCTCTTTTTCAACTTTAGCTTGAGTTTGCATGCTAGTAGATGATGATCTGTACCACAGTCAGCTCCAGGTTTTGACTTTGTTGATGTTATAGACCTTTTCCATCGTTGACTTCCACAGATGTAGTCAATTAAATTTTTATACAATCCATTGGGTGAAGTCCATGTGTACAGTCGCCGCTTGTGTTGATGGAAGAAGGTGTTTGAAATGAATAGATCGTTGGTCTTGCAGAATTCTATCAGTCTTTTTCCAGCTTCATTTCTGTTGCCAAGTCCATATTTTCCAACAGGTTTGCCTTCTTTGTTGCCAACGTTTGCGTTCCAGTCACCCATGACTATCAGGATATTCTGTTTGCATGTTCTGTCAATTTCAGCTTGTACTTGTTCATAGAACTCTTCAATTTCATTCTCTTCTGCAGCTGTTGTTGAGGCATATACTTGAACTATAGTTATGTTGATAGGCATTCCTCGTAGACGAATAGAGATTAAGCGTTCGCTGACTGCATTGTATTTCATTACGGTTCTTGCAAGTTTCTTCTTTATTATAAATGCAACACCATTTGTCTTTCATTTCCAGCATAGTAGACCATGTGATCATCTGATGCAAAGTGCCCTATGCCAGTCCATTTCAGTTCGCTGACACCCAACAGATCAAGTTGTACGCGTTCCATTTCATTCTTGACCACCTCCAACTTCCCTTGGTTCATGCTTTGTACGTTCCATGTTCCAATGCGTAAGACATCTTTACAGCATCTGACTCTCAATTCATGCACAGCTACATCAGCAGTCAGATGTCCTGAGGGCTTTGATCCAACCACATCATAAATGCTGGTTTTACTCTGAAAAGTCTTCAACTCTTCCCCAGTAGCTAGATGAGTGCCTTCTGACCTGGGGGTCTCATCTTCCAGCACTATAGCACAATTTGTTTTGTTGTAACTATCCATTGGGTTTTCATGGCAAGATACAGAAGTAGATTGCCAGGACTTTCTTCCGCGCAGTTTAAGTTTGGTGGTGTTGCCATTGTCACAGAAATGTGATCCTCCGCCGTCAACACTATCCCATTCTGCTGCTGCCCAGATGGGTTGTTTGTCTTGGTCTGGCACCTCAGCTGAGACCTGTCCATCTTAGGAGACCCTGCCAGTAGTTAAACTACCAATAGTTTAGCTCTCAGCATCACTGATGCTCATAAGCCCTCACAGCACGACAAGCTGCAAACCAAGTGAGGGGCATTTTTGCTACAGCTTCTAATTATATGATCTACAATTGTATTCTTGGATTTACACAATCGGTATTGGCTGTCATCCAGAACATGTTGTATTTTAGTATTGATGCCATTAGTTTGTAAAACCTGTTTTTGGTCTGCCATTATCAAGCCCTAAATTTATTTTTTCAGTGCTCCAGATGTTAACCATTCCCAAGGTCTTATTCACCTTTCCTTCAATATGTCTAATACCGTGTATATTGACCATGTAGTGGCTTCTCTTTCCCAGTGTTCATTTCTATTCTGAATTATTTCTTTCTTATATTCTATTTGTATTTTAATTGTTTTAAGAAGCTGTTATTATTATTTGTCTAGCTCTCCAAGGTGTAGTCAGTGCTTTACAGAGATGTAGGAGGCAATCTCTGCTCTTATGATCTTACAAGCAAATCAAGACCAACTTACAAGACACAGGCAAAAAACAGAGTACCCTTTTACTAAAGCCCACTGTTTAACATGTGTATGCTGTGCACAAAGACACCTGATGTCTAGGCATGATAGCAAGCAATTGCTATAACATGCATTCCTCAGCCATTGCATGGTGCAGCAGGGATGGGGCTGGCTAGGACCGAAATGTGAGTGTTGACCGTATATTCAGATTAGTGTGGACATCATTTGTGTGCTCTCACTGTCAATGCAGCAAATTTTGCAAGTGCAGGTATCATTATTTGGTGCACTTGAGTTAATTGCATTAGTTACCTTTTAACTTTCGAAAGGGAGACTATGATAAAATGAGGAAAACAGTTAAGAAAAAACTAAAAGGAGCAGTTGCGAAGGTTAAAGACGTACATCAAGCTTGGGTGTTGTTGAAAAATACTATCTTGGAAGCCCAGGCCAGCTGTATTCCACGCTTTAAGAAAAGTGGAAGGAAGTTCAAAAAACTGCCAGCATCGTTTAAAGGTGAGGTCAGAGAGACTGTTGTTGCCAAAAAAGCATCTTTCAGGAAATGGAAAAAAGAGCCAAACGACGAAACCTGGAAACAGCACAAGCACTGGCAAGTCAAATGCAAGGCATTGATAAGGCAGGCAAAGAGAAAATTTGAGAAGAAGCTTGCTGCGGAAGCAAAAACGTGAAATAAAGACCTTTTCAAGTACATTCGTAGCAAAAAACCTGTGAGAGAGTCAGTTGGTCCATTAGATGTTAAAGGGGTTAAAGGAGCACTAAGAGGCGACAAGGCGATAGCGGAGAGACTGAATGAATTCTTTGCTTCGGTCTTTACTGAGGAAGATGTAGGGATGTTACCCATGACTGAAGTGGTATTTAAAGGTGCGGAAGAATTGAAGGAAATATCGATACATCGGGAAGATGTCTTACAACTATTAGATAAACTGAAGAGTAGCAAATCACCTGGGCCGGATGGTATACATCCAAGGGTGTTGAAAGAACTGAAATATGAGATTGCAGAACTGCTATCAGTAATCTGTGAACTATCATTAAAATCATCTCTAATACCTGAAGATTGGAGGATCGCCAATGTAACACCAATTTTTAAAGAGGGTTCCAGGGGTGATCCGGGAAACTACAGACCGGTGAGCCTGACGTCATTACCGGGAAAAATGGTAGAAACCATCATAAAGAATAAAATTACTCAGCATGTAGATAGTCACAACCTAATGGGAGAAAGCCAACATGGCTTTAGACAAGGAAGATCTTGTCTTACTAATCTGTTATGTTTTTTTGAAGGAGTGAATAAACAGGTGGACAAAGGTGAGTCGGTTGATATTGTGTATCTGGACTTTCAGAAAGCCTTTGACAAGGTCCCTCATCAGAGACTTTTGGCAAAACTAAAGAGTCATGGGATAGGAGGCAATGTACTATTGTGGATCAGGAACTGGTTAAAAGATAGAAAGCAGTGGGTAGGGCTAAATGGCCAATTTTCCCAATGGAGAAAGGTGAATAGTGGTGTACCCCAGGGATCTGTGCTGGGTCCGCTGCTTTTTGACATATTCATAAATGACCTGGAAAGTGGAATAACGAGTGAGGTTATCAAATTTGCAGATGACACAAAACTATTTAAAGTTGTTAAAACCCAAGAGGATTGTGAAAAATTGCAAGAGGATCTTGATAAATTGGAAGACTGGGCATCAAAATGGCAGATGAAATTTAATGTGGACAAGTGCAAGGTTATGCACCTAGGGAAGAACAACCCAAACTATGGTTACACGATGCAAGGTTCCACATTAGGAACCACCACCCAGGAAAAAGATTTAGGCGTCATTGTGGATATCATGTTAAAACCCTCGGCCCAGTGTGCAGCGGCGGCCAAGAGAGCAAATAGAATGCTAGGTATGATAAGGAAAGGAATGGAAAATAAAACAAAAGATATTATAATGCCTCTATATCGTTCCCTGGTGAGGCCGCACCTTGAATATTGTGTGCAATTCTGGTCGCCGTATCTTAAAAAGGATATAGCGATTTTAGAAAAGGTACAGAGAAGAGCCACCAAAATGGTAAAGGGGATGGAAGGATACTCCTATGAAGAAAGGCTAAAAAAGTTAGGGCTCTTTAACCTGGAAAAGAGACGGCTGAGGGGAGATATGATAGAAGTCTATAAATTAATGAACGGAGTGGAACGGGTAAACGTAGATCGATTGTTTACCTTATCAGAATATAGAAAGACTAGGGGACATGCAATGAAGCTACAGGGTAAACTATTTAAGACTAATAAAAGAAAATATTTTTTCACTCAACGTGTAATCAAACTCTGGAATTTGTTACCGGAGGATGTAGTAAAGGCTGTTAGTGTAGCTGGGTTTAAAAAAGGTTTGGACAAGTTCCTGGAGGAAAGGTCCATAAACCATTATTAAGAATTGACCGAAGATATCAATGCTTGACCCAGTACAAGCATTGTGGAACTTGTGTCTCTTGGGGAAACTGCTAGGTACATGTGACCTAGATTGGCCACTGTTGGAAACAGAATACTGGGCTTGATGGACCTTGGTCTGACCCAGTATGGCATATCTTATGTTCTTATGTTCTTATGTTCACTTTAGCATATGCATCTGCGGGTTAACTGCTGAGAACAGGTGTTAGTGTTCTTAATTAGCTTGCTTAGGAGTCTGATAGCTGAGTATTGTATAAAGGTCTACAGTGCCTTGCACTAACTATCATTCCCACAGGGTCTCCATTGCAAGCAAGGTACTTCTGTGACTCTTGAATACAAACGGTCTACCTGAGAACTCTTAAAGGGGGCTGTTTTCATTTTTAATTTCTAACTTTTTCTGGTGCATTGTCTAGTGAATTGTAGCTGTATTGCCAAAGGGGTATTTTTGTGTTCTTAAGCAAAGCCATTTTCTACTGTTATAGGTTTTTTTTCTTCTCCTCTAGTCTTCAGAGGAAGGCAAGCTCTTTGAAGTCATTGCCATTCTCAAGTGTTAGATCCCTCTATTCCCATCCTAGCTCCTATTCACCCCATGTGAGAATTCTTGCTATAAAGCGCAACTCACCAAATAGTTTGTTAGCAAAGATAACAGATTTTTTTATTGGTTGATTGGAAGTAAGCAGTTCCACATTTGCATATCTGCTAAAAGTAAACAATTTGATATTCTTGAAGGAGCTTTAATTAGGTAATTTTGGATAGGGAAGACATTCAACTTGATACCTCAGATGCATAGAGGCCAATTCTATACTGCTTGTCAAGCTCCTGTATTGCCGATCAGAATCGGGACAGACAGAGGTAGACCCATTCTGATCCCACGGGGGCTAGATGTGCCCTCAGGATCAGAATTAGGTCTACAGCCTGGACGTGCAGGGCGGGCCCTGATTCTGACTGGCTGCATGCCCAGCCACATACCATGGCCATGACACAATGGTTCCATTACGGAGCCGTGTTCCCTGGCCGCTGACCCATTCCAGAGGTGGAATAAGTCCCACGTCTACCTGGCCGACCCTGGACATACAAGGTCAACCTCTGAATTGGCCCTGTACATCCAGGGTCTCACACTGCCCATGCCTCGCTCTCACCCCACCTCCTGCTCACCTCCTCCCACCCCCAGCTATGGCTCCCCATACAACACAGCTGTATGTACAGTGAGCCTGTGCACCGGGGTGGCAGGGGGATGAATAGCAGGGATGTACATCCCGATAGGACATACATCCCTGCTATTTGTGCCACAGAATGACCTCCGTGGTATAAGAATGTAGTAGAGCAAAATAATAGCTGTTTAGAGCACAAATAAAGGAGGCTAGCTGCTTTTTCTCTCAGTAAATGTTAGGAACTTTGGTAGGTCTTTCTCATGTACTTCAACGGGTACATGTTTCCAAAGCTTGTTGCCCCCATACAGCTTCTGCCTCTGTCCAGAGGGACAGCCCAATCCTAATTGAGGGATGAGTTCTATGCGCATAATGCCTGTAAGCTGAAGCTCTCATAAAACAAGAAGAGGAACTCAGAGAAGAGGTAGCAAGTTTGAGAAGCATCCGTGATAGCAAGAAATACATTGAGTTGGTTCTTGAGCATCCAAGCTCTTCAACAGAAGTGAAGATGGTTTGCTACAGAATGAAGAGAGTTTGACATGAGTCACCAGAGCCTGCAGAATCGACAATCCAACTCCTCCAACCCTCCAATTTATGAACCAATATGCAGTCCTGGAAGTGGAGGAGGTGAAAACATCCCAGGAGTGGGAAGAACCAGAGCTCAAGTGCCCCAAAGTTACAGAATCAGGGACTACAAGGGTGAATGATGATTCTCTTCTGAGGGGTACTGAGGTGCCCATCTGCCTTCCAGACTTGATGTCCAGGGAGGTGTGCTGTCTGCCAGGTGCCAAAATCTGAGATGTTACAGAGAGCTTGCCAAGACTCATCAAGCCCACTTACCTTTATCTAATGATGCTCATCCATGTCAGCCCAAATGATACTGCTTACCAGAGATGGTGTCTACCTAGCCACGAAGGGTCAAAATATCTTCCACAACAGACTGGCTAACTTATTAAAGAGGGTTTTAAACTAGACTAATTGGGGATGGGTGAAGAAAGCCCCCAGGTAAGTAGAAGCCCTTAGGTAAGTGAAACATTTAATACCTCTGTAGAAATGGGAATGCAGTTTGCATTAATGCCTGTATTATGGGAAATAAGATCCCGATGTTGAGGTTTTAATGGATGAGGCTGACTGGGATTTAGTAGCGGTTACAGAGACATGTTCATGGACAACCATGACTGAGATGTAATTATATCAGGCTATATTTTATTCAGGAAGGATAGAGTAGGAAGAAAAGAAGGAGGAGTGGCAGAATATGTAAAAAAATAACATTAAAGCTATAGAATTACAGGGCTTACAAGGGAAGGAGGATCACTGTGGGTTAAACTAGAAATAGGGAATGGGGACTCTATTTGCATTGGTGTGATATATAGATCTTCTTCACAGGCAGAATAAGTATACAGAGATTTAATTGAAGATATGTGCAGTATTTTCATGAAAGGAGAACTGCTACTGATAGGTGATTTCAATATGCTGGATGTTGATTGACAGCACATCCCTACTGTGGTGTCATCTAGAAATAAGGAGATCCTGGACTCTCTACAGAGAGAATTATTCCAGCAACTGGTAATAGAACCAATATATGAAGGGGTCATACTGGACTTCGTCATAAGACATATGGGGACAGACTTAAAGATCTAACTATGTATATTTAAAGGAAAGATGGGAGAGAGGAGATATGATAGAAACATTTAAATACCTCCTTGGCATAATGCACAGGAGGAGAGTCTCTTTCAATTGAAAGAAAGGTCTACAACGAGGGGGCATAGAATGAAGGTGAAAGGGGATAGACTCAGGAGTAATATTTCTTTATGGAAAGAGTTGCATGGAACAGTCTCCCAGTGGAGGTAGTTGAGACCAGGACAGTATCTGCATTCAAGAAAGAATGAGACCAATACAGAAGATCTCTAGAGGAAAAAAGGAACTATACAGTTGGTATAGAAGGACAGACTGGATAGGCCATATGGTCTTTTTCAGCCGTCTGCTGTTTCTCTGTAACATGCAATTCATGCCTTCTCCCAACTGTGGCTTTGCACTTAGCATGTGCTTAAAATGTGCTTTAAGTGTACAAACTTAACAGAATTTAGCGAAAGCAGGGTTGGGCCATCCACCAGATAAACTTGGTAGCCGCCTAGAGTGCAAGGCCCTAACGAGTGGCATGTCACATCAACTCCTCCATAGTTTTCAAAGCAGCGGCTTTATGCCACCACATCGGTGGTGCTGGTGGGCCTTAAAGAACCCACGCATATGCACACACTCATGGCCTGCTGCCCCTGCTTCCTCCAACAGGAAATTAAGTCAGAGGGGGAAGGAACACCAGGCCATGATTGTGTGCACACATGCAGGTGCTTTAAGGCCTGCCATGGTGCTGAAATGGCTAGAGAAAGCCCCTGTTTGAAAAATCATGGAGTGGCCAGCGCGCCATCCACTTCTCCCGGGTCAGATGATGGATACCAGGGGGGGAGCGGCATGATGTGGGGAGGGGGTAGCAGGCCAGTGTGCAGGCCTGTCTAGGCAGCAGTAACCCTTGGGCCAGCCCTGATTAAAAGGACTCTGAAATGAGATAGGTTGTAGATGGCAGATTACAAAAGGGAAACATTAATTGAGCAAAGATGCGGGGAATGGTGATTTGTCAGAATCTATGTAAGAAAAGTCAGTGGGGTAAATATTTATGTTTTCAGTAGACAGTGAACCTCCTTGAGTTAGTTAATTTCTTTGTCTAAAGAACCCATACATCTGACTTTTCTTGTTTCATGATAATTAAATTGTCCAACTTTCTTTTAGACTCTTAAATCACTGACTTTGGTCTCTTAAGCTTGGGGAGATTTTTATCTTATGATGTCAGATAAAAAGAAGGATTTTCATGCTTCTGGGTTCTGACTAGATGCCTGTGATAATTTTAAGCATGAAAAAAAAGTACTATTTGTTTGATTACAGTTTGAATCTCCCGGTGTGTCTCAGATACTTTGAATGTTTACTTGTGGAAAGTTCATTCTCAGTTTTAAAAAACAATCCTTGCTGTATAGGAGTCATATGGACAAAGTCACTTTTAAGTTAGGAAAGATGAATAAAAAGACATACAAATGCACAGGGATACATTTCTACAATCTTTGAATGTCATATACTGAATGTGGAGGCACTTTCAAAATGTGTGCGTCCAGGCCACTGTGCATCCTATTGGAATTGGGACGCCCAGAGGCAGACCCAATTCTGATCCTGCGGGGGCTAGACATGCCCCGTGGGATCAGAATTGGGTCTAGGGCCTGTACATGCAGGCTGGGACCCGATTCCAATCAGCCTGCATGCACCGCCACCTGCCCAGCTACATTAGTCAGGCTTCTGAATGGAGCCGGGGTGCCATGGCGTCCCATTGCCATGGCACCGTGGCTCTATTCAGGAGCTGCAATCCCTGGCTGCCAACCACAATCTTCTTTCCCTGCAGCCCGACCCCCAATCTGGTCTTCCATGACCAAGGTCGGGCTGTGGGGAATCCTCTGCACCCCTTTCATCTTTCTGACGCTGCCCAGGCCTGCCTTCACCCAACATCCAGAGGGACTTATTCCAACTCTGAGGTGGAATAAGTCCCCCGTCCAGTTTGCTGACCCTGGACGTACAGGGCTGACCTCAGAATCGGACCTGTACATCCAGGATTGCAAACCGCCCATGCCTGTCCCTCGCTCCGCCTCTGGATTGCCCCCTCCCATCCCCGTCTAAGCCTCCCCATACAAATGCCTTGTTCATACGGGGAGGCGTTTAATGGAGACAGCAGGGGGCAAATGTCCATCCCCACTGCTCATGGGACGGAATAGACTCCTTAGTATCTAATGAAAAAATGATTAGTATATAAATCCCTGGAGATCAATATTCAGTGGTCCACTGACCATATAAAGATGTATGGATAATTTATAAGTATATCTTTGTCTGAGTGAAGAGATGCGCTTAAGTCTGATTGTTGAATATGCCGGCATAACTTTTATGCAAATGCTGGAGGGTAGTTTTATACAGAGCGGCCTACTTTGCACTTGAGAATAGGTGCATACTTAGGTGATATTTTATAAAGAAAAGTAGGCACCTATCTTTCTTTATAAGATACCAGTATATGATTGGAAATGTGTGTTAATTAAGGTTTGATCACATACACCAACCCTAGAGCTGGCGTAAATGCTCACGCCTAGATCTGTACATATAAGTGTTATAAATACTAGCTAAATCTTTTCTCTAGCCTATAACCTCTGGCTGCATTTGTGCTTTTACATATGACTCCATTATAGTATTTGCTACAGACTTCTGCCTCTTGAGAACTTCCTACACCAGACTCATATTTAGGATTTTGTACAATAGGCTGAGGAATTAGCATGCTGTAGCTCTGCCTTCTTGGAGTGGTATTATGCTGATTTGGGGTATTTTTAAGGACTCTCTGATTTTTATGGGCAGGGAAGGGAATTGGATTTAGCTCATGCCTTTTTCTCAGACGTTCAAGGCAAGTTACATTCAGGTATGGTAGGTATTTTTATTATCTAGAAGGCTTACAATCTAAATTTGTACATGAGACAATGGTGGGTTAAGTGACGTGCCCAAGATCACAAGGAGTGGCATTGAGATTTGAAGCTGGCTTCCCTGGGGTGATTGTTGTGGGGGGGGGGGGGGATTTATTTGTTTTACTCCTATTGTATAATATTTTATCATTGTGAACCTAGATGAAAATAAATAAAAGAAATATCCATGAGACAGAGTGTGAAATATTCATGCACCAGCTGGTAGCACTATATACTGACTTTCTTTGAAAAAAATTCCTATGGGAAGTCTGTTCTGTCATAGATATTTCCATGGCTAAAATGTAGTTAGAAGAGAATATTGCAGCAAAAACTAGAAATCAAGCACTCCTAAAACTTCAAAGAGCAAAATTTCTAGCACCATATAAGAGGACATGAAAGACAGCATCATTAAGTGGTGAATACTACTCTATACTGGTAAGCTAATGGCTGTACGACATTTTGCCCTCAGAATCCAGGTTGATGTTCACTGGGACCCCTTTGTGCTTAAAGCCCATGATTTCTAATTGAGCCTGTCTCATTTACAATGGAAGCAATATCGAGTATTAAAATCAATCAATTTCCAGGGGAAATAGACTGGTTTCCTGCCACTGTGATATTTTCACTAAAAACAACATTTTACTGGAACGTGTCTGAATGAAAAACAAGCATTTTAACTGAAATAAGATAATATTATTGACCAGGAAACTCTAACAATGAACCCAATCAATGTTTCTTTTGCACTCCATTACCGTGATATTGAATTTGTATTGTAATAAACAGTTGGTTAGCTGGCCCCAGTGCATTTTAAAATTTCTATAACAAAATGTTGGATTATACTGTCAATGGAAATAGAAAAGAGGTATAATGGGTACAATTTCAGCCCCCCACATGTCTGCTTTTGAAGAAGCTTAAGTGAATGTATGAGTAGAAATATACAAGAAAATAGCACACCCATGGGCCAGCGTAGTAATATTCATTAAGAAGTTAGGCTGCCTACTGGCTTAGGTGATAAGTAATGCTTACTACCTTATGAATGATCTGCGGGCCAGTCTCCAAGCCATGTTTTCTGCTCTGTAGATCCTCTAGGGCTCAGATGCTGTGGAGGCAATATTCACAGTCCTCAATGGGAAAGAGTTACAGCTTCTGCTTAAGGGTAAAACAAAAATTAAGAAAAATTGGAAGGTAGAACTCTTTTGAACCGAACAATCATACACACAGAGCGAAGGCAGACCAAGGACTTTATAGTACACATTTCTTTATTGAGAGAAGCCCGACTCAGCCAAGTTTCAGCTCAAAAGCCTTCATAGGGGTCAGACTCCCAAAAAAAGATTCAGAAACTTATAAATGGTTACCTACAGGCAGCATTCAAGTTGCCAGACAGCCAAAAGAGCAAATTGTGTTGAGTGCATCCACGCTCTTCTAGTGCTACAGCAGAGCCTCATACACTGCTGTAACTGCTGGGAACATGCTTTTCATGCTCCTGGTAGTTAATGCTGTGGTATTGCCCTATCACATTATGGATTTTCCAGATTATGGGCACATTTGGGACAATACTATAGTGCCCTTTAGTAAAAGGGCCCCATAGGTGCCTATGTGTCTTTATAAAATGAGCCAACATAGGTGTCTTCCTGCCCAGTTAACCAAGATATCCAGTTATAAAATTACCCTAGCAGTGTTTAATATGGAATTTAATGCACTGTAACAAGTTTTACTCATTTATAAAGGATATTTAATGCATGTTAACTGCTTAATATGTTTTCAAACCCATGTTTAATTTTAGTTTCCAAATTTATAGTCTACATTATTCAGTTATTGTAGCTGTACAGAGTGGAGAGCTAATACACATTAGTAATTGAGCCCCATAGATCTAACTGTAATAGTGACCCAGCAATATTTATGTAGTAGAGCAGTGCTTAAGTTTGCTCTTCAATTAGAAGTTGCATGTTCTACCTCGGCATCACGTTTAAGTCCAAACTGTGCATTGGGACGAAGACCATTTGTTCTTTTCTTCCCTCAGGCTTTGTGCCAATTGTCCATGCAGAACACACATGCACATTTGCTCTGTGTGCCTTTCCCTTCCTGTCCTAAAAATGCCTCTGAGAATGTTTCCTCTCAACATGGCTAAAAGCATGGGCAGTATTCTACAGTGTGCAAACTTTTAGTTGCATTAAGGGCGGTTTTCAGACAGTCTATGCACAGGGGTAAAATACTTTTTGCAGGATCCATCACTTTGAAAGCATAAAAGGAATGATTCTATATAGGTCACACAGAGAGGTACAAACCTGACACCCACGTAAGCCCCGATTCTGAAGAACTAACGTGCATGAATGGGCACTTACATGTGTGCTTTGGGTGACCATTATTCTGCAAGTGTGCACCTAAGTTCCATTGCACATATTTTCCTTTGGGTGTGCATGGGGGCAGAGCTTGGTCAGAGGATAGGCGGGTCCTAAATCTACATTCATAAGTTGTAGAATACTGTAACTTACGTGAGTCACTGCACCAATCTAGGTGCAAGCAGGTGTAACTGCCACAACTAGACTCAGGTGCATTCACATCCCCTCCTTCTATAAAGTAAGATCTCCATGTGCTTTACTTTATAGAATGAGCCCCAAATACACATGCAACAACACACTTTACCTGCTGTCTCCATTACCCTCTGACTGTCTGAGTTCCTCATAGAAGAACATGAAATGGTTGGGATAGAATACAAATGGATATGGCCAACAATTAATGGAGACTCTTACAATGCTAGGCACATTGACAGGTTCAGCCGGTAGTATTTCTCATCTGCTTGAGCACTGTTTAATCTCCGCATGTGAACAGAGTTCCTGGTATGGTCCTAAATCCGGAAAAAAGATTATTTCAAAGCAACTGACTCAACTATGTGCTGTTTCATATTTCAGAAGAGCTGCACAACAAGCATGCCTGTTTAAAGATTTTTCTGGCGAGTCGTCATATTGGGAATTCTTTATGTCCCTCTGCTACATTTTTACCTGAATCTGTGCAAGCAGTCCTCTGTACAACTGGGTCAGAAATGCATCACACAGAGTAAGATGCACAGTGCATCGTGTGATAAGTTTGTGGCATCTTTGCTAAAATAGTCCAATGAAGTGCAGAGATGTCATATTACCAAAGAGTCACAAATAATCTCGCAGTTCCCAGTGCATCACTGAAATGACAGGATTGCTTCTTAAAGACAGAAAACAATGGCTTAATGATTCTTATTGTGCAATGTGTCAATGCAGTTTAAGTGGGTAAGCTGACTATTTGAAAATTACCTTCCGCCACTGTGACTCAGAGTATGTGTGATGTGAACTTTCGATCACACTTAGTGGAGGCATTCCTCGGAGAGGAATATAATATACATAAACTCCATTTTGAAATCGTCATTTGTTTTTTGTTGGTTTTTTTGCCTCATGATAAAGTATCCTAATTTGTTCCTGCAATATGTTTGAAATTAGAAGTAAGCACCCACTTTTGCTTTGAAAATTAGAATGCATGCGATGGTTAAAAAGTACCCATGGAAATGGTTCCATTTAGGAGAGCCTGAAAATTGCCCCCATTATAGATATTTTTGAAAAACTGTGCCGAGGGTCTCAATAATTCTTTAATTAAAGCTACTAGTGAAGTTTCTATGGGAAATCATAGGCTCTATAGCTTCCATCCTCTTCCTTATCTGTGGTATTAATGTTGCGAATGTGCTTTCACATCCTATTATTTGTGATGCATTCTACTGTAAGTCCCATAATAGATTCAGCTCTAATAAAGCAACGTTTTTTTCTTTTTCTCAGCTTTCTAAGGAAATTCAGTGTTCGGTGGCTAATCATATCCTGTCTTGGGTGAAGTCTGATAAGAACCGTCAGGTGTTATGTGGAGCTGGGTTACTGACCACCCTTGTCACCTTCTGTCAGGATGCTCTGTGTGACAGCACAGACCCTTTGCATCTCCAGCTGGTGAGAATTTTTGAGAAGCTCGCCTCCCAAGCCATTGAGCCTGATGTGTTGAGGTACAGTTACATAACATTCTATAGCAACCTTGTCAGGCACAAATGTTATATTTTACACTGGGCTGTTTAGAGCTTAATAACTTTTATTTTACAATAAGATTATGGTATTTTAAAAGCTACTCTTTTTCTAATGCACAAAACAGTTAATCTATATTATTTGCACTAATGCAAAAGTTAGAATTCTTCTCCGTGCAATCTCCATGTGCCACAACATTAATAGCATATTTGAGAATAAAGCTATCATAGATGCTCATTTTGTTCTGTTATTTATCAAATAATGACCACTCTAAATGTAAGTCCAGAATACTGACTTTTGCTCTGTGCCACAGTAGTTTCATATGCAATAGTTGGAGTCTCTTGTATTGCAAGGTAGCAAATAAAAGTTTTGTCAAAGCTTCTAGAAGTAGCGCAGCATTTTAAATCTCTTCTTTACGAGTGGCTATGCTTAACAGTGTCAGTTTATTAAAACAATCCAGAAGAAACAAGAAACTCAACAAGCTGTAGTAAGTAATGTAAAAAATGTTTATAAGACAAATAAGCAGAATTACAGTACTAATTTTTCACCTGTAAATTCATAATAAGCTTACTGTCTTCTGTGGCTGCGTGGGGGGATGAGGTATCAAAAAAAAAACGTAAGTCGGTCAAAGAAATTAAAATATAAAAAGAATGATCTCACTGCAGTTTTGTTTTATTTGGTACCAAACAAAACTGCAGAGAGATCATTCGGACCTCCGGAACGGAGGTGTGCCTGTAGTTTTTTGTTTCGTTACAAGGCCAGAGGCTTATCAGTCCCACCTCGTATGTATGGCTAAACTCATATATGTTCAGATCGGGGTTGTCAACAATTCTGTATTATAAAGGACAATGTGATCCTCTCCTGCTTTTATTCCTGATGTGTGCATGGAAATGTAATTCTACTTTCTTTAAGAAAAACAGCAGGGATGTGTACAGGCAAGAAAAATTTAGATTATTTTTGTTTCTTTCATGATATTTTTCCAGTTCTCAGGTGGTTTTTTTTAGATGGTTTCAGAGATTGGTTTTAATACAGAATTTTTAGTTTGTGCTAAAGTAATTTAACATGAACCAATCAATGAAGTAAGCTGTGCTATGTCGTTTAATGCACATTAAATTAATTTAGTGCTCACTAATTTTTGAACCAAATATGAACTAATGAATGCACATCCCTAACGAATCGAAGCACATTTGCACAGATAAGTTAAAACCAGGACTGGCTCACTCTTGACATAGAATGTAGGACATAAAGGGCCCCCTTTTACTAACACTTAGCTCAAACTATCTGCTGCATGGCTCATTTTATTCCTGTGGGCTGTGTGGCAAATAGCTCAAGCTAAATGTCGGAGATAGGGATCAACAATGTACAATTGTTGGCAATCCAAGTTCAGACAACAATACTGTTGTCAGCCAGGATTAGCAGAACACATTTTTGATTGGGTGCTCAAACAAACCAACCTCTTTTTGTGTCCCTCTATCTTTCTGTTTGCTAATGCTAAATGGGAACAAAAGGTTGGTCAGGCCACCATCTCATTTCACTGTCTCCATGATGTTAATGGTGGAACAGGCTTCTAAAATGATTTCTGGAGGCCTCACAGCCAGCAGGGTTTTGAAGATATTCATCATTGTGTTTCCAGGATATGCAAATTTACCTCTTGCATATTCAGAATGGATCTTCATATTATCTGATTGTCTGTGGAGTCCCCAAAAAAGGTTTGAGAAGCCCTGCAGTAAGTAACTCTAGATCCATGTTAAAAAGGAGAAAATGGATCAGCTATTATTTTGCCTCATTGTGTGAATGAGGAGGCAGTTCTGATTTTCCAAGTACAAAATATGACTCTCTCTCTATAAATGCAATATACCACTTTGATGTGCTGAAGAAAAGTTAATTAAATTCTAATGAATATACAGTAACAAGAAATTAATAAATATAAAGCCAGGACTGGCTCCGTTTTTTCAGTTGTGGTAGGGGACTAAATAATCCTTTTAAGTCATTGGCAAGAGGTTGTTCTAAAAGGTACCATTTCCTTCTAGAAAGAAAATTAAAAAAAATGCATCACTATATCTGAAATATGATAATCCTCCTCCCCATAAATGGTTCTTCTGGTGGACTTCCATGTGGTTCTTTTGTACTTTCAGGCAGTTTCTTCGTCTTGGGATGGCTCCAGTCACTTTGCGCAATGGACCCAAACCACAAAGTTTCCTCAATTGTCCAAGAAACATGTGCAGTTCTGGAGAGAAACAAGGTGAAAATGAAACTGCATGAATTTGCTCTATAGAAAACATTCATATTTATTAATTGTAATGTGCTCATGTTATACAATGGCATACTGAAATATTAAACATAGGAAACTGAAACCATGCATGTATGGAGGCACTGCTCATGAAGGGCTGCTCTGAAGGTTTGGTATATTTGAAAGTTGAAAAGGGTTGATATTTCCAGATGCCCATAGTGCACCAGCAAAGGTATGAAGACTGAAGCAACAGGATCAACCTGTCCTGTTGAGCTAATTCTGGCTGAGCTGTTGCTGAATCTTCAGTTCTTTCAGCGTTCCATCCTTATGTGCTTACATCTGTGGCTATGAAGAGCTTGCGCCCATGACTATTAACATTGTTATTTGGCATTATATGGCAGAAAAATGTACAGATTTTAATTGAAAAGAGCTTGAAGTCAATAGCCTAAAAGAAATGTGTGATATAACTGAGCATGGTACAACAAAAATCACTGGGTAGAACATTATTTTTATGGATCAATTTTGGTTTTCTATTTTGCCAAACTTGACAGTGTCCTTGTAAGGCAGTATCCAAGTTCATTAACAAAAGCTAAAGTTGAAGAAGTGTTATACTGCAGAGACTCCCAACCTTTTTTGCTCTGTGGACCCCTTATTAACCTCTAAAAAGGTCAGGTGCCCCCCATCCGCAATACTCTCTCTGGACCCCTCAGCGCAGAGTATGTCTCCACTAATCCCCTTTATCTCTTTGCCCCCTTCCTGTCTCCACCAATCAGTCTCTCTCTCCCTCTAGCCACTCCCCACCAATCTCAGGGTTTTTTTCACCATCTCTACCTGCAGCCAGTTCCCTCCAATCTCTCTCTCTCCTCCTATGTTCTCCCTGTAATCTTCTCACGGACTCCCAGTGGCCCACAGCTCCCACGTGTTGGGATCCACTGTGAGGCAGCATTCCAGCACATGAAGGAGCTGTAAGGTTAGAGGCACAAAATATCTGAGGCTTTTGATAAAAAATTTAACATGCATTTTAAAGGTCCTTAATCTATGCTAGTATGCTATGCAGATAGGCTTTAATGTTTTATTTTAGGGATATTGCCTAATCACATTAATGTATATGGGCCCGATATTAATTTGTGACGGCTATGCACCATCACCGATAAACTTTAACTTTGGATATTCAATCCAGGGCCATATCCAGCTACCGGATATATGGGTTCGCCACACAGCCGCGCACGGCGCAGAAGCTGATGGCACAGTGGTGATATTCAGCCACTGCCTGGTTAGCTCCAGCGGTGAAGGTTACAACATCTCTTGCTGCGCCTAACTTTCACCGCTGAGGGATAACTGGGCAGCGGCTGAATATCGCCATTGTATGGTTAACCCCAGGTAACACCCCCGACATGCCCTGATGCTAAACGATTAGCATCGGGGTGTATAATGGCACTACTTGGGAATATTCAGTGGCACTAGCCTATGCAGCATGCAATTGACTCTGACCAAGTAGAATAAACCCCTAATCCAGAACTAGAAAAGATTCAGGACCTATATCTAAAGTAATATGGTTTGGGTCTTTTTTTTTATTCTGAGTAGATATTTCTTGACCAAGCCTGATAGTAATTACTGGGATACTTTCTATAGGACATTTTTGTGTGAAAAGCAGAGTCTTATGCAAAGATATTGCAATTTCTGAAACTGCCTGGGATATTTATGTGCAAATGTACAGGGTGGCCCAAAGAAAAGTGAGAACATCTCATAAATTAAAAGCTTATATAGTTTACTTATTTACCTTTTTTAGCTATATAACGTCTTTATTTCGACAATTTCTGGTCGCCATCTTTTTTTTAAATTTGTCAATCATTTACATCTGTCTTTTTGAATTTTTAAATAATGTATATACTATGAGATGTTCTCACTTTTTTTGGGCCACCCTGTATACTCATACTCCCTATATACATATTTTTATCCAGCCTGCAGAAGTGTTATTTAAATTGGTGGGGGGGGGGGGGTAATGGGTTGGACTTATGTGTATACTTTACAAAAATATATACGTAAAATAAAAAGCCAAATTTGTGCATTCCTCAGAACAGGTATAAAAGTGTGCATCTACTGTACTTTCATTAGGATAATTTGAAAAGGTCATATATGTGCATACTTTCCCTTTTTAAAACTGATATAATACATGCACATAGCTGCCATACATTTTAGGCAAAATCCTAAAAAAAGCCCCGGTCCATATACGAAAACCACTAATCAAAACTTCACAGATTTTTGTTGGAGAAGCCATCACAGTAAAGAGGACATGACCTCATACCGCTGCGACCTGTCCGTTTTAATAATTTTTAGAAGAAAAAACCTTATGACAGTTCATAGCAACGTGCAATTTACTTAGCTGGAAAAGGTTGATGAAAAATTTCCACAAACGACTATCGATACGACGTGTCACGTTTCGGGGACCATCCAGTTTTCTCCTGCCTCAGGTCCAGCCGTCAGAGAACAAACACTAAGTGAAGCGGTTTTTATAAAAATGTCACCAGCTATAGCTCAGCCTTGCAGGGAGACACCAATCAGAAAAAAGATATTGAAGTTGAAGAAGCCAATCAGTTCAAGTTGGAGGAGGAGCCACTACACAGACCACACCTGCTGAATTGATAGCAAAAAATACATGAATGTATACTGTTCACTTGATTGTGTGCCAATCAAGTTGCATGTTTAATCCATTGGGGTGAACCGAGTCAAGTATAAAAATCCATTTTTGTTCGAGATTCTGCAGAAGTTGAACGCGATCACCTCCCTGCGGATTAAGCGGTACTGAATCAAGTACCCGCCAGTGAAGATCCTCAAAGGTGTGAGAGTTAATGAAGCAATGATCGACCAAAGGGGCTGTTAGAGTCTTTGTGCAAAGCCTGGAAGCATGTTTGCCCAGGCGTGTCTTGAATGCTCGCGAAGTACGTCCCACATAGTTTAAACCACATGGGCAAGTTATTAAATACACCACAAAGGTCGATGTACAAGATGTATGCCAACGAGCTGTAAAGCTTCTCCCAGTCCGAGAATCCAACCAATCAGAGCCAGATAATGTGTTAGTACAATACTGGCAAGAGCCACAAGGAAAATGGCCTGGTTGCACATGGAAAGAAGACGGACGGTCTTCACTTGCAGTGGTTTTTACTAGTAAATCACGAAGACTAGCCTTACGGGAGAAAGCTATCTGCAATGGTCTTCTAAAGCAAGCATGCAGTCCCAGGATGGGCCAAAATTTATGAATCATCCGAGTGACAACAGGAGTGCCACACATATATGGAAGTATTGCAGTAATTTTATCATTAGGTTGGGCTGCAGGTTTGGGTGCAAAAAGCCATTCCTGATGAGTGAGCCGAGCCCGCAGATAAGCCATTCGTATAGCCCTATATGGGTACCCTCGAGAGAGCAACCTTTGACTAAGATCTTTGGCATGCAATTTAAAGTCAGACAGCAAGGTGCAGTTGCGATGAAGGCGCAGAAACTGCCGAAAGGGGAGCCCTTTCTTAAGGGCTAAAGGGTGAAAGCTGTCATATCGCAAAAGAGTGTTTCTCTGAACCGGCTTGCGATAGACAGACGTCAAAAAACCGGCAGGAGACAGTTCTACAGAAATGTCCAAAAATTGAATTTTATGAGTTTCCACCTGTGATGTGAACTGAATATTATCATTAAAGGAATTCAAGGAAGTCAAAAAAGACTCAATATCATCCCTGGTGCCCGTCCATAAGAAGAAGACGTCATCCAAAAACCTCCACCAGAAGGGGACCTTCAAAAACAAAGGATGGGAATAAATATATGAGTCCTCAAACCAAGACATATATATGGTGGCATAAGAACATAAGAACATAAGATATGCCATACTGGGTCAGACCAAGGTCCATCAAGCCCAGTATTCTGTTTCCAACAGTGGCCAATCTAGGTCATATGTACCTAGCAGTTTCCCCAAGAGACACAAGTTCCACAATGCTTGTACTGGGTCAAGCAATGATATCTTCGGTCACTTCTTAATAATGGTTTATGAACCTTTCCTCCAGGAACTTGTCCAAACCTTTTTTAAACCCAGCTCCACTAACAGCCTTTACTACATCCTCCGGTAACAAATTCCAGAGTTTGATTACACGTTGAGTGAAAAAACATTTTCTTGCATTAGTCTTAAATAGTTTACCCTGTAGCTTCATTGCATGTCCCCTAGTCTTTCTATATTCTGATAACGTAAACAATCGATCTACGTTTACCCGTTCCACTCCGTTCATTAATTTATAGACTTCTATCATATCTCCCCTCAGCCATCTCTTTTCCAGGTTAAAGAGCCCTAACCTTTTTAGCCTTTCTTCATAGGAGTATCCTTCCATCCCCTTTACCATTTTGGTGGCTCTTCTCTGAACCTTTTCTAAAATCGCTATATCCTTTTTAAGATACGGCGACCAGAATTGCACACAATATTCAAGGTGCAGTCTCACCATGGAACGATATAGAGGCATTATAATATCTTTTGTTTTATTTTCCATTCCTTTCCTTATCATACCTAGCATTCTATTTGCTCTCTTGGCCGCCGCTGCACACTGGGCCGAGGGTTTTAACATGGTATCCACAATGACGCCTAAACCTTTCTCCTGAGTGGTGGTTCCTAATGTGGAACCTTGCATCGTGTAACCATAGTTTGGGTTGTTCTTCCCTAGATGCATAACCTTGCACTTGTCCACATTAAATTTCATCTGCCATTTTGATGCCCAGTCTTCCAATTTATCAAGATCCTCTTGCAATTTTTCACAATCCTCTTTGGTTTTAACAACTTTAAATAGTTTTGTGTCATCTGCAAATTTGATAACCTCACTCATTATTCCACTTTCCAGGTCACTTATGAATATGTCAAAAAGCAGCGGATCCAGCACAGATCCCTGGGGTACACCACTATTCACTTTTCTCCATTGGGAAAATTGGCCATTTAGCCCTACCCTCTGCTTTCTATCTTTTAACCAGTTCCTGATCCACAATAGTACACTGCCTCCTATCCCATGACTCTTTAGTTTTGCCAAAAGTCTCTGATGAGGGACCTTGTCAAAGGCTTTCTGAAAGTCCAGATACACAATATCAACCGACTCACCTTTGTCCACCTGTTTATTCACTCCTTCAAAAAAACATAACAGATTAGTAAGACAAGATCTTCCTTGTCTAAAGCCATGTTGGCTGTCTCCCATTAGGTTGTGACTATCTACATGCTGAGTAATTTTATTCTTTATGATGGTTTCTACCATTTTTCCTGGTACTGACGTGAGGCTCAACGGTCTGTAGTTTCCCGGATCACCCCTGGAACCCTTTTCAAAAATTGGTGTTGCATTGGCGATCCTCCAATCTTCAGGTATTAGAGATGATTTTAATGATAGTTCACAGATTACTGATAGCAGGTCTGGAATCTCATATTTCAGTTCTTTCAACACCCTTGGATGTATACCATCCGGCCCCAATTGAGGGAGCCACCGTGGCTCCCATAGCAATACCAAAGACCTGAAGATAATGTTGCTGTCGGTACAAAAAATAGTTCTTGGTTAACACTAGACTCAGAAGGTCCAGAACAAACTGTTTAGGGATACGCTCTGGTAGAACAAATGGGAAATGTTGTAAACCCAGTAGCACTTCATTCTGGCTGGACCTGAGGCAGGGGAAAACTGGATGGTCCCCGAAACGTGACACGTCGTATCGATAGTCGTTTGTGGAAATTTTTCATCAACCTTTTCCAGCTAAGTAAATTGCACGTTGCTATGAACTGTCATAAGGTTTTTTCTTCTAAAAATTATTAAAACGGATGGGCCGCAGCGGTATGAGGTCATGTCCTCTTTACTGTGATGGCTTCTCCAACAAAAATCTGTGAAGTTTTGATTAGTGGTTTTCGTATTTGGACCGGGGCTTTTTTTAGGATTTAGGCTTTTTGACCTGGTTGGGTATTTTTTGTATCTCTTTTATACATTTTAGGCAGCCTATTATAAAGGTTGCAACATTTAAGTAATTAACGAACATTCAGCACCACTATTCAGAAAATGAGTGGCACTGAATATATTTGGAGAGGGGTGACTGTTGTCATTCTATAGATAATGAACATAATCAGTCTGTTATCCTTAGAGAATAAGCAGTTTAATTTAGGGAAACATTTTTGCTCTCCTAAATTAAAATACATAGGGCCCAATTTTTGAAGGTATTTACATGGGTAACTGCCCTAGTTACCCGTGTAAATGCCTTATCCAGTATTTTTGAAAGGCACCTACATGGGTAGTGCCCTTCAAAAATCCCAGATAAGTCCCTAACGCGCCCAGATGCTATGTGGTTGGCATGGGGGCTTGTTAGGGGCATTCTGGGGCTATGCGGTTGGTATGGGAGCTTGTTAGGGGCATTCTGGGGCGGAGGAAAGGGCTAAAAGGGTAGCACTGATTTTTTTATGCTACCCGCTTAGCCCTCTGCGCCTGAAAGATAGGCAAGGTTTCATCTCACTTATCTTTTAGGTGCAGGAGCTAAGTGGGTAGCATTGAAATTGGTGCTACCCGGCTAGTTCCTGCGGCTTCTGGGTTGTGCGGCGAGACCTGGATTTTCAATGCCGCATATGACCCCAGCTTAGATGGATGGTGGACGGGCTATGCGCCAACATGGCGCATAGCACCACCCAGGTGAAAATTGGGCCCATAGTCATATGTATAGTTGCTGAATATCACCAACTATCAATCAGGCCGATGCAGAAAGCAGGCACTGAAGTCACGCTAACAGCTTTTTATGCCTGTTTGCAGTGCACTGATAGCGTATGACTTCAGAACGGCTATGCAGAAAGGGGTTTATTTGCAAATGAGCCATGCGTTAAACTGTGCACACGCGTTAAACTGTGAACCCAGGAGAAAGGGTTCTTCTTCAGTATGTGGACAACTTGCTCATAGCCACCAACTCAGAAAGTGAATGTCTACAAGCCACCAGTGAACTCTTGCACCTTTTTAATGAGGCTGGATACAAAGTCTCAAGAGCCAAGGCGCAATTATATCAAACAAGTTAAATACCTAGGATTCCAATTGTCCAGCGGAATTAGACGCCTGGGACCAGAATGCAAAGAAGCTGTATGCAGTATTCCTACTCCAACCACCAGGAGGCAAGTGAGGGCCTTCTTGGGTGCCGCAGAGTACTGTCGTATATGGATCCCCAATTTTGCGCTGCTAGCAAAACCATTGTATCAAGCTACCAAAGGAATGGAAAAGTCTCCATTTGAATGGGGACTTGAACAGGATGCAGCCTTTTGATCTTTGAAAACTGCTCTGATGTTATCACCAGCTCTGGGTCTACCAGATATCCAGAAAACCTTTCAGTCTCTATGTTCATGAGTCACAAGGAAATGTTCTAGGAGTGTTGACTCAATCTCTTGGATCTTGGCAACGACCAGTAGCCTATTTGTCAAAACAATCGGATGTAATTGCAAATGGCTAGCCCCCTTGTTTGAGAGCTGTTGCAGCTACAGCCCTCCTAGTGAGCAAAGCAGACAAGCTCACTTTGAGACAGAATCTTCAAGTTACTGTACCACACTCTTTTTCTGACCAATATGAAACACAAAGGAAGTTTCTGGCTCACAAATTCACAAATGTTGAAGTATCAAAGTATGTTGTATAATTGATGGTCAGTCAAGCTCTGAATCCTGCTACGTTGTTACCAGTTGGTCTTGACCCCCCCCCCTCCCGATCATGACTGATTAGAAATTATGGACACTGTATTCTCAAGTCACCCTGATTTGACTGATGTTCCTTTGGAGAACCCTGGATGGACTTTCTTTGTACATGGAAGCAGTCTTGTCATCATTAATGGACATTGTTGTGCCAGATATGCAGTGGTGACCCTTGATCTGGTAGTTGAGTCCTCAGCCCTGGCCCCAGAAACTTCAGCACAGAAAGCTGAACTGATAGCTCTTGCTAGAGCACTGATAATAGGAAAAGGGGCTCTATCTAAATGTGTACCCAGATTCCAAGTATGCCCTTACAACCTTGCATGCACATGGGGCACTGTACAAAGAATGAGGGTGGATAACCTCAGGAAGCAAGTCCATTAAGTATGGCCCTGAGATATTGACATTATCAGATGCATACTTCCTACAGATCTCAGAATTTAGGAAAAATAGAATGTATGAATAGAACCCTGGAATCTCAGTTGTCCAAACTTTGCCAAGAAGTTCACCTGAAGTGGCCCCAGGTTCTTCCTATAGCCCTTAGGATATACTTAGCCCCTGCTAAGTCTTTAGGAGTTTCCCCTTTTGAGATTCTGTATGGCACACCTATTGTATAAGAAATAAAGGGAGATATGGAACAGATTAGATCTGAAATTACTAGACAAGAACTATTGGTTCTAAGTTCTGTTTTGCAGAGTCTTCATACGTGGGTACAAGACCAACTGCCCATCCATTTAACAGAACCCCTACATCCTCTCAAGCCTGGAGTCTCGGTGTGGATCAAAGAGTAGAGAAAGACACCGTTGACACCGCATTGGAAGGGACCTTATGTTGTCATCTTGTTAACCCCAACAGCAGTTAAAGTTGCATAACTCGAACCCTGGATTCATCACAGTTGAATAAAGTCAGCAGCCATTGATAGCAATGTAGAAAGGAAGGCAGCTACAAAGATATTAGCTATGTGGCAATATTACCCTATACCCCAAGGTGATGCTGTTACACCAGTGTAATATATGATCTAATTAATGAGTGATTTAATTCTCACCCTTTCTCACTTGTGGGTGAGAATAATCAAAGGGGGAATGTGGCAGGCTATGGCCTAGAGTAGTCTGCAAATATGAAAGGCCTGTAAGTTAGGCCTGGATCCCAACCCCCATTATAGCTAGAAAAGAACCAAACATCTGTGAAAAATTAGAAAATTGTTTTAAACTGCTTAATAAGAAGTTTTACATGAATTCATAAGTCCTACTTTATTCTCTTGTGTGCAAAAGAAAGAAATGTTTCAATACATGCATTCCTGGAGCTAGGGATAACCTTGCAGTACAGAAGTATCAAACCTAGAAACTGCACCATTGTTAGAACAGTCCTAAAGGAGGGGGCTGGTTGCTAGGCCCCGGAGGGATCTCTTATTGGACAGGTGCAGGGGGCGTTGGAGCCAATAGGAAGTTTGCATGTATCAAGCTGGAACCAATAGAAAGTTCTCATGTATCAAACAGAAGAAAAGGGTATAAATGAGTATGTCTCTGTAAAAACTTTGCTCAGTTCCTTTTGAAGCTTTGACTGACTGGGCCTGTGCACAATAAATTGGCTTGGATCTTTTGAACTGACTCCTGGTTTTATTTATTGCATGCTTATCGGCTGCTACACAATCACCCCCGATGCAATCAAAATGTTATTGGGGGCACGTGCTAGAGGTTTAAGCTACCTCAGACTCAGGCATAGAGAGATTGTCACTAAATCCTCTATGCCTGTCACTGCGTCGGGCGCAGCAATCATTTGCATACTAGATTATTATGTGTAACTCATTTGCCTGCAATTTAAATACTTGTGGCGTTAATTGGGCATTAGTTTTTCCACTGCCATTTACACACGCATCCATCTCTTTTCTGCATTTGATGTTAGCTTTAATGTGCTTAAAGTGTGCTTAAACGTGCCATTTTTGGTGCTTAAAGGCCACACTAGTGTTCTGCATCTCCCTGAATCTTAGGCAGAACACCAATACTGCACCCTTACTCTTCTGCCCCGTGCTCTATCTTTATTTATAGTGCCACTGAAAATTCATGGATGGGGGACTTATTTATATAGTGGTAGTTGCTGTACAAATGAATCCTTTAGAATTTCAACCCATTTATCTTTTTATGATATCAGATTTCTTAATTATTAGTTTCTTCTGTTTTGTGTAGTGCATGACTTCTAATTTTTTCAATAATACTTTAAGGATTATTTTAAGGAAGAATGATTGTGTTGTCTGCTTAAGCATAGGTTAAAGAAAATCACAGCAAAGCCATGGTAAATAATGAGCTCTTTTGCTTCTTTTTTAAAAGAATATCACCGTCATGACGCAGAAACGCTATACAATGATGGGAGTCTTTTACCAACTACACATACGTCTTGGCTCTCTAGATGCTCTGCAAAAGCCCTCCAGACATCAGTGAATCTGGTCTCTATGACATCACCAAGGAACTTTCAACTTCATAAAGTAGCTTCAGCCCCATCATTTGTAGAGTTTGACATGTCATCTAATGGCTATGGGTATAACTTTTTTTAAAATTTGAATTACAGTACATCCATGCAGGTCTTTCAGACATATTTTGTTTTCTTTACATCAGTTTATCATCTTCTCATGTCCATCTACCAGTCATATTTCTTTCCACTGACAAGCATATTTGAGCATCATTGAAATGGCCACAGGAAAAGCTCACACCATGAAGGGTCATCCTCAAGGAATGGGCAAACTAGTAGATGCTGCATGGCTTACTTTTCAGCATAATCTCAGGTCTCAGGTCTACAAGATAATCCCCATTTAGTCAGGTTGGCTTTCAGGTGTGAAGGTGATATTAGAAGTAATTTTAAAAGGCATTACCATGACTAAAACAGTATTTTACATGCAGAAATAACTTTTATTAAATTACATGAACATAATAATTGTATAACCTGTTGTGCATAAAACAGTGTTTTATATATATAAATGATCTCTTATAAAACTGGTGCATATTTGTATAGTGGGCGTTCACAGGTGGGGGGGGGACGACAACTGGGTGGAGTATATTGTATAACTATTGCATGTCAAGTAAGTACTAACACTTGCTCTTGAGTAGGCATAATGTTCATGTCTTGAATATAGGCACTATTGCTGTTACTTATGTTTATTTACAGTATTTATTAAGATTTATTAACAGCCTTTATGAAGAGAGTCCCCAAGGTGGTGTAAAACAGACAACTTACAATAGCAAAATGACCACGATGTCAGCATAATAGAAAATGTAATAGTGTAGCTAGGTTTAAAAAAGGTTTGGGATACTGGACTGGATGGACCTTGGTCTGACCCAGTATGCATTTCTTATGTTCTTATATTCTTAAAATTAGAACAGTGATATAAACATGAATGTAGGCAATAATTGAAATCAATATGATAGCATGTCAGTAATCTACACCTTAAAACAGCATAGTGGAACATTAAAAAAAACATAAAATATGATACAGTGTGAGACAAATATAAATAAATATACAGTAATAGGCAGCCTGGTAGAATATTGACATAACATAGTCAAAATACTCACAATGTCAGCACAGTAGAACATGTGTATGACATAAAAATAGGATACTGACAATGCTGGCATCCTAATAGGCAAACATCCCAATAGGCAAAAGAGGGGGACATATGCAGTCAGGACATACAGACAGACAGACAAGGTTACTATTACTCTACTACTTATTACTGTAAAACCAGATTGAGTGTAAATTTTATATACCGGAGAATAAGGCATGTGGATCTGGCCAAAGGTTCATGGTGTGCCATAAGCTGGTCCTGAAGCAGCAAAAGTGAAAGGATAGTCAGTCACCACAGCCATTAAAAGCTTGGTAGAAGAGCCAGACTTTCATATGCTTCCTGAAGTAGAGGTGATCTTGACTTAGACGTATTTCCTCTGAAAGTGAGTTGCAGAGTGCGGAAGCTACTCCTGAGAAAGTTCACTGACGGGTTTCACAACGTATGATTTCCTTTGGTGAGGGTACAGTTAAGAATGTTCCTTGAGAGGACATTAGAGGCATCTAAGGTGTGTAGAGAGCTACTGTAGCTTATTCTTTAGGTATTCTGGCCCATCTTGTCTGACAACCTTGACAATCAGAGCTAGAGTTTTAAATTCGGCCTTGTAGGCTACTGGTAGTGCAATTTTTGCAGGAAAGCTGCGATGTGATCATGTCATTTCCAGTCTTCTATCAATCGTGCTAAATCATTTTGAATTAATTGAAGCTGCTGCAAACTCTCTATGTTCTGACCAATTTACAGGAAATTACAGTTGTTTAGCCATGATGTTAACACAGCATGGACCATTATGACAAGATTCGATATAAGGAGAGTGATTTCATATTTGCTGCAGGTGACAGAAGCCGTTTTTAAAGATGTTTCCAGTTTTCTGGGTCATGCCACATCTTAGTAAGTGGAACCGACGATTCAGTCATGATACTGTGGCTTTCTTCAGGATGAAGTTGTTATGCTGTGGATGCCTTTTCTTATATATAGTGTTCTTAAACTGGATTGGTGGGATTGAGGTGGGAAATTTGAATTCTGTCTGGAAAGTTCATTGAAGGAAAAGGCGAGAAATTTGAATTTGATTTTGAAGGTAAAGTTCATTAGAAAAAGGCAGGAAATGTGAAATTTGAATTTTTATAGGAACGTTCATTGGAGAAAAGGCTGAAAAAGTGCAAGTTAAAATTCTGGAGGAAGGGACTTGTGAATTTTAGTAGGAGTATTTGTTGTGACAATCTCAGATTCTGGAAGGTGGAAAAATCGTTGGCCTTCGCTGCCAGTCTTGTGGCATTAAACCCTCTGTGAAAGAGAGGTTACCATGCTTTGTTTATGTTGAATCCTTTTTTCCCATTGAGGTTTTGTCGGTGTCTCACTCTCTCTACCACCTCTATGGTCCTCTGCGGCCACCAGCGTTCTCCTTTTTCCAGGATTCTTGTATCAGATCTGATTGTATGGCCAGTTTCCATCACATAGAGGGCCACAACAGATTTCTCTGTGTTACTGCGTTTATAATGTATTTTATGCTCTTGTAGCCTTTCTTCTATGGTACAGCTTGTTTTGCCTATATACAATTGGCTCTGGCTTCCTCGAACTTCAAAGACTCCAGCAGTTTGGAATTGGGGGGATGTGATCATTTATTTGTAAGAGTGAGGATGCCAGCTTCTGTGGTGTACTATATGCTGTTCTGATGTTACTCTTTTTAAGCAATTTATCTATGCAGTCTGTTACTCCTTGGACAGAGGGGAGCACCACAAATCTTTGTTTTGTCATATCATCCAGTGGTTGTCAGTGGTTGCTATTCTTGTAGATTTGTTTGTCCAGAGGTTTAAGAGATGGCAAATTTACATAGCCATTAGCTGAAAATGTGTCCCGGAGGGTACCATTATGGGGTAGCCAGAGAAGAGAGTGGCACACACACCAAGGTGGAGGACCAGGTATCCAAACAGGAGGGATGCCAGGATATGGAGATGAAGGGCCATGTGCTGTGGGATCCAGCACAGATGAGCAGCCGCCTGTCCTAAACATGCCATTGTCTTCCCAAATTTTGGGGCCTGTACCCCATGGAAAGGGGGAACCCTCTGATTTTCCCCCTTTCATAAGGCTACCCATCACTTTGGTGGGTTAGATGATGTCTCCGAAAGCTATTCAGAGAGCAGTGAGATACAATGCTGCACACCATTGCACCAATCTAATTAGGGTCTGGATCAGGGGCAGTTGGAAAAGGGCAGGGGCTCAGGGGACAGGGGAGGGGATGCAGAAAGAAATATACTTGTAACCCTACATAAGAACATAAGATATGCCATACTGGGTCAGACCAAGGTTCATCAAGCCCAGTGTCCTGTTTCCAACAGTGGCCAATCTAGGTCGTACATACCTAGCAGTTTCCCCAAAAGACACAGGTTCCGCAATGCGTGTACTGGGTCAAGCATTGATATCCTGGGTCCCTTCTTAATAATGGTTTATGGACCGTTCCTCCAGGAACTTGTCCAAACCTTTTTTAAACCCAGCTACACTAACAGCCTTTACTACATCCTCCGGTAACAAATTCCAGAGTTTGATTACACGTTGAGTGAAAAAATATTTTCTTTTATTAGTCTTAAATAGTTTACCCTGTAGCTTCATTGTATGTCCCCTAGTCTTTCTATATTCTGATAATGTAAACAATTGATCTACGTTTACCCGTTCCACTCTGTTCATTAATTTATAGACTTCTATCATATCTCCCCTCAGCCATCTCTTTTCCAGGTTAAAGAGGAGGGAGGAGTGGTCTAGTGGTTAGGACAAGGTACTTCAGGCCAGAGGGCCAGGGGTTCAAGTCCCACCAGGGGACAGCAATCTCAGGCTGGAGGGTCTGGGATTTCTAGTCCTATAGGCACTCCTTGTGGTCTTGGGCAAGCCACTTAACCCTCCATTGCCCATGTTCCCTGTAAGTATTAGCATATGTGTCTCATATCCCCTTGTGTTAAATGTATCCCCCAATTGACCACTTTGACCCGGTGAAAAGCAGGATATAAATACAGCTAAATAAATAAATAAAGAGCCCTTACCTTTTTAGCATTTCTTCATAGGAGTATCCTTCCATCCCCTTTACCATTTTGGTGGCTCTTCTCTGAACCTTTTCTTTTTTTTTTGAAACTTTTATTTTCATTTTGCAACAAACAAAAGAAACAACACACCAAAGGAGACAAAACAATTATACAATAAAGAAAAGTAAACCCAATTACCCCCCACCCCCACGCTTCTTCTCTAGCTGATTATGTCAGCATGTGAGCGCTTCCAAACAACAGTGATTGTACATCAAAACAATCAAAAGAGTATCTGCGATACAGAATAATCATGAGACAAAGATATATATAAATTTAGACAGTCAGATGAGAGCATTGAGCAGAATGTACATAGTCATTGAGCATCTTCCATTTAGACCGATGATGAGGAGTCTGAATGGGGGAAGCAAACATACGAGGTATTTGTTCATATTTACTGTAGAGACAGACATGATTCCACCATTCATTGGGGCTCAGTTGGGAGCTATTTTTCCAGTATTTCGTAATTAGGGAAATAGCAATGCCTAGCATAAAGTCCAAAAGGAAGTAAGCCGTTTTCGGAAGAGAGGGGATCCCCGCAGCTGAGCGAAGTCCCACTATCCTCCAAGAAAGGGGCTCTTGAAAGTGCAAAATAGACTGGATACGACCCCAGACCCAACTCCAGTAATACTGTAGTGCGGGACATTCATACATAACATGAGGTAGTGAACCAATGGCCGCATGACATGTCCAACAATTATTGCCCTGAGTAGTGTTCCATTTGGCTAATCTGTCAGGAGTGTAAAAACACCGGTGGGCTAGAAAGAAGAGTGTCTGAGTGAGTGAGGCGGATCGGGAGACCCGTGTCACTCTACTCCAGACAAGGCTCCATTGCTCCGGGGTCAAAGTCACATGCAATTCTCTCTCCCATGCTTTCTGCGCTATAGGGGTATCCCTAGTTATAGCAGTACATAAGGTTTTGTAAAAATTGGATGCTACACCCGGTGAACTACCGATAGATCGGATAGTCTCCAACCAACCTTGTGTAGGGGAGGCCGATGGCGGGAGCACCTTAGCACTCCTAAGGCAATGCTGAAGTTGCACCAACTGAAAGTAGTGTTTCGCTGGGAGACCAAATTCAATTTGCAATTCACTAAAAGTTTTCCAGCGACCTTCATGGAACAACTGACTAGGAATCCAAATGCCCCTAGTGTACCAGGGGCTCCACGCCATCGGTTTATTTTGTATTCGAAATCGAGTGTTGTACCAAAGTGGGAGCTTGTCTAACGGACAGAGTCGGGAGTCTAAAGATTGCATGAGATTATTAAAGGCACCTAAGGTGTCTAAAAGCATTGGTGGAAAGTGGGAGTCTGATGGGAGAGTCATACCAGGGAGAAAAGTAAGAGGAATCGGTTTGCAAAGGTCCTCTTCTATGTCTAGCCACACAGGTCTACTCGGTACTGGATCTTCCAGCCAACGAGCACCTTGTTTGAGAAGAAAAGATTGATGATACTTCAGGAAATCAGGGAATCTGACACCCCCATTTTCCTTATCTGCTTGCAGCTTATGTTTCGCTATCCTAGGTGTCTTGTTTTGCCACAAGTATCTAGTCAGAAGGCCCTCGATATCTTTATATAAACGTCGAGGGAAGAGACAGGGCACCATTTCTAAGATATAATTCACTTTCGGAACAATCATCATTTTTATGGTTTCTAATCGACCCCACCAGGTAAGCGTTAAAGGAGTCCAGCGGTGAGTAAGCGCCCGGACTTTAGAGGTTAAGTCTTTGGCATTGAAGGAGATAGTGTCTTCCAAAGGAGAACAATAGTGAACCCCAAGGTATTTGACCATGCGAGGTTGCCATAAAAAGGGGAAGGATTGCATATCTGCCTGATGAAGCAGAGGATTTAATGGAAAGGCTACCGACTTGGTCCAATTTATCTTATAACCGGACAATTGTGAGTATTTACCAATTTGCTCTAGGACAGCCGGTACTGAGTCTATAGAGACAAAAAGCATAAGATCATCAGCATACGCTGAAATTTTGATTTCCCTATGGGTGAAGGGGACTCCATGAATCTCCTCCGATTGCCGGATTAGTAAAGCCAAGGGTTCGAGTGCAAGATCGAAGAGGAGTGGAGACAGTGGGCATCCCTGGCGAGTGCCGCGTTGAAGGGGAAAAGGCTGAGACTTTAAAGCATTTGCACATATACTGGCTGTAGGCTGAGCGTACATGGTGCGAAGACAACGGAGAAAACCTTCCCCGAATCCGTACCAGCGGAGGACTGCAAACAGGAAGGGCCACTCTAAGCGATCAAAGGCCTTTTCAGCATCAAGTGAGAGGCCAACAAATGGGCGATCAAGATTAACTGCGGTAGTCAATACATGGCATAGAGTCCGAGCATTGTCAGCAGTTGATCTACCAGGAATGAAACCGCATTGATCTGGGTGTATTAAGGTAGGCATCCTATCCGAGAGCCGGGTAGAGAGAATGGTGGCAAAGATTTTATAGTCCGCGTTTAGGAGGGAAATTGGACGATAATTAGCTGTTAGTTGCGTGTCTCTCCCCTCTTTCTCAAAAACTACTACATTTGCCATTGAAAAGGACCCAGAAGGAGAACCCTCCTCGGCCAAAGCAGAAAAATAAATTTTCAAAACTGGAGCTAAATCAGCGTGAAAGGTTTTGTAGAATTCAGCGGGGAGACCGTCTGGGCCTGCGGCTCGACCTGAGGCACATTTCTTGATAGCAGAATGAATTTCTGAGACAGTAAATGGTGTGTCCAAGGCCACTCTATCTTCGTCAGATAGGGTCGGTCTTTGTACTCCTGAAAGTAAGCGTTCAAATACATCTGGCTCAAAATCACATTCTGATTGATAAAGCCGAGTATAAAAGTCACGAAAGAGTTCTAAGATTTCGGTATCTTTAGTGACCAAGCCCCCCCCCCGACGGATTACGGAGGGCGGTAACACGCTTGGCTTCTTTTCGACCTTTTAGGGCATTTGCTAATAATTTGCCAGCACGATTATTTTCCCGATAATATAGCCCTTGTTGTGATTCAATATTTTTAACAGCAGCAGTGTGCAAAAGCTGATTGTATTGAAAACGCAAGCGTTGTAAACGGAGTAAAATACATGGGTCAGTACGGGACGTGAGGAGACGCTCCCCAGCTTGTATCTGCTGCTCTAGAATCAGTAAATGCTGCTTTCTTTGTTTCCCCTGCCGAATTTGATAGCTAGTTATAGTGGCACGGATAGATGCTTTAAAACCCTCCCACCAAGCCCAGCCCGCTGTGTCATGGGGTGAGTTAAAATGAAAATAATCTTGGATAGCGGCCTTTATATCAACCTGAAAATCTTTTTGACCCAGTAGGGATCTATCAAAAAACCAAGCTCGGGGAGAATCGTCCCGCGCAGTGACACGTAATGATAAAGATATGGCAGCATGATCTGAAATATGGAGAGGATGAGTCCTAGTCGTGTCTACTTGAGAAATCAGTGCTGTGGAAATGAGAAAGAAATCTATTCTAGATTGGGAGTGATGGGGGGCAGAAAAGAAAGTGAACTCTAAGTCGGAGGGGTGAAGCAGCCTCCATATATCTACCAGCGCTAGATCTTGCATCAGAGCTGTAAGGGTAGCAAGACTCTTGGGTGGACTACTCGTTCTTGGCGGCTGTCTATCTATAAGAGGGTCTAACACTTGATTAAAGTCACCACCAAGTATTAATGGAGTATTGGCAGAGGCCTGTGCCAACTGCGCAATACTTGCATAGTAAGCAGGGTTGTCCACATTCGGGGCATAAATGCAAATACATGTAAATTCACTATCTCCAACCTTAAGATGTACTCGGGCCCATCTACCCTCCTTGTCAGCGCTAGTATCAATTACAGTAGCTTGCAAAGATTTCTTAACCAGAATGGCTACCCCGCACCGTTTGGAAACGGCGGGAGAATAGGCAGCCACCATGTAAGGCTTAACATTGAGTTTCAGTGTTTCAGCAGAGTTTAAGTGCGTTTCCTGAAGAAACGCTAAATCAGCATGCTCATGGCTAAGATAGCTAAGGATTTTCTTTCTTTTGATTGGACTATTAATGCCCTTTACGTTGAGTGATAAAATTTTACATAAAGCCATTCAGACAAGTTAAAAATTCTGAGCATGATAGCGCACCTAATTTCACAATGTCCCTCATATTGACTGTATCAGGCTGTACATATGGCATAAAAGAAAATAAGCTTAGATAATACAATGAAGCGCCCCACATTAAAAAAGAAAAAACCGCAGCGCGGTAGAGAAGAAGCAGAACCCCAAAAATTACTGGCGACCATGTGTCTGCGGGGAGAAGCCCCAGAGAAGGCCGAAATTGAAAAACACATAACCTGTAGGACTGTGCGTGCTCCGAATCCGACCGAGGCACACATCATGGAGGGAGAGGAGACCACAAAACAAGAGTCATAGAAAGAAAGAAAGAAAGTCCAGGAAGTCTCTGTGCTTGACTATGACCGCCGCATCGGGCCCTTCAAAATGGCGGACAGAGCCGGCGAATAAAAGTCCACGTCGTTGGATTAGCACATCTGCTCTGCTTCTTTGGAGTCTAAAAATGTTGATAGTAGATCAGGATCTTCGAATGTCCTGGTTTGGTTGTGGAGAGTCACTCGGAGCTTCGCGGGATACAACAGGCCAAAGCGAGCCTGTAGCTGTTGAAGTCGAGGGCGAAAAGCAAGGAGTTTCTTCCGTCGGTCAACGGTAGGCTTTGCCAAATCAGGGAAGAAGGAGACTTTGTGACCTTCAAATTCCAAATGATGGTTCGCCCGGGCAGCATTTAAAATTTGTTCCACTTGTTGATATCGTAGCAAGCGAAAGATAATAGGCCGGGGGGTCGTTCGGTTGAGCGCCATGTGGGTAGGAACACGGTGTGCACGATCGATTTCCAATTCGTTATGAAAGGTGATCTTCAGCAAGGAGGGAAGAGTTTTGAGCAGGAATTCTCTCATATCTCCCGCTTCCGCCCCCTCCGGTATTTCAATGAGCCTCACATTGTTGCGACGGGCTCGATTATTGCTATCTTCTAACTCCTTTTGCAGATTCTGTATCTGGCGCTCGGCCTTGTCCAGTGCGCCCAAGCGCACCGCGTGCGAGTCGAGGACCCCCGCCATATTGTCCTGCCGTAATGAGAGACTTTCAAGTCGGTCCTGGAGCACTCCAAAGTCTTCTCGCAGGGCTCTAAGCGCTTCTCCATTGGACTGCACCAATTCCTTCACGCCGCGTAGTTCCTCCAAAATCTCCAGGTGCATTTCGGGGTTTTCACGAAATGGAACCATCTTCTGTGGGGAGGACACCTCTGTTTTGGAGCGTTTTCCGTGAGAAGAAGAAGGAGACCCGAAGTCCAAGCGCGCTGGTTTATGGGCCGCCATCCCCCCCGAGGTACCCCGGTCAGCCCGGAGCGAAATAGTAAGTTTGTATAGGTATTAAGTCAGGATTCTAAGTAGGCCTCTCGGGAGCTTCAGCGCGAAGCGTCTTACCCGCTGGACATCAGGCTCCGCCCCCTCTGAACCTTTTCTAATAACGCTATATCCTTTTTAAGATACGGCGACCAGAATTGCACACAATATTCAAGGTGCGGTCTCACCATGGAATGGTATAGAGGCATTATAATATCTTTTGTTTTATTTCCCATTCCTTTCCTTATGATACCTAGCAGGGCCGGATTTAGCTATACGCCATGTACGCCATGGTGTAGGGCCCACAGCTGCAAAGGGCCCACAAAAATTGAAGTAGTTAGGCTTTTTTTTTTAATAAAATAAAAAAAAACCTGCTGGCTGCCGCCGCGGGGCCCCCTCTGCTGCCGCGGCAGCATGGACTGACCCGCGGGGGCCCCTCTGTAAGCTCGGTCCCTCCCTCCGTGCCTCCGTGTCTCCCTCCGTGCAGGCTGTTAGAGACGCGAAGGCAGACTGTCTCCTTCTGCCTTCCCGTCTCTGTTAAGCCCGCAGGGCTGATGGGAAATTTCCCATCAGCCCCTGCGGGCTTAACAGAGACGCGAAGGAGACAGTCTGCCTTCGCGTCTCTAACAGCCTGCACGGAGGGAGACACGGAGGCACGGAGGGAGGGACCGAGCTTACAGAGGGGGCCCCCGCGGGTCAGTCCATGCTGCCGCGGCAGCAGAGGGGGCCCCGCGGCGGCAGCCAGCAGTTTTATTTTTTTAAAATAAATTTTACTTTAGGCCGGGGGAGGGGGAGGGGGAGGGGGTAGGACTGGTAATTGGGGGGGCTGGGACTGGGGCTGGAAATGGGTTGGGACTGGGACTGGAAATGGGCTGGGACTGGGACTGGAAATGGGTTGGGGGGATTAAGGCTGGAGGTGGGCTGATGAGGAGGACTGGTAATGGGCTGTGGGCTGTTGGGGGGGGGTTAGAACTGGTAATGGGCTTTGGGGGGGTTAAGACTGGCAATGGGCTGTGGGCTGATGGGGGCTGTCTGGTAATGGGCTATGGGGGGGCTAAGACTGGAAATGGGCTGGGGGGGGTTAAGACTGGAGGTGGGCTGATGGGGTTAGGACTGGTAATGGGCTGTTGGGGGGGGGTTTAGAACTGGTAATGGGTTTTGGGGGGTTTAGACTGGTAATGGGCTGTGGGCTGATGGGGGCTGTCTGGTAATGGGCTATGGGGGGGGCTAGGACTGGAAATGGGCTGGGGGGGGGTTAAGACTGGAGGTGGGCTGATGGGGTTAGGACTGGTAATGGGCTGTTGGGGGGGGGTTTAGAACTGGTAATGGGTTTTGGGGGGGTTTAGACTGGTAATGGGCTGTGGGCTGATGGGGGCTGTCTGGTAATGGGCTATGGGGGGGCTAGGACTGGAAATGGGCTGGGGGGTTAAGACGAGGTGGGCTGATGGGGTTAGGACTGATAATGGGCTGTTGGGGGGGTTTAGAACTGGTAATGGGCTTTGGGGGGGTTAAGACTGGTAATGGGCTGTGGGCTGATGGGGGCTGTCTGGTAATGGGCTATGGGGGGGGGTTAGGACTGGAAATGGGCTGGGGGGGGTTAAGACTGGAGGTGGGCTGATGGGGTTAGGACTGGTAATGGGCTGTGGGCTGATGGGCTGATGGGGGGGTTAGGACTGGCAATGGGCTATGGGGGGCTGACTGGAAATGGGTTGATGGGGTTAGGACTGGAAGTGGGCTGATGGGGGGTTAGGACTGGTAATGGGTTATAGGGGGGGCTTAAACTGAAAATGGGGTGATGGGGGGTTAGGACTGGTATTGGGTTGGGGGGTTGCTAGGACTGGAAATGGGCTGATGGGTGGCTAGGACTGGAAATGGGCTGATGCAGGGACTAGAAGGGAATGGATGCTGGGTGAGGCTGGAACTAGAAGGGAGCTGATGTTGGGGGAGGATTAGAATGGGATGGGGCTGGAAGAGTAAAATGGAGAAGGGAAAAATATTTTGTGTGGGAGGGATAAAAAAATCTACAATTGGCCGGGTATTGGGAGAGTAAGTGGGGATTGAGGATGGAGGGGTAAAATTTGACTGGATGAAATAGGAATGAGGAAAGAGCAAAAGGAGAAAGATTAGTATGTTAAAGCAGATGTAGAGAGAGAATGGAAAAAAACTAGAAGAGAGAAGAAAGGACAAATGGACAGCAGACGATGGAGAGTTAGCAGAAGACATGAAGAAACCAGAAGAAAGTGTCTGGAGCAATTGCAGCTGAAAAAAATGCACAAAAGGTAGAAAAATATCTCTTTATTTTGAATTTATTAATTGGAATATGTCAGCTCTGGTAAATGTGCATCATTGACGTCTGCGCTTTGTTTAGTACAAGAGCAAATTAATGTATAGTTTTATTTCTACAGTGTTGTACATTCCAAGTTTGGCTTTTGGGATTCCCAGTTTAATTATTGTCTTCCTGTTTCTAAAATGTGATTACTTGTTTGGTGATGGTCTATGTTCTGCATGTGTAACTGAGCTGAGGTGTTCTGTTTATATAATTCCTATTTGACATTGCCACTTGTTCTCTTTCCCCAGTAGGTCATGTATTGTTGTTCTCTGAAATGTATTGGTTTAATATTTGCAGTGTTGCCTTTTGATTGGTAGAGTATGGTGCTTTGTGAGTCCTGGTAGTGCTGTTAGGATACGGCGGGTTTGCTATGGGTTCTAAATGGGCAGTGTTTGTAGTAGTTCCTAATGTGTCTGGCAGTTGGCACTGGATTATAGTAATGTAGAAATCTTTTAGTCTTTCTTTATCCATACACTCATTAAGAGGCACGTTTACTAAAAGTTAGTATATGGTAACATTATGCAAATATTTATGCAAATGAGGCCCCTTATGCAAATGAGGCCCACACCCCCCTTGGGCCGCCCCTGCTGGGGCCCACAATTTTTGTTGGCATAGGGCCTCACTCAAGGTAAATCCGGCCCTGATACCTAGCATTCTATTAGCTCTCTTGGCTGCCGCTGCACACTGGGCCGAGGGTTTTAACATGTTATCCACAATGACGCCTAAATCTTTTTCCTGGGTGGTTGTTCCTAATGTGGAACCTTGCATCGTGTAACCATAGTTTGGGTTGTTCTTCCCTAAGTGCATAACTTTGCATTTGTCCACATTAAATTTCATCTGCAATTTTGATGCCCAGTCTTCCAATTTATCAAGATCCTCCTGCAATTTTCCACAATCCTTTTGGGTTTTAACAACTTTAAATAGTTTTGTGTCATCTGCAAATTTGATAACCTCACTCGTTATTCCTCTTTCCAGGTCATTTATGAATATATGTCAAAAAGCAGCGGACCCAGCACAGATCCCTGGGGTACACCACTATTCACCTTTCTCCATTGGGAAAATTGGCCATTTAGCCCAACCCTCTGCTTTCTATCTTTTAACCAGTTCCTGATCCACAGTAGTACACTGCCTCCTATCCCATGACTCTTTAGTTTTGCCAAGGTCTCTGATGAGGGACCTTGTCAAAGGCTTTCTGAAAGTCTAGATACACTATATCAACCGACTCACCTTTGTCCACCTGTTTATTCATACTTTCAAAAAAACATAACAGATTAGTAAGACAAGATCTTCCTTGTCTAAAGCCATGTTGGCTGTCTCCCATTAGGCCATGACTATCTACATGCTGAGTAATTTTATTCTTTATGATGGTTTCTACCATTTTTCCTGGTACTGATGTGAGGCTCACCGGTCTGTAGTTTCCCGGATCACCCCTGGAACCCTTTTTAAAAATTGGTGTTACATGGGCGATCCTCCAATCTTCAGGTATTAGCGATGATTTTAATTATAGTTCACAGATTACTAATAGCAGGTCTGCAATCTCATATTTCAGTTCTTTCAACACCCTTGGATGTATACCATCCAGCCCAGGTGATTTGCTACTCTTCAGTTTATCTAATAGTTGTAATACATCTTCCCGATGTATCAATATTTCCTTCAATTCTTCCGCACCTTTAAATACCACTTCAGTCATGGGTAACATCCCTACATCTTCCTCAGTAAAGTCCGAAGCAAAGAATTCATTCAGTCTCTCCACTATTGCCTTGTCACCTCTTAGTGCCCCTTTAACTTTTCTATCATCTAATGGACGAACTGACTCTCTCACAGGTTTTTTGCTACGAATATACTTGAAAAAATCTTTATTTCACGTTTTTGCTTCCGCAGCAAGCTTCTTCTCAAATTCTCCCTTTGCCTGCTTTATCAATGCCTTGCATTTGACCTGCCAGTGCTTGTGCTGTTTCCAGGTTTCGTTGTTTGGCTCTTTTTTCCATTTCCTGAAAGATGCTTTTTTGGCAACAACAGCGTCTCTGACCTCACCTTTAAACCATGCTGGCAGCTTTTTGGACTTCCTTCCACTTTTCTTAAAGCGTGGAATAAAGCTGGTCTGGGCTTCCAAGATAGTTTTTTTCAACAACACCCAAGCTTGATGTAAGTCTTTAACCTTTGCAACTGCTCCTTTTAGTTTTTTCTTAACTATTTTCCTCATTTTATCATAGTCTCCCTTTCGAAAGTTAAAAGGTAGTACTGTGGATTTCCTTACTATCCCTCCTCCACTGATTAAATCAAAGGCAATCATGCTATGATCACAATTGCCAAGTAGTCCCAACACCCTTATCTCTTGCACTAGATCTGGTGTTCCACTAAGGACTAGGTCTAATATGGCTTCCCCTCAGGTCGGTTCATGAACCAGCTGCTCCAAGAAGCAGTCATTTATTTCATCTAGGTACTTTATCTCCCTAGCATGTCCTGCCGTGACACTGACCCAGTCGATACCGAGGTAATTGAAATCACCCATTATTATTACCACGTTGTAACTTTTGTTAGCTTCCTTGATTTCTTTGAGCATTTCATCATCCATTTGTTCATTCTGTCCAGGCGGTCGACAGTACACCCCCACTGCCATCGCCTTCCCCTTTTTACTTGGAATTTCAATCCATAGAGATTGTACAGCAAATTTTGTTTCCTGCAAATCTTTAATCCTTTCTGACTCAATGCCCTCTCTAACACAGAGTGCAACCCCTCCACCAATTTGATCAGCTCTATCATTACGATATAGTTTGTACCTAGGTATCACAGTGTCCCACTGGTTGTCCTCCTTCCACCATGTCTCTGATATTCCAGTCATATCTAACCTCTCATTTAGTGCTATATATTCTAACTCTCCCATCTTATTTTTTAGACTTCTAGCATTTGCATACAAGCATTTTAGAGACTGTATTTTATTCATATTAATTTGGCTATTGGCAGACATGGGTAATTTGGGATCTTTAAGATCTGTCTGCTCCATACTCGAGGGCATTTGGGCTACTTTACTCTTTTTTGGAACCTCTCTGCTTTTGGTAGTATCCTTCAAGGATACATTCTTCCGAACCATCCGCTCTTGGGCGACTGTCGGCTTTCCCCTATTATCTAGTTTAAAAGCTGCTCTATCTCCTTTTTAAAGGTTAATGCCAGCAGCCTGGTTCCATCCCGGTTAAGGTGAAACCCATCCCTTCGGAAGAGCCCCTCCTTTCCCCAGAATGTTCCCGAGTTCCTAACAAATCCAAACCCCTCATCTCTGCACCATTGTCTCATCCATGCATTGAGACTCCGGAGCTCTGCCTGCCTTTTGGGCCCTGCACGTGGAACGGGAAGCATTTCAGAGAACGCTACCCTGGAAGTTCTGGATTTCAACTTCCTACCTAAAAGCCTAAATTTAGCCTCCAGAACCTCCCTACCACATTTTCCTATGTCATTGTTACCAAGACAGCAGACTCCTCCCCAGCACTATCTAAGACCTTATCTAGGTGGCGCGTGAGGTCCGCTACCTTCGCACCTAAGGGGGGGGGGGGCAGAGGGCTGGTGTTGGGGATTGGGAAGGGGCTGAGAGCTGCTATTTGGGGATGGTGTGGGGGCTAGGGGCACTGATACAGGGTTTGGGAGATGGGGCTCTAGTGCTGAGGGTTGGGGAGGTGTGGCACTGGGCTGGCTGATGGGGAATGGTGGGGTGTGGCACTGGGCTGGTGATTGCTGGGGTGAGGTTTGAGGGGCTGAGGTACAGCATGGGAGGTGGAAGGGGAGATGGCCAGGGAACAGTGGGTTGGTGGATAGGACAATCCCATGCACATACTTTCATTTTCATCAATAAAACATCTAATCTTCATAAGAAATGCCTGCATATGACCTCATCTCTTAAATATCTTGTAGATGTCATAATGGGTCAGGATATACAGGAACCTCTGAGTACTAAAATTCAAATTACATAATTTTCTAAGATTTTTTTCAATCAAAACAAATATGTAATTTAAGTTTATTTTTGCCTAGTGCTGATCTTAGCTGGGCTCCTGCAAGCTCTTTGATAATGGATTGCCACTGAAAATAATGCCCAATTTGCCGTTAGTCATAAGAACTTAAGATATGCCACAATGGGTCAGATGAGAGGACCATAGAACCCAGTATCCTGTTTGCAACAGTGGCCAGTCCAGGTCACAAGAACCTGTCTGGTTCCCAAAACGTAGATGGATTCCATGATGCTTATCCCAGTGGTCAGCAATGGATTTCCCCAGTTCACTTTAATAATGGTTTATGAACTTTTCCTCCAGGAACTTGTCCGAATATTTTTTTAAACCCAGCTGCACATTTACTACATCCTTTGGCAACAAATTCCAGAGTTTGATTACATGTTGAGTGAAAAAAATATTTTCTCCAATTAGTCTTAAATATGCTACATTGTAGCTTCACTGCATGCCCCCTAGTCTTTCTACCCTTTGAAGGAGTAAAAAACAGCTCTACATTTACCTGTTTCCTTCCAATCATTATTTTATAGACCTCCATTGTATCTCCCCTCAGCCATTTCTTTTACAAGCTGAAGAGCCCTAACCTTTTAAGCCTTTCCTTATAGAAGTATCCCTCAATCCATAATGCTGCTGCCTATCTATTATCAAGCATGCCATTATGTTACCACATTTACATTAAGAAAGCTTCATTGTGACATGTTTAATAAAGGCTAATATGTGTTAAGTACCACCAGGACCTTTTTATTTCTATGGGTGCAGCATCTCTTAGGGACATGTTTATTAAAGGGAATCCACGGGCTAGCATGGGAATGGTGCAAATCATACCTGGAAGATCGCTTGCAACAAGTCAGAACGGTTGCAGGTACCTCAGAACCTTTCCAGCTAAAACAAGGAGTACCGCAGGGCTCATCCCTATCAGCGCTACTATTTAACATTTACATGCAGCCGCTATGCGATATCACTCGCTCCTTTGGCATATCCTCGCTAATCTATGCAGACGATGTGCTAATATTCACACCAATCAATGTCACGCTCCCAGATTACACAACATTAGTGGATTGCTTTAACGCTATAGCCGACTGGCTCCTCTCCCAGAATATGCAAATAAACTACAAAAAAACCGAGGTACTGATCGTCACGAAAAAACGAGAATTCTCACCCCCTGAGACCCTAAAAGTACGAGACGCACACCTCCCAGTCAAGCCCTCTATAAGATACCTTGGAGTAATACTGGACCATCGGCTGGACTTTAAAGAACATGTTAACTGCACGGTAAAAACCATTTATTTCAAGATAAGGACCCTGCGTCATCTGAAAAATATGCTTGATCCAGACAGCTTCAGAACTATATTCCAAGCCATAGTCACACCCCACTTCGACTATGCGAACATAATACTCCACGGTCTCCCAAAAAACACCCTAAATATATTACAACTAGCCATGAACGCCGCAGCCCGGGTCCTATACGGAGCCTCAAAGAGCGAACATATAACACCCATCCTAATGGAGCTTCACTGGCTCCCTATAAACTGCAGAATAGCATATAAAGCCCTTCTCATGACCTTTAAAGTGATCAACACTATAGCCCCTTCATCAATCTCAAATCTCCTCCATCACACTCCCAACATCAGATCCAGGAGGTCAGTAGCGGCAAATACCCTAGTTACACCACCTGAGGCCACAAAATGCAAACGTTCAACAACAGACAGGGCTTTTGCATACTACACACCCAGGTGTTGGAACAACCTACCTCCCAACTTTAGAGCAATTACGGATCTCAAACAATTCAGAAAAGCCATAAAGCACCACCTCTTCATGCTACACTTCTCCCACCTCCAATGCACACCATCAACCCTCTAACACTCATAGTAAAATTGTAAATACCTTATTTACTCAAGATGTTAATCATAAATTCTGTTCGTTGTATATATGTTCATTACAAATATGTACATAGTTTCCCAAAGTTATAATCCCAGTTGAATTCTCCTGTTATATGTAAACTCACCACAGCCTGTTGCTTGCAATGAGTATTCTTGTTTAATGTAAACCGCGCTGATGAAAAAGAGTGCGGTATAAAAGAACTATAAATAAAATAAAATAAAATAAATAAACTTGGGGATAGTGCACAGTTTTGGCATGGCGCTAAAAAGTAGCACAGGGCCCTGAACCAAAACCCCTGTCTTACGTAGTAGCATGCATGGGGGGTTGGGGGGGGGATTGGGCAGGATGGGAACATTCCTGGTGCAGTGCAGCTAGCATGGGCATTTGTGGCAGATAGCACGGATTAACTAACGCCACCTCAATCGGTGGCGTTTGTTGCACTTGTGACCAGCTGGCCTGATGGAAGTGTGGTAACTGCAGGGGGATGTAACTACCTCCCTGCAGCTAGCCTGAAGCCCTGCACTAGTTATGTGGCTTGCACATGTGTTACCAGCGCAGAGCTTAGTAAGCATGTCCCTGAATGCACATTAATATTTGTTAATACAAGTTGATCTTTAGAAAATATGTCCCATTGTATGCCTGGCACGTCAATGAACACTTTAATGTGTTAGTATTTGAAGCTTGGGATGGTGTTGACTTAATATATTGGATAAATCATTTGGCCTTTTAAATTTCTACCATAATTTTTGTGCATCGACCCCCCCCCCCCCCCAAACCTCTCAGATGGCATTGGTGGAGGCTTGACAGTTTTTGGAGAAGCAGCCTCTGATTTTGAGAACTCTTTTCCTAGTGAAGCACATATAACATATTTTCTGTTCTGTTTTTATTTATTATCCTATGCCACCATGATCCTATAGGAAAATTTGGCTATAGACTGAGAAAATTAATAAGTAATTAAATCAATTGATGAATAAGGATGAGGCTTCAAGGTGGGTGAATTTTAGTTTTGAAACCAGCTTGTGATTATCATTGATAAGAAGAATTTTAAATTGAAAGACTGAACTTTATTTTCTTTAACAGGTATTTATTTCTTCCAACTCTTGCCACAGTTTCTGGCACAGATGTTGAACACTCGGTCTCGGGAGGCACTGGAATGGGTAAGTTCATGTATGTCCTGGTAGATGTTGGCTAGTTATGTTGATGATGCTAATATTCTTTTTAAATGTGTAAAATTGTTAATCATATTGGATTTTTTTGTCGGCTTCTTTTGGAATCAGCACAGCTAGACTATGCTAATAGAGCGCAACAATATATAGAAGGACTTTTTTTGTCGGACCGTGCATAAGAGTTATAGAATATTATCACTTATACACATTTTCTCTAAATCTAGGTGCAGGGATTTAAACCTGCTCTAGAGCATGCATAACTGCTGTGACTACATTAAGGCGCTACAGTACACCCCTATTCTATACAGAAAGCCTGTACTTTAGAGAAAATGCCCCACATACGCGCATAGCAATGCGCATTAACTGCATGGGAGTTTATAGAACTACCTTCATACAGACTTGCAGCAGTACATGTGTATTTGCTGGAACGAACACGGGAAATAGCTATTTTACAAAAATATGTGTGAAAAAAGACACTTTTTAGTTGAGGTGTTGCACATCTAAGTGGCAATGCTTACAAATGTAAGTGCCTACTTAGAAGCGTAATTGTTGAATTTTGTGAAACTACACATTGAAGATGAGCCAATTAAAGGGTCAAGTTCTAAACCTCATATTTTTGGTGTTTTAAGGTCATAGAGATAAGGTCAATTGCTTTCTCACTAACTCCTCAAAATTCCAGATCTAAATAATCAGCTAGCTTAGACTTATGCATGATTTGGCAGAAGTGTAAATGCCAACAGGAACATTTTTTTGGAAATATGCATATGTTCCCTTGTAAACTGGAAAATGCACATATTTTAAATTAACTTTTTTATTAAAGGATTGCAAAACCGCAAAACAATTATCATCAGTTCCAACATCTTGGAACACAGACAAGTTAACGTCTAACATTTAAATTACTCCTCCTCCCCTTCAGAGTTGCCAAGTTACCCAGTTCCAGGAGTGAAATTTAAACCCTTTGAAGGCCTACTTTAAAATTTTAATCCACATTCTGCAGCCGGGTTAATTTTTGCATATTTCAGGAAAATTGTACCCGTCTTATTCAATATGTTCTAATAGTGATTTTCCTTCTGCTATGGTCATGTATTATATACCATTTGATAGGAATATTTAGTCAGCATTTTGGATCCCGAGAGTTTTGGGCTCGGCCTGGAAAGGGTTAAGCTAGTCTTCGATTTCGGACAATCTCATTCTGGTGCATTATGGGACCTGCAGCACTCATTCCAAGTTGTTTTCTCATTCCAAGTTGTTTTCTCCTGTTCTATGTGAAGCCAAACAGTTTGTTATGGTCATTTGGTTGTATGTAAACCGCGCTGACAATAGTGCGGTATATAAGAAATTGTAATAAATAAATAATAATAAATAAATAATAACGTCAGAAAATGCAAATACCATACCATATTGCAACTTTACTTATGTTATTGATAAGTTGCCTGCTCAAATAAGTTATAATGCAATGTTCTAGTTCTGTTCGACGTAAACCGTTTTGATTTTGCTGAAAGGCGGTATATAAAACTGTTCAATAAATAAACAAACTGGATAACTTTGCAACTCTGCTCCCCCACCCACGATGTCCTCAATTGTCTCATCGCAGCCCCACAACCACCATGCTGAAAAATGATTATTGTTTACTTATACCTTGCTCAAATGTCCTGAATTTGTTAACTTTTCTCAGTTTTTAATGTCATCCATTTTTCCATCAAATCCATTCTCTTCATTCTTTTTCTCCATGCCACCACAATTGTGGACTGGGGTGCCCTCTAGTGAGGTGTGATTTCACATATCGTCCCAATTATGCACAGTCTCACCATTTTCCCTTGCATTCCCTTCCATCCTGTGCAAATATATTTTAAAGTCAACCCATACTGCACCCAGAACATGTTCCTTTGAAATTTGTGCAGCTTTTCAAAATTACCTAATGGTTAGAGCAGGGGGCTGAGAACCAGAGAAACCGGGATCAAATCCTGCTGTTGCTCCTTGTGATCTCGGGCAAGTCACTTAACCCTTCAATTCTTCAGGCGCAAACTTAGCATGTAAGCCCCTGGGGACAGGAAAATACCTACCGTACCTGAATGTAGCTCACCTTGAACTACTACTGAACAGGTGTGGGCCAAATACATCCCTTCCCTAGAATAGACTGCTATAAGACACATTCATTTACTTTACTTTTCATTAATAGTTTTGTGTATCAATAATCTATTCTATGGTATATTTATGGACTTGTCATCACTGGTACTAGATGTAATCTTGCTATGGATAAAGTATAAGGTGATCCTTGTCTTGGGATAGGCCATTTATGCATCTCTTACCCTTAAGGGCTCACTGAAATATTTATTTTTCACCTGGGCCTTTCCTCTGTCACTCAACACTGCACACTCTTTTCCAAAGGATCAGTTCTCTCCCGGGGGATAGGGTTTTTCCTTCAGGACCCAGATGTAGATTTCACACTTCACCACAAATACTCAAGAGACGCATATGGGGTGCACCATCAAACCTTACTGAAGATTTATGCAAAATGCAGACCGCTTAGAGGTAGTCTTTCTTTCCAGAACTATTCCAGTTCTTTCCAGAACCTTACTTAAGATTTATGCAAAATGCAGACCGCTCAGAGGTAGTCTTTCTTTCCAGAACTATTCCTTTCTGACTGAGCTTTGCAAATCCTTTTTCTATCCACCAGAGGATTCTGCTCCATATGGACTTTCTCCATAGACTCTTTTCTGTAGTTAAGCTCCTGTTAGTTGCTTCTCTCTCCTTCTTTGTCTTGTAGCATAAGCTTCTGAGTTCACATCTCTCTTCTGCAGCCAAGCAGAAGGGTGGTAAAACCTCTGACTTGCATATGCACTTCATGATAGAATGGTGACTTAAAGCTCAGGAGAGATGTCGCAGTGGGCGTCAGAAAATAAGGCCTAAGGCAGAGTTTTAAGGAAATGCATCTTGCCTTTAGCATATCCCTTCTCAACCTTTTTTCAATCAAGACACACCTTAATTATGATGCTTGCCTATGTGACACACTGCCCGCATGATCTAAAGTCTGACCCATGATGGCAGTTCTTATCCAGCCCCTCCCCCAACAGCTGCAGATCAGAAATAGGAAATCTCTGCTTGGAAGCCATCCTACAAAAAAATATTTGATTCCAACGTCATCTGAGTAATGGCAACATAAATGTATCCACATTGCGAAAGAACACAAATCCTGAAAATAATCCCCACTCATACATATAGCGAACCTGCCATACCATTCCAGCATTAATTCCTATAGTTCAAACAAAAAAAACCCTCTACCTATGAATAGGCAGCACTACAGATATTACATTGGGGTCCCAGAACACCAATTCATGCTCTACTGATAAAACAGAACAAGTAGGACTGCTACAGATTTCTACACCGCACCTTGGTCACATACAAAACACAGACAGACTCACACCAAATACAGAGCAAGGCACCACAAATTAGAAATAGAAACATGAAGCAAAATTGAACCTGAACCCCCAAGACATCGAACTCTGCATGTACTACAACACTGGAGAAGTAAAAATAGAAAAACAGAAACGCATTTCCTCATGAATCGAGCAAAGTGCAAAGACATCTGTGGTGCATATTTCCCAAAGCAAAAATATTCCATTTAATAAATTCAAAATAACTTATTTTTTTCTACCTCTGTTGTGTGTGGATTTTATTTTTCCAGTCACATTGGACTCGGTCTCTCTTTTCTGTTTTTTTTTTCTGACTGTCTTCTACTAACTCTCTTAAGTGTCTGCTGTCCATTTGTCACGCCACCTCACCTCCACTTTCTTCCTGTTTTCTTCCATTCCCTCCCAACATATGTCTGACATATTACCTTTCCCTCTTAGCCCTTTCCTCCATTTCTTTCTTTGCTGCCTCTCAAATTTCACAGTCTCCTTCCCTCAATGTCCTTGTTTATTATTTTCATCTGCCTATCAAATTTCTATCTTCTTATCTCACCTCCTGCCCAACTCATCTCCCCTACCTCTATTATTTTCCATGTCTCACGCCTTCCCTGGCATCTTATTCTCTGCTATCACCCACTTTCTATTACCTCAGTTCTACCTTTCTTTTCACCATCATCCTCTCACTCATCTTGACAACCCCCCATGGTCTCTCTCACATAGTTCCACCATGTATAGCATCCCCCTCCTCCTTACTTTTTCTCTTTTAGCCAGGACCTCCCCCTCCTTCTCCATCACCCCCTCACCCTTGTAGCCTAACATCTTCCTCTCTCTCCACCTCCCCTCCCTCCACTTTTGTAACACCCTGCCAATAGCGCTGCATCTCCCCTCTGCCCTTGCCTGCCACTCTCATCTTTATAGCTCAGCATCTCTCCACTCTCTCCATCTCTCCCCACCTTTCAACCCAGCCTCACCCTTCCACTTGCCCATCTCCCAACAATGCAGCATCTCCCCTTGCCTGCCTCCAACAGTGCAGCATCTTCCCTATCTCCTTGCATGCTCTCAACAGTATAGAATCTCCCTTTTTCCTTGTCGGCTCCCTAACCTTGCAACATCTCTCCTCCCCCCTTCTCCTACCCTAAAACAGTGCAGCATCTCTCATCTCCAACATGAAGAAAGGAGCTGCTGTGCAAGCCCCAGTACTTTCACTAGCATGTGCTTAAGTTGCATGCCAGCAAGGGTCACTTATTAGTTTTGAAGGGCTACAAAAGGGGACTGCTACTTCCTGAGAGAGATCTGCAATTCTAAGTATTTACTTCTGGGAATTTTTCAAAATCTTTGGGAAGAAGGAATTCTTTAGATTAAAGCTGATTAATCTGTGAACCCAATATATTTGTTAAATCAGTTTTCAGTTTAATTTTAAAACACAGCAGGGAGTTTTCTGGTTACATTTAGACCCCGACTCCCTCTATCCAAGCAAGGGCTGTGTGAATCATAGAAAATTGGTCACAGATTACCTTAGAAGCACAGGACAGGGTACTGTGTAGCAGCCAACTTTTAATAAGTTTTTTCCCTCATTCCCTCCCCGACACCCACCCATACCTGGGATAATTGTAGCTTTATAGGTGCATAAATCTCACAAAGGAGGTGCCATATTCACTCTCAGGTGCAGCTGTTTGTCCTCACCTGTCATACATTAAGGACCTAAGATTAATTAAGCTTCAGGTGAACAAAGTACATTCAACGTATTAGGTGTAGTTTTATTAGTATAAGTATCTCCACCAACCCTTAGTAGATAAAGAACTTAAATACTGTACCTAAACACAACCTTAAAACTAGGATGCAGATAGCAGTCCAGCAGCAAGATGGGGGTTTTCCAGTCTTTTGCATTGAGTGTCACATGTATGATTTTCTCCTAGTTGGTGAGAGGTTTTATGTATACACTAAGTGCAAGGAACTCTTTGTTCTGAGGGAACAAGTCCCATCTCTGGAGGCAAGAGTAGCAGACTTGGCGGACATAAGGAAGACAGAGAGGTACATAGATGAGACCTACAGGGATATGGTGCTGAGGCCCTGGAGGAGGAGAGTGGTGGTGCATAATCCTCCTGGGGGTCCATGGGGCTACACCTGACTGAGACAGACAGATGTATCCAAGGTGTTTCTGCAGAAACTTATCTATCTCACACTTTAACACTGCTTTGGACTTCCAGCATGGCCTATTTATGCCATGGAAGGTGCTGTGGACCTGGTGCTGGGCGCCTCACCGCACCCTCAGGGTGAGCACAGTACCCGCATAATGTGACGGTGTGTAGAGCTACTCTGTGCCAGTAAAACACATCATCAGTACCCCCTACCTGGCCGAGGTGCTGTGGTGGTGCACATGGTCAGTTCCCCCTACCAGGCCGAGGTGCTGTGGGGGTGCATACCCCATCTTGTGTTTATCTGTGGACAACTGATTTGCATGTGCAGTGCATCATGGGTATGTGTGTGCTAACCCTATCCTTGTGACCACAGCAGACTGTCTGTGTGGTGACGTGCACTCCCTCTGCAGCCAGCTAGGGGCTTGCTAGCAGCTGTAGCCCAATGATTACTTCACTGCCTGTAGAGCCAGAGGTTGTGGGTTCAAACCCACAGTGGGGTTATTTGATAGGGCTGTCTAAATCATTATTTAGTTTTAATGTATATTATTGCTGCCAGCAAAAACACCCTCAGCGTACTGTACCCATAAGGTGCCTCAGAGGGCGCTTTATAGGGTGCCCTATAGGGCACCTTATGGTTACCGTCCATATAAGGTGCACTATACGTTATCCTGTGGAGCAACTTATAGGGTGCCCTATAGGGGACATTTTAGGGTGCCGTGGCAGACAGTGCACTTTATAATGTGCCCTATGGAGTGCCTTATAGGGTGCCTTATGCGGCACCTTCAATTACGGCACGTGAGGGCGTGTTTGCTGGCAGCAATTAATAAAATACAAATAAAGTGCTGCAGGAAACAATACATACATTGCAAAGCTGATGCCTCAGCCAGCCTTGCGTATTAGGCACACTGGGGAGCAATATCATGACCCCTGTATCAGCAGTCAGTGCCTTAACCATTGTGCTACACTGCTGCTCCTCCTTGCATGTCAGCGCACCTACTTCAGATTTCCATGCGTTTAAATGCACAGTGCTGCCATCAAACACAGTGCTATGACCTTGCTGTGCCTCATAGGGCAACTTATATGGCGCCCTATAGGCCGCCCTTTCAGCAACATTGTAGGGTGACGTGGTGGACACTGCACTTTAAAATGTGCCCTCTGGGGTACCCTATGAGGCGCCTTATGCAGCACCTTATGTTACAATACTTTGAGGGTGTGTTTGCTGCCAGCACTAATTAAAATAAAATAATATGCCCCCCACAGCAATATTACCTATAACAGGTAATGCCTGGGGGCAGACTTAAAGATCTTATTATGTATATGTTAGAGGAAAGGTGGGATAGAGGAGATATGATAGAGAAGTTTAAATACCTCCATGGCATAAATGCACAAGAGGAGAGCATCTCTTGATTGAAAGCAAGCTTTGTAACAAGGAGGCATAGGATGAGGGTGAAAGGGGATAGATTCAGGAGTAATATGCAGAAATATTTCTATCCAGAAAGAGTGGTAGATGCGTGGAATAGTCTCCCAGTGGAGGTAGTGGAGATGAGAACAGCATCTGAATTCAAGAAAGCATGGGACAAGCACAGAGGACCTAAAGGAAAAAAGGGGACTATAATGTTTGCTATGCAAGGACAGACTAGATAGGCAATATGGTCTTTTTCTGCTGACATGGTTCTATGTTTCTATTTAAGCACTATTTTATAAAGACACATAGGGGCAGGTTTACTAAAGTGCCGGTGTAGCACAGGGCAAACACCTTACCATAGTAGGGTCTAGCGACCATGGTAGATACAGGGAGTATGGCTGTGGTAGGGATGTTTGGCCATGGCCACTAGACTTTGCTGTGGTAAGGAGTTTGCCCTGTGCTACTCGCGGAACTTTAGTAAACATGCCCCTATGTGTCTTTATAAAATAGTGTATCACCATGATGCGCATGTCACCCCCATGGTAGTTGCAAATGCATGACCATGGTGCATGCATACGGTACATTGAATGCACTCTCAATGCATGCCCTGCAATTGCAAGCTACAAATACATTAGTAGGTTGGCAGTGGGCTACAGAACCACTGCAGACAGTAAGAAATGCGCCCTGACCCCCATCTACAGGACAGTAGTAACTGGCCAGTTCAGAACAAAGAGGGATGATCAGGAATAGGCATAACTGGTTGCACAGCTCAGAGCAATGAGTCTAAGTACAAGAGGGTGGGGCATGCAAATTAGGAAAGTGAGCCTGTGCTGCACCTCTAACTGTGAGAGAAAGGGCACAAATGTGGCATCTGAAGAGGCAGGGTGTCCTCAATGCTCATCATGTGGGATAGGTATATGAACTCCCCTCACCCCTCACAGTACAAGGCCTCCAGTGTGTGGGGAGGGAGTCTTCTTTTCAGTCACTCCGTCATATGGCTAGGCCAGCAATATTGCCATTGCGGAGTGTGTGCCCCATCTGCAGGAAAGGAGAGCACCTGAGGCAGGGGGTCTGGAAGTCAAGTACACTCAGCACACATGCTCTTGGCAGCCTGCCAGTCAGCACTTCTACCACATGGGACCCTCATGGCACACCATATATAACAATACAACAACAACCAACTGTCCAAGAGCAAAAATGATATCTACAAATTACACAAACGGCCCTTGAATATTAGATACACTCCCGTACAATCTAATAATTTCAATAAACAAATTAGTACATCACATTGGCACCAAATGACCTCAGGATGGCTAGAGCCCTACATTTAGTGATAAATCACTATAGGGAACAGCTGACGCTCACATCACAGGTCAAGTAGCCATACTTAAATTCCTTACTTTAAACACAATCACCAATTTAATGACCACAACGTATACTTCTGGGAAATATATACTCTAAACTACACCTACAAACAATCTCAATCATCCAACTAACATACTATCCATTCATACAAAAAGCGTCATATGTATCACAGCAAATGGGATGAACGTTGCAAGGGCAATCATTGATGTCCTAAAAAAGAAAGGAGTGTAAATGTAAAAAATAGTAAACTGAAATCGCAAATAGCATCAATAAGCACTTATCTTCAAAAATGCTATATAGCACTCCGTTCTTGCGGTGAAATCTAACGTCCAACCGATATGCTGCAAAGAAACACCATCAGATGACATCAAACAGCATTACGCAGAGAACTTCCAAAGCAATTTCAATCATATTTAAATAGCTTTTGATGACCTGTGATGTGAGCGTCAGCTGTTCCCTATAGTGATTTATCACTAAATGTAGGGCTCTAGCCATCCTGAGGTCATTTGGTGCCAATGTGATGTACTAATTTGTTTATTGAAATTATTAGATTGTACGGGAGTGTATCTAATATTCAAGGGCCGTTTGTGTAATTTGTAGACACCATATAGAACACCCATCCCTATGGCCTGACATCTACAATGAGAGGAATGAGGTAGTCTGCCCATGCTTCCCACCCCACTGAGAAGAGCTCTGGAGGGACAATGCCATGCAAGCTATATACCCTCACGGAGGCAGCCAATGCCTAGCAGCCCCCGACTGAGCATCCGAACTGTCAGGAAACCAAAGGCCCACAGGACCTTGGAAACCCACAAGAAGTCCTCAGGTCCATGGCATGTTTTATCCCCTGGGTACGGGGGCCAAGTCAGGGACACTGAACAGGGAGTTCCAACACAGCTAGCCCAGATTCAGTTCTAGAAAAGCTAAGTAGCAGTTCAGAGCCAATAGGTCTCAACCATATCCTCCTTTGTTCAGGAAGGATAAAGCTAAGAGAGACAAAGAAAGAAATAAGGATAGCAAAAGCAAAGGCAGAAGAAAAGATGTCTGAGTCCCTTGGTGCGCTTATCTCTTCCTATGGCTTTCAGTACCATCTATATGCCGATGACTCCCAGATCTACCTCTCTACGCCTGAAATCTCTCCAGCAATGCAGACCCGGATCTCTGCCTGCCTTTCTGACCTTGCTGCCTGGATGTCTCACCACCACTTGAAATTGAACATGGCTAAGACTGAACTTCTTATCTTTCCCCCCAAAGCATCTCCCCCTCTTCCTCCTTTCTCAGTCTCTGTGGATAACTCTGTACTCCTTCCTGTTTCCTCGGCCCACAATCTTGGGGTTGTCTTTGACTCCTCTCTCTCCTTCTCCACACACATCCATCTGATAGCTAAGGCCTGCCGTTTCTTTCTCTATAACATCAGCAAAATCCATCCTTTCTTTCTGAACACACTACTAAAACGCTTATTCACTCTTAAATCACCTCCTGTCTTGACTACTGTAACCTACTCTTTGCTGGTCTCCCTTTCAATCATCTCTCTCCCCTTCAATCTTTTCAACACTCTGCTGCATGGCTAATATTCCACCAGCCTCGTCATGCCTATATTACTCCTCTTCTCAAGTCACTTCATTGGCTCCCTATCCATTTCCGCATACAGTTCAAACTTCTCCTGCTGACCTATAAATGCATTCACTCTGCAGCTCCTCACTACCTTTCTTCTCTTATCTCTCCTTACAACCCCCCTCGGGAACTCCACTCTTCTAGCAAACTGCTTCTATCTATGCCCTTCTCTTCTATTGCTAACTGCAGACTTCACTCCTTTCACCTTGCTGCACCTTACGCCTGGAACAAACTACCTGTGTCTATATGCCAGACACCTTCTCTAACCCTCTTCAAATCCAGGCTGAAAACTCACCTCTTCGCTGCTGCTTTTGGATCTTGACTCACCTGATCTCCTTTTTCTATTTCTTTTCCCCTTGTTTATCCAGGCCTGCAACTTCTGTGTTGTTTGTCTTGACTAGATTGTAAGCTCTGATGAGCAGGGACCATCTCTTACATGTCTGTGCAGCGCTATGTACGACTTGTAGTGCTATACAAATGCTCAGTAGTAGTAGAGACAAAACGTTTTCAGGCATGCTCAGGAGAAGACAGACTAGAGGTGAAACTGCAAGACTCAAAAGTGCTAGGGAGAAATTCATGGAAAGTAACATCGATAAAGCAGAAATGCTTAACAAATAGGACCATGTATGATTGACATATATACAAATGGAAATGGAGTAGATATAACACCATTCACAGAAGATGATGTTTTTGAACAGCTTGCAAAACTGAAAGTGTACAAGACCTTGGGGCTTGATGAGATACATTCCAGAATATTGAAAGAGCTGAGAGAGGTTCTGGTAGGGCCTTTAAAAGATGTGTTTAACAGATCCTTGGAGATGGAGGACATTCTGCAGGATTGGAAAAGGACTAATGTAATATCTTTTCATGAAAGTGACAATAGGGATGAAGTAACAGGCTATAGGCCAGCAAGCCTTTCCTCAGTGGCAGGAAAAGTAATGGAGGTGCTACTAAAAGAAAGAATAGTGGACTTTCTAGAATCCAATGAGTTGCATGATCCAAGGCAGCAACATTTTACCAAAGGATGATCATGCCAAACAAATTTGATTGAGCTCCTTGACTGGGTGACCAGAGAACTAGATCAAGGGCATGCGATGGATGTGATCTATCTAGATTTCAGCAAAGCTTTTGATACTGTTCCTCATAGGAGGTTTATCAGTAAATTGAGCAACCTGGAGATAGATCCCAAGCTGGACCAGAAATTGGTTGACTGACAAATGACAGAAGGTGGTGCTAAATGGGATTCACTCAGAAGAAAGGAAGGTGGGTAGTGCAGTGCCCCAGGGATCGTTCCTGGGACTCGTACTGTTCAATGTCTTTGTGAGTGATATTTTTGAAGGACTGAAGGGAAACGTTTGCCATTTTGCAGATGACATGAAGATATAAAACAGAGTGAACTATACTGAGTGAGTGGACAACATGAGGAAAGATCTACAAAAACTGGAAGAAGATTTAATGCAAAGAAGTGCAGAGTAATGCACCTAGGATGCAGAAATCCAAAGAAATTGTATGTGATAGGGTCGAGAGGTTGGTGTGCACAGACCAGGAAAGGGACCTCGAAGTGCTAGTGTCTGAGGATTTTAGGGTAGAAAAATAATACGACAAAGCAGTAGCCAAAGACAGAAGGATGCTGAGTTGCATACAGATGGGAATAACCAGCAGAAATGAGAAAGTATTAATGCCCCTGTACAAGTTATTGGTGAGGCCTCACTTTGGAGTATTGTGTTCAGTTTTGGAGACCATATCTCACAAAGGATATTAGAAGACTTGAAATGGTTCAGAGGAAATACAACCTAAATGATTTGGAGCCTGCGCCAGAAGCCATATGAGATGAAGACCTAAATATGCATATCTTAGAGGAGAGGTGTAGAGGAGTAGCCTAGTGGTTAGAGCAATAGCCTAGTACCCAAGAGATCTGGGTTGGATTCCCACAGGTACTTCTTGTGATGTTGGGCAAGTCACTCTACCCTCCATTGTCTCAAAAGAAAAGGCCTGGCAAATCTACTTCTGGCCATACCTTGCCAAGAAAAACCAGGTGCTGCTGGGTCACCAGGAGCCAGCATTGACTTGATGGCACTTTAAAAGGAAAGGAGGGACAGGGGAAATATGATACAGATGTTGAAATGCTTAAAGCGTATTAATGAACAAACAACTATTTTTCAGAGATAGGGAAGCTGCAAAACTAGAGGGCATAAAATGAAGGTGCAAAGAGATAAACTTAAAAAGACCATCAGGAAATACTTTTTTTACTGAAAGAGTGGTGGATTCTTGGAATGCCCTCCTGATGGAGGTGGTACGGGCAAAAACAGTGGCAGAATTCAAAATGGGATGGGACAGACACAGTGGATCCCTTTTATAGCAAAAAGATGAAATCAAACTTAAATATCTTTTATACTTCAACAAATAGAGGAGGTGACCTGCATGGAGCTATGGGTAGAATCACTCTAGCCACCTTACTGGACAGACTAGATAGATCATACTGGTCATTATCTGCTGTCATATACTATGCCACTATGGGAGAGGGGCCATTTGTTCACAAGAATAAGATCCATGGCAGCTGTATGGCTCCCAAGGTGCATGTACGAGGTATGCACTGCTACATGCCCCCCCCACCCCCACCCCACACAGGGGGAGATAAGGGTTGGTCGGCACATTTTGATGCCACACCTTTCCGCTAGCAGCATCATTGTGCCGCTTGCACGTGATGAGCACAGCTGCCCCAGCCATGCACCATGTCACCACCCACTGTCTGCCCTAACCCTGCTTTTTCGCATGCTGCTCAGGTAGAACAGCATTTTTAGTGTGCTCACCTTTTGGTCATGCACCCTCGGCTAATGCCCCACATTAAACCCCGCACTCGCGGCTACCGTGCTTTAGTAAACATGCCCTGTAGTTGTCTGTGTCTTCATGGAATACTAGTGTAAGAACTAGAGATCATGTCTTAAATTCAGGCATGGATATTTAAATCTGCTTGAGAGCTGGTGTAAATAAATGCACATAAAGGATGCAAGTATGAGTATAGATCAAGGTATTACATAATCAATGGGCATACTTGCAAACTCCACCCATAAGAACATAAAAAATGCCATACTGGGTAAGACCAAGGGTCCATCAAGCCCAGTATCCTGTTTCCAACAGTGTCCAGTCCAGGTTACAAGTACTTGTCAGTTTCCCAAAAAGGTGCATGCCTTGCTGAGACTGTACCCCCATTTATGTCTACTAGCAAAGCATGCATGTTTATGCCAGTGCTGGCCATTTATGCACGTATGTGGTTATATATACATAAAAATGACTATGAAATTTCCACAATTGTTTTCTGAGCACATAATTTTCAATGTGTTATTAAGGATTTGCATTCATTTTCATGTGTTTTTTGATCTAAAATGGAAGTAAATACCCCAAATTTCATCACTTTCCATCTGTCGAAATTAGTGCACAGTATTGTCGAAAAATACTCGCTATCGCTCAGCAGTGCATGCTGTTGGTGAATTGTGCACACTACTGAATGATAGCGTGCATTATTGAGTAATAGTGTGCAAATATGTAAATATTGTATGCATTAGCCTGCATGCACTAGTTAACCATTACTCAAAAATTTGCATTATTGAGCGATCGTGTGTGCAAATAATGACATTTCCCTTGAAACAAAAATAAAAAAAATCCTGCCAACTAGATGAGAAACTAAACAAAAGAAACATTTTTGGCTTGCACATTCCTAGGGGGCTATTTGTGCCAGCTGCATGCCCAGACTAACTTACCTGCAGGTTGTGTGGGGAAATTAGCCGGGGGTGGGGATGAGGCAGCCTGGGGGCAAAGAGTGGGTGGGCAGTGGGCGGTCGCCGGCCCTGGACATACAGGGCCAATTCTATTGTCAGCCCTGTATGTCCAGGGCCAGCAAAATGACCGGGGTATTCCACACCCAGGGTGGAATAACTTCCCTGGACATTTCTTTTTGGCAGACTCGGAGACCGGAAGGTGCTAGGGGAGCAAAGTTAATATCCCGCAGCACGATCCTGGCCTTAGGAGGCCGGATCGGGGGTCAGACTGCGGGGAATTAACTTTTTTTTAGCAGTGGTCGGCATCGTGGCTTTTAAATGGAGCTGTGGTGCCATGGCAACAGGACGCCATGGCGCCGCAGCTCCATTTAAAAGTCATGGCTAAGTTAGCTGGGCTATGGCTGTAAGTGCAGTCCGGTACTGAATCGCCTGTTTGTGATTCTGATCCCGTGGGGCTAGAGTTGCCCCACAGGATCAGAATCGCAATCTCTTTTGTACATCTGGCTCAGCCCGGATGTACAAAGGAGATGGACGTCAGGATCAGAATCGGGCCCCTAATGTTTATTGTATGCTGGGTCAATTTTTATACATGCCGAGCATAAAAAATACTGTTCTACACTTTAAAGTCGCTTATAAAATTAGTCCAAAAATGCTTAATATCTTTTAGTGAGCCACAAATTCATATGCGAGGAGAAGTGCAAGGGATTAAAGCATGTTAACAAACATGCATTAAAACCCCTTAGATATATATATAAATAAATGTCTGTCAGTAAATTTAAGTGATAGCTTCTTATTGGATTAACTTCATACAATTTCATTAATTTCAAATCTATTCCATTTATATTTCAATCGTATTTACTGAAATGTATTTGGAATTGGATGGAAAACATGAACATCCAGCTCCTCGTTTACTCATTGTCCTTCATGTTAGGTAGGGGGAACTGAAAGAAATTTCAAATCAGCAGTATTTAAATACTTGAAAACATACATACATACATACATAAATAAATAGTTTGGTTGAATTTCCATGTGTCTTGTTAATATTAATAACGATGCAGCCTCTGTTATCCAAATTATGTGTTCTGTAATTCTTTACATCACAAGATGTATTGCTAGAAGCAATATAGTAAATGACGGCAGATAAAAACCAACATGGTCCATCTATTCTGCCCAACGAAATGATTAGAATTGTACAGGTGCAACTCTACAACTCTTGCCACTGCTCTCAATTAATAGCTTATTTCAGTGTTTTAAATATCTTATTCCATCATTATAAAATAATGAAATTATAGTACTTAACCAATCACTCATGGTTTTATCAACTCATTAGCACGGTATTTCAATGTATTACAAAATAAAATGAATTTTAAATAATCATGGAAATGTATTAAAACCTAAAGTAACTGTTAATACGTTGGAAATCTTCTAATTTAGCACAGAGATTGACTTAATAACCTAGATGGAGCCTCAGAGTAAAGTTCTTAGTTTATTAAAATCTTTCCTTTATGATATCCTAAACACTTTAGTGGTTTGGAGTCGCAGAGGACTGGAATTATACACATTTGTTAAAACAAAGTTAAACAATTAATACTACTTATGTCTGTTTCTCTTTACAGGCACAAGAGGGTTTCCTCCCCAGGCTGGCTTCACTTTTTCCTCATGGTTCTTCATAAGAAAATTAAGTCATGCTCATGATGCTCATCCCATCCGTTTCCTCACGGTAGTTCGTCACATGTCAAGGACCGAGCAAAAGTTTGTTTGTCTTTCGATTTGCATTTCAACCTTGGACCATAGTTTGATTATTTCTACAGAAGAGGAGGAGTTTCAGCCACTGGGTGTGTTTTCAAAGGCAATGTTTTGATGATTTTGATGGATTTTAAACAAGTTATGGTAGAGGTGGATTAGATGGGGAAAGAATAAGTAGAAGCCGAAAACATTTCAGGGGTTGCCTTCAATAGATTGATCAGTAGCATCAGGGAGCCTCCAGTCCTCATGGACACTAATTTGCTAGTGTTTTCAGAATATCCCTAATAAATAATCATTCAGTGCTATATTCATTTGGGATATCCTGAAACCACGAACAAATTGGTGCCCTTGAGAACTGGAGATTGAGTCCCTGCCAACCCGTCACTTGCATTATTTCAAAATATTTGTGGTTTCATTGAGGTGAATATGTGGCAATACCTAATCTGATAAAATTTAACAGGATAAGTTATATGGGTATGTAGATATAACATGTTAAGTTGGCACTGCCGAATACACTTATATAAAGATAACTGTATAACTTAGCTAATTACCTTTACCTTTGCTATGTATGTAGCTGAATTTACATGGTTTTAGCGTTATCTGGTTAAATGTTAACTATGTCCCTGGCGTGATTCCAGTGCCTCATGCTTTTAATTGGTTATCTTTTGGCTGAGCCTTGAATTTTTCAGCCAAAAGATAACTAGTCCGTGGATGCGAAATTTTAAAATCTAAGCATTTGTCTGGGGAACTCCCAAAGTTACACAGATATGGACCCTGTGATCTCTTATTGTATATCATCAGAGAAGCCCTATGGAAACATTTTACTTTTATGGATTCCTTATTTTCATTTATGTTGTTATGATTCTCCTTTAAACCATCAACTATTCCAGACACCATCTGCATCCCCTAAGCATGTGTTATGAAATCAAAAAGTGCTTCTATCTTCACTTATCTATTCATCCACTCTTTGACACTAATATCAAAGATGACACTAATATCAGAGGTGGGTCTAATAATGGAAAGGAATAAGCCATAATACAAGTTCAGGAGACTTACTGCTGGACTGAACAGTGGAGCCGAGGAGAACCCTGTGGCCCGCCAACCAAAGAAGCCCTTGCACAATTGAGGGGTGTGGTTTATGGGCAGTCCAGGCCCCGTCAGCTGAAGGAAAAGCACTACTAGAAAAACTGATGAATACTGCGGACCTCACTTGATTAAATAGAAAAGGAACAGTGGGTGACCGGTGTAGGGGCTAGGAAGGAGTGCAGATATGTTTGTTTATTAACTTGATATACTGTTATTCAAATAATAACATAGCGGTTTGCAGAAATAAAAAAATATACAAGGAGGGCCAAATGGCCGGAAAAGGAAAGGAAGATACAATAAATGATAGAAAAGTATGCAAGACATTTAAATACATGATACCAAGAAGAACAGGAGTGAGAGAGAGGTGGAAAAAGGTAGTTTCACACAAAAGGGGAAGGGAGGTCAAAAGTGGAGGAGAAAAGGTGAGTTTTCAGATTTCTCTTGAAGGTGGTATATTGCTGTTCGAGTCTGAGGGAGGTGGGTAGGGAGTTCCAAAGTGCAGGACCAATAAAGAAGAAAGCGGAAGAGCGGGTAGATTGTAGGTGAGCACAGGATAAAGAGGGGAGGTGGAGGCGGTTGATGTTCAGTGGGAATATGAAACTGAATAAGGTCTGCTAGGTACTGAGGTGTGTGAATGTGTAGGACTTGATGGACCAATGTGAGGACTTTGTGGCGAATACAAAATTCAATGGGGAGCCAGTGAAGGTGGAGAAAAAGAGGAGTGATGTGATCCCAGTGTGAGGTGTGAGAAATAAGGCATGCAGCTGTGTTCTGAATGTGTTGAAGGCGGTGTAGTTGTGAATGTGGAAGGCCAACCAGAACAGAATTGCAGACATTGACACGTGGCATAACCAGAGAAAGGAGAAGAGAAGTAAGGGCTTGTGGGTGAGAAACGGGCGGATACCGTGGATCTGGCGTAGGAAGAAAAAGGAAGTCTTGGTGACATGAGAAATGTGAGCATGGAAAGAGAGATCTGAATCAAAAAGAACACCTAGATAACAGAAACAGGAAACCAGAGGAATATGTGAGTCAGAGAAAGAAGGGGCAACCAGAGCGGGAGGACTACCATAAGTGAACCAGATAACAAGGGTTTTAGTCAAATTCAAGTGCAGACGGTTAGTGGTGAGCCAACCAGCAACAGCAGAAAAACAGGAGTTGAGGGGGGCAAGATCAGGGTGGAGTGGGGAAATGCGGTGAAGAAGAACCAGATCATCAGCGTAGTAGAAGGCAGAAATCCCAAACTATTGAACCAAGAGTGCCAGAGGTGCCAAGAAGATGTTAAGAGAAGAGGTGCTAGGACGGAACCTTGAGGGACACCACAGGGCAATGGAAAGGGCTTAGAAGAGATTGCTGGGACTTCCGGTGACGTCACCTACCTGAATGGCAGCGTAGCGTGGGAGCTCCGCCACCAACAAGCAATTATATGCTTCATTAGCCCCTATGGGCATCGGAGGGGCAGACCGGAGAGTGGCCGGGAGCGAGAGGAGTAACGCCGAACCCCAACGGAGGCAAATATAAGCGGGGAGGTGCGGCGGTGAGACGTGACCCACCCGTGAGTGGCAGCCCAGGCAAACGCGGGCTCATAAGACGGAGGCGACGTGAAGCGGGCCGCGCAAGTGAAGAGCTTGCAGAGCAAAAGCGGCTCAGTGGGGAGTGAGCGCAGTGAGCCCACAAGTGGTTGCATCCTAACCAGCCAAGCTCTAAAAAGACCATAAAGCTGACTACGGTGGAGGCACGTTGCATACGGTGCGCAGGAGAGGAGGAGGCTGTGAAGGCCTAACACGTGGTCAAGCAAAACTGTGGCAGACACGTTGGAAAACCGCACCTGAAACAACGAGAGAGCTAAGTGCCAGAGCAGAAACCAGCGGTGAGTCCTCATAGCACTAATAATTAAGAGCTGGGACTGAGGATTGAGACAGAGCGCGCCTGTGTGTGAGACTTGCCCACGGCAACGGCCGCAGAAAGGAGAGCGGGCGGTGAACCCGAAGCACGGGCCATGGAGACAGCAGAGGGAGGGGTGAGTCAGCCCAAAAACATGGAGAAGGCCAGTAAAAAAGAGACTCTGATGAAAAAAAAGCTGGCAGAGTTCCGCTCCCCATATGCAACCTCCAAAGGAGGGGGGAAGGAGGGGGAGAAAGCAGGAAGACCTGCGGTAGAGGCCCCGCAGAGTCCGGGGGAGAATGATGGTGGAGAGGAGTGCCTGACAGCCGCGGAGCAGATTAAACAATGGCTTCTCGAGTTGAAGGAGGAGTTGAAGGTGGAGATGTGCGGGGTGAAGAATGAGATCAAGGAGGTGGTGCAGATTATGCGCCAAGATCTGGTGGAGCTGGGAGAACGAATGGAGGAGGCGGAGACCAAGCTGGAGAGCCAAGAGGAGACCCTGTCGCAGGTCCAGAGAAGCTGGGAAGAGCTACAGCTGGCGCAGGAGGCCCTAAAAGCCAAAACTGAGGACCTTGAGGACCGATCGCGCAGATGCAACTGCCACTGTGAGGCAGTGGTCCAGCGGATCTTCAGGGATCTCCTTGTGGCAGCTGGACAAGAGGGGGTCGCCGAAGATACTCGCCCTGGCATAGAAAGGGCGCACAGAGGCCTGGGGCCCATTCGCGATAATAGGCCGGGAGACATAGTAGTCTGCCTGCGATCCTTTAAGAATAAGGAGCTCCTGATGGGAGCCAACCGCAAATTGAAAAGCTTCCACTGGGAGAGACATAAGGTGGAGTTGTATCAAGACCTGTCCCAGGGAACGCTGCAACGCAGGAGAGAGATCAGAGAAGTCACAGCGTATCTCAGAAAAGCAGAACTGAGATACAAGTGGCTCTTTCCATTTGGATTACTTATCACGGTGAAGGGACGCTCAAAGATGGTGAGATCCAGTGCGGAGGCATGGAGGGCTTTGCGGGAGCTAGGAGCAGAGCGACTATCGGAGATGGCTGACGGCCCGCCTACTCCACCGAGAAAGGGATCAAGGACCGGAGGAGCGGAGAACATGAAATGGCAGAGGGCGCGCGGACGGAGATTGGCCAGAACAGCCAAGGACTCCCACGAGAGTCGACAATCAGAACCAGAGACTGGCTGAGCTGTGGCAACTTCCTAAAGGACTGGCATTCTTGAATGAGCTGTGATAGCGGGTGGGGGAAAGGAGTTGGGCTAGATAGTAGGATAAGAGGGGAGAGAGGGGAAGGTGGGGACGGGACTGAGAGGAAGGAGGAATAATGCGGGTGAGGAGGGGTGGGGATAGGGGGTGTAAGGGGTAGTGGAAGGATGGGGCTAGGTGGGAGCGGGGAGGGAGAGGGGCTGCTGGGGTAGGTAGGTGGGGAGGTGGAGAAGGTCACGGTAATGGAAGCTGAATCTCCGCAGCGGAGATTGATGAGGGGGAGGGGGGAGAGAAGGAGAAGGGGAAGGGGGGAGGGGGGAGAAGGAGGGTGGGAGGAGGGAGGGGGGAAGGGGGGGCCAGGGGGGGGAGGAGGGGACGGATGGGGTTAGGGGTGCGAGGAGGGGGAACGAAGGAAGGAAGGGCGTTGAAAATCCTTACAATGAATGTGAAAGGCTTAAACTCACCAATGAAAAGACAGAAATTGTATAAAGAATTAGCAAGGCATAAAGCAGACATAGTAATGTTACAGGAGACACATCTACAGAGAAAGCATGAGGCGCTGGTACAACCCCGGGGGTATAAACATCGGGTGTTCGCCTCCAATCTTAAAGAGAAAAAGAAAGGGGGAGTGGGGATCTTCATTAACGGGGAAGCCCCAGCAGAGGTCCAGGTGATATCCCGGGATAAGGGGGGGCGCTACCTCTTGCTGAGGGTAAAGTTAGGGGAGGAATGGTTTTGTGTGGTAAATGTGTACGCCCCTACGAGTACTCAAACTGAATTCTGGAAAGAACTGAGTGAGCAGGTGGCGGCAATGGGGGAGGGGGTCCTGATTTGTGGAGGGGACTTTAATGTGGCCTGGGAGGTTGGGAGAGACACGGCAGGATGGAGGGAGGGGAGAGGTACCGATGGGAAGCGGTATCACAGATTCGTGCAGGAGAATGGCCTGATAGATGCGTGGCGGATATTAAATCCGGGAAGGAGGCAATTTTCCTTCTACTCTGCGGTTCATGGTACTTACTCCCGCTTAGACGCCATATGGGTGGGGAAAGAGCTAGTGGGGAGGCTTCTGGGGGGTGAGATAGAGCCTATCACATGGTCAGATCATGCTCCGGTGGTGGTGCGGGTGCGCGTGGCAGGGGAGGACAAAGGCCGACAATTTTGGAAATTGAATGAAGGTTTACTGGAGGATGCGAGGGTGGTGAGCGAGATTGAAAGCTTAATACCGGTGTATTTTGAGCAAAATGGTGGGGGGGAGGTAGCGGATGGAGTAGTCTGGGATGCTTTTAAGGCTGTTGTCAGGGGAGTACTCATTAAGTGGGGGGCCCGTATAAAGCGGGAACGGGCGGAGAAGGAGGAGCAGATGCGCGGGAGATTGCGGGAGATGGAGGAAAGGGATGGGCTAGAAGGTAGTGGACAGTTGCGGGGAGAGGTGCTGGAATTACGGGCCCAAGTGAATGCACTCGAGGCGGAGAAGATACAATTCCATCTTCAGTTGTTGAAACAGAGGTTCTTTGAAGGGGGGAACAAAGCTGGGAAGTACCTCGCGAGACAACTGAAAAAGCGGAGGGAGTGGAATAGGATTTTACAGATTAAGAGTAAGGGAGCGGTGGTGCGAGAGGTTCAGCGCATTAGGGAGGAATTCGTGGCCTTCTATAGCAATTTGTACGCGGCACGAGAGGTGAGGTCGGAGGGGGACATTGGTGAATACGTGAGGGAAGCAAGGCTCCCGGCCCTGACGGGAGAGGACCAGGAGGGGCTGGATAGGGAAATCCGAACTGAAGAGGTCCTTCAGGCCATTAAGGCGTTGAAGAACGGCAAAGCCCCAGGGCTCGATGGTTTAACGATTTGGGAGTCTTCTGCTGAATCCGCTGACTAGGGTATTCAATGGGCCGAGAAGGGGGGAGGCATTGCCAGAGACAATGGGTTGGGCGGGCATCACCCTTATCCACAAGGAAGGGAAAGACCCTCAAGATTGTGCATCCTATCGTCCAATCTCACTGTTAAATATTGATGCAAAAGTATTGGCGAAAGTGTTAGCGACGAGACTTAATGGATTGTTAGGAAAACTGGTGCATGCAGACCAAGCTGGGTTTGTACCGGGCCGGCAAGTGGTGGACCACATTCGGAAAGTGTTAAACGTGATGTGGTCAGCGCAAAGGCGGGGGGCAGAGGCCTTGTTAGTATCATTGGATGCTGAGAAAGCCTTTGACCAGGTGTCCTGGAAATTCCTGTACTCGGTACTGGAGAGCCAGGGGTTTAGGCCTGGTTTCGTGCAGTGGGTGAGGGCTCTTTATGCTAAGCCGATAGCATGTGTTCGAGTGAATGGGGGATACTCGGAATTTTTTCCGCTAGAAAGAGGGACCAGGCAGGGCTGCCCCCTGTCCCCTTTACTATTTGCGCTCTCCCTCGAACCTTTAGCGGCACGGTTGAGGAGCAATTCAGATATCACGGGAGTTAGGGTAGGACGACAGGAATGTAAGGCGTCCCTCTTTGCGGACGACATACTGTTGACACTCACGAATCCTAGAGACTCATCTCACACCAGAGCGATTGTGTAAAGCGGGAGTGTTGCAAACGGATGAATGCTGGCGGAAGTGTGGGGAAAGAGGATCATGGATGCACATGTGGTGGACGTGTCCGGTAGTTGGAGAGTATTGGAGCAAAATAGGGGAACACATAAACAAAATTGTGGGTGCGAACATTACGCTTGGACCTGAGATGTGTCTCCTGCATAGACCTGATGGGAGATGGGACGGGGATTGGAGAATTATTTGGTATTGTGTAACAGCGGCACGGTGTGAAATCACTTGGTATTGGAATAAGCCGATTTTACCCTCCTTAGCGAGTTTTGCCTGTAGAGTGTCGCATCTTTATGCTATGTATAAACTGACGGGAAAGGGGGGGGAGAGGGGAACAAATGGAGAAGAGGTGGGCGGGGGTGTGGAAGTGGTTGCGTGAAGAGGGGTGGAAGTAAGGGGGAGGGTTTTATATTGGGGGGGAATGCCTTGTTCAGGTTATCCACTGATAAAGTTTGTGGGTGATCGGGGGTATGTTAGGTAGCATTCCCATCTTGATTTTCACTGTTATATTGTTGGAGCATAAGGACAGGGGAGGGGAGGGGAGGGGGGATTGGGCGGGGGGGGGGGGGGTTCCAGGGAGGTTTTGAAAAGCTGGTAGTAAGTGTAAGATGTTTGGTCTCTTATGTGTTGATTGGGGGAAACTTGGTGTACTGAAGTTGTTGTTCCGATGGAAATGTAACTGTTACAGATGCTAATAAACAATTTTAAATTAAAAAAAAAAAAAAAAGAAGAGATTGCTGGGGTGGACGAAGAGACAACAGTACAAGAGCGAGAGGAAAGATATGAATGGAACCAGTGATGAACTGTGCTACAGAAGCCAGCCTCACGTAGGCGAGAGAGAAGAATGGAGTGGTCAACTAGGTCGAAAGCTGCAGAAAGATCTAAAGATACCGCCACCGAGAAATCACCACAGTCGTGAGCTTGAAGAGCTAAGTGGACCAAGAAGGGGAAGAGAAGGAAGAGAGTGAAAAGTGAAAACCTTAAGAGGAAGTGAGGGCAGTAAGTGAAGAGAACAAGTGAACAATAATAACGAGAGTTTTTTCAAGGGTAAAGTTCTGAGGTCTTTTCCCCTAAACAATATAGAGCACTCACTGCTTTTTTGTTTTCTGACTCTAGTTGGGGATTACATTGTTGCATGCAGATGTGTTAACATTAATCAAAGTCCTTTACACAGGTACAACAGCATTTTACTTATGGAAATGGTGGCTTTCATTATCGCCCAACTTGCTAGTAGGTAGACATATGTGCAGCATTTCACAATCTGAATTCTTTGGTCTAGTTACTGAAGAGGTGTTCTGGTGGTATCGTAAGGCAAGAGCAATGGGTGGAATCCTGGGAGCAACTGTAATACGATGCAAGGTTCCACATTAGGAACCATCACCGAGGAAAAAGATTTAGGTGTCATCGTGGATAACATGTTAAAACCCTCCGCCCAGTATGCAGCAACAGCCAAGAGAGCAAATAGAATGCTAGGTGTCATAAGGAAAAGAATGGAGAATAAAACAAAGGATATTATAATGCCTCTGTATCGTTCCATGGTGCAATCACACCTTGAATATTGTGTGCAATTGTGGTCGCCGTATCTTAAAAAGGATATAATGTTATTAGAAAAGGTACAGAGAAGAGCCACCAAAATGGTAGAGGGGATGGAAGGATACCCCTATGAAAAGTAACTAAAAAGGTTAGGGCTCTTCAACCTGGAAAAGAGATGGCTGAGGGGAGATATCATAGAAGTCTATAAATTAATGAATGGAATGGAACGGATAAATGTAGATCGATTGTTTATGCGATCAAAATATAGAAAGACTAGGGGACATGCAATGAAGCTACAGGGTAACCTATTTAAGACTAATAAGAGAAAATATTTTTTCACTCAACTCTGTAATCAAATTCTGGAATTTGCTACCGGAGGATGTAGTAAAAACTGTTAGTGTAGCCAGGTTTAAAAAAGGTTTGGACAAGTTCCTGGAGAAAAGGTCCATAAATCATTATTAAAGGGGACCCAAAATATCCACTGCTTGACCCAATACAAGCACTGTGGAACCTGTATCTTTTGGGGAAACTGCTAGGTACTTGTGACCTGGATTGGCCACTGTTGGAAACAGGATACTGGGCTTGATCGACCTCGGACTGACCCAATATGGCATATCTTATGTTCTTATGGCTGGTGGAGTAAGACCACCGAAACTAGCAGTCGCTACTGATGATGCACAGAGTGGCTTGGGAGTCTGGATAGAGGGCCTGTGAGGTGACTCAGTGATGCCAAAACAGGTAGCTGAGGATGGATGTTCCATGCTAGAGAGTGTCGCGGGAGGTGCAGTGACTGAGGTATGAATTTGACACTTCAAATTCATGCTTGTTTCTTGGCTGACTATTTCCATGACAAAATCCACAAGATCACCCTCCAATTCCCCACAAAGTCAGCTACTTCCCCTCCTTCCGCTCTTCCCCCTCTTCACTCCAAACCTTTCCCCTTTACCTCTGCTACCCTTTCTTCCTATCCTATAATCTCTAGGAGGAAACTACACACCACCTTTCCTCTTCCAAACTCACTACCTGCTCCTCTGATCCTATTCCAACCTGTCTCCTAAGCCCCATCCCCTCCACTGTTGTTCCTTTCCATCTCTCATATTCTCAACCTATCGCTCTCCACGGCAACTGTCCCTGCAGCCTTCAAGTATGCTGCAGTTCCACCTCTCCTCAAGAAACCCTCATTTGATCCTACCTGTCCTTCTATCTCCCTCCTCCCCTTCATTTCTAAACTACCACTGCTGCTTGGACGTTCTCTCCTCTAAAGCCCTCCTGGATCCTTTACAATCTGTTTTTTGTCCTTTGCACTCTACTGAAACGTCTCTTTCCAAAGTCCCCAGCGACTTGTTCCTGGCAAAATCCAAGGGCCTAAAATTTACTCAATCCTCATCCTTCTTGACCTTTCTGCTGCTTTTTGACATTGTTGACCACAGCCTTATCCTCGATACTTGTCCTCATTTGGTTTTAAGGACTCTGTAGTATCCTGGTTCTCCTCTTATCTCTGCCATCACTCTTTCAGTGTTTATTCTGGTGGATCCTCCTCTGCTGCTACACCGCTCTCATTGTACCCCAAGGATCTGTCTTGGGTCCACACCTTTTCTCTCTCTATACAGTCCCTTGGTGCACTCATCTCTTCCCATGGCTTTCAGTGTCATCTTTATGCTGATGACTCCCAGATCTACCTCTCTACACCTGAAATCTCTCAGGCAATCCAGACCTGGCTCTTTTCCTGCCTTTCTGACATTGCTGCTTGGTTGTCTCACGGCCACTTGAAATTGAACATGGCCAAAACTGAGCTTCTTATTTTTCCCCCTAAAATCTCCTCTCCCCTTCCTCCTTTCTCAGTCTCTGTGGATAGCTCTCTACACATCCCTGTTTCCTCGGCTCACAACCTCAGGGTTGTCTTTGACTCTTCTCTCTCCTTCTCCACACACATGCCGTTTCTTTCTCTCTAGCATAAACAAAATCTGCCCATTACTTTCTGACCACACTACCAAGACACTTATCCACTCCTTATTCACCTCCCATCTTGAATATTGTAAACTGCAACTTGCTGGCCTCCCGCTGAATCATCTTTCTCCCCTTCAATCTGTTCAACACTCTGCTGCACGGCTAATCATCAGTCAGTCTCATCATGCTCATATTACCCCTCCTCTCAAGTCACTTCATTGGCTCCCTATGTGTTTCTGCATCCAGTTCAAATGTCTCCTGCATTTACTCTGCAGCTCCTCACAACTTTTCTTCTCTTATATCTTCCTACGCCCTCTCCGGAAACTCCGTTCTTCTGGCATATCACTTCTATCTGTGCTCTTCTCTTCTACTGCTAACTCTAGACTTCGCTCCTTTCACCTTGCTGCTCTTTATGCCTGGAACAAACTACCTGAGTCTGTACATCAGGCACCATATCTTGCCCTTTACAAATCCAGGCTGAAAAGTCACCTCTTCACTGCTGCTTTTGGATCTTGACTCACCTGATCTCCTTTGTTTCCTTACCATTCCCCCTAGATATATCTGTCTACACCTACTGTGTTGTCTGTCTTGACTAGAGAGTAAACTCTGATGAGCAGGGACTGCCTCTTACATGTCTGTGCAGTGCTGCGTACATCTTGAGCTGCTATACAAATGCTCAGTAGTAGTAGTGGGAGAAGGAGGAGGAGGTAATCAGGAGCAGCAGAGGTCTGCAGTGAATGTGGCAGCTGTGACCTCTAAGATTGTGTCTGATTTTCAACAACTGTCAGTTTTCAATTTAGAATCTTTGTGGGATTACAGCAATCATTTCCTGGACAAATTTAAGGTACGCATCATCAATTGATACAGACTCTTCCCAATTGAAATACGATTTTGGGATTATAAAAAAAAGAATGTCTGACTGTGCAGGAAAAGTTCTGAAAATTGAAACTAAAGAAGCCCTATTAGTGAAGGAAAGCTTAAATATACATAGGAGGGCTGAATACATGAAAAATGCAATTTGCAAAAGAAATCTGTGAATTGTAAACTTTCCAAGAGCTCTGACTGGTTTGCATGTGATTCAAGGCCACCTGTCAGGCCCATACCACTCTTCTCCTAATTTTCCATTCCTGGTTCCCTATCTTGGCTCACATCACGTTTAAGATTCTGACCTTGGTCCACCATACCTGTTACACTGAAATTCCATCTTATCTGGCATGACTTCACTCCCTATGTACCAAGCCGATCCCTTCTTTCTTCCCAAACTCTGTTTATTTTTCTTCCTTCCTCTTCTTCACTAAGACTTGAAGTACCTCCTAACTCCACATTTTTTATCTGGGTCATTCCCTTTGCAACTCTCTCCCACCTTCATCTTCATCAGGAATCTTCTCTATCCAAGTTTAAGAAAAACCTCAAGACTTAGCTCTTTTGTATTGCATTTCTTCAGGCTCCAGTGACGGTAGCTAGGGCCACAGCCAGCCTCTCTTTTCTCCCCTCCGTTTGAACTAGCTTTTGCTTTTAAGAATATTAGTTTTACTTTTCTCATTTTATTGTACACCACCTTGATGGCTCTTTTCTCCAAGAGGTGGTATAGCAAATGCAACAAAGCAAAGTTCTGAGGTCTTTTCCCCTAAACAATATAGAGCACTCACTGCTTTTTTGTTTTCTGACTCTAGTTGGGGATTACATTGTTGCATGCAGATGTGTTATACTGGCAAGGGTAGCATAAACGTTTATATGTAGATTATTGCTTTTAAATGTTTACATTATAAAAATAAGAGTGAAAATATTGCAAACATTAATCAAAGCCCTTTACACAGGTACAACAGCATTTTACTTATGGAAATGGTGGCATTCATTATCGCCCAACTTGTAGTAGGTAGACATATGTGCATTCTTGTAGTAGGTAGACATATGTGGCATTCATTATCACCAACTTGTAGTAGGTAGACATATGTGCATTCTTGTAGTAGGTAGACATATGTGCATATGTGTATTCTTTACATTTTGTGATGTACTGTTTATGAACTACAAAGCTAGAATATTTCCAGATGTGTGTCGTGAAACTTTGAAAAAGAGGAAGCAATTTTTGATTTTGAGGCAAAGGGTTTTGGTGGTTATTTTAGAAGCCTTATTTGCATGCCTCAGTATGATCGCTTACATGTGTAAAGTGCGTGTATATGTAAATAGTCATTTTACTAAATGCTAATTTTACCTATGGATAGCCACACCATGTCGAAAGTAGATGTGGGCATGTTGGGAGTGTCGCCTAGGCAGGACAAACATCTGCAAGTGTATTCCCCTTTCATTTAGGCACTGCCCATGCAAGCCTGAAATTGCCCACATCTGGATTTATACCTGCTCTCTGAAATGAATAGGTATGGAAAAAGTGGTTCATATCAGATAGTAATGGAGGAGAATGGCTGGCTATGAGCTGAAATTGGATCATACAGCAAGACAACGGCCATGAGCAGTTAAGTAAATTGACTGCAGAATGGCTATAGAAGGGATTTCATGTGTGTATTTGGCAAGTCAAAGTCCAGACCTAAAACCTATTGAAATATTGTGACAAGATCTGAAGTGAGCTGTTTATACAAGAAAATCCTCATGTGTGCAAGAATGAACCAACATTCTTCAATGGCAATATGAGAGACTGATGAACAGTTAATGGACATGAATAGTAAGAATCATTACTGCTCAGAGAGTTGTTACCAGCTGCTGAATGAAGAGTTAACACATTTTTTCACACAAGGATACCTATTGTTGAATCTTTTTACTGAATAAATAGCCAGAATATATTTTTTGAGCTGAGTTATTTTTTCAATGGAGTTATCTTTCTTATCAGGGTTTTCTTATGAGGGTCCAGATTCAGATCTGATCATCTTTTGAGTACAGCTGGCGCTAAACTACAGAGCATTCTGCGGTTCATCAGCACTGTATAGCTATATTTATGGCCATGAGGGTAATTTTCTAAAAAGTCACTTAGGTGGAAAGGATAAGTAGGTGCCTATTAGTAGCCTATCTTATAATGACACATAGATGCTTATGGGGGTCATTTTAGAAGTTCAATTCATGTTTTGGTTGTCTGAAAAAGGGTGCACAAAGGTCCAAGTCACAGAGATGTCCCTGGAGCTATTTTACAAAATGGTTATAGAAATATCCCCGATGCGGGGACGTCCAACCAGGACATGGAGGTGGCGGGGCATATCCAGGGCATTTGAAGACCTTAGACGTTCACGCCTGATTTCAGAAATGGCTGACATGTCTCCACCCTCATCCAAATCTATATTTGCTCCAGGACATGAAAAGACATCTGAAGTGCTCGTTTTGCCAGTAAAACATCCAGAGAGTCTAGAGGAGATGACACTCTAATATTCTCAGTACTGTAAAGACCTGAGATAAACCTGTTTTGCGGTTGTCATGCTGATGAACATTTCTGCTAGCAGAATGCCAGGCTGGGATGCTCCCCCTTTCTGGAATAGTGCTGCGGGGACATCTATGCGGCCGTCCCTGGTGACATCCATATCTGGCATGTCCACTTGTCTGAAATTGTGCTCAAACTTGGACATGTCTGGCCTTTTTTGAAACATTTTCATCTGTACATCTCCGATTGCACCTGGACATCATTTCTAAAATGTGCCTTCACGTGCCTTTATACTTTAAAATACTAAAGAAATACTGCAGAAATCGCAGGTAAAAGGAACACACATGCCTTTATGCAAGCTGAAGAGTCTGTGTAAATGTATATACATATTTTACGAATTGTGGGCATAACGTGTTCCTCTGCCTGCACTCCACCCAAAGTGTGCCCTAGAAAACACCTACACCAAAGTCACCTACAAATACTTACATTCTTGTCATTGTGCATACTTCTATACATAAGATAATATTTAAGAAGCATATCCATATGAAAATGACTTTATAAAATTGCCCTACACAAGTATAGCTACAGTATATCTGTAGATAAAGAGATTATGAGCCAGATTCAGAGAGAGCGATGTCCGGGCTGTTCGCAAATCCCTGAGGTAGACTGGCCAGTTAGGACCCAATTCTGGATCGTAGGAACAAAACTTTCCTCTGATGCACAGAATTGGGCCCATGGACAGCCTGGCGTGCCGCTGCCGCCTGCGGGGACGTCCTCCCTGCAGGCACCCCTGACTCCTATGGCTTAGAACCCCCTCTTTCCTGCCTCATGACCCACAGCTGGCCTGCTGGGGCCTGGATCAGGTGGCAGGGACCCCCTGCACCCAGGCCCGACCCCAACCCTGACTCTGGCTCCGGGGGAGATTACTGGGCCCAGTCACTGGGCTGATGCTGCTTATTCCACCTTTGACCCCTTTGACTCGGCAGGACATACTGGTCCATGACCTGAATCAGTCCTGTACATCCTGCCAGGCAGGCCTGCTCCCGTTCCACTCATATCCCACCCCCTACTGGCTCTCCCCATTCTGCTGCTCAGGATGTATGGGGAGAGCTGGAGGGGGAATCAGGCCCCGCATCCCTGAATCAGGCCCTATATTATTCTCATGGAATACCCAAAAGAGATACATTTGCACCTGACACTACTTCACACCTACCTCTCCTAAAAGCTTTTTTTAAGATACATTAAATGTAAGGTAAGAATACCTGATTATTCCTTCAAATTAGAAGGAAAATAATTACTAGGAAATTAATCAATTCTGATTTTGAAGGATGTACAATACTAGCTAGTAGACTAACAATAGATTTCAAGGCAATACTTGGCTATATACAGCTTGGTGCACATTGGTCTGATACAGAAAAGCTTAGCCTGGTATTTTTCTGGCACTTTTTGCCATGCTAGGCTTGTTCTCTGATGCAGAACGCAAGCTAGCATGAGAAAAAAGCCAACAAAACACAGTGCTAAATTGCAGCACACTTAGCATGCAAATAATCAGGTAAAAAATTAGAATATGTAGTTATTCCCTCATAACCTCAACTGCAGTATGCTTCATGTCTGCTATAAAATTACAAGTGAAATTACATCACTGTATGTATTACTCATTGACTTTCGACTGGCTGCAACTTTAAGGGGCACTATGATGTTGCACCTAACACGCCAAAAGCTCTGAAACGATGGCATATTAGGTGCAACACCTCCGTGTTAAATGTCAGGGGCATGGACAGCATTTTCCTGGCAGTTAGCCTGTCCTATAGCGCATACGGTGCTAGCGCAGCTGCACCTAACGCCACCTATTGAGGTGGCATAATCCCATGCTAATGTAGTTAGCGTGCGGTGTGAAGCCCCTGCTAACTGCACAGCACACACCATGCCCTTACCCCCATCCACTGGCGACTCTAACACGAGGTAGACAGTACGGGAATCATCCCACGCTAAATGTCATGGCCCTGCGCTAGCTAGCGTGTCCCAGCGCACATTCAGCCCTTTAGTAAAAGACCCCCTTAGGCTAGTAAACTATCCACTGGCAACTAAGACTATTTCAGTGTTTCATTTGTACTTCTAGCTATCAAGACTCATGTTATTTTACTTGTGTTATGGTAGTTAATGACCTATATTAATGAGACAGAAATGTGATTTTATGCCTTCTACTTCTTAAATATCCCAGGGTTGGCTTAAGGGTGCTGTGTGGTCAATGTGTGTTTGTTTTAGCACACGGTAATTGTTACTGTACTGGCATGACAGTAACTGTGCGCTAATGTCCACAGTCAATGTACATTGTCTAATGGGGTGGGGACTGGTTAGGGGAGGGGCAATGTTTGCACACCGTGAATGCTGCATTTACTGTGGGTTCCTTTATCGCCTCCTCAATAGTGATGTAATTGCACATGGGTCTAGTGTATGTTAATGGGACATAGTGCTTTACTAAAAGGGCCCCTTGGTGTTTATATGGTCTGGAGATATTTATTCCTTTATGCGTAGGTGTCAAGAATACAGCTTTATATTTTCTGTCTATTACAGACAACATGGAACCTGAAATCTCACCTGCCATTTACCCAATTGCTCCGACTAAAGTCCAGTTTGATTGTTCTCGAATGCTAGCTGCTGGACAATGGCAACACCTAGCTGTTGTTGTTGCAAAGGAAGTAAAGAGAAACTGCATTGTGTCGGCCTACATAGATGGACAAATTATTGGATCAGCTAAGGTCATTACGGTTTGTTTTTGGAACTTCTAATATATATTTTATGTTTATTAAAATTCTTAATATACTGCTATTAGTAGAGATATAGCAGTTTACAAAGTCATTATGATATGTTAAAATAAAAAAAAAATGAAGGGATAGTGAAAGTAAAGAGTAGACTTAAAAATTAAAATAATAAATACAATGAAGAGACATTCATAGATAAAATGAAAGAAAGCTGATCTGGATATCTGAGGGCTCAACTCCAGCACTAATCTTCAGAGGCCTGAGTGCAATACGAGTAAGCCTTTAACACGCCTTAAATCTAGGTAAAGAGGTCTCTAGTCATGAATATTTAGGTAAGGTGTTCCACAAGAGCGGTGCCAAAATATAAAAAGCTGAAAAATGGGAGGATTCATGGAGAGCTTGGGAAGGTGGCAGAATGTAAAGTCTGAAAATACTATGATTAAAATTGTCTAAGAAAATGTTTTCAGTTCTTATGTGATAAAAAGGTCATACCGCCATAGCCGTAGAACCAGCCATTAATAGATAGGACTTTAGACAATCCTCTATGACAGACACAGTGATACATTTTTGAATGTATTTAATTTTAAGTTTAAAAGTTAAGCTATAGGTTCAAAGGTCTATTAAGAGACTAGAAAATATGTTTCCACTCTACTGTTGGCAACATTACTAATGTTTCTTTCTTACTAGGAAAATAATCAATTCTGATTTTGAAGGATGTACAATACTAGCTAGTAGACTAACAATAGATTTCAAGGCAATACTTGGCTATATACAGCTTGGTGCACATTGGTCTGATACAGAAAAGCTTAGCCTGGTATTTTTCTGGCACTTTTTGCCATACTAGGTTTGTTCTCTGATGCAGAACGCAAGCTAGCATGAGAAAAAAGCCAACAAAACACAGTGCTAAATTGCAGCACACTTGGCATGCAAATCACATGCAAATTGCTGCATAATTAATTGCACCTGATGTAAAAAACTGTGGTGAAACTTAGTGCAGTTTTTAACACTGTATTTTAATGCTGGATCATCACGCCAGTTTCGGGCAGGACTCAAAATCCAGCTGGGAGAAAAAATATCATTTGAGGTGAAGTTTGACACTTCACGTCAGATGATCCAAGCATCGGAGAAAGCCTCTGATGCCATTGACACACTGTTGGGGAGCTGGTGCCCCCCAATAGAAACAAAAACCCTGGTGGCCTAGTGACATCAATTTCCTCCCAACCCAATTAAACAAATACCCTTTTCCCAGTGGCCCAAATCCCCCAAGCCACTCATTCAAAAAATTCCCCAGTGTCCCCGATCCCTCCCCCCATCCAACCAAACAAAAAAATCCACGGTGGCCTGGTGGCCCTGAACTCTTCCACCCACGCAAACAAAACAAATCCCTGGTGGCCCCAAACCCCTCCACCCACCCCCCCCCCCAAAAAAAAATCCCTGCTGGCACAGTGGCCTCCAATCCCTTCTACCCCTCCAGTACCTTCAATTATGGAGTGGGAGCATTGCCCACACATTTATTTTATGTATTTATTTGTCTGTTTTTCTATACCACCTTTGACCAGCTCAAAGCAGTGTACATTATAACAAGCTTGTATTACATAGAAATATTGAACTTATTTACAAGTCTACTTACAATATACAATAATTGCTACATTAACTGTCCCTAGAACGTGCTGCATTTTAAACATTTTTTCCTGCTCTAGCCTACCTGAGGGACTACCCCCTCCCCCCCTGCTGAGGTATTGTGCAGCACTTCTTCCTGTCTCCTCCTCCCACATGTGCATAGTCTGTTCTGTTTGCTTCTCTCTGCTCTGGGAAGAGCAATGCCCCCACAGTGCTCTGCTAGAGAGGTGGATATTTAACTCCTGTGACGACTTTGCTGTGAGTTCTAGCTGTCTATTTATTTGTTGTCTTTATTGGTGTGCTACTTCACCTCCCTGTTCCCTTTAGTTTTGCACTTCATCTTTCTCAGCTGTATAACTTACCCTGCCTCTCTCAACTAACTGGCCTTTGTGTGGTAGCCAGGTTAACTGTTAATTTAAATGAAATATCTTTCCCTGCTCTGTCCCCAGAGCGTGCTGCATTTTAAACTTTTTTTCCTGCTCTAGCCTACCTGAGGGACTAACCCCCTCCCCCCTCTGCTGAGGGTGCAGGGCAGGATACCTTGTAACAGCCCTCTTTTAATAGGTCTTATTTCCCTCCCTCCCCAACACCCACCCGCCCCTGGGGTAATTGTTGCTTTATAGGTACTTACACATCTTAGAGGAAAGGGGCTGCTCTCAGGTGCAGCTCTTTATCCAAATCAGTCATACATCGAGGACCTGAGATTAATTAAGCTTCAGGTGAACAAGGTATACTAGAGGTATTAGATATACTTTTATTAGTATAAGCATCTACACCAAACCTTAGTAAGTACAGAATTTAAAGACCTAAACACAAGCTTTAAAATAAGATGCAGACAACAGTCCAGCAGCGAGATGGGGGCTTTCCAGTCTTTTGCATTGAGTGTCACATGTATGATTTTCTCCTAGTTGGTGAGAGGTTTTACGTATGCACTAAGTGCAAGGAGCTCTTTTCTCTCAGGGAACAAGTCCATTCTCTAGAGGCTAGAGTAGCAGACCTGGAAGACATAAGAAAGACAGAGAAGTACATGGATGAGACCTACAGGGATATAGTCCTGAAGTCCCACCTCCAGTCTGGCAGCATCCCTGTTGCCATGGAGGAGAGAGGTCACTTGACAGGAGAGCATCACCCTGGTGTGGCAGGATGTGATCCTGTAACTAGGACCTGTCCTCACTTACAGCCCTGAACCCCAGCCACTCTCAGATAGTTCGTCCCCAAAAATGTAAAACACCAAACAGGAGCCTTTTCCATTGAACTTCTTATGTATATAGTTCACCTTTGTTCTCCAAGTTCCTTTATATAGTTGATACTTGTTCTCCAAATCCCATTCCCTGTTCAATGTAATGACCAGACATATGCATTTTGTCGGATGTTTTTTGTTACATGTAAACCGCGCTGATTGCAAATAGTGCGGTATATAAGAATTGTAAAATAAATAAATAAATAAATAAATAAATATAAAACCCTCTCGCACTGAGGACGTTTCTCCAGGGCCATGTGCCCATGAGGGAATCGTTAGAACAGCTGTTATAGTTGGTGATTCAATCATTAGGCATGTAGATAGCTGGGTGGCTGGTGGACATGAGGATCGCCTGTTAACATGCCTGCCTGTTGCGAAGGTAGCGGACCTCACGCACCGCCTAGGTAAGATCTTAGATAGTGCTGGGGAGGAGTCTGCTGTCTTGGTACATGTCGGTACCAATGACATAGGAAAAAGTGGTAAGGAGGTTCTGGAGGCTAAATTTAACCTTTTAGGTAGGAAGTTGAAATCCAGAACTTCCAGGGTAGCGTTCTCCGAAATGCCTCCCGTTCCACGTCCAGGACCCAAAAGGCAGGCAGAGCTCCGGAGTCTCAATGCGTGGATGAGATGATGGTGCAAGGATGAGGGGTTTGGATTTTTTAGGAACTGGGGAACATTCTGGGGATTGGAATGACTCTTCTGAAGGGATGGGCTTCACCTTAACCAGGATGGAACCAGACTGCTGGCATTAACCTTTAAAAAGGAGATAGAAAAGCTTTTAAACTAGAAAATAGGGGAAAGCTGACAGTCGCCCAAGAGCCCATGGTTCGGAAGAAGGTATCCTTGAAGGATACTACCAAAAGCAGTGAGGTTCCATAAAAGAGTAAAGTAGCCCAAATGCCCTTGAGTATGGTGCAGACAGAGGGTAAAGATTCCAAATAACTATGCATACCAATAGCCAGATTAATATTAATAAACTACAGTCTTTAAAATGCTTGTATGCAAATGCTAGAAGTCTGAACAATAAGATGGGAGAGTTAGAATATATAGTACTAAATGAGAGGTTAGATATGATTGCAATCTCTGAGAAATGGTGGAAGGAGGATAACCAGTGGGACACTGTGATACCTGGATACAAACTATATCGTAATGATAGAACTAATCAAATTGGTGGAGGGGTTTCGCTCTATGTTAGAGAGGGCATTGAGTCAGAAAGGATTAAAGTTTTGCAGGAAACAAAATTTGCTGTAGAATCTCTATGGATTGAAATTCCATGTATGAAGTGGAAGGTGATGGCAGTGGGGGTGTACTATCGACCGCCTGACCAGAATGAACAAATGGATGATGAAATGCTCAAAGAAATCAAGGTCGCTAACAAAAGTTACAGCGCAGTAATAATAATGGGTGATTTCAATTAAACCCGGTATCGTTTGGGTCAGTGTCACGGCAGGACATGCTAGTGAAATAAAGTTTCTAGATGAAATAAATGACTGTTTCTTGGAGCAGCTGGTTCATGAACCGACCAGAGGGGAAGCCATACTAGACCTAGTCCTTAGTGGAACAAAAGATCTGGTACAAGAAATAAGGGTGTTGGGGCCACTTGGCAATAGTGATCATAGCATGATCGTGTTTGATTTAATTAGTGGTGGAGGGATAGTAAAGAAATCCACAGTACTACCTTTTAACTTTTGAAAGGGAGACTATGATAAAATGAAGAATATAGTTAAGAAAAAACTAAAAGGAGCAGTTGCAAAGGTGAAAGACTTACATCAAGCTTGGGTGTTGTTTAAAAATACTATCCTGGAAGCCCAGACCAGCTGTATTCCACGCATTAAGAAAAGTGGAAGGAAGTCCAAAAAACTGCCAGCATGGTTTAAAGGTGAGGTCAGAGAGGCTGCTGCTGCCAAAAAAGCATCTTTCAGGTAATGGAAAAAAGAGCCAAACGACGAAACCTGGAAACAGCACAAGCACTGGCAAGTTAAATGCAAAGCATTGATAAGGCAGGCAAAGCGAGAATTTGAGAAGGAACTTGCTATTGAAGCAAAAACACGAAATAAAGACTTTTTCAAGTACATTCATAGCAAAAGCCCTGTGAGAGAGTCAATTTGACCGTTAGATGATAGAGGGGTAAAAGGGGCAGTAAGAGGAGACAAGGCTATAGCGGAGAGACTGAATGAATTCTTTGCTTTGGTCTTTACTGAGGAAGATGTAGGTATGTTACCCAAGACTGAAGTGGCATTTAAAGGTGATACTGCAGAGGAATTGAGAGAAATATCGCTACACCGGGAAGATGTATTACAACTATTTGATAAACTGAATATAGCATATCACCTGGTATACATCCAAGAGTGTTGAAAGAACTGAAATATGAGATTGCAGGCCTGCTATTAGTAATCTGTAAACTTTCATTAAAATCATCTGTAATACCTGAAGATTGGAGGATCGCCAATTTTTAAAAAGGGTTCCATGGGAGATCTGGGAAACTACAGACTGGTGAGCCTGACATCAGTACCGGGGAAAATGGTAGAAACCATCATAAAGAACAAAATTACACAGCATGTAGATAGTCATGGCCTAATGGGAGACAGCCAACATGGCTTTAGACAAGGAAGATCTTGTCTTACTAATCTGATATGTTTTTTTGAAGGTGTGAATAAACAGGTAGACAAAGGTGAGTCAGTTGGTATAGTGTATCTGGACTTTCAGAAAGCCTTTAAAAGTTCCCTCATCAGAGACTTTTGGCAAAACTAAAAAGTCATGGGATAGGAGGCAGTGTACTATTGTGGATCGGGACCTGGTTAAAAGATAGAAAGCAGAGAGTAGGGCTAAATGGCCAATTTTCCCAATGGAAAAATGTGAATAGTGGAGTACCCCAGGATCTGTACTGGGTCCGCCACTTTTTGACATATTCATAAATGACCTGGAAAAGGGAATAACTAGTGAGGTTATCAAATTTGCTGATGACACAAAACTGTTTAAAGTTGTTAAAACCCAAGAGGATTGTGGAAAACTGCAGGAGGATCTGGATAAATTGGAAGACTGGGCATCCAAATGGCAGATGAAATTTAATGTGGACAAGTGCACAACAACCCACACAATGGTTACATAATGCAAGGTTCCACATTGGGAACCACCACCCAGGAAAAAGATTTAGGAGTCATTGTGGATAACATGTTAAAACCCTCCGCCCAGTATGCAGCGGCGGCCAAGAAAGCAAATAGAATGCTAGGTATCATAAGGAAAGGAATGGAAAATAAAACAAAGGATATTATAATGCCTCTGTATCGTTCCATTATACGACCCCACCTTGAATATTGTGTGCAATTCTGGTGGCCGTATCTTAAAAAGGATATAGCATTATTAGAAAAGGTACAGAGAAGAGCCACCAAAATGGTAAAGGGTATGGAAGGCTACTGCTATGAATAGAGGCTGCAAAGGTTAGGGCTCTTCAACCTGGAAAAGAGACGGCTGAAGGGAGATATGATAGAAGTCTATAAATTAATGAATGGAGTGGAACGGGTAAACATAGATTGATTGTTTACGCTATCAGAATATAGAAAGACTAGGGGACATGTAATGAAGCTACAGGGTAAACTATTTAAGACAAATAAGAGAAAATATTTGTTCACTCAACGTGTAATCAAACTCTGGAATTTGTTACCGGAGGATGTAGTAAAGGCTGTTAGTGTAGCTGGGTTTAAAAAAGGTTTGGACAAGTTCCTGGAGGAAAGGTCCATAAACCATTATTAAAAAGGGACCCGGGATATCAATGCATGACCCAATACAAGCACTGTGGAACCTGTGTCTTTTGGGGATACTGCTAGGTACGTATGACCTAGATTGGCCACTGTTGGAAACAGGATATTGGGCTTGATGGACCTTGGTCTGACCCAATATGGCATATCGTATGTTCTTATGTTCTTATGAGAGTTACCTAGATGAAGGGGAGGGGGGGGCAATAGGTTAGTTACATAAACAACTGTTGTTTGTTTGATATAGGGTGGGGTTACATAATGGGGCCAAAGTATTCGTTGAATAGTTGAGTCTTAAGAAGTTCCCTAGATGTAGACATGCTCGCTCCTGTAACACCATCTTGAAAAATGGCAACATCTGACCCCGCGCAGTGCATCCTGAGCAGTTCATATTGTCTAACAGAACAAGAAAAGGATATAAAGGGTCTGTCTAGCGCCTGGTCTGAATAAGTGGAATGTCTGCTACTATGTCCATTGTGGCATATTATCAGATGTAGGGTCAATACAAGGATTGGAGGCGCTCCATCCTTCCGCCCTCCATGTCTCCCTACCCCCATTGCCACCACTGCCACCCCCTTTCGGTGCCTGCAGCAGTGGCAGTGGATCCCAAACTGTGACACAGTGCTCACCATTACACTCCGCTGTTGCATCTCAGTTCCTTTCTTTTACTAAGTGCCGTTTTTGCCCCCTCCAGAAGATGCATCAGAGTGGAGCAGAAATGTCACTTAGTGAAAGAAAGGGGCTATTGGTAAGCATTGCATCATGGTGAGGGAGCCATTATCACTGCTGCAGGCTCCAGAGAGGCACCCCTGGAGGGCCAGTGCTTTAGGCGACTGTCTAGTTTGCCTAATGGTGGCCCTGACCCTGATCTGATTGAAACATCAGCATACAAGAATATTCTGGAAAATAAGGATAGCATGAGATCAACATATTTAAGCCCAAGAATGCAATAACATTCTGTATACATGCAAGCTGAGGAATTTGCTTCACCCCTCATCCTTGCATGCTGGCTTCAATTTCAGGATTGGAACACTCGAGTGAGGAAAGCCTTAGTTTCTTCCCTATATCAGGTCTCCTCCTCCTTTGTGCAGTTAACACGTTCCATTTATCCCATTTGGAAGAATCTGTTGATCATCACTGATCTTGCTTCCCAGTAATTCTCTCTCCAATATTTCAGTCTTTGTCCAGTTCCTTAATATGATCATCTTTGCCTTTCATGAAGAGTTGATAAAGAAGAGATACACCAGTGATATCTACAGATTTATCTCTGAATAGCTGAGTTAGTGAGCAAAAACTCCTTCTGCTTTCCAAAGTATATTGGAGAGGTCCTGAAATATTTGAATTTTAGCCCCTCAGTAAGTGACACAGGGCCTGATTTTTAAGGCCTTTACATGGGTAACTTCCCTAGTTACCCCTGTAAAGGCCTTATCTGAGATTTTCAAAAGGCTCCTACATGGGTAGTGCCTTTTGAAAATCCCAGATAAGTCCGTAACGTGCCCAGATGCTATCCACATAGCATCAGGGCATTTTAAGGGTGTTCCGAGGCAGAGCGGGGGCAGAGGAAAGGGCGAAACAGGTAGCAGTGATTTGTAATGCTACCCGCTTAGCCCTTTGCGCCTTAAAGATAGGTGAGGAAAAACCTCGTCTATCCTTAAGGCGCAGCGGGCTAAGCGTGCAGCATCAAAAATCGCTGCTACCTGTTTAGCCTCGGCAGCTGCCGACGTATCCAGACAAACCCGGATTTTCACGTCCGCTGTCATGAAAGTGAAAATCTGGGTTAAGGGGGTCGGCGGGCAGGCTATGTGCTGTGGTGGCACATAGCCTGCTTAATTGAAAATCGGGCCCACAATCTTTGTTTCTAATCTTTAACAGCAGTGCTTGTTTGTCAACAAAGTTTCAAAAACCAGGCTCCTGCCCTGTGTTTCTTTCCTGCCCTACTTTATTTGTTTTTCCTCTCCTTCTCTTTTACTTTCCAGTCTATTAATGGCGTTCCTTTCTCCTCTTTATTTTCCGTGGCCAATTTGTATTACCGCACTGTACACCGCCCTCACGCCTCTGGTAAGGGCGGTATATCAAGTTTCACAAATAAAGATAAAGATAAAGAATAGCCCTGAGCCCAAGAAGTTCTCATTTTTGTATATGCTGTCAGATCTAATTGGAAGATTACTATAGCTAGGCACAGACTGCTCAGAGATTGCATTTAAGAGTGCTGAGGCATCTTCCACACCCTCACTCTCTGTAACTCCCAAGACTGATGTTGTTCTGTTTCTGTCTTCTCTCTAGCCTATTGACTCAGTTTTTAATCTCTCTATTAGATTTTTCCAGTTCTTTAATCTCAGCCCAATAGAAGGCAGTGGAGTTGAACTGCTCTTTGATACGAAACTCTCATTGAGTGACCCTCTCCCTTAAGAATTAATCCAATATTGCTTTGGCCACGTCTATTCTCAAAGATTTAATTTTCTGAACCAGATCTGCAGGTATTGAACCAGCCACCACCACTTCTGAGTCTGTTTGGCCAAATCAGGCGCTGTTCCAGACACCACATTCATGACTGCAGCTTCTTCCAATTATGCTTTAGAGTTTCTGCAAAAGTACTGAAGGGTAGCCGAGTAGGACTGCTTCTAGTCCATGCTTGTCTCTCTCTGTGACCAGTAGCCACAAAAAGAAAAAAAAAGAAAAGCGAAAAGAAACTGGCCAAAGGATGAAGGCTACTGATAAAGCAAACTAATCCCAGCTGCATCGGCTCTGCGCACTGGCCACCTGCCTTCTCTGAAAATTATGATCACAAGGTCTTGTTCTTTTCTAGGTATCCAATAAACCTGTGACACACACTATCCCCGTTACTCCCCTGGTTCAGAGCCTAGTTTACCGCACCAGCACACCTCTTTGCTTCCAGCACTTGCTCCTGCTTCCTCTCATGCACAGTGTAACGACAGAACCGGCATTCCAGATTTGCCGCTAGCCCAGGCTGCTTCTTCTGTCTCTGTCCTGGACATTGCTGACCCCCGAAGCGCTTCCATTTCATCACCGGCCTTCCCTTCCAGGGCTTCCTGTCTCAAGATGTACACTGCAGGGATTATCTCTTGTCTTTTATCTCACCTTCCATATTGACCAAGGGTTTATGCTCAGCATCCACTTGTCAGTTGCAGGAAGATCACTTGCCCATGCCCAGAATCCAACCACTCCAGCAATTTTAGCAGCACAGCCTCTTACTGGCACGAAACTTACTGCAGCACACTTATGGTAAGGCAACCTACGTGACACCCCCACTCCATGCCTATGGTCAGACCTGAAACAGGAGGACAGATCAGCCTAAATGATTTGCCCTTAAAAATCAGCATCTGGGGGCTTTAGCTTACAACACTGAAGTAGGAGAGCTCCTGCATCAAGTGGCTGCCATCATGTCAACCTACTAGTGTCCCCTAGAATGATATTAATCATATTGTAATAATCCCTCTATGCTAGGTTGAGATAACTAAGTAGATCAAGAACAGATGATGCTGAGGTTTTTTATAATCTGAGTTGTTGAAACGTATGGCACAAGATTGTGTTTAATGCACATTGGGTGGAATGGTTCACCGGGTTTGTAAAAACCTTTAAAGAGTAAAAAGGAAATATTTGTTACGGGAGGATTTGTTCCTCAATACATATATTCCAACATTAAAATTAGGCATCAGCTGTTCTTGATCTACTTGTTTGATTTTTGTGAAGGATAGTTTAGTAGATAGTATGATTTAGGTTAATGGGGTTGAGAAACTAACATTTTGCCCTTAAATGCCTTTCTGAATGTTGGTTCTGTAGAATTAAGAACTCATGTTTACCATTCTCTGCTTCCTCTCATCTCTCAGTCTCTGTTTTTCCATCCTTTTGCAGATGCAGTACATACAAGCCTTACCGGGAGATTCCATCGCTTTGGAGCAAGCAGCTTATGTTGATGTGTCTGGTTTCATAGCTACGCCAAAAACATGGAAACTGAAATCATCTTTGGTTTGGCGTCTTGGCCCCACTTATTTATTTGAGGAACCCGTCTTTTTGGAGACTCTACAAGTGATTAACAAACTTGGCCCAAGCTATTGTGGAAATTTTCAGGCTGTGCAAATTTATGGTATGTTCAATTTTGATCTGCTTAACCCAGGGCTGACTTTTTAATGGACATCTGTTTATTTATAAAATATATATGTAGAAAACAGGGCTCCATTAATGCAGGCCTGTGTCACTGATTTATTACTTATCTAGTGCAATGCAATATATAAAGAAAGAGCTGATGGAGATGGAAATATGATTTCAAAATTAGCTGCAATGTGCAATATAATGGAACGATGCATACATACATCAGAGCAAAAGATAAAAAAGTCACATCCCATTTAATGAAGAAGCTTTTTAACTAAAGTATACTGTTATCTTCAATTATTAAACAGGCAGACAGAGCCTTTACATTGGTGCTATTGATTTCTGGTTGTTCAAGTGAGTGGTGCATGATCCTCAGGGCTGGAAAGTCAGGGATCAGCTCCCAGTGGAATGAATCAGAATTAATCTGTCTGCGAAAACTCCAGCATAAAGCGGAGGGTTATTGTCATCTCCGTGAAAGAACAAATAGACTGCAGCTTACTCTTGTGCACTTAGCCCTGCTATTTCTCTCTAAGCAGATCTTTTGTGATCATTGGATCTTTCTTCTTCTTTTTTCATGCATTTAGCCAAGCTCCCTCTCTGCCAACGCTCCATGAACTTGCATGATCTTATCAGAAATGTTCTTGCGTCATCATCTCTTGAATGTTTCAGTTTTTTCAAATGTCTGTTCCCAGATATTTTTTTTTAACTTTTGTGTGCTCAGGTAAACTTCTTTCCTTGTAACTGTTGATTCTCTTGCACTTAGCAGACTTTGATCATTTATGGATCATTTAGTCTTATAAAATTCCCTTAAGCAATAGTTTCCTCATTAACCTTCATTTAACTTTACCAAATCAAAACCAAAACTGGCAAATAACTTCATACCCCCGTAATGCATTTGCAGCAACACTGAGTTGGAAATAGTTGCAAACTGTCTGCTTAGAAATGTACATTTCAGTTATACCATGGAAATTAACAAACCAGTAATTTCATTTCGGGAAGCATAAGAAATATACTGGGTAAATGCAAGCTATACAAAAGAACAATGAGGTCAATATTCAAAACCACTCGTAATCGGGAATTGCACCAGTCACATAACAGCTTGTTTGTAGTAAAGGTTTGGGCACTTAAATGGATCACTTTGACTGTTCAACAGCTAGTATTACTAATGGGAACTAATGCAGTTAATGTACATTATTTTATTGCAGGTGCAGCTTTATGTAAAGAGACCTAGGGGTCTTTTTACTAAAGCTCAGTAAAGCGGTGCAACTAATGTGCATATGTAATGCACGTTAAGTGCAAAATCTTCTTGTTAGCTGTCAGGGGCCTGACCAGCATGTTCGTAGTAGTTAACACGCAACGGAGTAGTTATCATGTAGCACACTTAAAGCAGGTATCGTTAGTTGCACCCGTGGTAATTGCCATGTTAACCGTGCTCACATGCTAATATGCTCTCTACACAAACACTCTGTCCCTTACTGGCCCGCTCTCCATATTAGCGCGTGAGTGCCGATTAACCAGCCAGCTATAATGCATGTCAACTGGTTAGTAGCACATAGTAGCCCCATAGTTACTAATAATGTGCGCTGTTGGCATTAATGATGTTAGCATGCAATAACATGGAAGCACACATTAGAAACTCTAGCTGTAAACCAGTAAATCACCAAAGTTATCCATTTTGATTTATGGCATGATTTGGGGAAGTCCTAAGGAGGGCCAAATGTTATGCAGTGAATGGCGATATTCAGTTGCATATCAGATAACTTATCTGTCAAAGTTGGACTGTACAAATAACAGGTTTAAGTAAGTTAAACATTTAATGTTTTACAGGCATTTTCAGTGATCCTGCTCAGATGGATGAGGTCACTGAAAATATTCCTAAAGTATTTGTGGTGCATGTTGTCTAGTATTGGCTATTAATGATTATATATTATTAGAATCTGTCTAGTAAATTGACATACAGAACAGAATATAAATTTAATAAATTACATGAGAATGAAAAGTTAAATGACTGAATGACAACTCAGTGAGGAACACCAGAAGGCCCAAGAACCTAGTGTTCACTTATAACAACATCCCTTCCCTTTGGGTTGAGCCTTCTGGTACTGTGAAGTTGCCAGGTTGAATTATGAGCCTTAAAAATATTCTACTCTTGATGTAAGAATTTGGATATGTACAGGAGCAAGGGTAAGGAACATGATCACATAAGCCAGGTCACCCATCCAAACATCACCCAGGCCAGACCCTGCTTAATTTCCAAAATCAGATGAGATTGACAGACTCGGGGTGGTATGGCCATAAGTTAGACAAGAGTAAGTGAAAACAAAAGGCAAACACATGTAGTAGCACACTCAAGAACTAGTACAAGAGACATGTCAAGGAAGAATGGGAGTTTGCGGGTTTACGGTTTCAGGGAACCAATCAAAGTAAGTTGCATCATCAATATGCAACTTGCAATGGCTTAAAAGGATGAGCGGAAGCTGTGGCCCATTCTTACATGAGAAGGGTATCCTGGGGAGTAAATATGTAACAACAAGAGGACAGATAGTATGTGTAGGGGAGGGGAAGAAGCAATAGGATATTCAGGGTAAGTTGGAAATACACAGAGAAATAGATGTTGGGGTAAGGAAGAAGAAAAGCAGGGTCAATGAATATTGGAGAAGGAGGTAGGCAGGCATATGCTGGGGAAGGGGAGAAGAGAGGAAGAGGTAGGGGAATGGATCCTGGGGATGGGAGAGAGGAAGGGGCAATGCATGTGGAGGAGAAAAGAAACAGGGGGTTCCTGAGCGGCTATCCAGTTTAGTCCTCCACAGCGGGTAGTGCACCTCCTCCTGCAGCTAGGAGACTGGACCAATCAAACTCTTCTATGTGATGTATACTGCTGGAGCTCCCATCAGCCCCCCAGTGTGTCCAGTCTCCTTGCAGCAGGAGGCGGTGTGAGCCTTCTGTGGGCTCACTTTGGGGGTTCTTAGATCTGTTACTTTTATTTTTATTTCATTTGTTCTGCTTTATTTGTTTTTGTACTTGAGGGTCTGTACCTTTAAATGCCTTACTAGGAGGGAGCCGAGCTTGCACTGACCGTCTGCTCACTGCTTAGCTAAAGCAGGTCAGCTGTACTTGTTGCCTGTGATCTCACCTCCAGGGCAGTTCGGAGGGAGGCTCTGGCCACCATCAGCATCACTTTCTCTAATTTCTTTATTTGGGAGACTATTTAATGGTGATGCAATTTTAAGAGCAATCTTTATTCTGTAGTGTTCCTGTCGGTTGTATTTCTCACCGCGGGTCCCTTGCTTCTCCCTTTAACTCAGTCAGCTCCGGTGCTCTGCTCCTCCCTCGATTCGCGGTAAGTGTCCTTTTGGGCAGTTTTTTCTTTTTTTCCACTTTGCTTAGGCCTGCGATTTTGCTAAAGTTTATTTTCTATTTTATTTTACTTCATTTCATTGATTTTCGCGCCCTTTTTTCTTAGCCTCGTTGTGCCGGCGGCCATTTTGTTTTTGGCTCCGTTTTTTTTTTTCTTTCATCGGGACAGGGCTGTGCAGGGTCCTGGGAGGTCCCGTTTGATTGCCTAGCATATATTTTTTGGCTTTCTTCAGACTGGTGGTGCTGCCCAGTGCTACTCTGTGACAAAAAACAAACAAACAAAAAAAACCCGGCATAAATATATTTGTTTTTGCTCTCCATTCCTATTACAGCAGAGGCTTCAGGCAAGTCCTCCATTCTTATCCCTGACCCATGTCCCGGAGACCGCAGTGTGTCATCTGTGGCTCCCGCAAGGGCTCTCTTTCGGAAGCGGGGGTTTGCAAGCGCTGCTCCTGCTTTTCTTCTGGACTGCAGCAGCCCATGGACGCCAGTGACCCTTCGGAGTCCGGAACTGCCCCAGTCCCAGCAGGGGTTGAGCTGTCTCCAGAGGCTCTCGTTCCTTCCCTTGCTCCGGTCTCCTCGGCGCCTGGGAGTGCTACGGCTACGGGGGCTAGTGAGGCTCTCTGGGGTGATTTTTCCCCAGAATTCGTTCTGCTGATGCATCAGGCCTTTCAAAGGGGCCGCTTGGGGAGAGGGGCTGATCCCGGCGGGGTCCCTTCGCTTCCGCCTTCTCTCCAGGCGGAGGAGACGAAGGACGGTGCCCCTAAAGCTGCTAAGCGGCCTCGGCTTTCTGACGTGGAGCCTTCGGATGATCCTTGGCAGGAACAGGACTGGTCTGATGTAGAGACTGGCGACCGTGTCGAGGACTTGGAAGAAGGGGAGATTCAGGAGCCGGAGGAGCAGGCTCACATTATACGAGTCTTTCGCAGAGAGGAGTTGCTCCCCTTGATCACAGAGTCTTTGCAAGCCCTGAATCTCACGGTCGGGCGTCCCGCGGACGATGAGATTGAGGACCCTCTTATTCAGGCGGTCCGTGATTCTCAAACAGTGTTCCCACTCCACCGGGTGGTCGACCAGATGATCCAGGCTGAATGGGATCACCCTGACTCCGGTTTGAAGGGTATCCGAACAATGAATTGTCTTTACCCACTGGCAGACAAGGACAAGGAGAAATTTTGTTCCCCACGTATTGACGCTGCGGTTTCCGCAGTGACTAAAAAGACTACCATTCCGGTTGAGAGCAGTGCGGCCTTGAAGGACACCCAGGATAGAAGAGTGGATGGTTTGTTGAAGCAGGCCTTCGAGACTAATGCCCTGGCATTGCAGACTTCCATTTGTGGAGCCTGGGTTTCCCGAGCTTGTTTGCGTTGGGCACAGCATTTGCGTCAGGACTCCCATCTTGACCAACAAGGGTTGATAGAAGTGGCCCGCTTAGAGTCGGGTTCTGCCTATTTGGCGGATGTTCACTATGACTTGATTCGGACTTTGGCTAACAGTATGGCTTCGGTCGTTGTGGCGTGACGATCTATCTGGCTGCATAATTGGGCAGCTGATGGCTCCTCTAAGGCGCGTCTCAGTAAACTTCCCTTTAAGGGTAAGCTATTGTTCGGCGACGATCTGGATAAGTTGGTCAAGGACCTCGGAGAGTCTAAAGGTGGGAGACTTCCGGAGGATAAGCCTCGTCAACTTAGAGGTCTGTCTACGGTCAGGGGTCATTTTCGGGATTTTCGCAGATTCCGATCTCCTAGATTTGGAAGTTTCCAACGCGGACGCCTTGTCTCTCGATCATCGGGATTTCGAGGGTTTCGAGGAGCGGGGAGAGGTTTCTCCTCTGCCTCCCCTTCCTCCTCTTCTTCCTTTAATCGCAAGCCGCAATGAAGCGAGGCGGACCCCGGAAGAAGGTCCAGTGATAGGGGGTCGTCTTCATCATTTTCCTTCTTCCTGGGTCCAAATAACTTCGGACCAGTGGGTCCTAGAAATCATCCGGGAGGGCTACGCGTTGGAATTTGCGTGTCCTCTTCGCGATGCCTTCGTTCTCTCGCCCTGCAAGGGTCCTCAGAAGCTGTCCGCAGTACGCGTAACTTTAAACCGTCTCCTAGATTTTGGGGCGGTGGTGCCTGTTCCGGCTTCCGAGCTCGGTGCAGGTCGGTACTCTATTTATTTCGTGGTGCCAAAGAAGGACGGGGCTATTCGTCCTATTCTAGATCTCAAAGGGGTGAATCGTTGCCTTCGAGTACCTCACTTTCGCATGGAAACGCTCAGATCCGTGCTGGTAGCGGTGCGTCAGGGAGAGTTTCTTACCTCTCTCGATCTTACAGAGGCCTATTTGCATATTCTGATCAGGGCGGCTCATCAACGATTCCTGCGGTTTGCTCTTCCGTGGGGTCACTACCAGTTTCAGGCGCTGCCCTTCGGTCTGGCCACGGCACCTCGAGTATTTACCAAGGTCATGGTGGTCGTGGCGGCGGCCTTGCGAAAGGAGGGTGTCTTGGTTCACCCTTATCTCGACGATTGGCTTATTCGTGCAAAGGACGAGGCGGAGAGTTTGCTCGCCACCAACAAAGTCATCGCTCTGCTGCGGTCTCTCAGTTGGGTGGTCAACCACAAAAAGAGCCACTTAGTTCCAACTCAGTCACTAGAATACCTCGGCGTTCGCTTCGATACAGCGCGGGGGCTGGTTTTTCTACCGGATCGCCGGGCTCAAGGCTTGCGCCTTCTGATTCGAAAGTTTTTAGCCTTTCCAGCCCCGTCAGCTTGGTGGTACCTTCGGGTCTTGGGAACGATGGCGGCGACGCTAGATGTAGTTCCCTGGGCCCGGTTTCATATGCATCCCCTGCAACGGGCTCTCTTGCGGCGTTGGTCGAATCAAACGGATTTGATGAGCAGACGGTTGCCTTGCCCGAGACGAGTAAGGCGGTCCCTCCATTGGTGGCTGAACCCGGAGACGTTGCAAGCGGGGATCCCTCTGGAACAGCCCCTCTGGTTGCCAGTCATAACCGATGCGAGCCTGACGGGCTGGGGAGCTCATTGCGACAGTCGCTTCGCGCAGGGGCAGTGGGCGCCTCAGGAAATGACTTGGTCGATCAACCGTCTTGAGTTACGAGCGGTGCGGTGGGCGCTTCAGGCGTTCGAGTCCTCCGTGGTCGGACGGGCCGTACGAATTCTATCCGACAACGCCGCAACGGTGGCATATCTCAACCGTAAGGGCGGCACAGGCAGCAGAGCGATGGAGGAAGAGACCGATTTGTTGTTCCAGTGGGTGGAGCCTCAGCTTCTCGCGATTTCGGCGGTGCATATCGCGGGGAAGGAGAATGTGATGGCGGATTTCCTCAGCTGGGTGCGCGTGGATGCCGGAGAGTGGGAACTCCATCCGCAGGTCTACTCTCAAATAGTACGCAGATGGGGGCCGCCGATCATGGATCTCATGGCGACCTTCCAGTCCGCAAAAATGTCTCGGTTCTTCAGCAGGCATCGACGCTCTCCTTCAACCATGGCCATCCGCCGGGCTCCTCTATGTCTTTCCTCCGTGGGCGTTGATCAAACGGGTGATTCAACGCATAGAGGCGCATCCGGGAAATGTTCTTCTGGTGGCTCCGGATTGGCCCCGCCGTCCGTGGTACGCGGATCTGATACGGCTTCTCGCCAGGAAGCCGTGGCGATTACCGTCCTTGCCGGATCTCCTGGTTCAGGGACCGCTGCGGATGCCGCAGGTGGCTCGGTTCTCGCTTACGGTTTGGCTATTGAAAGGGCTCGGTTGAGACGGAGGGGCTATTCGGCGGCGGTTATTGCGACTCTCCTTCGTGCGCGTAAACCGTCTACATCTCTCGCGTACGTGCGCATCTGGCGTATTTTTGAGGATTGGTGTTCGCGCTGCAGTCTTCGAGCCGCGACGGCTTCCATCCCGACCATTCTCAGCTTTTTGCAAGACGGTTTTGACAAGGGTCTAGCTGCTAGTTCTTTGAAGGTACAATTGGCGGCCCTCGCGTGTTACAGGGGTAGAGTATTGGGACTTCCCTGGGGGCCCACGCGGATGTGCAGCGTTTCCTGCGGGCCGTGCTTCGTTTGCGTCCTTCGCGCAGGGTTCTTGTTCCTCCTTGGGACTTGAATTTGGTGTTGCGCTCTTTAGTTCAACAGCCTTTTGAGCCTCTCAAGCAGACTTCTCTCAAGGATCTCAGATTGAAGACGGTGTTCTTGGTAGCCATCTGTTCGGCTCGGCGTATCTCGGAGTTGCAGGCGCTTTCCTGTCGTGAGCCATTCTTGTCGTTCTCTAGGGATCGAGTGATCTTGCGACCTGTTCCTTCTTTCCTTCCTAAGGTGGTTTCCCCTTTTCATCTGAATCAGGCCGTTTTTCTTCCGGTCTTAGCCTCCCCGGATACGGCTGCGACTCCTGAGCTGCATTGTCTCAACGTTCGGCGGGTACTCCGCCGATATCTCAGAGTCACCGAATCGTTTCGTAAGACGGATCACCTGTTCGTTCTATTCGGCGGTAAACGTAAAGGGGAGGCGGCGTCAAAGTCTTCTATTGCGCGCTGGATTAAAGAAGCGATTGCGTCGGCGTACATTTTGCATGGGAAGGTGGTTCCGTTTGGCTTGCGGGCCCATTCTACTCGGGCGCAAGCGACGTCCTGGGCAGAGCACAGTTTAGTTCCGCCAGTGGACATTTGTAGAGCGGCTACTTGGTCGTCGCTCCATGCCTTTAGTAAACACTACAGGCTCGATGTTCTCGCTTCTCGAGATGCCGGCTTTGGTTCTGCGGTGTTGCGCGCCGGATGGGGTGATCCCTCCCGCTGAATACTGCTCTGTTACATCCCGCTGTGGAGGACTAAACTGGATAGCCGCTCAGGAAATAGAAATTACACTTACCTGGTAATTGTAGTTCCTGGAGGATCCAGTTTAGTCCTCATTCCCTCCCGCGAGTTCTTATTTCTGGCCAGCGCGCTGCCATCGGGTGCGTTTGAGCTGCTCTTGCTGGTTGTCTGACCTTCCTCGAGCCCGGAGTCTTTCGCGCTCCTTGCTCCTCTCTTCCTGTCTTCCTTTCCATTGATGGTGTCGCAACGTCTTTCTTTTGCTCAGTGGTCCAGGGCGACGCGATGTGCACAGTTCCGGCTCCCTCGTTTGGGGAAGGAGTCGAGTTTATTAGGGGAGGGTTTTCTTTGTGTGTTATCAGTTTTGTTCTCTTGAGTTTGCTTGTTGACAGTTCACTGGGGGGCTGATGGGAGCTCCAGCAGTATACATCACATAGAAGAGTTTGATTGGTCCAGTCTCCTAGCTGCAGGAGGAGGTGCACTACCCGCTGTGGAGGACTAAACTGGATCCTCCAGGAACTACAATTACCAGGTAAGTGTAATTTCTATTTATGGAGAAGTTGAGAGACCAAAACAGTGGATGTATCTTCGAATGAAGTGAGGGGGTGGAAATGGGACAGGTAAAAAGGATAATGAGAGCCTGGATAGGGAGTAAGACATTAAGAAGGGACGGGGGATGAAGCAGAGATGAGTGACAGGGAAGATGGGGAAGGAGGGAGAGAAAGTGACAGGAGAGGGAGGAAAAGAGAGATAGGGGAAAGAGTTCCTGGAGGGGGTAGAAGGAGAGAGAAAGAGGCTTGGAAAGAGGTACGGAGGAGAGAGAGTGTGCCATGAGGGACAGAAGGGTGAGAGAGAGTGCCTGGAGCGGGAGGAAGAGAGAGAAAGAGAGAGGCTGCTTGGGAGGGGGAAGGGGAGAGATGGGGGAAAGCAGTAGAAGGAGAGAGATTCAGTAAGAGAGGGGGTTGAAATGAGGGGGAAGGGGAGAGATGAGGAGGGGAAATAACTGAAGAAGAGGAGGTGGAGGGAAGTGAGCTAGGAAAAGGCTAGATGAGAGAGGGTGAGGAAGGACACAAGGAGAGAGAAGAGGAAGAAGAGCTGAGAGAAGGGTGGGGAGGAAAGATGATTAGGAAGGGGAAGAAGTGGTGAGAAAGAAGGAAGGGAGGGATAGGGTGATGTGGAGGATAGAGAAGCAAGGAGAGTGGTGGAGAAGAAGATAAGGTGAAGGATAAGGAAATTATGGAGAGGTGGTGAAGGGTATGTGAGTAGGAAGAAGAAGAATGTGTGTGAGAGGGAGAAGCAAGAGATGTTTGTGAGAAAAGGAGGTGAGGGAGAGAAGAATGGAAGAGTATAGGATAAAGAAAAACATAAGTAAAAATAAAATAAATATTACTTATAAGCAAAAAAAGATGACAACAGGATGGAAATATCTAGAGTAAATGGTAGAGAAGTAAAATGGGTAACAAAAGAAGAAAACTTAGAAATCAGAGGGGTGAGGAAATGTGGAAAAAGGAAACATGAATTAATAAGGGCAGATAGAAAACTGAATAAAAAAATAAAAATAAAGGGAGATAATAATGAGATAATGATAGATTAAGCAATACAAAGATTTTGAAATATTTTATTGTGTCATTTTTCTGCAGCTGTAACTGAACAGTGGAAAGGTTGAGGCTGGTGGTGGCGGGCCTGAGAGAATGGGTTGGAGTTTGGGGTAAAAGTGATTTTGTGTGTTTGTGTAAATGTAAGAGTGAGTGTCAATGGGGCAGGAGAGAAATCTAATCAAAGCTAATCTGAAGGGAGGGGAAGAAAGTTCACCGTTCTTTCCCTTGCCCCTAATCTGCAACCCCCACCCCTTAACACCCCCTCCTCCCAACAAAGCAGAAAAACTATGCCTATGCCAGTGCCCCCAGAGTTGCCCCTTTGTATGTGGATACATTTCGCCCAGGAAGTAACTAAATTCCCTTTGAAAATGTGTTGCAAAGAACTCATGCAAAGGAGTGTGTATATTTTGCAACTCTGTGGCCTACTAAAAATTACACCTGTAGTGAGTAGGGCACTCTAAGATAGATTTTACATTTCTGTAAAGCATAGTGTTATAATTACACCTGGCATTTCATATCACTGAGTGTGCTGGATGGAGGTAAGGAGAAGTGTTTACTGAGTTGGGAGCATGGGGGAAGGGAGACCATGTCTGTTCTCTTTAGCGATTTCACATATTGAGGAAGGAGGCAAGTAGCGAGCAGGGTTCTCAGGGGTGAGGCAAATAATCTACCACCTGTTTTCTCCAGTATCTGAGGATTGGGTCTGATCAGGAGAGGGGGGGGGGGAGGGGGACAGGAAAAGCAATGAGAGGTGACAGCCACAAGAATTTTCTCCATGGGCTACATATGGCATATGGGCCTCAATTTGCGGATCCCTCATCTATGCTGTTACTGTGTATTGGTTTTTACCATGCTGTACCTAATCAATTTATACTAAACTAATCATATTAAGTGAATTAATAGCATTCTACCAGTCACATGATCAGATTAATCAAATGCCGAAAGGTTCTTTTTAATAAACCACCGCTATACTACTTCATTTTATATCATTATATAATGTGGAAGAAAGTAGAACCATTTAACATATATGAAGCAGCAGTGGAAATGCTGTTCTCATTGATTCCTAATGACCTACTCATAACAGAAGTGGCCTAGTGGTTAGGACAAGGTACTTCAGGCCGGAGGGTCGGGGGTTCAAGTCCCACCTGGGGACAGCAATCTCAGGCCGGAGGGACTGGGATTTCTAGTCCTATAGGCACTCCTTGTGGTCTTGGGCAAGCCACTTAACCCTCCATTGCCCATGTTCCCTGTATGTATTAGTGTGTGTGTCTCATATCCCCTCATGTTAAATGTATCCCACAATTGACCGCTTTGACCCGGTGAAAAGTGGGATATAAATACAGCTAAATAAATAAATAAGTCCACAAGAAGCTAAAAACCTACCCCTTCTTGGAATACTTCGGAACTGACACATAACAAAGCCAACCACTGCAGCGAACCATCCACCCAATAACCTTCCCCCCTTCAGATTGACCTCCCCACCCCCTCCCACCAAAATTAGATAAATCCCCATCTCCTCCCCCAAACAAATCTCCATCTCCTCCTCCACCCACCCTCCTCGACTACACAACAATGATTGTTGACAATCACAAACTAGCCAAGTATTAACCACAATATACCTTAACCTTTTACATAAGTTCCCCCCACCCCCACCTGTAACCTAAACAACCAAACCTGGTTAAACTACAAACAGAATAAAGACACTCACTCCTGTTCAAGTTATGTTTATGAGGAAGTTTTTGTAAGTTCATAAAGTTGAATTTGTTTCCATTTTTATACCACGTTTACTGTAAACCGCTTTGACACCATGAAAAGCGGTATAGAAGAGATGTTAAATAAATAAATAAATAAATAAATACATGTTAATTTTGATCCCTTAACTGTCTAGTGTTTACAAGCAATCAATTGTGAGCTCTTTTGATCTAACCTCAAATTCTTCTGCATGATCAGTATATTGATGAAGCCATCTAGCTCTTAAAATATAAATCAGGGAAGAAAATATATTTGCTTCTAAATGTAGTCAATGAACTTTTATTATATATTACTGTTTAAATCTGCCTGAATTAAAGATAAGAGCTCAGGGAGCTAATTTTAGAAGGAATACATGTTATTTAGAGTGGAAGAGTAGCCTAGTGATTAGAAAAGCAGCCTAGTACCCAAGAAATTAGGGTTTGACTCTCCTTGGGCAAGTCATCGCTTGGGAAGAAAAGGCCTGGCAATCTATTTCTGGTCATGACTTGCAAGAAAACCCAGGGGTCAGCATTGATTGACTTGATGACACATAAATAGCATTGTAATTTGTTTTGTTTTATGTAAAAGTTGATATATATATACATATGGAAATTGGCATACATGTCTAAGTAGGTCACACAGATGAAGAGGCATATTCTGGCATTGATTTGGTCAGTCCTTGAAAGTATATGTCTATTCCATATTTTGCAACAATGCCCATATATCTTGGAAAATGTCCATATTTGCATTTACCCATGGTTTGACTCCCATATAACCTTTAGCTAAGTTCTTATTTAGATCTGGGCTTTGGAGAATAGCTTAGAAGGGGAATACTTACCACAGTGAAATAAAACAAACAAACAACCCCCCTCCCCCCTCCTTGAAATAAAAAAAAAGATTTTTGGAGCTCGACTTAGCTCCTTAAGTTCCTGTACAGATTACTGCCCCCCGGTTGCTCTTCAGGATTGCCGACTCGTCATAACTTCCCCTGCTCATATGAAATTTGACTCTACAAGATGCATCACTTTCTTTTTGGTTGCCCCTTCCCTTTAGAACTGTCTGATCTCTTCAGTTGGAACTTTCTCTTCCCAAATTTAAGACCATGTTGAAGACCTATCTGTTCTAATAGGCTTTTGGTCCAGGCTGCAATTGCATTCTTTCTTTTAATTTGTATGCTGCATTTTTAAATAGTATGTCTTTCTATTGCATCTGTTTTTGGATTGAATGGTTTCTGCTGCTTGTGGTCTTGTTTTCTGTCCCATCTAATATTGTCGTTCCTTTCTTCCCTTCTTCATGTTTTATCTTTGTAAACTGCTCTGTACGTCCCACAAAGGGTGGTTTATTAAATCAGAATAAAACATAAACAATTATCTCCCCTTGCTTGTACAGTTTCTGCTACTTACACGTCTAGGTGGCATCCCTCCCCCTATAAATAGCAAAATCTTCCTTTAGACATGCAAGTGGTGCTACTTATGCATACAAATCCTTCAGCGATGCTGCTCTTTTATCGTATGTTTTCTGTTAGAAAATGACTTGTAAAGTGCATTGTGCCAAATGCACAATTTTTTTTCTGTGGCCCTATACATGTTTTATAAAAGGCCTCACTTTCAGCAAGCCTTTTACAAAATACTATAGCCGTTTGCACACATGGACCTAAGCATCTGTTTTCTGACTTAAATACTCTACAAATTTAGGCTGCAAATGTTTCACACTCAGGAAACTGGTGTTTGTTCATTGATTTGATGAAGGGACTATAACTCTCAAAAACAAGTTGAAAATGTATTAAGCTAGTCCAATAAAAAGGTATCAACAGCAATGTATTTCTTGATATTTATTTCTACAAACTCAAAAAATGAAATGTATTGTTTTAGGGGACTGTTTTATAAAAGAACCAGTTCTCAAGCCACTTGTATCTGAAGGAAAGATTGCATTTGGAATCAACTCTGTGAACTCATCTATAAATACCATCATGGACATAAAAACCTTTTACAATGAAGTTGATAGTCGTCTGATAGCAAATGAGGTAACAAACATTTCTATTTAACAAAAGACAATTCTAACTTTGAAAAGATCCTTTTTTATGCTTTTCCACTCAATAGTAGTTGGAAAGAATTATATGAAAGGGATTGACAATGTTTGTATGTCTGTCTTGGGGCAAAATAGCTCTGAAAATTTAATGGAACTGGATGAAGCTTGTTGTGTGGGGAAAAACTGACAAAAATACGCATCAAGTTTGAAAATGCACCAAATTAGACTGCGGGTCCCAGAGAAATAAGCCTCTCCAAAGAATTAGACCAATGCATTTCTATGGGGGAAGGAGTTTGAGCTTCTGTAGCTAGAAACTTTGATATACTGAAGCAGAGTAGTTAGAGAATTGGTCCTTTCAAACTCCCTCCCTCTGTTCTCTACTCTCCCAGTGCTCCAAATTGCCCTCACCCTCCAAAAATGCCCAATCACCTTGTATACTGCGCTCACTAGCCAAAAATCCCCACTTGCAACTGCCCTATAATCCCATCAAATACTGCCACTACAAAAAAAAAAATACCCCAGACAATTGTCTCACCACCCTGCAAATTGCCTCATCCCCAAAATCTGCATCCCTACAACTGCACCTCCAACACCGCAAATGCCCCACCCCAATAAACAGCTTCCTTCAATTGTCTCACCACCTTGCAAATTACTCCACCCCCAAAAAATACTCTCTCACAACTGTTCTACCACCCCCAAAACTGCCCTTTCCCAAAGAAATATCCCCTGCCCCAATAACCTGCCAGCACCCCACCCTCAAAAACTATCATATTGCAACTGCCCCACTGCAAAATAAGCATTTCCTTGCAACTGCTGTATCACCTTTCAAACTGCCTCACACCTAAATAATACTCCCACAACTTTCCCACCACCTCATAGAATGCCCCACCCCCAAAAGCTGTTCCCAGCACCTGCCCCACCACATTACCAAATGCCCCTGCATATAACCCACCACCCCACAAACTTACTTCCTACACTCTCAAATAGTACCGCCCCAACATTGTTCCATTCCCATAGACTACTTCCCCACATGTGCCCCACCATCCTGCAAATTGCCCCACTTTCAAAAAATCCCCTCATGCAAATGTTCCATCCACAAAAACTCCCCTCTGTAACTGCCCCAACATCCTGCAAGCTTCCCCACCCCAACACTACATCTCCACAACTGCAACTACCCCAAAGAGGTGTCCTCCATATATGTTCCACCACCTTAAGCTACCCCAGCACAGCACATGCAGAACACACACACAAAAAAAACACACAAACTACCCTCCCACAACTACCTCGTAACTGCAAATTTATCCCACTCCCAATAGTTCCTCCACCACAACTGTCCAACTATATTGCAAACTCTCCCAGCAAAACACAACCTCCTGCAACTGTCTCACTACCTTGCAAATTACCCCAAAATACCCCCCACAACTACACCCTCCCATCCTGCAAACTACCCTACCAGGAAAATTTAATCCCTTCTGCAATTGTTCTACCACTCTGTTAACTACCCTGACCTCGTTGCAACTGTCCCACCAGCCTACAAAATGCCCGATCTACCCAAAAATGACCCTGCCCCTAATTTCCCAGCACTCTTCAAACTACCCTCCCAAAAAGCTACCCTACAGCAATTGCCCCACTGCCCTGTAAAGTGCTCCAACTCTCAAAACGTCCCCATATTTAATGCCCCACTGCCTTGCAAACTACCATCACCCCCAAAAACTACTGCACCATTCACCTGCTGCCCCACCAACTAACCCTACCCCCAAAAATGACCTTCCCACAATTGCCTTACCACCTCGCTAACTACCCCACCCCTAAAACTACCTCCCTGCATCTGACCCCACCCCCAAAACGTACAACCTTGTTTTATAAAAGTTGGTGTGTCAAGTTCTTAATAAACTGAAAACATAAAGCAACTCGGAAATGCCCACCAGCCCCAGCTATCCTGACCACAGGCCCAACACATGTACAGTACACACAGAACTGATAACAGAGATGTAGCCCGCCCCCTCGTCACGTCCTCCTCCTCGCCCTTGCAGGCGACCTGATACCGCACGCCCTGATGTAGCTTCCTCTCGTGTAGTCGGTGGCCGTTGGGCGTCGGCACCAGACCTGCCAAAGCGGGCCAGGGAGGGGTGGGTGGGTTGCAGTACACACCGGTACCTTCAAAAGGTACCGGGGAAAAAAGAGGTAGTTTACAATGGGTAAACTTAGATGTTAAGAATAAAAATAAAAAAATGAAGCTACAGCAAGGTATCTTAATATTTATTTCTCGTAGGTTCTAACACCCTACTGTACCTTCAGCTGAAATCAACTTTCTATTCACTCAGATGAACATAAGAGAATAACCCTTCTTGCATTTCAGTATTTATTGTATTAACAGATAGTATTAAATAACAACAACCACAATTCTTTACAACTCTTATAAAGTTTTCTCTAAGTTTTCTAAACAATTGCACAACTATTCTGACTATGCAGCATTCCAAAGTTTATTTCTCTCTCAACCTTCTATAGTTGTCTCCTGAATTCAGAACTTCTTGTAACTTTCCTTTCCTTTATAACAACAGCATATTACAAAACTAACAAACAGGAAGTATTTCTCTCTCTTTTCTTACTCTCTCTTTCTCCTTTGTTTATACTACAAAACTGTCCAGAGCTTCATATAGCTTTTTCCTGACGTTTGTGGACGATGTCTTTCATCCGGATGACTGTGAAGGTTGAAGTGTTGGGGCCCAGAATTCACGCAGGAACACTGCTCCTCAGGATCCTTGGAAATCTGGTGTCTCCCTATCTTAAAGAAAGTAACAGGAGGCAAAACCCTAACTTTCTACTTCTGTTTTCACAACATTCCAATGTATTATTGCTCTTCAAAATAAAATGTATTTCCCTAACTAATAAAAATAAAATTAATCAAAGTCCCTAACTAAATTTCACCTGACAGTACTTTAATCCCTATGCTGAGGTGTTTACCAAACTCTCTTTTGACATAACACACCTTGTATCTAATCTTACTCAGTCTTCAAAACTCAGAATGTCAGTTGTCTATAACCATTCCACAATGCTTAGCCTCTACACATTTCTGTTCCAATGCTGTACCAAAGCTGTACCAATACTGTACCAATACTGGTGAAACAACAAGTTCCTGAATTGTCCCTGACAAAGAAAACCTGTTCACCAATATTACTCTATCTTTAACAGAGCTTTCTTTCAAACATTCACTGTCACAAACAAAGCAGTTTTTAAATACATTCCAAGTTTCTACCTTTAACTCTCTCTGTCACAGCAGGAAATTTCTTAGTGTGCTGATTGGCTTTATGACTTCAAACACTTCAAAATACAGATTACTAAAAACACAGCTCTGCTTAAGAAACCTCTAACAATTACACTCTGTCTGTTTCTAGCAGAGAACTCCCAAGAAAATCTTTGGTAAAACCTCTGGTTTCACAACCAACAGAGTCTCCACCTACACTGTTCAAAACCTCTCCTCATCAGGACCATCTCCAGTTAGCCTGAAGTCTCTAAACCCAAACTCCAGTTTCACACTTCCCATACAATGTATCTCCAATAGATACTTTTACAAATGCATAACAGCACATCTTCAAACACAATTCAAACTGCTGTTTTCCTCACTCAGGATCACACAAAAAAAACCCAAACTTCAGTCTGTACAGCTTCAAGCACAAGACTTCTCTCTTTTCAAAGAAATAAATATACTTTTGTACAAAAACAGACTTCTCCCTTTTTCAGAAAACAAACCCTTTTTCTTTCTTGCAGTTCCTTTTCAGTTTCCCTGCCTTCTTCTTCAACTTTCTTACTGATGTCAAGGAAATCAAGACTCTGCTGACATCATGCATGTTTCCTTAGATTCTCTAATCAATCAAAAACATGTTTACGAAATATGCAAATGAAGCAATAGAACCTAAACCAAATGCTGCAGGAGAAAATCAGTTTTACTTTTCAACTGCACATCTCATTAAAAAGAATGGCACAAACTCAACCAGGACGTTTCAGATAAATAAAACCTCTCCAGACAATCCAAAATCCAGAACTCAGCTAACTCACACATTCTAATACATCCAAATGTAAATGTGCACACTCCTTGGGCACCGCACAGTCCCAACAAAAACTTAACCTCACAAGGTACTTAACCCCCTCTCAAACAAATTTAACCCCACAGAGGGGGGGGGAGGTTACAGAGATATAGAAATTAATAATAATTCCCTAGCTGGGATGTTCTGCATTTTAAATTATTCACATATATATTTCATTTTCTTTGCTGTAATTTCTACTGTGAAAGCTACTGACTGAATTGTACTGCTTTCTTATTGGTTGCTAAGTGTACTGGCAAATAATTATGTTGCCATGGGTGGCATTAGATTAACAGTAAAGCTAAGAACATACCTATGCTCTAAGGTTTAGGGGAGCCCTGTTAAATGTTCTCCATATTAAGGAGGTTAGAATTGACTATAGTCTGATTTTTTTTTTCAAGATTCTATTGATTGTTACATTAATTTTTGGAAGCTAGAAGGATGGCAAATATGACTGCACATTTTTCATAATGTAAAACTTTACCTACAGTTCTCTAATCCTCCCTCTCTGTTTTTAGTAGCAGAAACTGTGAGTAGAATCCAGCCAATGGGAATGCTGGATTGCTACTCTAGTAACAGAAAGGGAGCTGACGATCTGGGGGAAGTTCATGTAATGTACAAGTTAATATTCTGCATGTGCTGGGAGACTGAAGAGAAATGGTGTGTTGCCTCTCCAAACTAAGGAGCCTCAAGGCATTTCTATAGGAAAAAGTATTTTACCAACTCCAATATACAAACACTGATTCACAGCAACATAGCGGTTAGGGAATTGTACCTGTCAAACAGCCCTACCCCCTCATTTCCTCTCCTTATCACGGACATACAGAGAAACAGCACAGATATAAATACATGCACATATGCACATAACTAGTATGTGCACACATGCATACTTGCTCAGAAACACATACAAGCATACATCTCAGCCCATAAATATGCACATACACACACAACAGATAAACATACAAAACAGAAATATGTACACATATAGAAGCAGACACAACATACTTCATTGATATGGTTGATGTCTATTTCTGTACATTTAGTTGTGAACCACTTAGTAATGAAATAATAGGTTGGTGAGAAGTGACATAAATAAATACACAACACGTGTGCACACACATGTGCATGCACATACGCACACACACCACTAGGCAGTAGTGATCATAATACAATCTAATTTGGCGTTACTAGGATGAAGATACTGAAAAAGAAAATCTACTGAATTAGCACTTAATTTTAAAAAGGGAGACTATGATAAAATGAGGAAATTTGTTAAAAAACACCCCCTAATAGAACCTACTTCCCTGGTCGAAATTTGCACAAGACATAAACATTATTTTAAAAAGATATTTTTGGAAGCTCAGATAAAATATTCCACACATCAAAAATGGCCAAAAGAAGGCCAGATGTTGTCTGAGGTAGTCTAATACTAAAGTGGAAGAGACAATAAAAGCCAAAAGATTATTGTCTTCATTAGGGTCTGCTTTCCATATCTGAAAGATAAAGATGAGCACAAGTACTGGAAGATAGAAGTAAAAAAAAAATATTAATGCAGGCCAAGAGAGACTTTAAAAAGAATCCTGCTGTTGAGATAAGAACTCATACTAAAGACTTTTTGAAGTACATCTTATAGAAAGAGTCTTTGAGAGAATTAGTGGGACCTCTAGATAACCAATGGGTGAAAGGAGTACTGATGGAGGATAAGGTAATAACAGTAAAACTAAATTGTTTCTTTGCCTTAGTCTTTATTGAGGCACATTTTGAGGTCATGCCTATATCAGAAACCATTTTTTTTTCTATTTGAACTTCTTTATTTAGCATTTGTAATCTACAAACCTATTAACACAACCAAACAGAACCAGATATAACATTACAGTGTGGAAAGCATGACCATAGGCCAATATTATCAAGTAATACAATCAGAGGTGTCACTAATAACAATCAGCCCATGTACATTGTCTAGTATTTTCGAGATACATTTTCTCCACCGGTAACGAGTGCTATTTATACAGAAGTCAGTCAACAAAATCCTAGAGCAATTGTTGGTCAAGAGTATCCCACTTTTTCAGTATATTACGGTAAGTCGGATTTCTACTCACATAAGCTTTTTCACAAGACCGGTGGTAACATACCAGATTCCACCAATATTCTACATTCAGAGATTCGAAGTTCTTCCAATGACTTAAAATTGTCTTTAGCGCCAAACTGAGCAGCAAGTCAAAAATGGCATGTGCACGTTTCTCTATCATCGGTCATCCAGCTTGCGACTTGTATATCACAATACGGAGTGTCAAAGGAGTCCACATTTTCAATAATTGTGTAATTCGCTCCCACACTTGTTGCCAGAACTCCTGCAACATTGCACAATAATATAGCATGTGTGCAAACGTGCCATCTTCTGATCCACACGAGCAGCACTTACTCCCGCAGTTCATTTGCCATTTAGCTACTTTCACAGGCGTTAAGTAAGCACGGTGCGCCAAAAAAATATAACGTTTGAGTGAGAGAAGCCGCTCTCGTTATCCTTATCTGCGAGTTCCAAAAGTCATTCCACATTTTGGGATCTTCAAGCTCACCCACTTCGGATTCCCATACTAGTTGAGATCCTTTACATCTTCTCTTCTCACCGTCCCGGAAAAGAGCCACATACTTGGAGATTAACCTAGGCCCCTCCGCTATCTCTTGAATCTTAAGACATAACGATCGCCCAGCACCAATGAACATAGGCGATACTCCGGCTTTAACCAGACAGTGTCTCAGCTGGTACCATTGGTACATTCAGGAATTTGGCAAACTATATTCTTGTTGTAGAATCCGAAAGGGTTTAAACGCCTTGTTGCATATTAAATGTCCCAAGTTGAATATGCCCTTCCTCATCCATGGGGTCCACAGGAAGCTGTGACCATCAGTCTTGAACTTAGCATTGAGCCATATAATTGTAGGCTCAGTAAACTCCTGGCCTTCTTCTATAGTCGTTGCCAGAAACTTGTACGCAATATGGGTGGCTCGCATGATTTTGTCTCCAGTTTCAGAAGAGGGGACCTCCGCCCCGATGTGCATCCACAACGGAACCGGCTCACTCAGTGAAGCCTCCATCACAACCACGATGGTCTTTTGAGTACATCTTCCTCCTCACACCACCAGGCTCCTTGTTTCAACACAGTGGCCATATGATATAGATGAAAATCTGGGAAGTGAACTCCCCCCCATTGCTTAGAAACTTAAGCTTCCACATCGCGATTCTTGGTGTTTTGTTACGCCACAAAAACACTCCCAGGGATTTCTCTATCCTAGCATAGAATTTCCGCTCAAACAGAATCGGCACCATGCTAAGTATGTAATTTATCTTGGGCATTATGACCATTTTGATGGTTTCTAATCTGCCCCACCAGGACAGATTCAACGGGGACCATTTATTCACATATTCTTGAAGTATGTGATCACATAGCACCATGCTCTGACTCACTGTATCTTGTATAGTGACCCCGTAGTTTACCCCTAAGTATTTAAAGGATGAATTTTCCACTTTGAACGGGTATTGGTTAAGGGCAGTCTGCAACTCCTTTGTATTTAAAGGTATGACAGTCGTTTTAGAGAGGTTTAGCTTATAACCAGATATGTGTGAATATTCAGTGATGACATCCAGAGCAGCATCCAACGAGCTAGGCTCCAAAATTAAGAATACGTCGTCTGCATACGCCAATACTTTGCAGTGATAACCTTCAAATCTCATGCCAAGGATATTACGCTGTTGACGGATTTTGATTATTAGGGGTTCCAATGCAAGATTAAATAATAAAGGTGATAACGGGCACCCTTGCCTCATGCCCCTAGTGAGCTTAAACTCCGGCGAAAGCGCACCATTCACAGCAACCCGAGCCATCGGTTTGATGTACAGCAGCTCCACTTTCTTTATAAAAGCCTCTGGGATGCCAAACCAACGCATTGTGGAAAAAAGATACAGGAGTTCGACCCTGTCAAAGGCCTTTTTGGTGTCCAAGGCTAGACCCACGACTGGCACCTTAAGCTGTTGTGCTTTTGTCAGCACATGTGCCATTAGTCGTCCATTATCAGTAGTCGATCTTCCTGGCATGAAACCACATTGGTCTGGGTGAATTAGCGTCTCAATCACGTTCACCAGCCGGTTGGCTAAAATCTTGGCATAAATTTTATAGTCGGTGTTCAGCAACGATATGGATCGGTAGTTCTCCACCATCTGAGGGTCTCTGCCCGGCTTCGGATGTATGACAATTGTGGCAGACGCAAACGCCCCAACAGCCGGGCATTCTTCATTAATGCTACTGTAGTATAGCTGAAGCTCAGGGAGTAACGATTTTGCAAAGGCAACAGAGAACTCGACTGGCAGTCCGTCAGGTCCGCTTGCTTTCCCCTTAGCTAGTTGTTTCATTGCCTGTTCTATCTCCTTATACGTGCTATCTTCCTCCAACACTAGCGTCTGTGATCCCGCCAGCTTGGGGCCGACTATCGATGAAACAAAATTAGTGAATGTATCCTCATTGCATGCCCCTTCAGACTGATAAAGCTTGGTATAAAATTCTTCACATAATGCTAGAATCTCCTCATCCTTTATTTGCAAATTTCCGGAAGCATCTTTCAAGCCCGTTATCCTCGTAACAGCCTTCTTAGCTCTAAGTATACGAGCCAATAATGTACTCGCACGTTTACTCTCGTGGTAATACACCCCATGTTGTGCCTTAATCTGCAAATCCGCTTCTGCGTTTAAAATTGAGTTGTATTGGTATCTCAGCTTTTGCAACCTGAGCAGTATTAATGGATCTGATCGCTTTGATAGTAGCAATTCCCCGGCTCGTATCTCCAGATCTATTTCAGACAATCTTTTCAGTGCAGCTCTTTTCTTTTGAATGCTCAATGTTGTCATTCGCCCCCATATACTTGCTTTAAATGCTTCCCAATAGGCCCATGCCGGTGTCTCTGTAATCTGATTGTGTTGAAAGTACTCAGCAATAGCTTGTTCTATGGAGCCTAAAAACTCGTCATCTGTCAGCCAGGACCGATCAAAATGCCATCTCACCTGGGATCTCTTTGTCATTCCGGACTCTAGCTCCAACATGACTGCAGCGTGATCTGATACAGTTTTAGCTAGATGTCCTGCATCAGTGACCTTTGACACCAGTGTCTTAGATACTAAAAAGAAATCAATACGAGTTTGCGTGTTGTGAGGCAAAGAATAAAACGTATACTCTCTCTCTTTGGGGAACAATAGTCTCCATGGGTCTATAAGCCCCAAGGATTCCATCATACTTAGCAGCACCTTGCTAGACTTAGGTTTATACTGTTGCCTGTAAGGGGTGCGATCTATCAATGGATCTTGAATAAGATTGAAGTCTCCACCCAATATGATAGACGTAGATCCTGCCTCTAGAAGCTCCCGCTCCACTCGCTCAAAAAACTGCTGATCATCTTGATTTGGGCCATATATTGTCATCAGGGTATATCTGTCATCTCTGATCCTGACTTTCGCTTTGGCCCATCTCCCACAAGGATCTATCGCAGTTTCTTCAATTAAAGGCGCAAGAACCTTCCGGAGTAATATAATTACTTCACCTTTTTTTTTTTTGAGCAGGGGCCGACACCACATTCTGGTAATACTCTCCACCAACTTTGTGGGATTCAGACAAAGAAAGATGTGTTTCTTGTATATATACTACATATGCCCGTTGCTGCTTACAATAATTCAAGATTTTCTTTCTCTTAACAGGATTAGAGATACCCTGTACGTTTAGGGACACTACCCTTAATCCACAGCTAGTCATAATGACTGTTTCTTGATCCTTGCAATAATAGCACTCGTTACCATCATTCCTATCAGCACATATTGTCGGTTAACCACAATCTCATGTCTCCATGCTAACCACATAGTACAACTTATATTAACTTGCATGGTGAAGCCCATCCCACCCTTACGAGTAACAGACTCCCTGTACCCTCCCCCACCCCACACCCCATCAACAATCCTCTCAACAATCTCTCCCCCTGATCAGCCAGCAGCAGAATATTTAACATACATATATCCCACGCTGCCCATCCCATACAGACCTGTAATTATCACTCATAATCACACTCAGCTCATGCTTTCCCCATTTGGGTATCTGAGCATTAAACATCCATAGTCCACTCATGTCCCAACCTCCATTCGAGCGTGTTCCTGAAGGAAAGATCGTAGGGCTTCTCCATTGTCAAAGGTTTGCGTAGAATTATCCAATGTGACCCTCATCCGCGCTGGGTAGAAGAGACCGTATCATGCGTTCAATTTCTGCAGCTGGGGTCTACATGCTAGTAGCTCCTTACGTCTCTACTGTTTTCTTACATAGGTCAGGGTAGAACGCAATCTTATGTGCTTCCATCTGCAGTGTAGGTTTCAACTTCGCTGATTGTAGTATCTGCAAGGCCTGCTGGTAATGTAGTACTTTCATAACGAAGGGACGCAGATGCTGGATTCGATTAGTAGCGTGGGAAGGAACTCGATGGGCCCGCTCTAACTCAAATGGATTGACGAAAGAGATTTGCAGCAATTCTGGTATCAACTTCTCCAAATACCCTATGGGATCCATCCCCTCACGTCCTTCTGGTATACCTGTGATTCTGACATTGCTTCGTCTGGCACGATTACTCTGGTCCTCTACTTGATTTTCCAATGCCATCACGCGTTTGGCTAGCGGGCCCACCTGCGCCAATAGAGTTTTTCATGCTATCCAGTCACAGTTTCCACCTTGTGAAGGCATCCTGCTACATCTGTTAGCCTGTCTTTAACCTCCTGAAAGTCCACTTGCATCTGAGTAAGTGTCGTAGTACTAGAGGCAACCATTACTTTAACCGTTCTCAACTCCTGCAAAATTTCTCTTTCCCCCGCCGTGGTTTCTTTATCCGACGCCATCTTTTGAGGGGAAGCCAATTCTTGCTTTGCTCGTTTGACCGCCTGTCCGGCCGCCGGCTGGAATTCTAATCTCGCCGGCTTCAAGGACGACATCTCCTTTGTGTTCCCCACCTAAATTCAACAACGACCGCTGACTGTAATCAAGAAGGAGAGACAGGATTCTGTAGTCTGGGTAGGAGCAGTGCTTTCAGGCAGCCATCTCCCATCGCAGGCAAGCTCCACCCCCATCAGAAACTATTTTCAGTAGTAATTATTAAGAGCAACTAAACCACATCACTGTAAGTTGAGAAAATAAAATAGATCTAATTGACAAAAACAAGAGCAGCAAATCATCAGAACTAGATAGTATTCACCCCGGAGTCCTGAAAGAGCTCAAATATGACATAGGTTATAGATTACTAGTAATACATTAGCAATCATTCAAAACAGTCACAATATCAGAGGATCGGAGGGTGGCTATTGTAGCATCAATCTTTAAAAGGGGTTACTGCTGTGATCCATGAAACAGTAGACCAGTGAGCCTAATGTCAGAACTGAGAAAAATGGTTGAAGCTATACTAAAAAGCAAGTCTTGCCTTACCAATTTATTAGATATTTTTTGAAAGCTTAAACAAACAAGTGCTTAACAGTGAACAAGTTGAAGTGGCATTTTAGGAAGGACGTCTAGGAAGAAGTTGGAATGTCAAGATCAAAACATCCAAAATACCGGAGTGGTGGTAGCAAAAGGAAAGTGTCTTTTGAAATCATTCTGTCTCTACCCTAACAGATGTACGTCCCCACAACCAGTTCAGGAGACAGGCTGTGCATATGGCATGGCTGGGTTCTTGCATGTTTGCAGCCCATCCTGAAAATGCATGACTGCGGGCATGGTTACATAGATGTGTCCATTGAGATATTGCAGTTTGGTGGCATCTATGCTATGGTACATTGCATATCCCAGCCTGCCATTTTAGAACCTCAGATGTGTGGCTGCAGGGCAGTAAAATGAAAGCTCAATTTGACTCCTGGGTTTTCTTGGCAGTGGGACTGAAGTAGCTTACCAGTTTTTCCCTTGAGAGACAATGGAGGGTTAAGTGATTTGCTCAAAGCCACAAGGAGAGCTAGTGGTAATCAAACCCTGGTTGTTTGGTTACCAAGCTAGTTCTCTAACCAGTAGGCTACTCCTCCACTGTTCTGATGACCTAGTGAAAATTACTGTGGAGGTGAGAACTCATTTATCTCTTTCCCTTTCAAGTGTTGCTACCACAAATAAAATACTTTTCTGAACATTTATTGGCCTGGAAGTATCAGCAACCAGGGTTAGACATGCATAGGCCTTTCTGAAATCACGCGGCGATGTGCATCTCCCGGGCACACATCCCTGTGTCGCATGGATGCGTTTGCATTGGGGATGAGCACATACCCAAATTTCTAAAATGGCTCCAGGGACATCTCTGTGATTTGCATATCCGCATGCCCATTTTCAGATCCCCAAATCATGAATAGCAGTAAAATGACACCCAATGTGAATTTGGTTTTTCAGAAGGCATCAACAAAGTTCCTCATGAGAGTCTCATTAGGAAATTAAAGAGTAATGGTATAGGAGGCAATGTTTTTTCATGGATTGCAAACTGGCTAAGAGACAGAAAAAAAGAGTAGGACTGAATGGTCAATTATTCACATGGAAAAGGTCTTTAGTGGAGCATGTGCTGTTCAATGTACTCATTCCTGCTCATGGGTGGCCTTCCAGAACGTTTGTCACTGTCAACACTTTGGCAGTCCTCTTGGAAATGTTTGTACCGGTCATAAACTCGAGCACGGCTCATGAATTCATCGCCATACACTCACTGTAACTTATCATAAGTCTCTCTGCACGAATCTCCAAGTTTCTGGCAGAACTTAATGCATATTTGCTGTTCAATTTTTTCACTCATCTTAAATCTGACGGACTGCTTTTACACAACACCAAACATCACTTGATTCAAAAAAATACACTTCAACCACACTACACTTTGCACATGCAGAGCACATAACTAGGTCACTGCATGCTTAATAGCATTGTGGGGTAACTTGTTATATAGCTTCACAATAAGTCTTAATTCTTTTTGATCACGCCTCGTATTTCCTAATCTGAGCATAGGTATTCTTGGGTGCATAGTTTGGGGTGGCATTGTGATGTACACACAGTTTAGAAAATCAAGATATACACTCAAGGAGAACAAGCATAAATTTACACCTTTGGAGCAGAGGGAATTTGTGTGGGAATATTTGTGCACTACAGGGGCTGGTGGTGGTGCCTTCATAAAATATATATTTATAAATTGGTTTAAAAGAGGTGTGGGGGGGTGGGGTGTGTCAGAGGTGCCATTTTAAATCCAGGTACAAACAGTACAGGAGCATTCAGTGATTGCTTCTGCCTCCACCCCTAAGTAGCCACTACAGAATCCCTCAGTAAGATCTGAACGTCTGTTGGGGTGGGGGTGGGGGCTTCTGGAGGGTCATTCAGGTGAGGCAGAGGTTTCTTTCTAGAAGCACCAGCAATTGTGCAGATGCAGATACCACCTCCTATCCATCTGCAGCAGAAGGTAACTTCCCATACACTGACTGCAAAGTGTTGTCTAAACCCATAATCCACCCATTTTCTACCATGATAATCACATTTTGGAAGCCTATTTGTGCTTTGGACATATGAAAATGGACATAGAGACGACCAGAGATGTCTCCAGAGCCATTTTAAAAGCCGGGGTCTGTGAACGTCCCCAGCTTGAGGATGTTCAAGTCTGAATGAGGGCATGGTGGAGGCGCAGCTGGGACATTCCCAGGAATCTGGACATCCCCACCTGATCCCAGAAATGTCCTGGACATCCTGAGGGGTGTCTTAAGATTAGACCTGCTCCAGGCAGGAACAGGCATCCGAAAAGTGCTCCGTTTGGGCTGAAAAACATCCAGAAGGTGTAGAGAAGAAAGCACTTCAACATAAGAACATACGATATGCCATACTGGGTCAGACCAAGGTCCATCAAGCCCAGTATCCTGTTTCCAACAGTGGCCAATCTAGGTCATACGTACCAGCAGTTTCCCCAAAAGACACAGGTTCCACAATGCTTGTACTGGGTCAAGCATTGATATCCTGGGTCCCTTCTTAATAATGGTTTATGGACCTTTCCTCCAGGAACTTGTCCAAACCTTTTTTAAACCCAGCTACATTAACAGCCTTTACTACATCCTCCGGTAATAAATTCCAGAGTTTGATTACATGTTGAGTGAAAAAATATTTTCTTTTATTAGTCTTAAATAGTTTACCCTGTAGCTTCATTGCATGTCCCCTAGTCTTTCTATATTTTGATAACGTAAACAATCAATCTACGTTTACCCGTTCCACTCCGTTCATTAATTTATAGACTTCTATCATATCTCCCCTCAGCCGTCTCTTTTCCAGGTTAAAGAGCCCTAACCTTTTTAGCCTTTCTTCATAGGAGTATCCTTCCATCCCCTTTACCATTTTGGTGGCTCAGTAAATAATCAGCACAATTTGCATGATGGCAGCAGTGGGATTGAAAACCTGGTTTCCCCTTTTCTAGCCTTCTACACTAGCCATTAGGCTATTCCTAGATGTCCAGCTTTTAAAATTCTATTCTGGGGACACTCCCACAGACATCCATATTGGGCAAATCCACTTTTGTAAAATAATGCCTGCACCTGCACATGCCTGCTTTTTATTTCAGGTGTTCTGTCTTAGATGTTCCAGAATGCACTTGGATGTCGCCTCTGGAACGCCCCTCCACTTGTGTCAATTAACACATGCTAATTGTCACAACCGAGTAATACCGTGGTTGTGCACTAACAGCTCCTGCATATTAATTCACTGTAGTAAACAGGTCCCTAAATTTTGATTTGATTTATTATTTAATATTGCATCCCATGCAATAGGCATCTGATCATTTTACAAGAATCGTAATTCACAATAAGGTTAAGGTTGATTGGAATATAACTTCTGTACATTAAATTGAATAAAATAACTTAAAATTGGTTCCTGTGAAGTAATTTTAATACAGTAAGGGGCTAATTTGCTAATAGTTAACATGCACAGAACGTTTTCGCTAGCATGGGTGCAGAATACAGGAAGGAATCTAATGAGAGCATAAACAATTCACAAATGCCATTTAAATGCACGGTAAAGAAGCAACTAGCTATGCAGAGCAGATGCAGAGACGTGCACAGAAGATCAGAAGGCTGAGCTCAACGTGAGATTTTAACATAAGGTCTGAGGAGACCTTAAGGGGTAGCTCATAAGTATGTGATCAGTGCTGATGAAGAATTTATGCCTGGTTCTTGAGCGTACAGCACCTGAAACTTTTTTTCTGGCTTTCCTGAAGAGCAGTGTGAAAAAAAAAACAGTAGGGGAAGTGTGCTGGAACAATGTTATATGCATGTACCTGAATACTATCTGGCACATAGACAGCAGTATTATTCTGCATAGAAGTTCTGCTCACAGTAATATTGCTGTTTATGCACCAGATAACAATCCAGCATATGCGCATAAGTGCCAAACTGTTTTTTATTGTGCACAGGATATAGGTGCTGCTAATGCAGGCTCCTGTGCGCTTGCACCTGGCTTACTCTCCTTGTTTAACACAGACTTTTTGTGTATAGCTCATTTGCATGCTGTTTGCATACAGCATTACTGAGCAGAACGTCTGCACTACAATTGCATTGGGAACCTTGCGCTAAAGCTTTCCCGCAGGGTCTAGTGCAGGGTTTCTGCCTCAAGCCTGAAACTTGCACCTGAGAAAATGCTGAGTTAAGTGAGTATGTACTATGACTTGCCCAAGATCTGTACTGTCAACCACAGGGCCCTTAGTCAGTTTTAGTCTGCATTGCTTTAGTCACATTCATCTCTTTAGAGGTAACCTTTTCTTTCCCCCCCCATTTAGATAAGTCTCTCTTCACGTGACAATGTGATGCCAATACTTCTTGCAAGAAATTTGGCTGAACATCTTCCCGGTGGTATTCGAACTATTGGAGCTGCCACAGTGGGCTATTATGGTGAGGATTATCTTTTGTTTTTTAACAAGTTTGACATGTTGAGTTGTAAGTTGAATGCATCTCTAATATTACTTTCCATACAATTGCAAAGAATGGTAAATAGTTTGACCTAGAGTAAGAATTTTTAAAGAAGTGTGAATGAAAATCTGACATAAGGACAATGATGAAGGGCTGAACTATGTGAAGCAGAGTACACAAGATATATCTACATCTGGGCAATATTTAAACACATGAGATGGTTAGAATTAAGTATATAAGATGAATGATAAGGGGGAAATGGGAATGATGTTAAAACAGGAAGTGCTGGGGGAAAAATGGCACTGGCAGACACTCTCTGACCTCCACCCTCAGAAGCATCTCCCCTTGTGCTGGGTATATTATGTTTTCTCTGCTTCTTTATGTCTCATTTGTTGCATGAAAATTTCAGGTGGTCTGCTGGATAAGGTGGGGTGGAAGGAGACATTCGTCTACCCTTGGGCCTGATGTTTCTCCAAGCCTGGAGTGTTGGATTTCTCCAGTTAATCTGGTGAATCAATTAAGCAAGGCCTTGGCGGGAGGTTCTTTACTGGTTAATTCCGGCAGGCTCTCCCTACCAATGGTACAGCCACCCTGCCCCAAAAACACTAGTCTGCTGTCAGGGTTTGTTCCTAGCATGTGTGGAGAGTTGGGGGCTGTGGAGGAGCGTTTGGCATTGCTGCAGCCCAGATAGACTTCTTCTCTGCTTCCTTCTGATCTGCGGTCAGTGGCATCGGGTTTGAAGGATCCTGGTATTGAAGCCGTGTCTGTGATGGTGAGGCCTCAGGTTTTCTCTCTTGAAACTTTGTTGGAAGCATTGTTAAGTTGAAACAGTCTTTGTCAGTTCAGCTCCACACTATCTCAGGTCAGTTTGCTCAATTTGGGCAGAAAGTTGAGGCACATGAATCCTTATTGAGTTCCCTTCCCATGAAGATTTTTTCTGTAGAGACTTGTTTGGATCAAGTCCTGGACTCTGTTGTGGCTGTTATGAAAGACTGAGATAATCCACTGAAAGATGGACACCCTGGAAAATTCCTCTAGGAGTAGGAACTTAAGGATATTGAATTTTCCTAAGGTTTCTTCTATTTCACCTTTGGAACTTTCTAAGAAGTTTTTGACTTCTGTTTGAAAATTCCGGTAGAGTCACTGCTTCCAATTTCCAAAGTCTTTTACTTATCCACTGTTAAGGTTAAACTGGTTGAGAGTCAGAGTCAGAACCAGTCTTCTGGCTTGTTCTGTGATAGCCTGAATTTAACAGTGGTCTGAGCCTGAACCCAAACTGACCGCTACTTTACTGGTCACCATGGCTTTAGACGTAGATCGAGATTGGTTGTTAAAAATGTACTTTCATTCTTCTACTAAAATGTTTATGGGGTCCCATATCAGGATATTTCCTGATGTGCCCAGGGCCACACAGAAAAGGAGGAAGGAATTTTTGCTTCTTAAATCTGGGGTACTTCTGTTGGGTGGGCTCTTTTTCCTTCATTTCCCATGAAAGTGCTGGGACTAGTTAGCTTTTTTGAACCCACATGAACTGTACCTTTATTTTTTCCAAAGTTGCAGATGTTCAGTCCGCTCCTACAAACGCCCCCCCCCCCCCCCCAGTTAGCCCTGTGCTAGAGTGGGGTGAATTTTCAACTGGATAGTATCCCCATTTAATGTCTGCCCAATTTGCTTGTTAAATAGATCTGTTTGGATTTACCCTTTATTTTGTGTTTTCCCCACCCTACCCCCCATATACTGTATAGTGGGCTTGTGGGTGAAGGTCTTTAACTTTATTTCCTGTTTTGTTTTGTATGTAATGACTATATATTTTCTTGTCCTTTTGCCTTTTTTGGGCAAGGTTTATTCTTGTAATTGTTACAATTGCATAAATAAAAAATTAAAAACAAAACAAAACGGCAAGTGTTCTATATAATGCATAACATTTTGACTTTTGTTATTTTTTGTCTTTAATTAGGGGTTAGAGTGTTTCATTCAAATCCTGCTACTAACAGTTTGAATTTCATTGGTGGACCAGCAATCCTACTTAATCTAATTTCCATGGCTACCGATGACCATGCCATGTATGCAGCTGTTAAAGTCCTTCATTCCGTGTTGACCAGTAATTCTATGAGTGAAAAACTGATGAAGCATATTGACGGATACAGGGTAAGAAAAATAGACTGGAGTTTGTGATGTTTTAATTTTTATACATAAAGCTGAAAATATATTTATATTAAGGTGATTTTAGAAAGCTCATATCTCCAGGAAGAAGCAGGAATGAGTCTTCACATATGGGTACGTCGGTACCGACGGAGTCTGCGCGGGAACGCTCCCCAGCGTCCAATCAGAACGCTTTTGAGAGCATCCCACCATGCCTGCGTGCTGCCTTCCTGCCTTTCCCAACTGCCTCTCCTCAGTTTTTGTTTTTCCGCGGAGCCGGCAGGACGTCCTCCTGTCACCGCAGAAATTTATTTTTTAGTTTTCTTGTGGTCGCGGCTGCCTTCCCCGACGCCACCGGTACCGCCGGTGTTTCTTTTTTCTTTTCTTGTAAAATTTTTTCCTTTTTAAGGAATATATTTTTCTTCCTTAGTGTCTCACGGTTCTCAGGCCTTCTAGGCCTCTCCATTTTCATTCATGGAACCGCCAGCCACTTTCCCCAAGAAATGTACAAACTGTGGCGGTACAACTTTATTTTTAGACACTCACAATTGGTGTCTAACCTGCTTGGGTCCTGACCATTTTCCTCCGGAGCCCTCGGGCAATAGTATTGTGAGAAGAAGATTTCAACATCGAGTTCCCCTCGACACGCGGTCCCCCTCCAGCTTCAGGGCACCGACCATATCTTCTTCTACACAGGATCAGGTAACCCAAAAACAGTCTGTTAAGACTAGCCAGTCCTCGAGCGGCAGTTCTCATGCACAGCATAGAGATGTCTATGGCCTTGTCCTCGAAAATCCACTGGCTTCAAAACCCCGGTGGGAGTCTTCGGCCTCCAAAGCCTGTGTGGGGTTTCAGGTTGTTCCTGAGGTTCACCCCTCACAGAACATACCTGAGCCATGCCAGGTGGTGGCATCCGCTTCGAGCGGTACCGATACCCCGGCATCGGCACTGGTGTTGGATGAAACATTCCTCACCAAGGATCGTCATCTGGCATCCTCGGTACCTGCGGGGCCGGTGGATACGTTCCAGATTGACCTTCCAGTATCGGTACCGACACCGATACTAGTACCGACATCGGTACCCTCCAGACGTGCATCGATAGACTCGCTTCCTTCGATGCCGAGTCTGGAATCTATCTCCAGTCTGGAGGACTGGGTACCGACTCGCCTTGGTACCGACTCCCGTCGGTACCGAAGGCTCGGTTCCGATAATTCGGATCCGCAACTCTCGGTTCCTCCGATACCGTTAGAGTTGCCACCGGCTGGTCTTCATCCACCGGTATCAGATACAGTACCGAGGTCGGTACCGATATCCACAGTGAGTAGAATCCAGCCAATGGGAATGCTGGAATGCTACTCTAGTAACAGGAAGAGAGCTGATGATCTGGGGGAAGTTCATGTAATGTACAAGTTAATATTCTGCATGTGCTGGGAGACTGAAGAGGAATGGTGTGTTGCCTCTCCAAACTAAGGAGCCTCAAGGCATTTCTATAGGAAAAACTATTTTACCAACTCCAGTATACAAACACTGATTCACAGCAACATAGCGGTTATGGAATTGTACCTGTCAAACAGCCCTCCCCCCTCATTTCCTCTCCTTATCACGGACATACAGATATAAATACATACACATATGCACATAACTAGTATGTGCACACATGCATACTTGCACAGAAACACATACAAGCATACATCCCAGCCCATAAATATGCACACACACACACACAACAGATAAACATACAAAACAGAAATATGTACACATATAGAAGCAGACACAACATACTTCATTGATATGGTTGATGTCTATTTGTGTACATTTAGTTGTGAACCACTTAGTAATGAAATAATAGGTGGGTGAGAAGTGACATAAATACACAACATGTGTGCGCACACATGTGCATGCACATACGCACACACATCACTAGGCAGTAGTGATCTAATTTGGCGTTACTAGGATGAAGATACTAAAAAAGAAAATCTACTGAAGTAGCACTTAATTTTAAAAAGGGAGACTATGATAAAATGAGGAAATTTGTTAAAAAACACCCCCTAATAGAACCTACTTCCCTGGTCGAAATTTGCACAAGACATAAACATTATTTTAAAAAGATGTTTTTGGAAGCTCAGATAAAATATTCCACACATCAAAAATGGCCAAAAGAAGGCCAGATGTTGTCTGAGGTAGTTTAATACTAAAGTGGAAGAGACAATAAAAGCCAAAAGATTATTGTCTTCATTAGGGTCTGCTTTCCATATCTGAAAGATAAAAATGAGCACAAGTACTGGAAGATAGAAGTAAAAAAAAATAATAATGCAGGCCAAGAGAGACTTTAAAAAGAATCCTGCTGTTGAGATAAGAACTCATGCTAAAGACTTTTTGAAGTACATCTGATAGAAAGAGTCTTTGAGAGAATTAGTGGGACCTCTAGATAACCAATGGGTAAAAGGAGTACTGATGGAGGATAAGGTAATAACAGTAAAACTAAATTGTTTCTTTGCCTTAGTCTTTATTGAGGCACATTTTGAGGCCATGCCTATATCAGAAACCATTTTTTTTCTATTTGAACTTCTTTAATTAGCATTTGTAATCTACAAACCTATTAACACAACCAAACAGAACCAGATATAACATTACAGTGTGGAAAGCATGACCATAGGCCAATATTATCAAGTAATACAATCAGAGGTGTCACTAATAACAATCAGCCCATGTACATTGTCTAGTTTTTTCAAGATACATTTTCTCCACCGGTAACGAGTGCTATTTATACAGAAGTCAGTCAACAAAATCCTAGAGCAATTGTTGGTCAAGGGTATCCCACTTTTTCAGTATATTACGGTAAGTCGGATTTCTACTCACATAAGCTTTTTCACAAGACCGGTGGTAACATACCAGATTCCACCAATATTCTACATTCAGAGATTCGAAGTTCTTCCAATGACTTAAAATTGTCTTTAGCGCCAAACTGAGCAGCAAGTCAAAAATGGCATGTGCACGTTTCTCTATCATCAGTAATCCAGCTTGCGACTTGTATATCACAATACGGAGTGTGAAAGGAGTCCACATTTTCAATAATTGTGTAATTCACTCCCACACTTGTTGCCAGAACTCCTGCAGCATTGCACAATAATATAGCATGTGTGCAAACGTGCCATCTTCTGATCCACATGACCAGCACTTACTCCCGCAGTTCATTTGCCATTTAGCTACTTTCACAGGCGTTAAGTAAGCGCGGTGCGCCAAAAAATATAACGTTTGAGTGAGAGAAGCCGCTCTCGTTATCCTTATCTGCGAGTTCCAAATGTCATTCCACATTTTTGGATCTTCAAGCTCACCCACTTCGGATTCCCATACTAGTTGAGATCCTTTACATCTTCTCTTCTCACCGTCCCAGAAAAGAGCCACATACTTGGAGATTAGCCTAGGCCCCTCCACTATCTCTTGAATCTTAAGACATAACAATCGCCCAGCACCAATGAACATAGGCGATACTCCGGCTTTAACCAGACAGTGTCTCAGCTGGTACCATTGGTACATACAGGAATTTGGCAAACTATATTCTTGTTGTAGAATCCGAAAGGATTTAAACGCCTTGTTGCATATTAAATGTCCCAAGTTGAATATGCCCTTCCTCATCCATAGGGTCCACAGGAAGCTGTGACCATCAATCTTGAACTTAGCATTGAGCCATATAATTGTAGACTCTGTAAACTCCTGGCCTTCTTCTATAGTCGTTGGCAGAAACTTGTAAGCAATCTGGATGGCTCGCATGATTTTGTCTACAGTTTCAGAAGAGGGGACCTCCGCCCCAATGCGCATCCACAACAGAACCGGCTCACTCAGTGAAGCCTCCACTCGCAACCACGATGGTCTGTTGAGTATATCTTCCTCCTCACACCACCAGGCTCCTTGTTTCAACACAGTGGCCATATGATATAGATGAAAATCTGGGAAGTGAACTTCCCCCATTGCTTAGACAACTTAAGCTTCCACATCGCGATTCTTGGTGTTTTGTTACGCCACAAAAACACTCCCAAGGATTTCTCCATCCTAGCATAGAATTTCCGCTCAAACAGAATCGGCACCATGCTAAGTATGTAATTTATCTTGGGCATTATGACCATTTTGATGGTTTCTAATCTGCCCCACCAGGACAGATTCAACAGGGACCATTTATTCACATATTCTTGAAGTATGTGATCACATAGCGCCATGCTCTGACTCACTGTATCTTGTATAGTGACCCCATAGTTTACCCCTAAGTATTTAAAGGATGAATTTCCACTTTGAATGGGTATTGGTTAAGGGTAGTCTTCAACTCCTTTGTGTTTAAAGGTATGACAGTCGTTTTAGAGAGGTTTATCTTATAACCAGATATGTGTGAATATGCAGTGATGACATCCAAAGCGGCATCCAACGAGCTAGGCTCCAAAATTAAGAATACGTCGTCTGCATACGCCGATACTTTGCAGTGATAACCTTCAAACCTCATGCCAAGGATATTACGCTGTTGACGGATTTTGATTATTAGGGGTTCCAATGCCATTAGTCGTCCATTATCAGTAGTCGATCTTCCTGGCATGAAACCACATTGGTCTGGGTGAATTAGCATCTCAATCACTTTCACCAGCCGGTTGGCTAAAATCTTGGCATAAATTTTATAGTCGGCGTTCAGCAACGATATGGGTCGGTAGTTCTCCACCATCTGAGGGTCTCTGCCCGGCTTCGGATGTATGACAATCGTGGCAGACGCAAACGCCCCAATGGCCGGGCATTCTTCATTAATGCTACTGTAGTATAGCTGAAGCTCAGGGAGTAACGATTTTGCAAAGGCAACATAGAACTCGACTGGCAGTCCGTCAGGTCCGCTTGCTTTCCCCTTAGCTAGTTGTTTCATTGCCTGTTCTATCTCCTTATACGTGATATCTTCCTCCAACACTAGCGTCTGTGATTCCGCCAGCTTGGGGCCGACTATCGATGAAACGAAATTAGTGAATGTATCCTCATTGCATGCCCCTTCAGACTGATAAAGCTTGGTATAAAATTCTTCACACAATGCTAGAATCTCCTCATCCTTTATTTGCAAATTTCCGGAAGCATCTTTCAAGCCCGTTATCCTCATAACAGCCTTCTTAGCTCTAAGCATACGAGCCAATAATGTACTCGCACGGTTACTCTCGTGGTAATACATCCCATGTTGTGCCTTAATCTGCAAATCCGCTTCTGCGTTTAAAATTGAGTTGTATTGGTATCTCAGCTTCTGTAACCTGAGCAGTATTAATGGATCTGATCGCTTAGATAGTAGCCGTTCCCCGGCTCGTATCTCCAGATCTATTTCAGACAATCTTTTCAGTGCAGCTCTTTTCTTTTGAATGCTCAATGTTGTCATTCGCCCCCGTCTACTTGCTTTAAATGCTTCCCACCAGGCCCATGCCGGTGATAGACTCGCTTCCTTCGATGCCGAGTCTGGAATCGATCTCCAGTCTGGAGGACTGGGTACCGTCTTGCCTTGGTACCGACTCCCGTCGGTACCGAAGGCTCGGTTCTGATAATTCGGATCCGCAACTCTCGGTTCCTCCGATACCGTTAGAGTTGCCACCGGCTGGTCTTCATCCACCGGTATCAGATATAGTACCGAGGTCGGTACCGATATCCACAGTACCATTGCTGTCGGTACCTTCCATGCTTCTCTCGTCAGGCTCGCTTCCCTCGATGCCGAGTTTGGAATCGATCCCTAGCATGGATGATCTGTTACCGACTGTCGCTGGTTCTGACCTGCAGTACCAGCGACCACCATCTAAGGATCCCATACTGCACCATTCAGGATCTTCTATTCCTATATACTTGAATAGATCCCTCGGTGCCAACGCTAGTTCTTCATCAGATCTAGCCTATCCAAGGGAAGTTCCCTCTGGGGATCCTTCTTTCCAGACTTTCCTCCTGGATATGGCAAAATCACTTGCCATTCCTATTCCTGGACAAGATCCTACACAAGGGAATACAGAATACCTCTCTGTTCCTAGCAAAGCAAGGGAGAATATAATGCTTTCTTTGCATCATTCTTTGCAGGATCTCCTTCTACAAATGTGGGAAGCTCCTTTAAAGGTACCCCCACCTTCCAGAGCAACTGATCTGCTATATCAGGTGCCCCCCTCTCCAGGGTTTCAAAAGACTCAACTTCCTCATCATTCCATTGTGCTAGAATCAGCAATGAGGCGAGTGAAGAGTAATAAAAAGCACTCTTCTTGTCCGCCAGGTCGTGAGTCTAAGACACTAGATGCCTTTGGACATCAAACCTTGCAGACATCCATGCTTTCAGCAAGAATTCTCTCATATATTTTTTATATGTGTCTATCTCTTGAGGAGGTCACAAAGAAATTACATCTTTTGACTCCTTTTCTTCAAGAGCCCAGGTGTAAAGACTATTCCTTACTGGTTAGTCATACTCAAAATATCTCTAGGTTTCTTACTCGTGCTACCCTAGATTCCTTTGAGTCTGTTAGCAGGACTTCTGCTATAGCTATAGGGGCACGACATAGAGCCTGGCTTCAAGCTTCAGACTTGAACAAATGGGCACAAGAAAGACTAGGAAATACTCCTTGCACTGGAGAAAATCTCTTCAACATGGAGTCTTTACTCCAGGTTACTCAGTTATCCACTGACTTTCCTTTTTCCAGAGGCTGTTCTATGCCTTCTTCTTTCCCAGTAGGTAGGAAATGTCCTACCAAACTTTCTTCCCCTAGGGGGAGAAGGTTTTACCCATCATCTGCCCATCATACAGATGTTCCCAAACAGGGGAAACATCGCCCTGGTCTGAAGAATCCACAACCTCAACAGGGTCAACAAACCCAGCAGTAGCAGGGTTTCAAATAGATCATTGTCCCGCTTGGTTGGTGGTTAGGGTGGCAGTCTGCTTCTTTCACTGGCAGTATCTGCACTAAATTTATCCTAACCTACCTAGATGTCTCTTCATGAGACATCTTTTTTCTAAGAGTCTTTATGATGATCATGCCCATACTTAACAGTTTCCTCTTCCTCTTGAAGGAAAGAGAGGTAACAACTCTCAATGGACAGTTGTTTCCCTGTACTGGCATGTCTCATCTCACCTGTCAGAGACTTCCTCCATAGTCGGTCTCTTGCAACTCTGTCTTACCTCTCTCTTTCTACAACATTTGGTTGTAAGAGTGGTTCTTTTACACCGGTAAGCTCCTATAGTCCTCTACCTGTTCTACTGGGGAATTCTCCCTTCTGGAATTCTTTTTCCCCCTTGTTACCTTAGGGCAGCTCATCAGACAATAGGAAGTCCTATCAGGACTGTTGTTTTTTCTTTTTCCCAATCTAAAAAAAGGAAAAAAAAATTGTTTTCTATGCTGCCCTAGTAATTGCTGCAGATACAGCAATTCCTAGTGGTTAAGCCACTGGTTGTGTTCTCTACGCAACCAGGGCTTCCCCTCCACTAGCAATCCTCCTAGCCTCAGTGCTAAGTCCCAAACAGGTTATTAACCTTGTTTGGGAAACCCTATTATCACAGTCTGGTTGGTTAACTTCTATTCTTTGCCTTGGCAGAATAGCTGTTCACCTGCTGGCTTTCCAATGTCAGCTTTTTCTTCTAACCAACCTGCAGCATGCTCTCTGCATCTCTACAGAGTAGCTTTGCATTATGGGCCCTTGCTAGAGAGCATTAGTATCTTGCCTAGCAGATAACCCCAGATGGTTAGGGGGAGGGGGTTCCCCCAGGCATGTCTGGCGGGTATTCCCTGCCCTTTTCCATCTTATCGTAAATCTCTTTTGAGGCATAAACCTCAGGCCTTTCATTACGTGAAAGCCTAAAGGAGGGCCACTTCCCTGGCTTGGCCCATATCTCTTTGAGTCTTCTCGTCAGAGCTAAGTTTCTCCAATGGCAGCTAGAGGACGCCTAATACCCATCTTACCCTCATAGGCGGATCACTAGGGTATCCTCCTCCAGAGGCCTCCTCTATCCAATATCCATACTGCAATTCTGGAGATATCTGGACTTCTTGTCTGCAGACTGACGTTATCCTCTGCCATTTTCACGTAGGCCATCCTGGTTATTCAAGAGCCCAATTTCTGCAAAGAATTCAGCCTTCTTCTTGTCAGGGAGACCTTTCCTCTGACTCTGCCAGTCATAACCAGGAAAAGAGGATTCTCTATTTACCTATTCAAGCAGGTATCAACCTTCTTGCTGTCAGATGAATCTTCCTCTCTCCCTATATCCCTACAGGGGATGGGGTTCTATGGACATCTCTCCATCCATATGCCTGGAGACATGTGTCTATATGCCTACCTATTTCGTCTAGGTATATATATATATATATATATATATAATTTTTTTTTAATCTATATCTATCTGAATGTCTTCTGCCCATACATATCTCTTTATAGATATATCCATATATACCCTATATGGGTATATATTTCAATATATATATGTCTATATATATATATATATATAGATAGATATAGATATAGATATATATAGATATAGATATAGATATATATAGATATAGATATATATAGATATTTATAGATATGAGATATATTTTTAGATAGATCTGTGTCCATCTACTTATCTATCTGTCTGTTACGTTCAGATATCCTTACATTCCTATATGATCCTGACAGATGGGCACTACCCCTATCAATGCTGTGCCAGCATACGTAGGGGGCTACACCTATAACCACTCCCTGTGGTAATTAACAAACTTTTTTCTTACCATAACCTTTTCTGGTTAGGTACTCCTGAAGTTCGCCATGTACCCTTGACTTTAACCCTTTAAGCAACAGGTCTCAGACTTGAATGGAGCTACCGCCCGTTCCCAAAAATTGAACTAGGGCTTGTGCTCCATATTGCATCAATGACCCTATAAGTTGATTCAATTGATCGAAATCTGAAGTGCAAGGGTCGTTTTTGAAAGCTGGTGCCGATCTGGTAATATGCAGTGAGTGATGCATTTACGATCCCCTGAAGAAACACATTCAAGTGAAACGCAACAGCGCTGAAGTTTGGTGTTGGGAAGCTGGAATGCAGATAAGCACTCGTTTATACCGTTATTGAAATGGGTAGCTCTAATACAGATAAGCACCATTTTCTTTAATATTTTATAGTCATGCTCTACAATTGAAGGAAGTTGACGTTCAGTTGAAATTTTGGAAAAAAAATTTGAAGAGAAAAACATTTTTTTTTTTTAAAGATTTTGGAATCCAACTGATTTTGAGGCCTTAACACATTTAGGGGCTTGTTTACAAAGCCGCGGTAGCGGTTTGCGATCGTAATCGGAGCCGCGGCCCCATTGATTTCAATGGGGCCGCGGCTGCGATCGCGATCGCGAACCACTACCGCGGCTTTGTAAACAAGCCCCTTAGCCTGATTTAAAGCAACTTATAGGGTCATTGTTGCAATACGGAGCATAAGCCCTAGTTCAATTCTTGGGAATGGGCGGTAGCTCCATTCAAGTCGGAGACCTGTTGCTTAAAGGGTTAAAGTCAAGAAAGTGAATGAGTTATTAAAAAACTACAGGGAACACATTGTATAATTATAAATTTTGCAAATCTAGACATGCACATGCTGCTGTTTAACTACAGAGGCCTCTATCTTTTCTCTGTTGCGATTAGGAAAGGAAAGTAAACATTGAGGAAGAAGGTGGATATCTACATTCCACCCTCATATAAAGGGAAAGGCAAAAGGAGTACTTTTTTCCCTATTAATGTAGGGGAATAGGTATAAACCCAGACATGGACAGTTTTAGTCCAACACATGCATCTCCTATATGAAACTGAGGATACACATGTAGATTTTGGTGTTGCCATGGCAATGCCTCTTAAAAAATAACCTAAAGCTGAAGGAATCAATAATACTTCAATCTACAGTTCTTCACCACTACCACCCGTTTTAAAGGAGGATCGGTCATGATATAACCATTATTAAAAAATATGCAAAGGTATGAAAAAATACAGATGTGAAAAAATATAGAGTTAAAAAGGAACTATCAGAATTAGGCATATTGCTGAGCAAAGGGTGTTACTCCCAGCAGATGCTAATTGCCCTAGAAGACATGCAATGCAGGGGACTGATGTTAGACTGTTTTGTTTGATTTTTGGGTCAATACCTACCCCTGAGGCAGTAATAACAAAACTTATAGCAGTTCAGGTACTATCGGGTGTCTGCCCTTGCATGGATCGGGTGTTGAATAGGGACACCGGGCACCATGTTCTTTTGAAGACAGAAGTGTGTTTTTGAGCTACCACATGTTTGAGTCAGATAAGTAACTCTGCAGCAAGCATTTCTAATTCTTAAAGGGTTAATGAATGGATGGTACCATGAGGAGCCACTAATGAATGTAGTGCAAGAAGAATAGATGGTACTGTAGTGAACTGTTAAAGAATGCAGTATAAGAAGAGTATTAATTTCATCACATTGAAAATATGCACATTGTGTGGGAGTAATTGAAAACCAATTTTGTATGGGAAGTAGCCATAGCTGCAAATGATTCACATGGACTTTAAATTTATAAGGAATCTTGGACATTGCGTGCATTTTAACAAAAAAAGGGAAAATTAAAAAAAAGGGAAAATTGAAGAAATAGAGATTTTTGATATTAATAAAGTGAAATAAATGATTTTCAAGAGTTCTATATGTGAGCAAATGAGTGATAGGGAGGCAATTAACATCTGCTGGGGGTAACACTCTTTGCTAAGCTATATGCCCAATTCTGATGGTTCCTTTTTACCTCTGTTTTTTCACATATATATTTTTCCATATATTTGCATATTGTTATGTCTTCAACTGTTATTTTTTAATAACGGTTATAGCACGACTAGTTCTCCCTTAAATGTCTGTTAGTGATGAAGGACTGTGGATTGGAGTTGCCCTGCCTATGACATACCCCCATGCAACATAGACACAATATGGACACCCACATGTAAAATGGACGGTTTATAAAATGGCCTTTTACATGTGGATGCAATTTACATGTGTAAGTGGTCATATTTATAGTGTATAGCCTAGGAAACTCAACACACAAACTACACGTAGCAAAACTATAGCTGTACTTTTTTAAACAGATAATTGTGTGAAACAATGCACGAGTACACGGATTGACAGTGCTAGACTAAAAATTAATAACTGCAACAATGGACATCTACACAACAAAGGTGTGCCAGGATGAAGCAGTAAAGAGCCTTTGGTGAATGAGGAGCAGTGAGAAAATGTTTGCTGGTTCAAGTCAGTCAAGTATTAGGGAAGAAGAGACAGGGATACATGCTGTCAGTTTATCATTCTTCACACTCTTGCATTAGTCAGATTGGCCAACTTTGCTTCTGTTGGCTATTTGTGGATCTAGTTTGCTCCAGTGGACTAAACTGCATTCAGACAAAAAGGCGACTGGAATCCTAATAAGTTGAAAATGACTGGGGAGCCTCATGCAAATTTCAATTTTTCCCTCTCAGCTAGCAAAACTATCACTTCCAATTGCCCACTGCATTACAAAATTAAGCTCCAGTTAGAGAAACTTAAAACCTAGAATACGATATAAGTCCATCACTAGGTCCATCTAATCTGTCCAGTTTCATTCATGCTTCCATATTGTCCTGCTAGACCAGTTCTGACAAATGGGTTGTGTTCCTCTACCAGTGTATGAGTGGAGATAGAGAGCCAATGAAATTGCCCATGTTTCAATGACATCACTCTTGTGTCTCTATCAGCCTAAGCCACTAGAGGCAACTCAGTATTTTTGTCTCCAGCAGATGGTGATTGGATTTGTTTCAACCCTGATACAATCTGAACAAATAAAGATCTGATTGAGAGAAAAAAAGATTGATCAGGTGACTCTCTCACTTGAGTGGCAGCACTATACTGTGGTCTTTTTGATAACCATTGGAGGAGGGAAAATTGGTTCAGCTCTGCATGCTTATCCTGTGAAGGGCCTGTTGAGCAGTTAGAAAATTGGAAGGATTGGATTTAAGCTGCCTCACACAAACTCAATGCCCCTTCCCTCATCCTCTGTCCCCAATGCTCTCCCATGAAGACAGAAAATTATCTCAGAAGTATGTGGCTGCAAGCCAGTTTAAACAAAAAAAAGAAAAAGGTGAAGAAACAGTAACTGGAGTAACGCTGAGCCCAGTGCTTTATTCTTTCATAAGTCTTTCAATGTTGCAATGACTTCTTGCATCACCAATGGTTCCTGATTTTAAGGTACAGGGTAAAATGGCTATTGATCCACTTGATATGTAGAGGGGAACTTTAGAAGGGATATCTAAGCCAGGACATCTAAGCCAGAACATCTGAAAAAAGGTCAAACTTCTAATCCTGCCCTATAAGTGCCTTCATTTGGCTGCTCCTCACAACCTTTCCCCACTTAACTCTCCCTACACCCCTCCTCAGGAACTCTGCTCTTCTGGCAGATCCCTTCTAACTGTGTCCTTCACTTCCACTGCCAACTCCAGACTTTGATCTTTTTACCTTGTTGCTCCTTATGCCTGGAACAAACTACCTGAGTCAGTATGCCAGTCTCCATCTGTGGCCCTCTTCAGATCCAGGCTAAAAACATACTTCTTTGAGACTACTTCTGGATCCTGATCCTCTTAATCTCCTCTTCACCTCCTATGTACCTCCTTACCATTCTCCTAGATATATCCTAGTCTCCAATTGTGTTGTCTGTCTTGACTAGACAGTAAGTTCTTACGAGCAGAGATTGTCTGTTAAATATCACTCTACAGCGCTGCTTGTAGTACTATACAAATGATAAGTAGCAGTAGTAGTTTCCTGCATGGGGATCCCAGGGGGGTGAGATCAAGGCTTGACTTTGTCATTGTCCTTGCTGAGGGCCCCCACACTCATCCATTTGGAGCATAGGTTGGGAGGGAACTGCGAGAGGCTTTGGCATGGCATCAGGGATCCCTTCCCTTTTCCATTGCATACTGTTAGCGTTTTCTATCTGTGTGCTTGCAGTTGAGCAGTCTGAGGGCACATTCTGCCTGAGTGGCTCCAACATGTGTTTCTGCCCAAGTGCCTACATGGCCTTAGCGTACGCAAGTGTTTGCCTTGCCTTAACTCTTTATATTGTTTTCCAAGAAGCGTTGTGAGACCTATGGCAAACAAAGATCCTCGTTGCTGAATTCTGGAACCTAATTTTCTGATACGGCAGCCTCTGATTCACCACTGTCTCTCTTCTTCCACTGAGGGGACTTGGTTGGCCTGGCATTTTCCACATCAGTGCGATGGATGGTGCTGTGAGTAAGGATGATAGCCCGGCCTTGAGTTCCGGTGACCATGCTTCTGGCCACTACCCTTCTTCTGAGGGTTCGGCTACAGCTGTATCCCCAATGGCTGGGGGTCATTCTCAAGGAGGGGAACTCCTGGATACCTGGTTGTCTTCCCTGGAATTATTTTTCTTTCTACAGCAAGTCTGGTCCTTTTGGCATGGAAACTCAGACCCTGCAGTCTCTGGTTTCCCTCAAGCTCAGTCACAATAGGGTCAAGCAGAGTGTAGACGCCCAGCTCATGTGCCTCCTTCTAAGTGATCTAGGTGAAGGTTGCATTCTGGAGATGTGGATCAGCAGGGGGTCTCTCTGAAACTTGAACGAACTTTGTTGTGATGTCTCGACTGAAGGATTTTGATGCAGAGGAAGAGGTGCTTTCACTTTCAGAGGATCATGAGGAGGCTGGCATTATCCAACTGTTCCAGAATGAAGAGCTAGTGGCTAGTTTCATCTACCTAGATCAGGTGCTGCAGGTCCATCCACTCCTACAGGGAGTGAAAAAATGTACAACAGTCTTCCCATTTCTGGAGGTTATCAAGAACGTGATCCGGTTGGCATGGGACCATCCTGATTCCCAACCTAAAGAGTTTAAGGTGTGTAAGAGGATGGACATTCTCCCGGAGGTGGAATGTATCGTGTAGTTCAGCATGCTTATGGTGGATGCGCAGTCACAAAGCGGACCATCATTCCCATCAAAGGTGGATCGGCTACCTTATCACCTTCCAGAGGATAGGCCGAAAGGACCTGGGAAGCATGCAGGGCTGTTGTCCTCTTTGACCTCTGCCCATCTATTGTGAACATGCTGGACTGACTTTCAGGGTTCTTGGGACTCCCTGCGTTATCGTCTTAGAAAGCCTTTCTTCTCTACTGCTGGATTTTGAACCCATACTCAATCCTTTTGAGGGGCTTGTGGTCCCAAAGAATCAGTTCCTTGCTGAGGAGGTTCCTCCCATTCATCACAATGAAGGTTTGGGGGGCACATCCTAGAAGCCTTTGGTTGGGGACAGGCTTCGCCTTTTCTTTCAGGAGTGGGCCTAGGTCATGAAGGATCGCTGGGTGCTAGACACCAATTAAAACAGCTATGGCTGGAATGTAAATAACCAATTCTGGAGGCACTTGTCATCTCCCTATGTGGTTCAGCGGTCAAAAGAGCAGCTCTACGGGTCATTTTGGGCAAGTTACTATGCTTGAAAGTGGTGGTGCCAGTTCCTCTGGGCGAAAGGGCTGAATGGGGCAAGGGCAGATATTTGATCTATTTGTAGTGCCAAAGAAGGATAGATCCTTCCAGCCATTTCTCAGCTTCAAGGAGATAAGTGCTCATTTACACATACAGCACTTCTGAATGGAAATGCTGACATCTGTGATTCAGGTGTTGCACCGAGAGGAGTTTCTAATGTCTCTGGATTTGGCTAAAGGTTATTTTTTATCCCGATCTGGGAGGATCAGCAAAATGTATGCATTTTGCCATGCTTGGCTCGTGCTTTCAGTTCGCCGCCCTTTCCTTCGGCCTCTCCACTGCCTCAAACGTTCCTCAACGTCATGGTGGTGGTGGCTGCTGCGCTACGGCACCAAGGACTTTGTGTGCATCTATTTCTGGACAACTGGCTCGTCTGAGCCCATTCTCTGTCAGAGATATCTAGGTGTCAGCCTAAATGGTGTCCTTTCTAGAAGGCCTCAGCTGGGTATTCAATTGGGGGAAGAGTCATTGGGAGCCTATCCAGTCCCTGTTACTCCCAGAAGCACTGTTTGATACTCAAATGGGTAGAATCTTCCTACCAGAGGAGGGAGTGCAGACATTGTTGGAAAGACTAGCAGTGTCTGTTCTCAACAGGCTCCCAAGTTTTGGGATTATCTACAGCTTCTCAGCTCGATGGCAGCGGCAATCAAAATGGAGCCCTGGGTACATGCCCATAAATGGTCGCTCCAGTGACCTTTGGTGTTGTTGGTCCCCGGGTTTGAACTCCAGCTTTCACTCCAGCAGGGTGTGAGAGCTAACTTGAGGTGGTAGCAACAGCATGTCATCTCAAGAGCATACCACTGGATGATCACTTGTGAATTCTTTTGACTACAGATGGTAGTCTTACAGACTGGGGAGCCCATTGTCAAGACCGAACAGCTCAAGGCCATTGAAGCCACAGGGAGGTGGTGTGGTCCATCAACTATCTCGAAGCAAGGGGCATTTGGTTGGCCCTCTTGCGTTTCCAGCCCTTGGTCAAGGGCAGAGTGGTGCGAGTGTCCTCAGTCACTGCCACGGCAGTAGCGTATGTCAATCATCAAGGTGGCACAAGGGGTGCCGACGTGACCTTAGAAATGACTCTCTTGGTTACCTGGGCAGAAAAGAACATTTTAGTTCTGCCTGCTTAAGACATTGCCTGGATGGACAATATCGAGCAGACTTCCTCAGTGGTCACTCACCTGATCTGGAGAGTGGGAGTTAAGTCAGGAGGCATTTCAGAAGATTCTCTGTCATTGGGGCTGCCCCAAGATGGATTTGATGGTGACCCAATATGATGCCAAGGCATGCCGTTTCTTCAGTCACTTCCTGGAAACAGGGTCCAAGATCATCAATGCCCTGGTTCAGTCCTGGCCAAGACAGTGCCTGTTGTATGCGTTTCTTCCATGGTCACGTGTTTCAGTGCATAGAGGGTCATCGAGGCTGGATTTTTCTGGTTGCATCACACTGACCGAGGAGAGTGTGGGTTGAGGACTTCATGCTGCTCTTGCAGGAACCTCCTCTTTGCCTGTCTCTGGTTCAGGGCCTGCCACAACAGGGGATAATTGTCTTGGACAACCCAGCTGTCTTCTCGCTTATGGCTTGGCTCTTGAAAGGAGCTGGCTGATGCATAAAGGCAATTTTCCGGTGATAGTTTCCACTCTTCTCTAAGCATGGACAGATTCTACCAACCTGGCATACGTATGGGTCTGGTGCCTCTTTGAGTGTTGGTGTCACGCATGGAAGCTTGTTTCTGAGGCAACAAAGGTGCTGGCTCTGTTGGACTTTCTGCAGGATGACCTAGAGATGAGCCTTTCCTTTAGCTCCCTGGAAATCCAGATTGCAGCTTTGTCCTGTTTCATAGGTCCGGTGGCTGGAAAGTCTTTAGTTTCCACCCGGATGTTTCGTGTTTACTTCAAAGGGTTTGGTGTCTATGTCCTCCGTTCCAGTCAATTTACCTTTCCTGGGATCTCTGTCTGGTGCTCAGAATCCTGATGTTGGAGCCCTTTGAGCTTTTGAAGTGTGTAATTCTGAAGGCTTTGACTCTCAAAACTGTTTTCTTGGTTGCAATTTGTTTGGCAAGATGGATTCCGAGCTGCAGGCTCTGTCTTACAAGGATCCATATCTGTCTTTCTCAGAGGAGGCCATCTCCATTTGGTCTGTGCCTTCCTTTTTCCCATGGTGATAACTCACTTTCATGTGAACCAAGTGGTTTGTCTACTTTCCTTTTCTAAGGAGCAGTGTCAAGGCAAAGATAAGGATCTTTGCCTTATGGATGTTTGGAAGGTGTTTCTTCTGTACTTGGAGGTTACCAATTCCTTTTGTAAGTCAAACCATTTTTTTGTGCTTTTTGCTGCCCCATACAAGGGCAACGCAGCCATCAAATCTACATTGGAGCGCCATCAAGGAGGCCATTGTCTCAATGTATCTGTTACTGAACCAGTCAGCTCTGGAGGGTTTGCGTGGACATTCTACTCAGGCACAAGCATCCTTATGGGTGGAATGTAGCTCAGTAGCCCCCTCAGACATTTGTCAGGTGGCAATGTGGACATCTCTTTCCAATTTTGTCAAGCATTACTAATTGGATGTCCACACTTGGGTGGACACAACCTTTGGCTCAACAATTTTTTGAACTGCTGTGTGTTCTTCCCGTCCAGTGGAGGCGTGGCTTTGGTATGTCCCACTTGTCTGGAATTGTCTAACAGGACAATATGGAAGATGACATTTTACTTACATTTTACCATTACACAAGCAAAGGACCCAGCACCCACTGATCTCTTGACAACTTGCGAGAACTCTACTTGTCACCTTTGGAGCGAGTTCAGCCCTATATCAAAGGACCAACTCAAACATATCATAGCAGGTCTTAACACGACAGCTTCCCAGCTTGACCAATGCCCAGTTAGATGGTTCAAGTCAACTTGCCTCGAGCTGACCCCATTCATCCTGAATATCATAAACCTATCCCTCTCACAAAGCTACTTACCAAAGGGACTGAAGCAAGCATCCATATGCCCAATCCTCAAGAACCCAAGACTGACCCATCACCAGCCTATCCTTCCTAGCCAAGACAATTTGAAGGCAGTCCAGATGCAACTACAGGACCACGTTGACAAACATACCCCTCTTGACCAACAACAACACGCATTCAGAACCAACCATGGTGTTGAATCTCTTATCACAATAGTTTTTTGACAGGCTTACTCTAGGCATCGGGAAACCCAATTAAGGATTCACCCTCCTATTCTTTGATGTAAAAGCAGCCTTTGATTCAGTATCACATAAAGCACTACTGCTCAGACTCCAAGCGATTGGCCTATGTAACACCACCCTCAAATGGTTTTCCTCATATCTAACCTTGAGACAACAACAAGTGTGCATTAATTGGATAGCTGCCACCCCATCCGTCATATCTCAAGGGGTACCACAAGGATCAGCACTGTCATCACTCCTATTTAATCTGTTAATCCCACCCATATGTAACATCATCAGCTCCCACAACATCTTGTATCATCTATATACTGATGACATAATGTTGTATATCCCTATCTCAACCCATAACCCAGTATATACCTCCCTAATCAACTGTTTCCATTCAGTCACGCGGTGGCTAAAAAGAACATAACCTCACTATAAACTACCAAAAGACAGAACTACTACATATCACCAAGGATCCCTGCTTCATTCCTCCATCACACATAGATATGGGTGGAGAAAAGATCCACACTAAACCTAGTGTGTGATACCTCGGCATCACCCTCGATCAAGATCTTACCCTAAAACAACACATAAATGTCACTGTAAGCCGCTTCTAACAGAAAATGAGAATGGTCAAAGTTTTGTGACCACTCCTCGACCCAACTCACTTCTGGACAGTCTTTCAGGCCTTAACCTCACCAAATCTAGACTACTATAATATACGTACTTCTCCATGGACTTTCAGCCACATCAGTCCACCTACCGAAAATGGCCATGAATACAGCTCTGAGAGTGCTAACTGGCACTTCCAAACATGATCATATTACCCCAATATTCATAAACCTTCATTGGCTTCCTATTAGAGCCCGAGCTCAATACAAAGCTCTGATTACTATTTTGAAAGCAGTACATCATTTGTCCCCAGAGTATCTGGAAACTCTGATAAAAAGACCATCAGTGAATCATCTTAGAAGAAACAGCAATCAAACTATCCTCACCATCCCTGCAGTCAACAGGAAATACAACACTAGAACCTCAAATAGGGCATTCTCCCTGTTCGGTCGAAGACTCCGGAATGCCTAACCAGACAACATTTGCGTAATAAATGATCTCAATGACTTTCGTAAGAAAGTAAAAACCTGTCTGTTCCTTGAGCACCTCTCTGCACCTCTGGATTAATCAGGCACACTCCTGCCTGGGTTCCAGTAACTTCCTAATCACTACCTTCCCTATCCATGATGCTCATGTACTGTTAGCTTCTCATGAATGTACTTGTTAGCTTCTCATGAATGTACTTGTTAGTATTATGCTCATGTATATAGTTACTTAAGTTACCTGTTAAGTTAAGCTCTCTGTGATAACACATTCTATTTACACCATGCCAAGTTACTTTCCATGTAAACTGTTCTATGTACCCCACATTATGTTACTGTTCTATGTAAACTGCCTTGACGTGCATAAGGCAGTGTATAAAACCAGTTAAATAAATAATAAATAGATAGATAATGTCTTTTACTTGAGTCCTGCTAGACCAGTCCAGGACCTGCTCCTTGAACTGTGTTGGTCTGCTATAATCTGCATGGTGGTCCCTGCAGGCTATTACTTACTGTATCCAGGCAAAACTATTTGGTCTCGTTTTCAAGCGAGTACTTCCCAGTAAGATAATGTAATATAGCTCACTCAGTATAACATACACATTCAGTATTTTCTCATGTTGTTTCACTTCTTATTATTCTCAAGGTCTCAGACAAACCATAGCACTGATCTTATGGACGTTTTCCTCGTCCCAATAACGTGCCTGTTGACATCAATGACCTTCTCTTCTTTAGAATTACATCAACATAGGGAGATGACAAATAAAATACTTAGCTTCTTGATTATTTCTTCTCTAGATTTTCACAAAAAGATCTCCTTGTCCATAAGATCAGTGCTATGGTTTGTCTGAGACCTTGAGAATAATAAGAAGTGAAACAACATGAGAAAATACTGAATGTGTATGTTATACTGAGTGAGCTATATTACATTATCTTACTGGGCTATTACTTACTGACAAGCCTTCTGTTCAAACTGTCCTGTACATAGTTTCTGTGCTATTTGATTAAACAGTATACCCTCGTTGAGGTTGTGTGAGGTTTGCCATGCTTTACCATATGCTTTGATTCCAGTACTGAGTTGTCCCTAGTGGCTCAGGCTGATAGAGGCATTAGAGCAGAGGTTCCCATCTCATGCATATTCATTAGGGACAGCCTGAAAACCTGAATGGTGTTTGGTCCTCCAGGACTGGAGTTTGGGGACCTCTGTATTAGAGTGATGTGATATTGAAATCTGGGCATTTCATTGGCTCTCTGTCTCCACCTATCTGCTATTAGGTGAGTATAACTCACTTGTCTGGGCTAGTCTAGCAGGACTCAAGGAAAATACATTATCTGGAAAGCAAAATGTCACCTTTATTGAATTCTGTTTTCTTTAGTCAAAACTCTTTTCCATACAGCCACTACATTTTTCATGAAGAAATCTATTCTCTGGCTCCAACTCCTTTTCCATCATATTCCACAGCAACAACTGAGCCAACTTGGCCCTTCACACAATTCATTTTTTTTAAGTATCCTTCTAAAGAGGGACACGTTAATTCAAAATTTGTGATTAATGGATCATGATCCATGAACCTCTTATTTACTGGTTCTCAATTTCTTTGGTTTTCTGCAAACCTAATTTGATTTCAGATTTATAGTTGATGGTTGGTATTGCATAAATCTTTTTATTTAAGTTTTGGTTTGAATAATTTACCTAACAGGTGTCTCCTCTTGTACATGTTCAGCACTCTGTGTGCCTTGTAGCGCTATACAAATGATAAATAATAGTAGTAGGGACCCTTTTTGAGTGGTAGTTTAGCTTTCTGGAAAACATGAACATAATTTATGATCCACAGTGCAGTCTGGGAACCTCCCAGCTAGTGGCCTATAATTTCTTGTGGTCTTTGTGATACCACCCAGTGATTCATAGATCATGGTTCAAAAGAATGTTTTAATTGATGCAAAATTGAATTCATTCATCTCAGGTTTTCAACCCATGAATATTAATTACAACATAAAAAGGCAAGTTTTAGATTGGGCGTAGAGAGGGGAATTAAAGCATCCAGGTCAAGACATGCAAAATTCCCACTGTATTTTACAAGAGGTTCTGTCAGATGCAGAGGTTTTTATAAACTTCATGTAAGGAGGGCCAGGGCTGCATATTGATGTCTCCTCACATACAGCAAGAACTGTGAATTTAAAAAGCTGCATGTGGGGGGGGGGGGGGAGGAATGTGCAGCTTTTCCCCAGTGTGCATGGGAGCACCTTTTTAAATTCCTTGCTCCCAATCTCCATGCACACCTGATCCTAACATAAGAACCTAAGATATGCCATACTGGGTCAGACCAAGGATCCATCAAGCCTAGTATCCTGTTTCCAGCAGCGGCCAATCTAGGTCACATGTACTTGTCAGGGTCCCAAAAGCAGACACAAATTCCATGTTGCTTATCCCAGGGGTAAGCAGCAGATTTCCCTGATCCTCTTTAATAATTGTTTATGGACTTTTCCTCCAGGAACTTGTCAATGGGGAGGGATGGTAGTGATTGAGTGCACAGAGCTGTCAGCAGCTCTGCACCCTGATCATTACTGTGTCCCCACCAACTGCCACGATCGAGCCTTCCCCTCCCAATATTGTTGGTGCCGCAGTTCTGCGATCCATGGCATTGACAAAATTAAAAATACAATAAAGGTGTTATCCCCCCCTTCAGCACCGATTCCCCCCCCCCCCCGCCATTGGTGCACCCGCAAGGTTGCAAAATATCCCAACTAGCAGGTCGGCTAAGCCCTACTCCCTTGTCCCACCCCCCAATGCACAATGGAAAGTTTGGGGGGCCCTGTGGCCCCCTCCCTTCCCCTCTCATCTCCTGGCACCAAAACATCGTCCCAAGTAGCCAGCCAGCAAAGGCGGGGCCCGCGGCCCCCTGGCCACTCTAGCACATACATTGATCTCTTGGTGGTCTAGTGGGTAAATGGGGCAGGAGCCCAGTCCCCACTCTGCCACATGCTAAGAAGTTAATGTGGGATTTTTACTACACTGACTGGTTTTTGCATGTGATAGCCATTACCATGGTCTTATATAAAATGTTTAGGTCACACTAAAGTGTACGTTAGTTGCTAGCACATTTTAGTAAATGTGCCCCTAAGTGTGATGTTTGGCAGGGAAAACATATCCACAGAAAAAAGGAAGAGCAAATTTCTGTGGATGATTTCACCCTAAGCAATTTTCAAAGGGAAAATATGCCTTTGAAAATTGGAGCAAACCACTGGGTAAATACATGAGTGTTACAGATTTGCTGTAACTTTTGAAAACTCCCCCAAATATGGCTTAATTTCTTTCTTAAATTGTTAATCATGAACCTAAATAAGCTGATACTAGGGACCTGCATTGACTTCATCAGCATGCCTTAAAAAATGTAGGGGTCGATATTCGGCGGTGGCAGTCAGCACTTTTAAAGTGCCTGGCCTCTACCACTGACATGAAAAGCAGATAGTCAGTGCTAGAGCCTATCCAGTATCCGGTGCTAGCTATCTGCGCAGCAGCAATATTCAGTTGCTAACTTGATAGCTAAACTTCATAAAGTTAGGCCACTCCCACGTCTCCCCCAGACCGTCCTGGATTTAACCAGGCATCTTTCCTGCAGTCTGTGGGGATATCAGGATCGCCAGGTTTTAGCCAGTTACCAGGACCTGCTATCCAGCTAACCCCTTTTTAATGTCAACCCCTCAGTGCATGCAAAATGGATGTAACATGAATTAACCTACAAATTAATATGCATTAATCAAATTTCTTAAAATGTTGTAACATGCATTGGAACATTGTTAGTAAACCAAGGGGCATGCTTACTAAGCTGGGCTAATGGTTAGCACATGCTATTTCTAACTATGTCCCATGCTATTCACTGGGACCCAATTACAAATAAACCATGCTAACCATTAACCCAGCTTAGTAAACATGCCCCTTAATGTTTGAAATTAGCCAAAAAACCCTTGAATATTGAAAAAAGTGTCAGAAAATTCCAAAAACAATCATAAATTATCTTTGCCTGTGCACATCCCCATCAGACGCACTTCCAGATAGTCTCAAAATGGAGTGTGCGCTAACAGTTCATAAATATTACAAGAATCTACCTTTAAAGCTTCTCTCTAGATGTTTATGGTTAAAAGCTTATCTCCGAGCCCTTGGAAGGTAGTTTCCTTGGCTCCATATCCATTCTTCTTCTGAGATCACTGATGTTTACGCACCAACAAAAAGAAAAAGCTGCTGACATGAGAAAAATAGTAAGCAATTTTTCTTTTAGCATTTTAAGAATTAAATCAGAGTAATGCTGAACATGAATTTTTTATTATTACAACAAAAAGATTAAACAAGGTTGATAACAGTAATTAGGTTACGAGATTTAATAAATAGAGAATAGATTTACTAGGGCAATCAAGGCATTTGAACAGTTTATAAGGATTCTGTTAATATTGCATTTCATTCAATATATAATTGGGTCTTGGCCTAATCAAATCTCTGGAAATGATACACACGGAGAATCTGCCAGTTTTATTATCAACATTATCATTGGAAGAGGAGAACAGTTTGTAGCTTAATTAGGATGAAAATATTGTGTCACAATGGTCAAACTCTGCTTGAGGGATAATGTTCTAAAAGCATATTTGCAGGTGTATGCTAGTATAAGAACATAAAGGGCTGCATTTACTAAAAGGTCCTTTCACTAAAGTGCATTAGGTTTCTGTCCGTAACAGGCACTTAGCATGAAAAATAATGTGTGTTAAGTGCAAAGCCTCCATGGTAACTGTCAAGGGGCATGACCAGTGTGTTCCCAACAGTTAAGCCATGGAAATGTACAATAACACATAGCGCTATTACTGTGGGTGCACTTACCACCATCTATTGAGATAGAAGTAATTACACCCACTCTAATTGTAACATTGACTGTTAGCATGCAATATTTCCCCCCTCCAATCCTAACTGCAATATGCTCATCATGCCTACTCTCTACCTCAACACACCCACCCTTTGAGCACCCTAGCATGTGATTGGAAGTTAGCACAAAAATTGGCATGAGTTAACTATTCTAGCCCCATGGTGACTGTTACTACAGACCCGAGTGTGCAGCTAATGCATGCTAAATAGCACATTAACTGCATTGAATATTTTAGTAAAGGGGAACCTAAAATATGCTAAGCTAGCACATGTTGAGGCCCATTTTTTAGCTCAGGGGTAGAGTCAGAACCATGTTAATGGATGGAAGCATACTCAACATGGCCCCGTGCAGTTATCATGGGTTCAGCTCTCTCCTGCGCTAAGCTGTTTGCCATGATTAATGAGGGTGCACTTACTGCCATCCATTGAGGTGGCAGCAAACACAACCATGCCAACTGCACATTGCCAGTTAGTGTTTGCAAAAGACGCCCATGCTGACCGCAGTGTGCACATTCCACCCCTTAAATCATCCACTCTCTACCCCAACCCGCGCTAAGTGATTAGTATAGGATTTGTACCATGGCTGCATTTTTAGTGCACAATAACAGTTACTGCATTATGCCTAGCGCACGGTAAATGATGGGCAGTTTAGTAGACATGCCCCAAAATACTAGTGTGCACAATGACATGAGCATTGATACCTGTACATACCCCCCTGTAGGCATGTACAGGGACAGATTTTAGCTGGAGTGTGGGCAGAGGTGCAATTTACATGTCAGCATTCACACCTACTCCTGAATAAGGGTAAATGTCTGAGGCGTCATGTCATTAGTGGTTTCTGCAGCCTTTGTGGAGTAGTTTTATAAAGACATCTGCTCAAAATAGGTGTCTATTTCCCCTTTCAGTCTAAGAGGGCCTTTTACTAACGGGCGCTAGCTGTCAACGCATGTTCTGTCACATGCTGAATGCACATCGGGATACATGTTGCCAGCTAGCACAGAGCCATGACAGAGCGGGATGATTCCCGGCCTAACTATGTAACCCACAGTAGGTCGCAAATGGGTGAGTTAGGGGTGGAGAGTGAGCGTGGCAAGCTCAGCGCAGTTAATGCTGTGTTCACACTGCACGCTACCTGCATTAGCACGAGATCACCTAACGTCACCTCAATAGGTGGAGTTGTGTGTGCCGGCCTTAATGTGCCAGGCACTAAGGTAGAGGGCTCAGCGTTAACTGCCAGGAAAATGCTTTCCACGTCTCTCAGTTAATGCAGCAGTGTTGCACCTAAGGTGCCATTGCTTCAGAGCTTTTGCCACATTAAGTGCAACACCTTAGCGCCCTTTAGTAAGAGACCCTAAGTAATCTGTTAAAAAATGAGTCTCTTGGTGTCTACGTTTTTATTTATACTGAAGAAGTTTATTCCAAAATAATGTGTGTGTTTGAAGTGTTTTTTTTCCAAAGAAGACGTGACACGGCCTGCACTTAGCAGCTGTATGGAAAGCAATAGACTAGAATCACTATATTCAAGTTAAGAGTGCAGATGTCCTACCATTTGAGCTAAGGGAAGGATTTTTTTATTAACCACAGGGACAGTAGTCGAGGTTCCTGGTTTCTAGTGGAAGCCTGAAGACAGATATTTTGGAAAGGGTTAAATAGCTGTGTTGCATATTAGTATTTTATGCATGTCTGTACATTACTTAATGTATTCAAAAAATAAATTTTATTGAAAATCCCTAATTTAAATATTTTATTAAATAAAATAGGGGGATGCTTACTAAAATCTGGTAAGTTTTTGCACTAACTGCATGTTTTATACAAAGACTAACATGCAGGGAGGATAACTTTATAACGATCAGCTAGATTTACATAAATCTGGGCGATCTAATTACTTAGATGTTCTAATGTTGGCATGAGTTAATTCGGCATTCTGCTACTACTACTATTACCATTTATCATTTATATAGCGCTACAAGGCTGTACAGAGACATGTAAGTGACAATCCTGCTCCTAAGAGCTTACAGTTTAATGAAGACAGACAACACAACTGGGAACTAGGATATATCTAGGAGAATGGTAAGGAAGCATATGGAGGCGAACAAGAGACTGAGAGGATCAGGGTCCAAAAGCAGTCGCAAAGAAATGAGTTTTTAGCTTGGATTTGAACAGGGCCACAGATGGAGCCTGATGTACTAACTCGGGTAGTTTGTTCCAGGCGTAAGGAGCAGCAAGGTAGAAATATTGAAGTCTGGAGTTGGCAGTGGAAGAGAAGGGCACAGATAGAAGGGACAGGCCAGAAGAGTGGAGTTCCTGAGGAGCTGTGTAGGGAGAGAGAAGAGAGGAAAGTAGTGAAGAATTGTTGAATGAAGGCACTTATAGGTCAATAGTAGAAGTCTGAACTGGATGGATATGTTATTAGTAATTAGGTCCCATTGAATACCATGAGACCTGTGTTAAAATAATACTCGTTAATGGTGAATTAATGTGCAGTAACGTTAGCGTACCTTAGGAACTAGATCCCTTAATGCATGTATTTTGCTCTTGTTTTATAAAGAAAAGACATACTTCCTCCTGTTTTATAAAGTAAGTGTTAAACTAGGCATGAACACTTATGTTTCCCTTTCCACGTGCAGGACCCTAAAGGCAGGCAGAACGCCGAAGTCTCAATGCGTGGATGAGACAATGGTGCAAAGAAGAGATTTTTGGATTTGTTAGGAATTGGGCAGTATTCTGCAGAAGGGAGGGGCTTTTCTGAAAGGATGGGCTCTACTGATCTGGAGATAAAAAGGAGATAAAGCAGCTTTTAAACTAGATAATAGGGGAAAGCCCAGAGGTGCCTAGGAGCACATGATTTTGGAAGGATCTATCCTTAAAGGATACTAGCCAAAGAGGGAAGTTAGGGCATCCCGGCAGAGAGATTCCAATAAAGATAAAAATAACCCAGATGCCCTTAGGTACAGAGCTGAAATATTCCAAATGACCCCTATCAACTGATAACCAGATTAATATGAATAAAATACAACCTTTAAAATGCCTGTATGCAAATGCCAGAAGCCTAAAAAAAATAAGATGGGAGAGTTAGAATATATAACACTAAATGAAAGGTTAGATATGATTGGCATCTCAAAGACCTGGTGGAAGGACGACAACCAATGGGATACTGGATACAAACTATATTGCAATGATAGAGTAGATCAAATTGGTGGAGGGGTTGTGCTCTGTTAGAGAGGGCATTGAGTCACATAGGATTAAAGTTTTGCAGGAAACAAAATACAGCATAGAATCTCTATGGATAGAAATTCCATGTAAAAAGGGGACAGCGATGGCAGTGGGGGGGGGGGGGGGGACTACCGACCTCCTGGCAAGAATGAACAAATGGATAATGAAATGCTGAAAGAAATCAGGGAAGCTAACAAAAATTACAACACCGTAATAATGAGTGATTTCAATTACTCCGGTACCAACTGAGCCAGTGTAACAGCAGGACATGCTAGAGAGAGAGATAGTTTCTAGATGAAATAAATGACTGCTTCTTGGAGCAGCTGGTTCTTGACCCAACAAGAGGGGAAACTATTTTGGACCTATTCCTTAGTGGAACACAGGATCTGGTGCAAGAGATAAGGGTGTAGGGGCCACTTGGCAATAGTGATCATATCATGATCACATTTGATTTAATAAATGGAAGTAGGATGGCAAGGAAATCCACAGTACTACCTTTTAACTTTCAAAAGGGAGACTGCAATACAATGAGGAAAATAGTTAAGAAAAAAATAAAAGGAGCAGCTGCAAAGGTTAAAAATTTACATTAAGCATATGTGTTGTTTAAAAAGTACTATTTTGTAAGCCCAGACCAGATGTATTCCACGCTTTAAGAAAAGTGGAAGGAAGGCCAAAAAACTGCCAACATGGTTTAAAGCGAAATCAGAGTGGTTTTTGCCAAAAAAAGCAATTTTCAGGAAATGGAAAAAGGAGCCAAATGATGAACAAGGCATTGATAAGGCAGGCGAAGAGAGAATGTGAAAAGAAGTTTGCTGTGGAAGCAAAAACTCATAGTAAAAACTACAAGTACATTGATAGCAAAAAGCCTGTGAGAGAGTCAGTTGGATAAATGGATAATAGAGGGGTAAAAGGGACACTAATTAAGGATAAGGCCATAGTGGAGAGACTCAATGAATTCCTCGCTTCGGTCTTTACTGAAGAAGATGTAGGGAAATTACCCATGCCTGGAGTAGTATATAAAGATGATGTATTGGAAGAATTGAATGAAATATTGATAAACTGGGAAGATGTATTACAACTATTTGATAAACTGAAGAATAGCAAATCACCTGGACCAAATGATATATGAGATGGCAGACCTACTAGTCTATGAACTTTCATTAAAATCATCTGTAGTGCCATAAGATTGGAAAATGGCCAGTGTAACATCAATTTTTAAAAAAGGTTCAGGAGTGATCCGGGAAACTACAGACTGGAAAAGCCTGACGTCAGTACTGGATAAAATGGTAGAAAACTATTATAAAAATAAAATTACTGAACATGTAGATAGTCATGATTTAATGGGAGAAAGCCAACATGGATTTAGCCAAGAAAAGTCTTGTCTTACTAATCTGTTACATTTTGAAGATGTGAATAAACAGGTACGGGATTTTTCTGTCCCCCACTATTCATGGCCCCCCTGTTGCATCTAAGTTCCCCACCGGTTGTACGGGGAAGTTAGATGGGAGCGGGGAAGGGGCAGATTGGGGGCAGAGTTAGGGCAAGTGGTAGGCTGTCGCCGACCGTGGACATACAGGGCCAATTCTAATGTCAGCCCTGTACGTCTGGGGCTGGCAACTTCTACTGGGAAGTAATTCCACCTCCAAGATGGGCCCGGGGTGCGGATGGGGTGGGGGGCAGAGGACATTCCTCGCAACCTGACCCTGGCCTTAGGAGGCCAGATCGGGGGTCGGGCTGCGGGTAAACCAGCTCTACAGCCGGCGACCGGGGATCGCTGCTTTACAATGGAGCAATGATGCCATGGCAACCAGATGCCATGTTGCCATGGCTCCATTGTAAAGCCCTGACTGATTTAGTCGGGCATGTCTTGTAAGTTCAGGTTGAGCTGAATAGCAGTCCAGGACTGCATATTCAGGACTGTTCACGATTTTGATCCCGTGGGGCTAGACATTCCCCGTGGGATCAGAATCGCGACACCCTCTGTACATCTAGTTCAGACCGGACATACAGAGGACCTGGACATCTAGGACAGAATGAGCCTAGTAGGCAAAGGTGAGACACTTGATATAGTGTATCTGGATTTTCAGAAAGCCTTTGATAAGGTTCCTCATGAGAGACTTTTGGAGAAATTAAAAAGTCATGGGATTGGAGGCAGTGTACTACTGTGGATCAGGAGCTGGTTAAAAGATAGAAAGCAGAGGGCAGGGCTAAATGGCCAATTTTCTCAATGGAGAAAGGTGTATAGTTGAGTACCCCAGGGATCTGTGCTGGGCCCACTGCTTTTTAAGATATTTATAAGTGATTTAGAAATAGGAATAACACCTGAGGTGATCAAATTTGCAGAGGACACAAAATTATTCAAAGTTGTTAAAACGCAAGAAGATTGTGAAAAATTGCAAGAGGGCCTTGATAAATTGGAAGACTGGACATCTAAATGCAGATGAAATTTAATGTGGACAAGTGCAAAGTTATGCACCTAGGAAAGAATAACCGAAACTATGGTTATATGATGCACCTTAGAAACCACCACCCCAGGAAGAAGATTTAGGCATCATCATGGATAATATGTTAAAACCCTCTGCCCAGTGTGCAGCAGTGGCCAAAAAAGCAAATAAAATGCTAGGAATCATAAGGAAAGGGAATGGAGACGAAAATGAAGGATATTATAATGTCTCTGCATCGTTCCTTGGTATAACCGCACCTTGAATGTTGTGTGCAATTCTGGTAGCCATATTTTAAAAAAGGATATAGCAGAATTAGAAAAGGTACAGAGAAGAGCCACCACAATGGTAAGGGATGGAAAGGATATCCCTATGAGGAGAAGCTTAAAAGACTGGGCTCTTCAACTTGGAAAAGGGGGGAATATGATAGAGTTTTATAAATTAATGAATGGAGTGGAACTGGTAAATGTTGATTGGTTGTTTACGCCATCAAAAGGTAGAAAGACTAGAGGGCATGCAATGAAGCTACAATGTAACCCATTTAAGACTAATAAGAGAAAAATATTCTTTTCACACAACTCATAATCAAACTCTGAAATTTGTTACCGGAAGCTGTAGTAAAAGCTGTTAGTGTAGCTGGGTTTAAGAAGCCTTTGGACAAATTCCTGGAAGAAAGGTTCATGAACCATTATTGAAGAGGACCTGGGAAATTGTATTTATTTATTTATGTGTTTTTTTATATACCACCCCATCCAATAAATCAAGGTGTTTTACAAGGAGCAATTATCATTACATTTAACAGAAACCTTTTACAAATAAGTGAATCCCCGATCCCATGTAACAATTGCATAAAAGGTAACTATTTACATTGTAGTTATTATTTACATTATAATTATATTTGCAGTAACAGTGCTTTTGTTTTTTTAGAGAACTTGAGGTTGTATAGTATGTTCAATATTTTATTAATAGAATGGAAGTATTATGGGTTAGGTGTAGTCTAGCTAGTAAGGTGTTTCGTACTTAGCAAGGAGTCACCTATGGTGATCTAGTTATTGATCAGGTGACTATTTCTTCAAAGTATTCATGGAATAACCATGTTTTTAGAAGCTTGCAGAATACTTGATTCTCCCAAAGAAAATAAGATCCATAAACAACAGAGTTCCATAGTCCTGGTGCATAGAGAGAGAAGGTTCTGCTGAATGTTGAATAGTTACTTTTGGTGAATTCCGCCGGGGTAGCCAGGGAGTTTCTGGTATGGGTCCCCCTTTCTCTATTTGCTGGGTGGTCTGTAAGAGAATCCTTAAATAGGTAGGAGGTTCAGTCTGCAGGGTCTTGAAGATGGTATGTAAGTTTGTGTATTTTATCCTGCTATTTATTGGAAGTCAGTGACGTTTTTCCAATATTGGGGTGATGGGTTTTCTTATTGGGGTTTGTGTAATGGCTTCTGTGTCAACTGGAGGTACTGTGTGGTTTGCTTTGGGAAGCCAGTGAGTATTCCATTACTTAAGTCCAAGTGGGAGTGTACCATTGCTTGGAGCATTGTGCGAAAGTTGCTAGTGGAAAGGTCAAAGGTGCTGTAATGTTTTTATTTTGGAGTATATTGCTCTTGTAGTGCTAATGTGGCTGGTCATGTTTAGCTATCTATCAAATGTGATATCTAAGTATTTAATCTCCTTTTTGACCACCAGATATGCATCTTTTACTTGCCGGGTTGTTGGGGATATGAATGTTTCATCTCTCGATACATAGAGGACTTCTGTTTTCTTAATAGTGTGTGTTCAGGTTGTGTTCAGATAGCCATGAAGCTACTTCATTGAAGCATTTGGTTATCTTGGTCTGATCGGGGCTGTTAGCGTTTAGTGGGATGTACAACATATCATCTACGTATATGTGGTAATAGATGTTATGTTTTTGGATTATTTTTCAGATGGGCTGTATATAGAGGTTAAAAGGTAGTGCTGATAAGACAAAGCCTTGTGGAATTCCTTATAGTTGAGGAAATGGCTTGGATGAAATAGGACCTATTTTTACTTACAGTTTCCTGTCTGATAGGTAGGATGTGAACCATTGTAGTGGTGTGCCTTTGATTCCAATTTCTTGTAGTCTGGTAAGTAATAGCTGATGGTATATGGAATTGAATGCGGAGGATATATCTAGAAATATTAGTATGAAGGCGTTTTCCATTTGACCATGCCCCTTTATTTATTTATTTATTTATATAGTATACATTTGTATACCGCTACTTCCAGCCATCAGCAGCGGTTTGATTACAGATTGGAAATTGTCAAATCATGACAGGAAATTTTTGAGGTATCTTATCCATGAGTGTTATGAGTAGCATCTCTACTCCATGATTGTTCTGGAAGCCGTGTTGTTGAGAGTCTAGTGGAGAATGTGTTTCAGTGTGTTCTTGTAGTTGAATTTGGACAACATTTTTTCTATTATTTTTGCTAGTAGTGGTAGACTAGAAATTGGTCTATATGCAATAGGGTCTGGGATTGGGCTGCGGGGAATATCCTTGGGCCCCCACTGCCCCTTCCATGCCCTGGGCCTGCCATTCCCCAGCGATTAGGGAACTTATTCCACTTCCGAGATGGAATAAGTTCCCCATTCAAGTCGCCAGCCCCAGACAAACAGAGCCAATATTAGAATCTGCCCTCTACGTCCAGGGCCAATGACTGCCCACTGCCCGTCCTAATGCCGCCTCTGATCCGCCCCTTTCCTGTCCTGTCTAACTTCCCCGTACAACGTGCAGGGAAGTAGGACAGAACCAGGAAAGGGCACGAATAGCGGGGATGGACGTCCCAACAGGATGTCCATCCTCGCTATTCGTGGCTCAGAATGACCTCTTTACTGTTTCTCTGGGTATAAGTATGAGGTCAAATGTGTTTCCTCTTGTGTGTGGATCCACTGATTATCCCAAGATGAGCACTGTGGAACCTGCGTGCCTTTTTGGAGACCTGCCAGGTACTTATCGCCAATGTAACACCAATTTTTAAAAAGGGTTCGAGGGGTGATCCGGGAAACTACAGACCAGTGAGCCTCACGTCAGTACCGGGAAAAATGGTAGAAACCATCATAAAGAATAAAATTACTCAGCATGTAGATAGTCATGGCCTAATGGGAGACAGCCAACATGGCTTTAGACAAGGAAGATCTTGTCTTACTAATCTGTTATGTTTTTTTGAAAGTGTGAATAAACAGGTGGACAAAGGTGAGTCGGTTGATATAGTGTATCTGGACTTTCAGAAAGCCTTTGACAAGGTCCCTCATCAGAGACTTTTGGCAAAACTAAAAAGTCATGGGATAGGAGGCAGTGTACTACTGTGGATCTGGTTAAGAGATAGAAAGCAGAGGGTTGGGCTAAATGGACAATTTTCCCAATGGAGAAAGGTGAATAGTGGTGTACCCCAGGGATCCCTGCTGGGTCCGCTGTTTTTTGACATATTCATAAATGACATGGAAAGTGGAATAACAAGTGAGGTTATCAAATTTGCAGATGACACAAAACTATTTAAAGTTGTTAAAACCCAAGAGGATTGTGGAAAATTGCAAGAGGATCTTGATAAATTAGAAGACTGGGCATCAAAATGGCAGATGAAATTTAATGTGGACAAGTGCAAAGTTATGCACCTAGGGAAGAACAACCCAAACTATGGTTATACAATGCAAGGTTCCACATTAGGAACCACCACCGAGGAAAAAGATTTAGGCGTCATTGTGGATAACATGTTAAAACCCTCGGCCCAGTGTGCAGCGGCAGCCAAGAGAGCAAATAGAATGCTAGGTATCATAAGGAAAGGAATGGAAAATAAAACAAAAGATATTATAATGCCTCTATATCGTTCCATGGTGAGACTGCACCTTGAATATTGTGTGCAATTCTGGTCGCCGTATCTTAAAAAGGATATAGAGCTATTAGAAAAGGTTCAGAGAAGAGCCATCAAAATGGTAAAGGGGATGGAAGGATACTCCTATGAAGAAAGGCTAAAAAGGTTAGGGCTCTTTAACCTGGAAAAGAGACGGCTGAGGGGAGATATGATAGAAGTCTATAAATTAATGAACAGAGTGGAACGGGTAAACGTAGATTGATTGTTTACATTATCAGAATATAGAAAGACTAGGGGACATGCAATGAAGCTACAGGGTAAACAATTTAAGACTAATAAAATAAAATATTTTTTCACTCAACGTATAATCAAACTCTGGAATTTGTTACCGGAGGATGTAGTAAAGGCATTTAGTATAGCTGGGTTTAAAAAAGGTTTGGACAAGTTCCTGGAGGAAAGGTCCATAAACCATTATTAAGAAGGGACCCAGGATATCAATGCTTGACCCAGTACAAGCATTGTGGAACCTGTGTCTTTTGGGGAAACTGCTAGGTATGTATGACCTAGATTGGCCACTGTTGGAAACAGGATACTGGGCTTGATGGACCTTGATCTGACCCAGTATGGCATATCTTATGTTCTTATGTTCTTATGACCTAGATTGGCCATTGTTGGAAGCAAGATACTAGGATTGATGGACCTTGGTCTGACCTAGTATGGCATTTCTTATGTTCTTGGGCTGGTGTAAATGCCTAGAATTTGTAAGAACATATTTATGTTATAGTATTTTATAACTTGCATGTGTGAATTTGGGCTCCACCCACAGTCCACCTATATTCCATGCCTGTGCACTCACACAGTGAAAGCATGCTATCAGATGTGCACATTTTCAAAATAGTGACAGACTACATTACGCACATAAGTAGCTGTTTATGCATGCAAACCATCAAAATACCATAATTTGCATGTGTGAATGCACACACAAATTTAGAAGGCCTTATAAAATTACCCTCAGTTACTTCAGAGCCTGTGCACTAATGTATGGGGCGTGGTCAACAAATGCCCTGCAGTTAACACACAGGACACACATTTGCTGCATGAGCCCATGTTAAATGCAGATATTATGGATGCATCTGAGCTATCTGTCGGTGCAATTAATGCAGGCTGTAATGCTTAGAAAGGAACCCTGATCATGCAGATAATACACAACCTCCCTCCCTAATGCTAGCCCTCCCAAGCCGGATATTTCCCCGATCACATACCTCTCCTTTCTAATCCCCCCCCCCTCCAAGAGCATCATCCAAACCCTCCCTCCCAACCCCTCACCAAAACGTACTGGGGTATCCCTGCTGGTTTAATGGATGGGGCAAGAATGATGTTTTCTGCTGGGCTTCAAAACAGTGGCTATGGCCGTTAGTAGTATCTTGTGGTATGACTGCTAGGGATCAATCTGTTAAATAATACAGATCAGAGAATTAGACTGGCATCATGTATTTACAGTAAAAATAATTTGTGAGGTACCAGAGGAAAACTGGAATAGCAAGAGCATTTCAGTGAGAAAACTGGAAGTTTGCAGCCAGGGGGAGGTGGAAGAAGCACAGAGACCAAAGACTACCCTGGGGAAAAAGTTAAATGTTGTCTACAGTTGGAGGGAGGTAAAGAGGCGGTCATGATGAAAAACAAATTGTTGTATGTGCAAGCTGCTCTGGCCACATATTCATGGGAAACAGGGCCCAAAGGAATGGATATATCTTTTCATGCCTTGGCTAAGTATGAGATTTTCTCCTTTACAATCTTTGTTGTAATTCAAACATTGATAATGGTCTCCCAGGCAGATGTAATAATCTGATTTTAAAAACAAGTCTTCAAAAGAGCACTTCCCTTAAATATGAATGACAGCAGCAACATGAAGACTAAGTAGCCCACCAGTCTGGAAAGTCTGTGGGCATTTTTAAACCATGGGTCTTCTAGAAGATTTTCAAAGGAAAACGATAGTTAGTTTTCCTATGAAAAGTGACTACATAGTTCATTGGTTTAATGTACCAATGAGCTTTGTACCCGCAGTTTGGATAGGCAGACAATGATTGCAAAACACCACAAATAGATTTGAAAATATAATCTATGGGACTGATATTGAGCTAGGCTAATTTTTGAAGGGCTATGGCCCTCATCAGTGCATAGCCCGCCCTGCCAACCTCTAACCCGGATATTCAATGCCACAGTGACAACATTAAATATCTGGGGATCTCTGCACATACCAGAAGCTACCGAAGCTAACCGGGCGGCAGTGATATTGCATGCTGTCCGGTTAGCTCAAGTGCTTTAAAGATAGGCAAATGCCTTTCGAAAATCAGGCCCTATGTGCATTGTTTTCCATTTCTACCCTAGACACACTCCTGGCAGTGCCTCCCCTCAGTGTAAAATTATGCTAAAATTATGTGTTGTGAAAACCTAGCTACAATGGGCCAGATTAACCTCTGGTGTATCCCTAGGCACAGGAAGGGGCGGGGGTCTCCTTTTGAAGATCTAGGAATGGATAAGGGCCCCCTTCTGAAGCTGTAGCTTTAAAGCAAGAAGGAGTCACTTCCAAAGATTTCCATGATCAATATTGCCGCCTCCTTGTTCACACCTTGGACCCAACCTATTAAAGCTACTCAGAATTCTCCAGAACTGTTAGTGGCCGGCCTTCACTGCTTTAAAATGGATCTGGATATTTAGTGCTGGGCCATAAAGTTAGCACAGGTTAAAGTTAGGACAGCCTTTCATCTGTCCTAAATGTAGGGGGCTTAAATAACTGCTTAGCGACTGAATATAGCCACTAACTGGCCGCCTCACTTCATCCCTGGAATGTCCCATCACTAACCAGATAGTAACGGGACATTCAGATCACCTGTGGGGGATATTCAGTGCTGCTGAATTTCCCAGTGAGCAAAATTTATGGGCACAGTGTGCTGCCATACGTGAATGAAATGCATACATTAAGATCAGACAGTTGGAAAGTCTAGAAGCACATGCAGACCCAAAAGCACGTTTAACCCCAAGGTTTTATTTGAGCACTAGGCCTCTCTGTGAAGAGCATTCAGCTCAGACCAATTATTCTAGATTAATAGTGGGTACTTTATAGATGTGTTCCTTCATATTGCTACCCTTGAAATAGCCGTGTTCCTGTAGAATTGCTGATTGGCTGAGTTACACATCTGTAGTGAGGACTTTGCACAAATAACTGGGTTTTTTGCTCATTGTTCACCATGGCATATATTCACCACAGGCTATATATTTTATCTTAGTTAATCTTACATGGTGCCCAAAAAAACAGGGTGCCATTGAAATGGATTCCAGCTAAATCAACAGGGCCTATTTCCTATGGGCCGGCTGGTTGTTGGTTCTAGCCCTGGCTGAAATATTTCCTCACATCATACATACAGGCACAATGAATGCCTTCCCTAAAGAACTTACAATCTAAGAAGGTGTATGATGCAATAGGAAGTCCAGAAAAACTGTGGCCTAATAAGGAACAGGATAGATCGCAGGTAAAAGTGAAGGGCTGGGATCTAGACCTTAATTCTACACACTTTGACCCTGGGCAAGCCCCATTAGCGCCATATGCTACAGGTATCCACTTTGATTGGACGTTCTGCAGAGGAGAGGATATAGTTATACTAGAGCATTTATTGAGGGCACCATATAAATGCCTAAATGAAAATAAAACAGTATACCAAAAGTGATAGCGAGCATGAGAAGTAGTAATTGAACTCATACCTTGGTATTTGAAGAGGCCACTAAACTCAGAATTAATCAGCACTTCAGACCCTCACAGAGTGAATGGCATAAATGTGTTATTCAGGGCTTCCCAAACCTCTTCTATGGACAAGATGTCCACAATGAATATGCACAAGATAAATTTACATATTCTAGCTCTCCTGTCCTTGGGACCCTACAGCCAGCTCATCACTATAACTAATATTTTTATTCAAGCTGTCCATTTGCCCCTTCACTGCAATTTACTTACAACTTTCATTTGGATGGAGAAATCCTAGCATGTGAAAAGAGTTCACAAAGGAGTAATTGGGGAAAAGGGTGTGAGGTGCAACTACTGTTAATAATAATGAGGAGGGCTCCAATTGATAAGTTGCAAGGGGACACCAGAAACCCTAACACCAGCCCTGGACCCCAGAATAGTGTTTCAGAATGGAGATGTCTAATAGTCTAGTGATTAGAGTAGTGGGTTTAAAGCTAGGTGGCCAGGGTTGAAATCCAAGTGCTGCTTCTTGTGATCTTAGGCTAGTTACTTAATTCTCCATTTTCTCTGTACCCTCTGGATATTTAAGGACACAACAAGCACTTTCCTGATGCCTGTTTGTGCCTGGAGCAGGTCTAAATGTGGACACACCTGCAGACATCCCTGATGTTTCTGAAATAGAATGGGGATAATTAAGTTCATTGCATCTCCTCAGACATGCCTCCACCACACCCCCTGCATACTTGGACATCCCCATACCAGAGGCATCTCTAAAAGTCAGCTTTTAAAATGCCCCCCCCCCCCCGGCATTTTGTTCTTATAAAATACTAGCATAAGTAACAGAAATCATGCCTTGAATGCAGGTATGGCCATTTATACCTGCTCAAGAAGCAGGTGTAAATATCCACGCATAACATTTGCAAGTATGCATATAAGTTAAAGTATTTTATAATCTATGCACATGCTTGCAAATTTTGTCCATGCTCCACCCAGACCAACAGGCCATCTATGTATATATGTGGCTGCATAGATGTGAAAATGACTTTCTAAAAGTATGCTCTATTTACTCGGTTCTTCAATTAAAATTGCACAGACTTGTGGAGGGTAATTTTATAAGGGATACCTAGCTGAAACATTTTAAAGTGCGTTAAACCCATTTTATAAATACAAGTAATCACCTACTTATCTTTATAAAATACTAGAATAAGTGGACTAACATGGGCACACATTGAAAGCTTGGGCATTTACACTGTGCCTATATTTTTCAGATATGCATGTAAATTGTAATGTTTTATAATCTCTATGTGTACTTATGCTCTCTGCTCGCACATAGCCCAAACTCCTCCCACGTGCACACCCACTGGCAAAGTACATGCCTGATGCCAAAGCACATACTTCTATGCTAGTCGGTATTTTGTATGAAGCATTTTGCATGCCTGGAGGGCCACATGCGCTTGGCAAGACTATAAAATTACCTTCCTCATGTCCAAGTCGGGGCTCTCACCCAGTCCTAGGGCCACACCCAGCTCTGAGTCACAGTTTCAGAATATCCACAATCAATGTGCATTGCATAGATTTGCGAGGAATTCCTTCACTATATGCGAATTCATTGTAAATATGGCTGGGTGTATCCTGAAAACTGGGAGAAGACTCACTCATTCAAGTAGCAATGACTTCTAGGGAGACCATTTTTGGCAGCTAAAGCTCAAGTGGAGACATTAAATATTGTAAATTAAAATAATAAAAGTTGATAAAACATTCATAGAATGACATGCGAAACATACTCGACATTGAGATATTTATAGATCCTCTACCGGAATCACAAAACTACATTTTGTTTTAGGTCTTAGCATTTCTACTCAAGACGAAAGCTCGACTGTTGAACAACAGAATTCTCCAGCTACTTCTTTCCATAGTTGGGACTGCAGAACTTGGGTGTGGTTCATTGGCAATCCAAAATCACAATGCATTCCAGAATATTCTGTGTGACTTGGAGGTGAAATTATTATTATTGTTATTACTATTATCTGTAATGTTCTATTTTTATGGTGCATGAATTTTTTTAAGACACCTGCAATGCATTTCTCTTATCATAGATGCACATGCAGTAGCCATACAGCTTTGAACATTACTTGAAGAGAAAACCTTAAGATGACAAAAACCTGCATAGACCAGAGAGATTGTAGTTTTCTAAGCTTATTTTAAATTTATTAAATGACCATAGGCTATGTTACTAGATGTGGGGGCTCAGTGGGGTACATTAATAGGTTTGGGGGTGTTAGTGGGGTATGTTAGTGGCTTGATTCAGTAGATGTCAATGAGATGTATCTTTGGGCTGGGGGAGTTCAGTGGGTGGGTAGTTGAGTGAGTTGATGTGTTATGAAATTTAGTGAGTGGGGAGGCTAGAATTGGGGCTTCTGAGGCTATCTCATCTGGGAGCTCCAGATTTGGTATTTTCAGATGTGGGGCTCTAAACCTGGCCTTTCTGGGTGTGGGTATTTCAAAAGTATTTTTTCAGGGTAAAGGGGACCTTGGAATTGGGATTGCTGAGCCAGAGAGTTTCACATTTATTTTATAATTCAATAGTTTGAGATAGTTAACTTTCACCATTAACTATTGAAATTACAATGGTAGTAGAGTAAGAATTAAACATTTTTTAACTCAGATTTTTTTTACTGCGCTTATTTTTTGCACTCATTGTTCTAACTAGTGTGTGAGGTACATGCTGTTTTTTTTTTACCACATTCTTACATTGGTCTTCAAATATGTTGTAGTTGTGCTATAGTTGAATTGTGCAAATGAAAATGAGCATAACACTGAATATTAATGGATTATATAGTAAAAGTGTATAAGTAGAGTGCAGGAGTAGCCTTATGGCTAGAGCATTGGCTTGCAAACCAAGAGACCATGGTTTGATTCCCACTAGCACTCCTTGTGGCCTCAGGCAAGTCACTTAATCCTCCATTACCTCAGAAAAATCCAAGTTATCAATGTCCCTGTTTAATGTACATTACCATGTTTAAATTACAATGTAAACTGCTTTGACTGAAGGATAAAGTAGTATTCTCAGTCTCAGCATTGCTTTTTTTTTAATTAACAAATTAATTTCTGTAGTTAAACTCAGTATCCTGAAATTTTCATCAAGATGATTTTATATTTCAGCTTTGGTTGAATACTCCAGACAATCTGGACCTTGTTCTCTTTTCACATCTTATTGCCATCTTCAAAGACAAAAGGTAAGAACATGCATCTGACACTATAGAGTCTATTCCTATAAACAGTAGAAACATCGGCCATATGATCTTTTTCTGCCATCATGTTTCTATCTAGTCTGCCCTTCCATATCAACTACTATAGTCCCTTTTTTACCTTTAGAGATCTTCTATGTTTTGTCCCATGCTTTCTTGAATTCAGGTACTAGCCTCATCTTTACTACCTCCACTGGAAGACATGCATCTACTACTCTTTCCATAAAGAAATATTTCCGCATATTGCTCCTGAGTCTATCTCCTTTCACCTTCATCCTATGCCCCCTCATTGCAGAGCTTTCTTTTAATTGAAAGAGGCTCTCCTTCTGTGCATTTATGTCATGGAGGTATTTAAACATCTCTATCATATTTCCTCTATTTTGGCTTTCCTCTAGAGTATACATATTTAGATTTTTAGTTTATAACCAAGACCACTGACCATTTTGGCAGACACCCTCTGCACAGACTCCATCCTGTTTATATCCTTTTGAAGGTGTGGTCGCTAGAATTGCACACACTGTTCCAAATGAGGTCTCGCCAAAGACTTACACATAGTCACTATCACCTCCTTTTTTCTTCTGGCCATTCTTCTCCTTATGCATGCAGTAATCCTTCTGGCTTTTGCTGTTGTCTTTTCTACCTATTTAGCCACTTTAAGATCATCAGAAACAATCATGCGAGGTCCCGCTCTTCTTTTGTGGACAGAAGTTCTTCATACCATACACTGCACAGCTCACTTGGATTTTTGCGTCACAAATGCATGACCTTACATTTTTTAGCTTTAATTCTCAGCTACCAAATTCTCAATCATTTTTCAAGCTTAGCTGATCCCTCCTCATATTATCTTCTTCTTCCTGGGTGTCTACTCTGTTGCAGATTTTGGTATCATCCTCAAAGAGGCAATCCTTACCCAACAGCCCTTCCTCAATATCACTAAAAAGAATCAGACTAAGGACAGATCCCCGTGGCACACCACTGGTGACATCCTTTCCCCATAGTGAGCTCCATTTAACTGTACCCTTTGTCGCCTCCCACTCAACCAATTTCTAAACTAGTCAGTCATTTTAGGGTCCATCCCTAGGGTGCTCAATTTATTTATAATTAGCAAAAAAATTGTCTAAACAAAAACCAGCATTATAATCAACAAACAATATGCAAAATCCTGAATACAAAATTAGTTAAGGAAGGACCTCAAAAACAGCAGAGCAGTTAATACTTCTTGCAGATGATCCTGAACAAATCAAGGCCATAAAGCAAGAGACACTCAATTAACTCATCCTTGGTCCTCTAAGATTCTTAAAACAGAAGCCGTAATGCCCCAACCTGGGGACAAATTAATTTTTAAATTATTATTGTTTGTTTAAATTATTCATTTTTTTCTAAATTCTTGAAACTATTAAATGTTGAAAATAATTTATCACTGAAAATGTGTGTGCATATCAGCAGACAGGTAAAAACATAAAAAAAGGTAGAAAATCAGTAAATATCCAAGGAATATCTGACACAATATTGTGTTTCAACTTATCTGCATCGGGGATATAAACGGTCTTCAGAGGATCACAAAATGCTGTCCAAAATTAACAAAAGAGTCCATGTCCATATATACTCCACAATAGCTGTAGGCAGACAGAGTGAAATAAGCAGCGTTCAACCTCTCAGCTATATAAGAGAGAACAGTCAGAAGATCACGTGCGGCAAAGCATTCAATCAAATGAATAATTTTGTACAATCAATCAGGTTAATCCGGGCTACCAGCCAGTGGGATAAATGAAGTTAGGAGTAGTACAAACATTCAGAGAAGTATCATCCAATTAATGCTGAGATTTAAACCCAAAGGTTCCTTCAAACACTGGTACTGTAAGAACAGATCATATCTACCCTGTCCTGCAGCAGTTGCACTGGCTTCCAGTGAATGTCAGATCAAAATTCAAAACACTCCTAATTATCTTTAAAATATATAATCATCTATCAGCAGCTACACTGCAGAGTATTATAACAAGGGATATTATTAATAGGCCTAGAAGAAACAACAGTAATAATGACAATAGAATTGGCACTCCTTCTGGATTTTGTAAGACCAAACAAGCGACTTCAAGAAGAGTTCCTTCATTACATGCATCTAGACTTTGGAACTCTTGCTGAATGGGCCTAAGGACTATTTTATTTATTTATTTGGCTGCATTTATATCCTGCTTTTCACCAGGTCAAAGTGGTTGGGGGATACATTTAACATGAGGGGATATGAGACACATACACTAATACTTACAGGGAACATGGGCAATGGAGGGTTAAGTGGCTTGCCCAGGGCCACAAGGAGCACCTGTGGGATGAGAAACCCCAGTCCTTCTGGCCTGAGGTTGCTGTCCTCTAGTGGGATTTGAACCACTGACCTTGCAGCCTGTGGTACCTTGCCCCAACCACTAGGCCACTCCTCCCTCTATGAGTGATATTAAAGATTTTTGGAAAGCCCTAAAAACTTTGCTTTTTGCAGAAACGTATGAGCTAGTAGACAATTAATAATTTCTACCATCTAGCCTACTATTACTTACATCAACTCATCTTTTAATTTTAATTTTAACTTTGTTTAATGTTATGTATAATGTTTTATATACCTCATGTTATTTGTCACCTTCCGTTTGTAATGTGTCCACTTTGATTGTAGGATAAAGTGGGATATAAATCTGTCTAAATAAATAAACACACACAATTTAAACATCCAAAAGTGCTCACGAATATTCAATATTTTCTCCAAATCTCCCCCTCTCCAAGTAAGGGAGATGCAATCAAGCACCCACAATCGGAGATCTGCAATTGTATGAACAAACTTGGCCCAATGAGCCACTAGAGGTGCAGTTTCAACTATGTTTACAATATGATTCTTATGCTCTTTGAGTCAAACACACACTTAAAGAACATAAGATATGCCATTCTGGGTCAGACCAAGGTCCATCAAGCCCAGTATCCTGTTTCCAAAAGTGGCCAATCTAGGTCATAAGTACTTAGCAGTTTTCCCAAAAGACACAGGTTCCACAATGCTTGTATTGGGTCAAGCAGTGATATCCCGGGTCCATTTTAACAATGGTTTATGGACATTTTCTTCCAGGAACTTGTCCAAACCTTTTTTAAACCCAGCTACACCAATAGCTTAAACTACATCCTCCGGTAACAAATTCCAGAGTTCGATTACACATTGAGTGAAAAAAGATTTTCTCTTATTAGTCTTAAAAAGGTTACCCTGTAGCTTCATTGCATGGCCCCTAGTCTTTCTATATTCTGATGATGTAAATCGATCTATGTTTACCCGTTCCACTCCATTCATTAATTTATAGACCTCTATCATATCTCCCCTCAGCCGTCTCTTTTCCAGCTTGAAGAGCCCTAACCTTTTTAGCCTCTCTTCATAGGCGTATCCTTCCATCCCCTTTACCATTTTGGTGGCTCTTCTCTGTACCTTTTCTGATAATGCTATATATGTTTTTAAGATATGTGAAGCAGAATTGCACGCAATATTCAAGGTGCAGTCGCACCACAGAACGATACAGAAGCATTATAATATCCTTTGTTTTATTTTCCAATCCTTTCCTTATGATACCTAGCATTCTATTTGCTCTCTTGCCACTGCTGCACACTGGGTGGAGACTGTTAACGTGTTATCCATGATGACACCTAAATCTTTTTCCTGGGTGGTGGTTCATAATGTCGAACCTTGCATCGTGTAACCCTAATTTGAGTTGTTCTTTCCTAGGTGCATAACTTTGCACTTGTCACATTAAATTTCATCTGCCATTTGGATGCCCAGTCTTTTTTCCAATTTATCCAGATCCTCTTGCAATTTTCCACAATCCTCATGGGTTTTTAACAACTTTAACTAGTTTTCTGTCATCTTCAAATTTGATAACGTCACGCATTATTCCCATTTCTAGGTCATTTACGAATATGTTAAAAAGCAGCGAACCCAGCACAGATCCCTGGGGTACTCCACTATTCACCTTTCTCAATTGGGAAAATTGGCTATTTAGCCTTACCCTCTGCTTTCTATCTTTTAACCAGTTTCTGATCCTCAGTAGTGCAATGCCTCATATCCCAGAACTTTTTAGTTTTGCCAAAAGTCTGATGAGGGACCTTGTCAAAGGCTTTCTGAAAGTCCAGATACACTATATCAACTGACTTACCTTTGTCTACCTATTTATTCACACCTTCAAAAAAAACATAACAGATTAGTAAGACAAGATCTTCCTTGTCTAAAGCCATGTTGGCTGTCTCCCATTAAGCCATGACTATCTACATGTTCAGTAATTATGTTCTTTATGATGGCTTCTACCATTTTTCCCAGTACTGTCGTCAGGCTTACCGGTCTGTATTTTCCAGGATCACCCCTGGAAGTCTTTTTAAAAATTGGTGTTATATTGGCCATCCTCCAATCTTCAGGTATTGCAGATGATTTTAATGATAGTTCACAGATTATAATAGAAGGTCTGCAATCTCATATTTCAGTTCTTTCAACTCCCTTGGATGTTTACCATCCAGTCCAGGTGATTTGCTACTCTTAAGTTTATCAAATATTTGTAATACATCTGGGTATAACAACATTTCTTTCAATTCTTCCACAGTATCACCTTTAATACCACTTCAGTCATGGGTAACATCCCTACATATTCCTCAGTAAAGACCAAAACAAAGAATTCATTCAGCTTCTTCACTATGGCCTTGTTCCCTCTTAGTGTCCCTTTTACCCTTCAATCATCTAATGGTCCAACTAACTCTCTCACAGGTTTTTTTTGCTACCAATGTACTTGAAAAAGTCTTTATTACATGTTTTTACTTCCACAGCAAGCTTCTTCTCAAATTCTCTCTTTGCCTGCCTTATCAATACCTTGTATCTAACTTGCCTGTGCTTGTGCTGTTTCCAGTTTTCATCATTTGGCTCTTTTTTCCATTTCTTGAAAGATGCTTTATTGGCAACAGCCTGTCTGACCTCACATTTAAACCATGCTGTCAGTTATTTGGACATCTTTCCACCTTTCTTTAGCATGGAATACAGGTGGTCTAGGCTTCCATTATAGTATTTTTAAACAACACCCAAGCTTGATGTAAGTCTTTAACCTTTGCAACTGCTCCTTTTAGTTTTTTCTTAACTATTTTCCTCATTTTATCATAGTCTCTCTTTTGAAAGTTAAAAGGTAGTACTGTGGATTTCCTTACCATCCCTTCTCCATTAATTAAATCAAACGCAATCATGCTACGATCACTATTGACAAATGATCCCAACACCCTTATCTCTTGCACCAGATCTGGTGTTCCCCTCTGGTCGGTTCATGAACTAGCTGCTCTAAGAAGCAGTCAGTTATTTCATCTAGAAACTATTTCTCCCTATCATGTCCTGGCGTGACACTGACCCACTCAATACCAGGGTAATTGAAATTACCCATTATTATTACTGTGCTCTAACTTTTGTTAGCTTCCCTGATTTCTTTGAATATTTCATCATCCATTTGTTCATCCTGGCCAGGCGATCAATAGTATACCCCCACTGCCATTGCCTTCCCCATTTTACATGGAATTTCAATCCACAGAGATTCTACAGTAAATTTTGTTTCCTGCAAAACTTTAATCCTTTGTGACTCTATGCCCTTTCTAACATAGAGCGCAACTCCTCCACCAATTTGATCAACTGTATCATTACGTTATTGTTTGTACTCAGGTATCAGTGTCCCACTGGTCGTCCTCTTTCCACCATGTCTCTGAGATACCAATCATATCTAACCTCTCATTTAGTGCTATATATTCTAACTTTCCCATCTTATTTTTTAGACTTCTAGCATTTGCATACAGGCATTTTAGAGACTGTATTTTATTCATATTAATCTGGCTATCGGTAGGCAGGTGTGATTTCAAATCTTTAAGCTATGTCTGCTCCATACTCAAGGACATTTGGGTTACTTTTGTCTTTATTGGAACCTCCCTGCTGATATGCCTAACTTCATTTTTTTGGTAGTATCCTTCAAAGATACATTGTTCTTAACCATGTGCTCTTGAGCAACTTTCCTTTTCATGTGACCTACATACACCATCATGCAGGGGCACATAATCATATACACAGCCCATATAGAATTACAGTCTGAATACATTCAGCTTTTATAGCAGAAACCATCTGAGTGTAGCCATGATTTCCCACTGATAGGATAATCATACCACAAATATTGAACACACATTAAATGGCCAGGTTGGGTGGTAGGCTTATCTTCAGGCAAGGAGTATCGGGTAAGAATCTCACCCAAATTGTTCCCACATTTATATGCTATCTTGGGAATGTCTTTCAAAGCCAGATGAATACTAAGAATTGACCAATGTTTCTTCATAGAATGCACAATCTGGTGGGACCCTGTAAAATAAGGACGAACACAAACCAGGGAGTCATCAGCTATAGGTTGATTATACTGAAGAAGAAGATCTTGTTGGGCATATTTAGCATGGTGGAAAGCCCACATCACAGAGGAGCAGGGATATTTCTTAGTTGCAAATCTCTGAAACAGAAGTTTGGATTCAGCTCTAAAGGCCAGATCCATAGAACAAACTCAACATGCCTGAAGGAAATTGACTAGTAGGCAAATTTGATTTCAATAGATATGGATGAAAACTTCCAAACTGTAGAAGGGTATTTCTGTAACACTCTTCCCATAAATACTAGTTGAAAATCCAGAAAGCTTTTTCTCCAATAGCACATCAAGAAATACGAACATTGTAGGATAGTAATTCATTTTAAACTGAAAATTCACATCTAAGGAATTCAACCAAAGCTTGAACTCTTTTAGTTCATTTTCAAAACCAGTCCATAAGCAGAAGACATCATCCAGGTAGTACTGCCGCATGGTGATATGGTGAAAATATCGAGATGTATATAAATGTCAATCTTCTAAGTGAGCTACTTACAGCGATGCTATTGAGAGAGCCAGCATGGCCTCTATGGCCACACCATGGCATTGTTGCTATAAGGTGCCATTAAACCAAAAATAATTGCAGGTCAAAACCAAAGTTATAATATCGTCCATAAAGCCCAAAGATACTCAGAGGGCCTTCAACCTGACTCATGGAATGAAGAAAAATGCCCAAAGCCTCAGTCTGTGGAATGTTTGTATAAAGCGCAGTGATGTCCATAGACACTAAAAAAGATACCACTGAGGCATCAGTACAGTCTTCAAGCAATCGCAACAAATACACTGTATCTTGTATATAAGAGGGAATTTGTTTCACTATAGGGGGTAAAAAAAAAAATCAATGAATTTAGATAGTGGTTCTGATACTGAAACACGAGTAAAGACAATTGGTCTACCTGGAGGTTTCTGAACATTTTTATGAATCTTCAGTAGAAAATAAATCAATAGAGTATCTAGATGTCGTTCAAAAAAAATTCTCATTTCTTAGAGGTAAGAAACCCCTGAGAAAAAGCCATATCCAGCAAACAATTGATATTATTCTGAAGTGTCAATGTTGGATCAGAAGACAACGCAGTATAATACTTGGTATCAGATAACTGGCGTATAGCTTCTTCCAAATAAGCTGTTCAAACTTGAACTATAATCTCACTTCCTTTATCCATCCTAGAGATAACAACCGAGTCTTCATTATGAAGCTGAGACAGAGCCAGGTGTTCACCCTTAAATAATGTTGAAACAGATTGGGGTCCTCAAACTGGCCAATATCCTGCAACACCATGTCTTTAAAAGTACTAACAGAATCCATTATCCCTGGAGGGATCCAGGAAGACTTCGAATGAACTAGCAAAATATCAGGGGCAGAAGGGTGAGACAAAAAATATGTTCAGTTGTAATTTGCAGATAAAGGCATGAAATGCAATATGAAACCTAAAAGAGTCATGGTAAACAGTAGGAACAAAGCCAAGATCCTGATTCAGTACAACCAAATGTATTGGTGAAGTCATCTGTGCGGAATGGGGTCAAAAGCTTTACTGAAATCTAAGTATTCCACATCTAAGGCTCTCCCTTGGCCCAACTCCCTGGTCACCCAGTCAAAGAAATCAATCAGATTTATCTGACAAGACCTGCCTCTAATAAACCCAAGCTGCCTCAGATCCTGCAATCCATTGGACTCCATAAACCTCACTATCCTCTGTTTTAACAGTATTTCCATTAATTTACTCACCACAAAAGTCAGACTGACAGACTTGTATTTCTCAACCTCATCCTTACTTTTGCTTTTCTGTAAAGGTACCACATGTCCCTATGTCCAATCCTCTGGAACATTCCCAACTCTAAGGAAATATTGAAAAAGTCAGACAGTGGAGCCACTAGAACTTCCCCCAGTTCCTTCAATACTCTCGGATGTATCCCATCTGGCCCCATTACTTTCTCTACTTTTAGTTTAGCTAGTTGCTGAAGAACACAGTCTTCTAAAAATCATTCAAGAACTCCTTCACTTCTGTTCCTATTTGTGAGTATTTTCTGAGATCCTGCTCCGGGCACTTCACCTGTTAACATAGAACAAAAATATTTGTTAAGCAATTCTGCTTTATCCTCATCAGCTTCTACATATTCCTCCCCTTCACCTTTGAGTGTGACAATACCACTTTTCCACTTCCTCCTCTCACTAACATATTTGAAAAATGCCTTGCTTCTCAATTTTATTGCATTGACTATTTCTTCTTCTTTTTGTGTCTTTGCTTTCCTGACTACTTTTCTAGTTTCTCTAAGTTTTTCCAAATACTGATGCTTGTCTTCCTCTTTTTTTGATCTCTTGTATTTTATAAAGGCCACCCTCTTTTTCTTCAGCTTTTCACATACTTCTTTTGAGAACCATAGTGGCCTCCTTTTCCTTTTACATTTATTTACCTTTCTAATAAAAAGGTTTGTTGCCCTTAAAATAGCCCCTTTCAGTTTTGCCCATTGCTTTTCTACATCCCCCAGCTGTTCACATCCTGCTAACGACCCCTTGAGGTATTGTCCCATCTTGGAAAAGTTAGTCTTCCTAAAGTCTAATACCCTCACTTTTGAATGGACTATCAGACCTACTCCTAATACTTAAACCATACCATCTAGTGATTAGTGGCTGCAAATTAATCTCCCACTATAACATCAGAAACATTTTCCCCATTGGTAAGTGTCAGGTCCAGTATGGCCCCTTCATGTGTGGGTTCTTTTACTAGTTGCCGGAATAGTTCTCCCTGTAGAGAATCCAGGATCTCCTTACTTCTATATGACACTGCAGCATTGATGTGCCAATCAACATCCGACATATTGAAATCACCTATCAATAGCACTTATCCTTTTATGGCAATATTGTGTATGTCTTCTATTAAATCTCTGTCCACTTTTTCACTCTGTGATGGAGCTCTGTATATCAAACCAATAGAAATGGATTGCCCATTCCCTATTTCTAGTCTAACCCACAGTATCTCCTTGCTCTCTTTTAAGCCCTATAATTCTATAACCTTAATATTATTTTTTACAGTTAGTGCCACTCCTCATCCCCTTTCTCCTACCATATCCTTAATGAATAAAATATAGCCCGGTATAATTACATCCCAATCATGGTTGTCCATGAACCATGTCTCTGTACCTGCCACAAGATTCAAGTCAGCCTCTTCCATTAAAGCCTCAACATCTGGGATCTTATTTTCCGTACTACAAGTATTTATGTAAACTGCTTTCTAGATATTGCCCCCTTTACCCATTTCTACAAAGGTATTTAATGTTTTTGACCCTTCATGGATAGGTGGATGTCATTTCTGCTTTGAAGCCCTTGAAAAATCATCCTATGGTCAGAAAGAAAAACATTCTCGATGACGACATCCACACAGCCATGCATTCATCTCCAGGATGCAAGCTTCTCTGCTTCGTCCTTTATCCTCAGTAGGGAGGATTGAAGAGAACAGCACCTGCACTCCTATCTGTTTTTCCCTCTGTCCTAGAACCATGAAGTTACTCTTGATATGCTTGGAAGGATACCTAGCAATATCATTTGTGCCGACATGAATTAGCAACATCTGATAATAATTAGTAAGCTTGATGAGTCTTAGCAAACTTGCTGTAACATTTCAGATTTTGGCACCTGGAAAACAGCACACCTTCCTGCATATTAAGTCTGGTTGGCAGATGGATGCTTTAATACCCCTCAGAAGAGAATCACCAACCACCACTACATTTTGCTTCCTTGAGATCACTGATTCTGCAACTTCGGGGTGCTTGAGCTCTGATTCTTCCTTTTCCTGGGATGCTTTCACCTCCTCCACTTCTAGAGCTGCATACTGGTTTTTAAATTTGAGGGCTGGAGGAGTTGGATTGTTAATTCTGCAGGCTCTGGTTATTCGTGTCCATCTCTCTTCATCCTATAGCATACCATCTTCACCTCTGTCGGAGAGCTTGGATACTTCAAGAAGCATCTCATTGATGTAATTCTTGCTGTCTCAAATGTTTCTCAGCCTCACCACCTCTTCTCTGAGCTCCTCCATTTGTTTAATGAGGACTTCAGCTTACATGCATTTTGCACATGAAACCAGTCCCTTGACTGGCATTGGGCTGTCTGTCTGGACAGAGGCAGAAGCTATAACGAGGGCAACAATTTTGGTAATATGATTTTTCATATCCATGGTTCAGTTGGTGGAACTTTGGTACCTGTTGAAGTAAATGAGAGAGACCGAATGGATATCCAGATGAGTCTTCTGCTCCTCTTTTGCTGGGGAGATTGCAGGGTTTGTGGCAGCTCTTGTCTGGTTGACTCTTGGTGACTTTTGGAGTTCTCTGCTGGAGCTGCTGGGATGTGCAGGGGCTATGACAGCTCTTACCTGGCTAACTTCTGGTGACCTCTGGAGTCCTCTGCTGGGGCTGCTGGGACGATTTGCAGATGAGTGCTTCTCAGCTGTCTCCTTGAAGCACACCTAGCCCATCAGGTTTTCAGAATTGACATAATCTCAGGGAGTTGAACAAACTCAGAAGATGGAAAGATAAATGGGGTGCTTAGGGATGACAAAGCATAACAGAAAGACTGAACAAATTCTTTGCATTTGTCTTTATTGAGGAGGAAGTTGGGGAAATGCTTAATTTGGATAAGGTATTTAAAGGTGATTATTCAGAGGAATTAAAACAAATTACAGTCAACTTGGCATATAATAATAGGATGAATCGATGAACTAAAGTGTAGCAAATCACCTGGAATGGTTATTATATACTACAGAGTTCTGAAAGAATTCAACGCTTAAACTGTGAAGCTATTAGTGAGTTGTAACCTTTCATCAAATTCATCTATGGCAGCCAAAGACTGGTGGATGGCCAGCATTATGCCAATTTTTATAAATGGTGCTAGAAACTATAGACTGATGAACCTGGTATTGATGCCTGGTCAAAGGGCTGAAACTATCTTAAAGAGAAAATTAACTGAACATATAAATAGACATGTTTGAATGGGACAGAGCCAGTATGAATTTAGCTAAAGGAAGTCTTGCCTCACCGATCTGCTACATTTTTTGAAAAGGTAATAAATATGTAAATAAGGGTGAGCCAGATGATATGGGATATCAGGGTGTTCAAAAAGCATTTGGCAAATCCCTCTTGAGAAACTCCTGAGATAATTTAAAAAGTCATGAGATATGAGGCAGTGCCCTATTGTGGTTTGGGAACTGACTAAAGTGGCTAGTCTGGTTAGGAATAGACAGTTTTTGTGTCCCTGCTGTATGATTTCCATAGAAACCGAGACAAGGTTTCTCCTGATGCTTGATTTCTCAGCAGCCTTCTAGACTGCAAACCATAGTATCATACTTGTATGGCTGGCTTAAAACAGGTATCGGTGGCACCGTATTTGCATGGTTCAAATCCTATCTGTCAAGGAAACAACAATCAATTCTACTCGGCAACTCCCAATCATTAATCTGAGCACTGCACTGGGGGTACCACAGGAATTCATAACGACACTATCTACCTCAAGCCTCTAGCTGAGCTGTTTCATTTGGTGGATACAAAGGAGTATGTTTACTAAAGAGCACGCAGATAGGGCATACAAGTAGCACGTGTCTGTGGTGTACAACTGGTGCAACCTTTGGAGTTGTGTGCGGCCTTCTTCCTGCTGATAATGCATTTGTAATGTATGGCACTGTGCTAACTTAGATATGGTGCACTTTCTGCAACCCCTTGAGATGGCATTATGTGCACCCATGCTAACACAACATTTGTGGTTTGGATGCATACATAAAAGCTGTGTTAACTTCAATGTACTGTCAATGCCCTTGTTCCACCTCTAAACCACCCCATGCTGGTCTGATCATACTCTACCCGGTTAGTGTCAAATTTTTATGGTGGGGCCCTGCACTAACAGTGTAGCATGTTTACTATGAGGTAAACCTCACACTAACAGTTAGCACACATTAGTAAGGATGTCCCAGAATTCTATATCTATTCCAATGGTGTTCCTCTACAAAAACAAACTTACCTCAGTCCTACCTCAGGGACCAAACTGATCAATTACACTATAAAAAAAACCTCCCCTCTCAATATTAAAGGACTATAACAATTCATTAATATTGGCCATAGAGTATAGCCATCCCCTCACTTGGTTTGCAGTGTTTCGTACTGTGAGGGCTTGTATGTATCAGTGATGCTGAGGGCTAAGCTATTGGTAGCTTAACTACTGGTAAGGTCTCCCAAGATGGACATGCCTAAACTGAGGTACCAGGTCAAGACAAACCACTCATCTGTGCAGCAGCAGAATGGGATGGTGTTGGCAGTGGAAGATCACATTTCTGTGATAACATCAACAACAATAGAATTAACTGCGTTGAAGAAAGGCCTGGCAATCAATTTCCGTATCTTGCCGTGAAAACCCAATGGAGAGTCACAACAAAACGAATTGCACTATAGTGCTGGAAGATGAGGCCCCCAGCTCAGAAGGCACTCGACTGGCTACTGGAGAGGAGCTGAAGACTTTTCAGAGTAAAGCCAGCATTTATGATGTGGTTGGATCAAAGCCCTCGGGACACCTGACTACTGATGTAGCTCCGCATGAATAGAGATTAAGAAGCTGCAAAGATGTCTTATATATTGGGACATGGAATGTACAAAGCATGAACCAAGGGAAGTTGGAGGTGGTCAAGAATGAAATGGAGCATGTATAACTCGATTTGCTGGTTGTCAGCGAACTGAAATGGACTGGCACCGGGTACTTTGCATCTAATAGTCTACTATGCTGGAAGTGAAAGACATAGAAGAAATGGTGTTGAATTTATAATTGAGAAGAAACTTGCAAGAACTGTAATGAAATACATTGTAATCAGTGAACACTTAATTTCTATTCATGTACAAGGAATGCCCATTAACACAACGGTAATTCAAGTATATGCCTCAACAACAGCTGCAGAAGAGGATGACATTGATAAGTTCTATGAACAAGTACAAGCTGAAATTGACAGAACATGCAAACGGGATATCCTGATAGTCACGGGTGACTGGAACGCAAAGGTTGGCAACAAAGAAGAAGACTAAGTGGTTGTAAAATATGGACTTGGCAACAGAAATGAAGTTGGAGAAAGACTGATAGAATTCTGCAAGACCAATGATCTATTCATTTCAAAAACCTTATTCCAGCAACACAAGCAGTGACTGTACACATGGACTTCACCCAATGGATTTTACAAAAATCAAATTAATTCAATCTATGGAAGTCAACGATGGAAAAGCTCTATAACATCAACAAAGAAAAAAATTGGAGCTGACTGTGATACAGATCACCAACTGTTAGTATGCAAATTCAAACTAAAGTTGAAAAAAGAGCAAACCACTCATGAATGTAGCAAAACATGACCTTGAGAATAAACCACTGGAATTTAAAGACTGCCTGCAAAATCGATTTGCTGCTTTAGATACAAATGACAGAGCTCTGGAAGAGTTATGGGATGACATCAAGACGATTGTGTTGGAAGAAAGTGAGAAGTCTCTACAAAAGGTGAAAAAGCAAAAATGGCCAAAATGGATACCGAAGAAACTCTGAAAAATGCCCAGAAACACAGAGAAGCTAAAGCCAGAAGAGAAAGAGAGGCAATCACAAAACACAACAGAGATTTGCAACATGCAGCAAGACAAGACAAGGAGAAATACTGAAATGATGTATGCAAGGAAATAGAAGCAGAAACTATTAGAGGAAGAACAAGATCCGGCTTTCCTAAGTTATGAGAGTTAAAGAAAAAATTACAGCCTCGAATTGGAATGTTACAAGATGCTTAAGGATCCATGTTGAATGATGCTGAGAAGATAAAGAAAAGGTGGAAAGAATATACAGTCATTATACCATAAATATCAAGTGGATAAACAGCAATTTCAACCTGTACCTTATGATCAGGAACCATTGGTGATGGAAGAAGTCAAAGCAGCATTGAAAATCTTATCAAAGAACAAAACACTGGGTATTGATGGTATTCCCATTGAAGTATTACAGCAATATGAAGCAGCTGTTACCTTATTTACAGGGCTTGGCCAGGAAATTTGGAAGACAGCATCATGGCTAACTGAGTGGAAAAAATCAGTGTTTATACCGATACTAAAAAAAGGTGATCCAACTTACTGTGGAAATTATCACACAATAGCTCTGATCCCACATGCCAGCAAGTTTCTATCAAGATTACTCAGCAGAGACTACAACCATACCTGGAATGAGAACTGCCTGAACTGCAAGCAGGGTTCAGGAAATGGCGAGGAACAAGAGAGTTCATCACGGATGTGAGATGGATCCTTGAAAAGACAAAAGAATACCAAAAGGATATCTATTTGTGTTTTATCAACTACAGCAAGGCTTTTGACTATGTAAACCATGAGAAACTCTGGACCACATTAAGAAGCATGGGTATACCAGAACACCTGATCATTCTCTTGCACAACCTTTACATTGATCAAGAAGCAACAGCTCGAACTGATCAAGAAGAAATAGAATGATTTAAAATCAGCAAAAGTGTACGACAAGGCTGCATACGTTTCCCCTGCCTGTTTAATTTATATGCAGAAAAAATCATCAGAGAAGCAGGACTGCATGAAGACAATCGAGGTGTGAAGATTGGTGGAAGACTTATCAACAACCTTCGCTATGCTGATGATATCACATTACTGGCTGAAAGTGAAGATAATCTGAAACATTTGCTTCTCGGGATCAAGGAACACAGTCTTAAAATCAGCCTGCACTTTGATGTAAAGAAGACAAAGATCCTGACAACTGGCAAAATCAATAAATTCATCGTTGATGGAGAAGAAATTGATATAGTAGAAAACTTTAACCTACTTGGGTCAACTATCAATAAAGAAACAACAAGCAGCCAAGAAATCCGACGACACATTGCTCTTGGTAGAATGCCTACGAAGGATCTAGACAAGATTCTCAAGAGCAGGGATGTTTCTCTGCATATAAAGATTCAAATTGTTCAAGCCATGGTGTTTTTAATAACGTTAAATGGATGCGAAAGTTTGATAGTGAAAAAGATAGACAGGAAGAAAATTGATGCCTTTGAATTATGGTGCTGGAGACAAATACTGTGTATTCCATGGACTGCCCAAAGCACAAACCAGTCAGTACTAGAGGAGATCAGACCTAAGCTTTCTTTAGAAGCTCAGATGACAAGATTTTGACTTTCATACTTGGGACACATTATGCAAAGAGAGAGATCAGTAGAGAAAGACACCATGCTTTGTAAGGTCAATGCAAAAGAGGAAGGCTAGCAATGAGATGTGTGCCACTCTATCAACAATGAGCTGCCTGACTGAATTCCGAATGCAGTTTAAGACAACTGTCTAGAGAGGTGCCATGAGTTGACACTGACTCAACGGCATTTAACAACAATAGCCACTGACTGTATGAGGTAACCAACTTAGGGGTATGTTTACTAAACCAGGCTAACGGTTAACCCGGGCTATCTGCAACTAGGTCCCATTGAATAATATGGGACCACCTAGTGGCAGATAGCCCGGGTTAACCGTTAGCCGGTTTAGTAAACATACCCCTTAGTAAGTTTTCATCATCTTCATCTTTAATCTTCTGGCATCGTCCATATTTAAATCACTACTAATCTCAACCTTTATAAATTCTTAAAAGCAGGGCACAAAATTACCAACATGGCACCACGTTTTGAAAGAAAATACACTTATCTTATTCTTTCTGCAACAGGGCATACATCCATTTAGATGCAGTTTTCCAGAGGCATTTTCTTTTGGGCAGCAATGGCGACATTAGGTGTTGGGGGACAACAGGATGCACCTAGCCTTGGACATAAGCATCAATCTAGGAGGGTATAGTATGTCAGTACACAACTATTTTATAAAGTGGGAACCTTTTGGGAAACTGACAGAATATGAATTAACCACTGTTGGAAATAGGATACTGTGCTTGATGGATCTTTGGTGTGACCCATTGTGGCATATCTCTTATGTTCTTATGGAGCACATGGATCCGGCACTTTATAAAATAAGGTGGATAAATGCTCTGCCTGTTTGGGGGGGGTTACAAATTCACTCCTATGGGGACTATTCGTACCTTCACCCGGCCGCGACAAACTTCCCCGATGGGGCGGGGAAGGGGTGGCTTGGGGGTGGAGTCTGGGCTGTCACCGGCCCTGGACGTACAGGGCCAAGTATAATGTTGGCCCTGTACATCCGGAGCCAGCAACATGTGCGAGGAAGTTATTCCACCCATGAGGTGGAATAACTTCCCTGGACGTGATTTTATTTGAATTCTGGGGTATGGATGGGGCAAGGGGTGCCAGAGGACATTCTCCACAGCCCAACCCTGGCCTTAGGAGGCCAGATTGTGGGTCGGGCTGCGGGGAATAAGCATTTGTTCTCCGGTGGCCGGCGTCATGGCTCTTCTATGGAGCCATGGTGCCATGGCAACATGACGACATGGCACCACCGCTCCATAGAAGAGCCTTGACTGAGTTAGCTAGGGACAGTCCTGCATGTGCAGGACAGTTCGTGATTCTAGACGTACCCCGTGGGATCAGAATCGCAATCCCCTCTGTACATCCAGTTCAGACCAGATGTACAGAGGGGATCTACGTCCGGGATGGAATAGGGCCCTATGTGCATAGTGCCAGCATAGTACACTGATATCCAGTGCTAGCCACTATTCAGTTACTAGCAATACATATCTGGATTTAATTTAGCTGTGGCGGCTGGCCTTTAAAAAAAACACCTGATCGCTGCATCTGAATATTAGAGTCAGCATTTATAGTGGTGGTGTTCAGATTCCAACTCAACAATTTAGTTAACAACTGTAAGATGGGATCATTTTTTAGAAAATATAGCAGCGAAGGGTGTTTCTGCTCATATCGGCAAACGTATTCTGTTTATAGCTAACTCCCTTATGATAAATTAATTGTGCAATGACAGAAGTTAAAGTAAACCTAAACACTCTAAAACCCCTGCTACCAGAAACTCTCCTTAGTTTAAGGCTTTTAATATGTTCTTTCTTGTACTGGCAGGGATGGATGCTTTAATGCTGAGATCGCACACCAGATGCAAGTGGTACCCAAGCTCCTCTTTCTCCTGAATGAGCCCATTTTACCCCAGACAAAGGTTACCAATATATGCACAGTCCTTACCCATTTGTTGAAAGGCTATTTCAACATCCAAGACATTCTTAGGTAAGAATTTTCTGTAGCGGTGTGTACGGCACATTTTTTAATGTCATTTTCTTTTTTTAAATTTTGTTTCTTATTCATTTTATTGTTTCATTTACTAAAAATGGAGTGGGCAAACATATAAAACAGGGGCGTTGTGACTGGGTTGGAGGGCCGCTGCAGTCTCTGGTCTGAGGACCGGAGGTGGGAGGAGATCCCCTCCTCCCCCCCTCCCCAAACCAGTCATGACTCCCAATACAGCTCTCATGTTTGCCACCTAGGATCAATTAAAAAAAAAAAAATAGAAACTGCTCATGATGCCCCTCCTACAGCCCTTATCACCTCCTCATGGACCATGGCTGACGCATATCCCGTTGCGGCCTCTAACACATCATTATTCTGAACTAGAAGATATTTGCTTAGCATTAAAAGTCTACTGGCCAGCTCAGAGTGATGACATGTTAGAGGCTGTAGTGGGATCTGCAATAGTGGTAGGCCATTCGTAGGTGATAATGTGACCGCTGATGGGGTTTCATAGGCCGTTTACATTTTTTTATTGATGCTAACTAGTGGGCAAATTTTGTCAGCGGTCCATTTTTTCTCCAGGACCAAGCAGGAAGTCAGTCCTCACATATGGGTGATGTCGGCGCCGACAGAGCCCTCGTGCGGAGCATTTCCCCAGCTTTCAAGGAAAGCCTTTGGGAATGCAGCGCGCATGTGCGGCCCCCTTCCCGCCTAAGAGTGCCATCTTGCTAAGTCTTTCTTTTTCCGCTGAGCCCAACGGACGTGAGTTAGTGTCACCTGGTAAAAGTAGTTTTTTTTTTTCTGCGATTTTCGCTTTTTCTGATCTGGTTCAAAGCCGGTTCCCCTTCCCTCCTGGGCTCGGTACACCAGTATCAAGTCCGGTATTCTTTTTTCGTTTTTTGTCCTTCGTGATTAGCGTTCACGCCTTTTTTGTTATTTTCACTGGCAGCCCAGTCTTTTGACCTTGCAGGGGCCCTTTTTCCCCCAATGGCTGCCAGCAGGTTAAAAAAATGTGACCGGTGCAAGAAATTTATGTCTTTCACCGATACATGTGACTGCTGCCTTCGATGCCTCGGGCCCGACCATGAACCTCTGGCCTGTGGTCCGTGCGGCAAAATGTCGTCAAACGTGCTTCGGAGCCATCAGCATCAGCGTGAGAGAATTTTCTCAAGAGTCCGCATCCGGCTGGGCCCGGACTTCGTCAGAGGCCTTGACATCTCTGGTGTCTGAACCCGAGCGCCGTCGTGGTTCCTCTGAAAGGGGGTCTCCCACCTGGGAGCACAAAAGGAAGAAGAAGCTCGTGAGGGTGGCAGCAGTGGAAGCTCCTGGGTCCTTGAGGGCCAGGTCGCATAGCCCTAACAGCTGCCCCGGGCTCTCGGAGTCGGAGAGGCCATCCAAGCTACCTTGTATGGAGCCAGAGTCCCCGAGTCACGTGAGTTCTTTTGTCCTCGTGGACTCTCCTCCGGGAGAGACGACGTCGGGCCCGACGCCGTTGGGGCCCGAGTTGGAGGCTGCTGGGTCTCCTGAGCTTGGACTCAGGTTGACAGCTTTGAAGAGCAGCTTGGCTGCCTTCATGGAACAGCAGCAGGTGCTGATCGCCGGCCTGACTGGTGCATCTGCCCTGACCACCGGGACCTCGACGTCTAAGTCGACCTCTGAGACTGAGCCAATCCTAGAGTCCATCAAGTCTCGAGTCGATCCTCAGTCAAGGTCCCCCTCGACCTCCCGTGTCGGGCCAAGGTCGTTGATGCCGGTGCCCTCGGCGTCGGGCGGGTGGCACCGAAGTGCACACAGCAGGAGCTGCTCGACGCCTCCTCAGAGGAGTCAGCGTGGGAGTCTCCGGACACCTTCTGGACCCGGTGCATCCTTTCAGATTCACCGGAGTCTAAGCCTCGGAGAAGGTCCCGCCCCCCAGAGGATACCCAGTTATTGGACTTCGTAAGGGACATGGCCAAGGCTTTGGCATTCCCTGCGGACGCAGAGGAGGAGCCTCGAGCCGAGGAGCTCGATGCCCTCCAGTATGACTTTCCTTTGAAGGAAGCCTTTACTGTACCAGTTCCTCTGATGCTGGAACAGCTGCTCTTCCGTTTGTGGGAGGCACGGGCCTCGGCGCAGATTCTTAGCAAATGGGTCGATTCCATTTATCGAGTCCATAAGAGCCCTGGGTTCCAAAAGGCGCAGCTACCACACAATTCTTTGGTTGTGGAATCAGTCATGCACCGCCTGAAGAGTCAGAAAATGCACTCTTCGGTGCCCCCCGGCTGGTAGGCCCGGAACCTGGATGCCCTCGGTAGAAAGTGCTTCCAGGGCTCTATGCTATCTTGCCATGTCCAGACTTACCAGCTGTATATGGGCATGTACTTAAGGGACCTGTCAACGGAGAAGGCCAGGTTCAAGGCCTTGTCTACAGGGATCCGAGAGTGCTCGAAGTTTATCTCTCGAGCAGCCTATGATGGCTTCAAGGCTTCGGCCCGGGTAGCCGCAGCCGGCATCGGTGCACGTCATCAGGCCTGGGTACAGTCATCGGACCTGGAGTCATGGGTGCAGGACAAGTTGGTTGATGTCCCCTGCCAAGGTGACAACCTATTTGGTAAGCCCATGACGGAGAAGGCTGCAGAAATCGAGACTGAGACTCTCACCAGGACAAGGCTTTACAGAAAGACTTCTGCCCCTTCTCAAAAAAAGAAGGGCTCGGGAAAGAAGCCCTTTTTCCCGAGGAAGGGTGCTGCCTACAAATCCTACCCGTGTTAGTCGTTTTCACAGAGGGTAGCTACAAGCAAAGTAATACAAATATCCCTCCAGTGGATTATCTGGGCTATGCACTTCTATTATTGCCCTTTTGGTTCTTAACTATTTATCTTCTTGAGGTCTCAGACTATAACCAGCGCTGGCTACAACGGACAAAGTCCTTAGCCTCAGCACTATATTGCATCAACGACCTCTATCCAGTAGTGTATCAATGTATACAATCTTTTGTTCTATTTTTCTTTACGCTCAAATTGTACTCATCTTAACATGTATATACTCAAATTTTATGCTTATCTTAGCATTGGAGATGCCCCATATACTCAAATTTTATGCTTATCTTAGCATTGGAAATGCCCCGACGCCACCATCCGGGTCCGTGCGTGCGTTTCACGGATGTGGGTTTCTTCAGGGGGAATTGAATATCCCAAGCACTCATTCCGATGTCATCTCTAATCCATTAGCGTCATCTAAATTTTAGGATCCAAGATTGCAGCACTGCCAATAAAACGGTTACAATTAACTCTGTTGCATGCCACTCATCAGTTCAGTTCCTGAGGTACTTATTAATGTTTAAGGAATTGCCTGTCAATCTATACGAAGTCAAATTTGGTTACCTTAGCACGCCATGCTGCTATGCTTTTCTCTCTGAGCTACTCGATCCCAAAAGACGCCGCGCATGCGGGTCTATGGTCCTACAGACTTTTAAATGATGGCAATAATAGAAGTGCATAGCCCAGATAATCCACTGGAGGGATATTTGTATTACTTTGCTTGTACAAATCCTACCCAACTATCAGGCCTCTCCAGCTCCCGAACAGGGCCAGCAGGCCAAGGGGCAGGGGCATGGGCCCTGTAGACAGAAGACCCCCCAAGCTGCCAGCTCCGGCTCCTGCACAGCAGGGAGCGTGGTTTTGACTCCCATAGCATAGCCTCTTCTCCACCACTGGCTCCATTCAGCACAGGAGGTCGGCTGACCCTGTACACCTACAGGTGGCCAGCCATCACAGAGGATACCTGGGTACTCAGCATAGTTCAAAAGGGCTACATGCTCCACTTCCACCAGCTACCCCCTCCTACTTTCCAGGAGAGCCTCCAAGACTCCCTCTACACAGAAATCTCCTCCTTCAGGAGTTGGCAAGTCTTCTAAAGGAACAGGCGGTGGAACTAGTGCCACACCACCTGGAAGGGCAATGCTTCTACTCCAGGTACTTCCTGGTACCAAAAAGGACAGGAGGCCTACAGCCTATCCTAGACTTGTGAAATCTAAACAAGTTTCTGGAGAGGGAAAAGTTCAAGATGCTTACCCTTGGAATACTGATGCCCTATCTCCAGCAGGGAGACTGCCTATGCTCCTTAGACCTAAAGGATGCTTATACTCACATCCTCATTCATCCAGACCACAGACAATATCTCAGGTTTGTGATGGGAGGAAACCATTTTCAGTACAGGGTATTTCCCTTTGGCCTAACCTCTGCCCCCTGGGTTTTCACCAAATGCTTGGCGGTGGTGGCGGCCTATCTCAGGAATCAAGGAATTTTTGTCTTGCCATACCTGGCTCATCAGGGGCCAGTCTCTCCAGGAGGCCCGACAAGCCACACTTCGCACTTTCTCTCTTCTTCAGCATCTGGGCTTTGTCATAAACTACGCAAAGTCCACTTTGCTCCCCTCTCAGAACCTAGAGTTTATAGGGGCGAGACTAGACACCCTTCAGGCAAGAGCTTACTTGCCTGAGGACAGGGTCCACAGATTGATGGACTTGGCAAAACAGTTCCAAAGCACTTCTCAGGTCTCCGCCAGGCACTACCTGCTACTTTTGGGACATATGGCATCCTCTGTGCATGTGACTCTGAATGCCCGTCTGCACATGCGGGCTGCTCAGTGGTGCCTCAGAGCTCAGTGGGCGCAGGCCACAGGTGACCTCCGAGACAGAGTAAAGGTGTCCAAGCCACTTTTGGACTCCTTACAGTGGTGGCTTCATCTCCCAAACCTTCTCACGGGGGTACCTTTTCAGGCTCCAGCGCACACAATGGTGCTGATGACCGATGCTTCCTTAAAGGGCTGGGGTGCACATTGCCAAGGCACATGCACTCAAGGCCTCTGGTCCCCTCGGGAGGCCACGCAGCAGATCAATCTTTTGGAGCTGCGAGCAATCCGCTTAGCTCTACAGACGTTTTCTCATGCTCTCTCTCACCAGTCTGTTTTGGTTCAGATGGACAATCAGGTGGCAATGTTCCCAGGCTCCTATGTCAAGAGGCGCTGGCCCTTTGCTCCTTTGCAGTAAAACAAGGCATGTTTCTCAAAGCAGTTTATCTACCTGGACAGGAGAATTTCCTAGCAAAGCAGGATTCTCCAGCCTCACGAATGGCAGTTGAATCCATGGGTGGTCCAACAGATCTTCCTCTGCTGGGGGCTTCCATTCATCTATATTTTTGCCAGTCCACTGAACCGTCAACTGCCCAGGTTTTGCTCCAGACAGCCGCACCCCCTGAGAATGGCAGCAGATGCTTTTCTGATCTCTTGGTCTATGGGCCTCCTGTATGCGTTTCTTCCCACGCCCCTGGTGGCACGAACTCTGTTCAAGATTCTCCGAGACAAGGCCTTGGTGATTCTGGTAGCCCCCAGATGGCCCAGGCAGCTGTGGTTTCCACTTCTGCTGCAATTGGCGGTGAAAACTCCATTCCCTCTGGGGTTGCAACCCGATCTCCTGTCTCTTCTGCACCCCAATCTCAGGTCCCTCAATCTGATGACCTGGATGCTGAAAGGATAGTGCTAGCTCCCTTGCTTCTACCTAAGGAGGTGGTTTTGGCCTCTAGGAGGCAGTCCACCAGAAAGTCCTATGCCCTCAAGTGGCGTAGGTTTACAATATGGTGTGCTCAGCGCAAGGAAGATCCTTTCTTTTGCCTTGTGCCAGTAGTACTGCAGTATCTACTTCCCCTGTCAGACGTAGGCTTTAAGTCTAACTCTGTTTGGGTCCACCTCAGTGCTCTTTCAGTGCACCACTCCCCGGTGGAGGGACAGTCTCTGTCGGGTCATCCCTTGGTGTCCCGTTTTCTCAGAGGTCTGCCTCTTCTCAAGCCTCCAGTTCATCCACCGGCCACTGAGTGGGATTTGAACGTGGTCTTGCAGCCACTTACTCGCCCACCGTTTGAGCTGATGGATACTTGCCATTTGCACTCCTTTCTTGGAAAGCGCTCTTCCTAGTAGATCTGGTTTCTGATAGACCGTATACACGGTTCTATAGGAACAGGGTGGTCCTACAGACCCATCTGAAGTTCCTTCCAAAAGTGGTCTCCTCTTTCCACCTCAACCAGGAGGTGGTTCTTCCGACCTTCTTTCCCAGGCCCCATACCAGCTGGACTAAAACAGTCTTGCATACCCTGGACTGTAAGAGGCCGTTGTCTTTTTATATAGAACGTACGCGGGGGCATTGAAGGGCTACTCAGCTCTTTGTCTCCTTTGACCCTAATAAGATGGGGTTGCCTGTCTCCAAGCATACGTTGTCCACTTGGATAGCAGATTGTATCACCTGGGCGTACAATGCAGCCAACCTCCCCTTACAGGGTCGTGTCACGGCCCACCGTGTCAGGGCGAAAGCCACGTCAGTAGCTCATCTCTGCTCTGTTCCGTTGGCAGACATCTGCTGGGCTGCTACTTGGTCTTCAAGCCAGACTTTTTCAGCTCATTACTGCCTTGAGAGAGAGTCCCGGAGGGACAGTGCTTTCGGACAGGCAGTACTCTGTAATCTCTTTGAGGTTTAGGAAACTCCTACCCTCCGGCCCTTGTGTTGGGCTACCGTACGGGGGCGTTCTCAGAGTATATTCTTATCACGGATGCTGAGGCTCTTGAGAGGGAGCCATTTTTTCAGCTTTGGGTTCCCGGTAGCCTAGAGCTGGGGAGTCCCATATGTGAGGACTGACTCCCTTCTTGGTCCTGGAGAAAGAATAGTTACTCACCTGTAACAGGTGTTCTCCAGGAGCAGCAGGAATCAGTCCTCACGACCCTACCTTCTCCCCTGGAGTTGCAATCATATACTTTATTTTGATTTTTTTTGCTGTCTTTTAGCTATGTCATCAGACTGAGCAAGATGGCACCCTTGAGCGGGAAGGGGACCGCGCATGCGCGCTGCATTCCCAAAGGCTTTCCTTGAAAGCTGGGGAAAAGCTCCGCACGAGGGCTCCGTCAGCGCTGACGTCACCCATATGTGAGGACTGATTCCTGCTGCTCCTGGAGAACACCTGTTACAGGTGAGTAACTACTCTTTCTCGTGAGCCATAGTTTGCCCACTCCTTATTTAAACAAAAGAAATAACATGGAAATAAAAAAAGAGAAATCAAAATCACATAAAATGTTATGACAGGTACACGACTTTTCTCCCTCCTGTTCCCGCTAAAAATTCATTAGCCTTTTCTTCCTTTCTCCTACCCCTGCTCTGCCTGCCAGTATCCTATCCCAGTCTGATGGCTTATTTTGAGTATGGTGATAAGGTTGTTAAGAGGCAGAATAGAAAGTGACACAAAGGGGCTTGTTTACAAAGCCGCGGTAGTGGTTCGCGATCGCGATCGCAGCCGCGGCCCCATTGAAATCAATGGGGCCGCGGCTCCGATTACGATCGCAAACCGCTACTGCGGCTTTGTAAACAAGCCCCAAAGTTTTATATTCAGCTTTTTTAAAAATATATTTCCATACAATGAAAGATGAAGCATTTGCACCAGTTAAATGCGTTTAAAAATAGTTCACTTGTTGCTTCCTTTGTGGCAACCAATATTAATGAATTGGATTTGGTCAGCTTTGTCAAAGTAGAAATTGTACAATCATAAGAAAAGGGACAGGAAAATGTTGGATGGGGGTGTAGAGAACCTTGGGAAAGAAAGTCAGAATAGGCAGCCTCAACCGATAACAGCAACATGTCATCATCAAGTTTTTTCTCTTTCTCAGAGTTGGATTATTTCTTGTTTATACTTTGAAACCACCTTCTGTGAAAGAAAACCATATTTGTTTGGAAAGACTATCTGATTTATCCAATGAAGGTAAATTCTCTTATTGTTTTCTCTTTCTCATTCACTGACATGGGGCACATTTTGGTGGGAAGTTGCAAGTTGTTCCATTTAAGCAAACAGAGATGCAGTGCAACACACTAGCACCAGCAGTCTGGCATTTCACTGGGGAAAGCACGGACTTTGTGCAATTTGAAACTCACATTTACATAGCGTGAATAAAATTCTTGTTTACTCCAGATGTAACATGCTGTTTTATATGTTGGATTTAACTCAGGGTGCTTGTATTCTTCAGCCTTCTAATTTTTTAACCATTCTCCTTGGTAGTTCTCTTCACACTATTTTAACAGAGTTTATTTCCATGTTTAAGGTTTCCTCTACTCCAAACATGCATCAAATGCACATTTATTTAAATCAACAATTTCTTAATTCTCAATAATAGTCAATTTTTGGTTTGTTTTCTGTTTTGTTTTGTTTTTTTGCACATCATATGCATATGATATTTGAGCACAGATAAATTTTGATCGCAGGTTTTGTGCAGTCAAGGCTGTTTATTGACACAAGTTTTAAACTTATACTTTTCTTATTTCCGTCTGATTTTGTAGCCCTGAGCCAAACATCTGGCAGGACAATCTGGTTACGAAACCAGTTACTGAAGATGCTGCTGGATTTAATATATTCTGACCAAGTTCATCTGTCTTCAGAGTAAGTAGAGGCATTGCATGTGTGACAGTCTTCAAAATGATTCATGCTGTGTCTTTTTAACAAATCCTGGTGTAAAAAAGATCACAGCATCACTATAATAATCATTTCCATTATGGCATATGGCCTTCATGCTCATGAGGGGGTGAATGCAATCCCGAAAGCACTACATAAAAGAAGAAAAGGATCACATGGGGGGGGGGGGCGCGGAATGAGCAAACCTATATCAGTATGACAATTAACAGAAAAGGTTCTGGTATATATTACTCTTGCTGAATTCTGCAAAAAAAAATTTCAAACTTCTGTGTCAAAAAGTCTGAATTATGCAAAATTCTGCCTGATTTGTTTGTCAAAATAACAAAGCTTATTGTCGTTGAGTGATACTAATTTTTTCTGTATTGTATTTTAAATTATCACTAAAAAGTGCAAAATTGTGAATTATCATGTGCAAACTTCCTGCAGGAGTAAATTATATTGGAAGGCAAACCATATAAGCAGAAGGAAAAGAAAGGGAAATGTTTAAAAGATGGAAGAGGCACAAAGGGTATCTCTTAAGTAAAACATCTTTATTGGTGGTCTCCAAATAAAGTATATACCGTGCATCATAGGATAAAAGCAAATACGAACAAAACCAATAAGAAGTAATATTTTTCAAATCTCAATAGACATGTTGTTTTATGGTCTAGATCTGACACACTCCTCTGTTTTTTCTTCCTTTCCTTCTTCCTTCTTCTTCAGTCTGAAGCTGGGCATCTCAGACTCCATCTCTTCCTTAGCTTCTGTTTCTCCAAAATAGTTGCAAAACACAGATTCCAACTTCCTGGTACCTCAAGCAGGCACCACCATTGTCTAGTACACTAGAAAACAGAACAAAAATCCAACATACTATCATGATATTGTATTGTTTGTTTGTGTCATCAGAGTATGCATGTTTTAATTGTTAGCTGCTATGAATTTTATGATATGTTAGGCTAGCAATGTTTTCAAATAAATACATTTAAAAAACATTCCTCCTTAGCAGCAGAATGTATCTCTTGATAAGTGTTTGCAAAATGTTTTCTTTTCTCCCCAAGAGAGCAAATAAAAGTGTTTCAGCAGAAAAACTCTCCCTTTGTATAGATGTGAGGGGTGCTCCTGGGACACAGCTCCCCCTGCACCTCAGCACTGGGTCTTTTTAGATGATGTGACTTGTCCCCCTCAGGTAAGTCAGAGCTTCCCTACTCCTGTCATGGTGCCAGAAAAGATGGTCTCTGTTGCCTAAAATGCACAAGACACAGGAGAAAAAGGCCTACCGCCTTTCCCACAATCCACCCCTCCAGCAGTCATGTAGGGCAAGCCCACCTGGAGACAGTGTAGTAGGACAAGAGACGGGATGGACTCAAAGCAAATACAACTTTATTTCTAGTATGTTTAACAGAATCTGGGATTTATCTTGCCCACAATGGCCCACCAGGGCTTTGCAGGTAGGGTTTGAAGTGTCAGGAGTGGGATGCCAAGAGGGCCTCAGAGAAAGAGGATAGTTCTTGAAAGGAGATAGCCCTTTGGAAGCCTATATTTTGAAACTTACACATGGTGAAGAGAAGAGGGGAAGGGAGACTTGCAACCAACTTTAGGCCAGCAGGAGTAGCCTAGTAGTTAAAACACTGGCTTGGGAACCAAGAGACCAGGATTTAATTCCCACTAGCATTCCTTGTGGCCTTGGGCATGCCACTTAGCCCTCCATTGCCTCAGAAAAATCCAAGTCATCAATGTCCCTGTTTAATATACATTACCGAGTTTGTTACAATGTAAAATGCTTTGACTGAAATGATAAAGCAATATAAAAAAAATGCTTAAATAAATAAATAATGGCAACAGTGTCTACAGTATGTTCTGTTTTTTAAGTAAACTAGCTGATGGTGGTGATACATTGCTGTAACCGGGAACATGCAGCGTGTATGACCGCAGTAAAGAGGAAGAAACTGCATATCTTCTCTCTGCCCCCAAACTCCTATTCCCTCCCAGCTAATCAGCTCTATATCTTCTGCTGTCGTTCCTTCCATGTGTCATATCCTTGACTTAATGATAAAGTGGTATATAAAAGGAGTTAAATAAATAAATAAAATAAAACAAATAAATATCCTCAACTTATCAATTTTTATTGCAACATTTCCTGTTGCCTTCAAACATGTTGCGGTTACACAGCTCCTCAAAAAAGCTTCCCTAGACACTATCTGCCTTAAAATTATCATTCCATCTCCCTCCTCACCTTCACATCCAAACTACCTGAATGTACTGTTCACCCCCACTGTCTTGACTTTTTCATCTCATGCTTTTCAAGATCCACTCCAATCTGGCTTTTGTCCTCTATATTCTACAGAAATGGCCTATGCCAAAGTCTCCAGTGACCTGTTCCTGGCCATATTCAAGGACCTTTACTAGATCATCATGCTTCTTGACCTATCTACTGCTTTTGATATTTGCAGTCACCACTTTCTCCTTGATATGCTGTTCTTACTTATGCTTTGGGGCATTTTCCTGTCCTGGTTTTTCTTCTTATCCCTCCCATCACATTTTTAATGCATGCTTTGGAGGATCTGCTCCACTGCCATCCCGCTATCAGTCAGTGCACCTCGGAGCTCCATCTTGGAACGTCTTCATTCCAATGATTCCCTGATCTCCTCCTAGGATTTTCAGAGCCATCTTTACACTAATGACTCCAAGATATACCTCTCTGCAATAGAAATCTCTTCAGAAATCCAGACTCAAATCTCAGCCTGCTTGTCTGACATTGCTGCCTGGATGTCCCATTGCCATCTGAAACTAAACATGACCAAGATGGTGCTTCTTACTTTCCTCCTAAACCCACCTTTCTCTCTCCACTTTTCTCTATTTCTGCAGATAACACTGTCATCCTCCTCGTCACGTAACCTTGGGGTTATCTTTGATTCCTTTCTTTTTCTGCACATATCCAACAGGCAGCCAAAACATGTTACTTATTTTATTTACATTCTCTTATATACTGTGCTATTCTGCATCAGTGTGGTTTACATTGAACAAACTGAAATTACATTGAACAGGGTATTATAACTTGGAGATAACTATTTTACAAGGAACATGGGCTATGGAGGGTTAAGTGGCTTGCCCAAGACCACAAGGAGCACCTGTGGGACTAGAAACCCCAGTCCTTCCAGCCCAAGGTTGCTGTCCTCTAGTGGGATTTGAACCCCTGACCTTCTGGCCTGAAGTACCTTGCCCCAACCACTAGGCTACTCCTCCACTCCTCCACTCCTTCCTTCTCTATCATAGCAAAATTTCTTCCTTCCTTTCTGAACACACTATCAAAACCCTTATCTACTCTCTCATCACCTCCCACTTAGATTACTACAATCTGCTGCATGCTGGTCTCCCACTGAACCATTTCTCTCCCCTTCAATCTTTTCAAAAATCAGATGCCTGACTAATCTTCCTCCGGTTTTGCTACTTACACTAGTCACTTCATGGGCTCCCTATCTGTTTCCACATACAGTTCAAACTTCTAGTGACCTACAAGTGCATTCATTTTGCAGTTGCTCATCACCACACCTGAGTTGATCAATAAATCCTAATAAATAAATAAAAAAAAATCTGTAACCTTTTCCTCTACTGCAAACTCCAGACTCTTTCTTCCATCTTGTTGTGCTGTATGCCTGGAATAGACTTCCTGAGTCAGTACGTCATGCTCCATCTCTGGTCCTATTCAAATACAGGCTAAACACCCACCTTTTTGAGGCTGCTTTTGGATCCTGACCCTCCTGTTCTCCTGTTTATTACCCTTGTATGCATAACCAAAACCTGGATCACAGATACTGATAACGTAATCCTAAACCAATCTAAACACCCAGAATACAACAAATTCCATCAATCTAGAACAAACAAAAAGAGAGGTGTAATCACTGTCATTGCAAAATGCTCTCGCCACTTCAACAGCCATCCCATCTCACTAAATAACGGAATTGAATCTATTATTATATGAAAAGCATCTCACTATGCCTCATATACAGACCACCATCAGTTCTATTGACTTATCTTGTCATTTTTTTAAATTTATTTTTACTGCAATTTACAATTATAAAAGCATACTTACAGATATTGAACAACTTGCAACCCATTTACAATTCCCTCTCCCCCCTAATACATTTTATAACAATCTAACAGTACACCAATCTATCCCCTCCCTTCTACCCGAAGCAATGTGGGCTTCTTGCTAATGCTCGCTGACAGGTATATTAGTCTCAGGCCTTCAGCTTAGGGCTGTGAACTGATCCAGGGCAGACCACTTAGAGAATTTTAAAGCTTTACCCCTAACACTTGAAATTTTATCATGGGCCTTTTCATATTTAGCATACAGGCATATGAGATTCCACCATTCTAGCCAACTTGGTTTGATAGGATTCTTCCAGTGTGCAAATATAAGTTTTAAAGCAACCATTAACATAAAGTTCAATAAGAAAAGATTCCTTCTGTCTATCGACGGAATCTTCGCCGTATTCCTAAACATAATTATACACCAGGTCAAATTAGCGGCGAATTTCAAGACCTGTTGTATTTTGGCCCATACCAGATTCCAAAACTCCTGAATGCAAGGGCATTCCAATATCATATGCCTTAGAGAACCTATGTCCATGTAACAAGACCAGCATTGGCTGTTCACTTCCTTGCTCCATTTGGCCAGCTTGACCGTAGTAATGTATGCTCGATGAGCTAGAAAGTACATTGACTGGGTAAGAGCAGCAGCTTTAGATGCCCGTACAGTATTTTCCCAGAACATTCTCCATGATTGCTAATCAATGTTAGCCCCTGTCTCCTCTCTCCAGGTACTCAGCAGACCTTTATTCAGTGGTGAATACCAATCCTTATATAGTGCATAAAACTTTGATATGATACCAGATTTGGAACTTATTTCCTCCACAATTGTTTGTAAGCCCCATACTTGAGAGAAGTCTTTTGTACTCCTTTCAATCCTACTTACGCAATATCTTAATTGCATCCACTGAAGGTAGCATTCAGCTGGGAGGCCGAATTCCTGATGCAAAGAATCAAAAGTTTTCCACCCTGCTGTACCCATCAGCTGCCCTAAAGTCCATATCCCACACCTTTGCCACTTTGTCCAAGCACATGACGCTTTGTTGATTTTGACCTCAGGGTTAGACCAGGAAAGTATAGGCATCAATGTAAATAAACTGTAAAAGGTTACCCCAGTTATATCCAAGTTTTAATCCCTGTTCACTGTAAATACTATGCGGTCCGACTGCATGGTATAAGATTTTGTTTGATGTACACTGCACTGATATGAATAGCACAGTATAGAAGAAAAGTTAAATAATAAATAAATGATGGTGCCAGCAGTGAAGGCGGATTGTCCTTCTTAATAATTGGAAGTGGTGATTGAAATGCCTTCTGTGTAGAGACTATTATGCGCCCCACTTTTGAGTTATCCGAATACAGCATCCCCATGAGTAGATTGACTGGGCACGGCGCTACCGTTCATTCCTCAACTTCCATTCATGTGGGTTTCAGCGTGAGGGAGCCACTTGTAGACTTTGTTTTAAAAGGGAAGCTAAATGATACCAGTAGAAATCTGGGAAATGAACACCCCCCTTTGCTTTGCTGGCTTTTAACTTTTTCAATGCAATCCTGGGTGTTTTCCCTTCCCACAGGAAACTAGAGAGTGTACATTCTATCTTTCTGTATTCATGCATCGGAAATAAAATTGGAATCATGCCCAATATGTAGTTTTATTTTTGGAACCAACATCATCTTAATAGACTCTAGTCGGCCCCACCAAGTGAGGTGTAGTGAAGACCATTTCAGGGTAAAATCTCGTGTCATGTCCTGAAGATTTCCTGCATTTAACCTCACCATTTCTTCTAGTGGAGTGCAATACATCACCCCCAGATATTTTACTGCTGCGGTCTCCCACTGGAATGGGAAACCCTCCACCAGCATCGCATTCGCTTTCTTGTTCAGAGGGAAAACAACTGATTTAGACCAATTCACCTTGTATCCAGAGAAACTTGAGTATTGAGTAATTACTTGTAGTAGTGATGCAATAGATCCCGGTCTAAGAAACAGCAATAGATCGTCTGCATATGCAGATAACTTGACTTGTAGGTCGAGAATTCTGATACCTTGAATCTCTTCGATTGCCGAATCATCAATGCTAGCGGCTCCAGCGCCAAGTTAAACAGGAGTGGTAACATGGGACAATCTTGCCAAGTGCCTCAGCATAGCGGAAACGGCTCCGAAAGTATGCCGTTTGTGAGAATCTGGGCAGTAGGATTAACATAAAGCACCCGTACCATCTCTATAAATTCCTTTGGAAGACCGAACCACCCAAGCACATGATATAAAAAGGACCATTGAAGTCTATCGAAGACCTTTTCAGCATCCAATGAGAGCCCTACCAGGGGCATGTTGAGGAGATCCACCCTTTCCAGTATATTGCAAAATATCCGACAATTATCCGCTGTGGACCTCCCTGCCACAAAACCACATTGATCAGAATGTATCAATAAATGTAGGACCTTACCAAGGCGTCGAGCCAGTGCGCTGGAGTAAACCTTGTAGTCAGTGTTTAAAAGCGAGATTGACCTGCAATTTCCAACCAGAGTAGGATCCTTCCCAGGCTTCTCTAGTACTACAATCGTTGCACTGGCGAACGCGCCAGTGTTAGTACCCCTCTCCCGGAGCGCCTGATAATAGATCTTTAACTGGGGGAGAAGTTCTTTTGCAAACGTTTTGTAGAATTCTAACGGTATCCCATCAGGTCCTGCAACCTTCCTATTCTTCATACCTGCTAGTGCCTCTTTCAGTTCCAATGGCATAATAGGCTCTATTAGAGAGGCAATATGCTCCTCCCCAATTTTAGGCCGTACCACTCTGTCCAGCAACATTACATTTCTCTTCATCAAACTTCACCTCCGAGGTGTAGAGCTGGGCATAGAAGGCATGGAACGCTACCACAATATCACCACTCTTGCTTAAAGGACCCTTCTGCTCATCTTATTTATTTATTTATTTTATTTAAACATTCATTTATATACTGCACCTTCCATAGATCAGTTGCGGTTTAGAGAGAACAAGAACTGTACAGATCGGGTCTGTTTTACATGGAACATCGAATTACAAGGAACAATATAAGTGATGACATGATAACTGTATAATAGTAACGATAACAATAGCAATAACAACAACAGTATGATAACTATATACAATAATAACTATGTACAATTGAGGTTTCATAGGTGTTAGGGATTAAGAGGGGGTTACATTTTCATAATTGTAATGTCCTGGTATAAACCTGAAAAGCAACTTGAGCCTTAGCCCGTCGAGACTTTAATTTTGTAGTGAGCAGCTTGCCGGCTTTATTGTTCTCCGTGTAGTACCTGGCTTGTTGCAACATCATATATTGCTCAACTTCAGCACTTAATATCATGTTATACTGATATCTTAACTTTTGAAGATGGCTTAGCACGACATTGTTGAATCGCTTTTGCAGAATTCTTTCTCCCGCCCTGATCTGCTGATCTAGTTCCTTAAGCCTTCCCTTTGCCCTCCTGGCCTCAGCTATAGTAAAGCTGGTTATATGTGCTCTTATCGAGGCCTTAAAGGCTTCCCACCAAGCCCAATTGGAAGTGTCCTCTGGTGAGTTTTTTTCAAAGTATTCTTTTATAACTTGCTTTATTTGATTTCTAAACGCCTCATCTGCTAACAACGTTCTGTTGAAAAACCATGCCTGTTGTTTAACACCCCCCTCGCTTAACCTTATCTCCAAATCAATTGCAGTATGGTCCGAGATGTGGGTGCTGAGTATATTTGCACTGCTGACCTCCTGTGCCAACACTTTTGACATTAAAAAGAAATCTATACGACTTCCGGTGACGTCACGGAGCGAATGGCTGTGTGCTAGCTGAGCTCCTGTGGAGTCCTGCATTATTAGGGGAAAAAAGTGTGGACCCCGGCGCCTGAGTGAGAGGAGAACGGGTCAGGACGATGGCCCAAGCCGCGAAAAAGAAGCTGGCGGGCTTCCGATTGCCATATGTGAAACGGAAGGAGGATGAGGAGCGGACGGCTGCCGAAACGGCAAGGCCTAGCAGCATGGCGAGCTCAGAGGAGGATGAGGAGAGCGAGGAGATCCAGGAGATGGAAATGCCTCTCCGGGAGTGGCTGCGGGCTTTTAAAAGAGGCTTGCGTGCCGATTTAGCGGAGATGAGAAAGGACATTAAAGATTCGTTGACGAATATACAGCAGGATCTGAGCGGCCTGGGTGACCGCGTGGTGGCTCTCGAAGACCACGCGGAGGCCTGCAGTGGCGAGCTACAGGCGATGGCGGAGATGCAGAGCAAACTGGAGAGGCAGCAGGAGGCGATAGTCGAGAAGTTGGAGGAGATAGAGGATCGGGCCCGCCGGAATAATCTGCGGGTGAAAGGCATTGCAGAGTCGGAGGGGCACCAGAACTGTGAGCAGGTGATCCGGCATCTATGTGCTCATATTTTGGCCCTGGAGGGCGGTGCGGCGCCAGCGGAGCGGGAGATTGGGGTAGAGCGGGCGCACCGCAGTCTGGGCCCGCGGCGTGACAAGCAACCCAGAGACATCATCGCTTGTATGAGCAGCTTCCCGCTAAAAGAAAAAATCCTGCAGATCGCCCGGAAATATGGGCGGATCGCGTGGGAAGGTGCGGAGGTGGACATTTTTAATGATTTGTCCAAAGGGACTCTAGACCACCGGCGAGGACTGCGTGAAGTCACTGCCTACCTGAGGGGGAAAAGCCTGCGTTACCGGTGGCTGTTCCCTTTCGGCCTCTTAGTAACAGTGAATGGAGTGACGCGGAAGGTGAAGGAGGCAGAGGAAGCCTGGACTGTGTTGGGTGAGCTGGGGTGCGAGCAGCTCCCGAAGAGAGTAGGAAGTGTAGGGGCGAAACAGACGGGCGGCGCAGCAAACCCCCGGTGGCAGCGCGTGGCAGAGAAAGGACGTCGGCTGCAGCGGAGGGGAGCGGATGGAGACGCGGGGCAGACAGCGCACCCTGTGGAGTGAGAGTGCCCGGCTGACTCTGGTGCTGGACTGAGAACTGTGAAGGGGTCAGCCCTCTGGACCTTGGGGTGAAAGGCTTGGGGGGCTGGGGGGGGAAGGGTGAGTGGGGGAGAGTTGCTGGGGTGGGGGGGAGGGGGAGGGAGTGGGGTGGTAGGGGGGCTGTGTTGGAGGGTAGGTGGTGAGGGAGGAGGGTGGGGGGTTGCTGGGGGGAGATGCAGGACCATCACAATCGGAAGATAGGTAAAGTGGAGGAGCGGTGGAGAGGGGGGGGCGGGGGGAGGGGGGGTATAGGAAAGGACACCTGTCAGAGGTAGGGGGGGTCAGTAGGAGTAAGGTACACGATGTTGCGGGTGGGCACGCTTAATGTGCGGGGTTTAAACTCGCCCACCAAGCGGCGCTTACTGTTCCGGGAGGCTGAGAAGAACGACTGGGACGTGATCTTAGTACAGGAGACGCATTTGCGTCGTCGGGACGTGGGGTTGATGAGGCACCCCCGGTATGGAGAACAATATTATTCTTGTAGTCGGGAGGGGGGCAAGAAGGGGGGGGGGGTAGCGGTGCTCATACGGGGGGGGGTAGCGGGATCCAAGTGGCAAGGAGCTTTGAGGATGGGGAGGGGCGGGTGGTGGGGGTGGTGGGCAGCTGTGGGGGAGAGGAAATAGTGATTGTGTCGATGTATGGGCCGAATGGAGTGCAAGTGGGGTTCTGGCAGAGGGTGTGTAAGTTGTTAGGGCAGCATGGAGGGGGAAAAAGAGTGGTGGGGGGAGACTTTAATGTTGTGCTGGAGCATTTGATGGATAGGGAGTCGGGGAGGGGGGAGGGCCGGGGGAGGAATAGGAGGGCATTGCAGCGGCTGATGAAATGGTTGAATCTGGTGGACGCCTGGCGAGTGCTGCACCCTCAGAAGCGTGAGTTCACACACTACTCCATCCCCCACAATAGCTGGAGCAGGATAGATATGATGCTGGTGGATCAAGAATGGATGCTGGGGGTGGGAGGGGGGGGGATTGTACCCATTGCTTGGTCCGATCATAAAGCGGTCGAAGTGGGGTTTAAGGGGCGGGATAGGGAAGGGTTGCGGTTTTGGCGCCTGAATGAGGGGTTGCTAAAGTGCCCAGCGGTAGTGAGAGATATTAGGGAAGGGATCAAGGAATACTTGGCGGTGAATGACTGGGGGGAGGTTCGGGTGGCGATGGTGTGGGAGGGGCTCAAGGCAGTTATTAGAGGGAAGTTCATTCAATGGGGGGCACGTAGGAAGTGGGAGCGGTATGAAAAGGAGCGGGACTTAGGGAGGAGGTTGCAGGAGGCGGAGGAGGCGTATAGGAGATCTGGGAGGGTAGATGCTCGGGGTGTGATGGAAGCGCTATGGGGGGAACTGCAGGGGCTGCAGGTGGAGAGGGTAGCAATGGAGTTGGCCTGGGTGCAACAGCGGTTTTATGAGTTTGGAAATAGAGCAGGGCGGATGTTGGCCCAGCGGCTGCGGAGCCGTAGGGTGGACTCTCGGATCTATCAGATTAAGGGGAAAGGGGGGGAGGTGCTGTTTCGGGAAGGGGAAATCCAGGAACGCTTTCGGCAGTTTTACCAGGAACTCTATACGGCGGAGGAGGGAGTGGAGGGGGAGGGTATAGACCGGTACCTGGAGGGGGTCAGGCTTCCAAGTTTGTCGGGGGAAGCTCGGGAAGAAATGGAGGCCCGGATAGGTCTGGCAGAGGTGGAGCGTGTCATTCAGGGGTTGCCCAGGGGGAAGGCTCCGGGGTTAGACGGGCTGCCGAGTACGTTTTACCGGGTATTCCAGGCGGAGATAGGAGAGGTTCTATGTCGGGTGTTTAATGGGATGTTGGAGGAGGGGGGGAACTACCGGTGGGGATGTTGACCGCTGGGATTACGGTATTGCCGAAGGGGGGGAGGGACCCGCTGGAGTGTGGTTCTTTTAGACCTATTTCGCTTCTGAATGTGGATGTTAAGGTTCTAGCCAAGATTTTGGCGGGTCGTCTGGGGCCATGGCTGCCTACAGTGATCAAGAATGACCAGACGGGGTTTATCCCGGGTCGTCAGGCGGCTGATAACATAAAGCGGGCGGTGGGGGTGCTCTGGGAAGTGCGGCGTGGGACGGAGGAGTTTTTGTTAATGTCTGTAGATGCCGAAAAGGCATTTGATAGGGTGAACTGGGCCTTTTTGATGAAGGTGTTGGAGCGAATGGGGGTGGGGGAGAATATGGAGTGTTGGATCCGAGGGCTCTACAATGGGCCGAGGGCTCGGGTGAAGGTCAATGGCTGTTACTCGCGGGATTTCAGTTTGGGACGAGGGACGAGGCAGGGGTGCCCCCTCTCGCCGCTGCTTTTTGCAATGAGTGTGGAGCCTCTGGCGGCGGCCATTAGATCAAATGAGCGGATTCGTGGTTTGGATAGAGGGGGGGTGGCTCATAAAATATCCCTTTATGCGGATGATATTCTGCTGTATTTGGAGCGGCCGGAGGAGTCCCTGCCGGAGGCCATGGAGGTGATGCAGGCGTTTGGGGCAGTCTCAGGGTTCAAAATGAATGTGGACAAGACGGAGGTATTGCGGGTTCGGGTTTCACTGAGGGTAGAGGGGCGGTTGCGGGGTCTGTACCCCTTGAGGTGGGTCAACCAGACTTTGAAATATCTGGGGGTGCACTTGGGAGCTAAATATGGGGATCTGTACCGGATTAATTACCCGGGGGTAGTGCGGGTGTTGGAGAGGGACCTGGAGGGTTGGATGAGACAGGACGTCTCGTGGTTAGGACGGATGGCCGGGGTTAAGATGAATGTGCTACCAAGGCTATTGTACCTATTTCAGGCATTGCCCGTGCGGGTGCCGGATGCAGTGTTACGGCAAGTGCAACGGAAAGTCTTTCAGTATATTTGGAACAAACGACCGCCGCGGTTGGCACGGGAGGTGCTCTACGCCCCGCGGACGGCGGGGGGGCTTGGGGTACCTAATATCCTTGATTATTACCAAGCGGCGCAACTAAGGCATGCTATGGACTGGCGGAAGCGGGAGGACATGAAGCCTTGGGTACATCTGGAGCGTACAGTGGTGAAGGGCGGCAACCTAGAGGCGTGGCTGTGGGCGGGGAGGAAGAACCGCAAGGAGTTAGGCGCGGGGTCGCCGGCTATGCAGCAGGTGGCTCGGGTGTGGGATGGGGTGTGGCGTGGAGGTAGGGGGAAGGGGAAAGGGGAAAGGGGACCAGTTTTCCGTGATGATGCCGTGGCGCGGTTGGAAGCCTTTCACACCTGGATGGGAAGGGGGACGGTTTGATAGATGGACGGAGAAGGGGCTGGTGTGCTTTTACCAACTCCTGGAGGAGGGGGTGGTGCGGTCTTTTGAGGCAGTTCGGGTGGACTATGGATTGGAAGAGTGGGATCGCTATACCTATGTTCAGGTGAGCTCCTTCTTAAAAGGGGGTAGGGGGATGGGGGGGCTGGGGGAGGACGTGTCGGCGATTGAGGCGCTCTGGTATGGGAAGTTCGGGTCCAGAGGGATGGTTTCTGGGTTGTATCAGGCAGTTCGAGAAGGGGGGGCGGTTCCCTTATATGCTAGAGTGGGAGCGGGATCTGGGGAGGCCCTTGACAGCTGTAGATTGGAAACAGATATGGGATAGGGTTAGGGGGCTGCCCTGGGCTATTAGTATTCGGGAAAATTGGTATAAGATTTTATTCCAGTGGTATTATACTCCGGAGCGATTACATCGGATATTTCCGGAGGTGGCGGAGGGCTGCTGGCGGGAGTGCGGGGGGGTGGGTACTTTTTGGCATATCTGGTGGGCGTGTCCTAAAGTACAAAGTTTTTGGGGACAGGTGATACAGTGGATCCATCAGCATCTTGGAGAGGTGGTCCGGCTAGATCCCGGGGTTTGCTTATTGTCTTGGTGGGGAGGGGGGCAAGCGGATGGGGGGCCCATGATACGAGCGTGCCTGAGTGCGGCAAGGTGTGTATTGGCAGCAGCGTGGAAGAGGGTGGGGGTACCTACAGTGGGGGAGTGGGAAGGTAGACTTCGACAGGTGGTCCTCATGGAACAATTGACAGCGGTTAGGAGGGAACGAGTGGGGAAATTTATGGCTAATTGGGGAGACTTATGGAGTGTCCTGGGGGGGGAGGCAAGGGGGGGACGGGAGGGGGGGATTATTAGGGGAGGGGGTGGGAAGGGCAGGAAGTAGGAGCAGCAGTAGGAGGTGGGAAGTGGGGGTTCTTTTGGGGGGTGGCGGGGGGGCTGGTTGGTTGTGGGGTGTTTACTGGTGTTGGTTGTTGCTGTTTTGTGTTTTGATGAAACCAATAAAAATATTGAAATATAAAAAAAAAAAAAAGAAATCTATACGAGAATAAGAATTGTGGGGGTATGAGAAAAAGGTGTAGTCTTTTTCAGCAGGGTGCAGCATTCTCCAGGCATCCACTAGACCCAATTCAGACATAATGGACTGTAGAATGGTCAGCGCTCTGCATTTCCTTCCCAATCTATTAGGATTGCAATCAATTAAAGGATCTAGTACTAAGTTGAAGTCTCCACCAATTATAATTGGTATCTGCGAGTCTTCTTGAATTACTTCCGCTAAAGAGTGATAGAACGTGAGATTATCACAGTTTGGGGCATACACAGTCATTATAGCCAAATGACTATTCCTAAGGGATAGGTGGGCTTTGGCCCATCTCCCTTCGCAGTCCGCCCTCACTGAGAGGATTTGGGCATCTAACCTTGTATTCAGTAGTATAGCCACCCCATTCTTCTTGCCGATGGCCTGCGAATGAGCAATCAGTTTGAAACGGCCTGTGGCCAGTTTTTTTTGTTTCGGCTGTAGACAAATGGGTTTCTTATAGCATTGCTATATCTGCTTATACATATACATTAATGCATTCTCCATAGTCTGCTTCAGTTTGCTTGATGAATAGAAGGTCCATACCCTTAACAGAGCTAACAATTGCCCACATTGCTTCAACCCCACCCTCAAAACAAGGCTCCATACAACTGGGTGAGACAGTGTACGCTCAAAATGGCTGCCGCTAGATCCAAAAACATTTACCAATCGACCTATACATGATACTAACATCTGCCAACTTTCCCCCCTTTTCTTGTCCCCTTCCCCCCCTGTACATACCCACCCTTTTAGAGCCCCCATTAATCTTCAAATATCTTTACCCACATAACATTAGCCTTACAGCTCCAACCAGCAAAGAGACTAGTCCTCTTTACCACAAAGACCAGGTACTCCAGCTTTTCTCAGCCATCTGAAATCCGATGAGGAACCCAAGTCACGTCGATCTCTCACAGTGCATTAGTAACGCTTCTTGATCTTCAATATACTGTAGCAGTAAACTAGGGTCCTCAAAGGTCTTAGTGGGATTGTCCAATGTAACCTTGAATCTAGCAGGGTAAAAAAGTCCGTACCGTGCCTGCAGATGCTGTAGTCGAGGTCTTATCTCCAAGAATTTCTTCCTTCGATCCATCGTTGACTTACAGAAATCCAGGAAAAAAGATATTCTGTGGCCTTCAAATGCCAAAGCTGTGGATACTTTTGCCACGGACATTATTTGCATTTCCTGTTGATGGCGCAGCAAGCAAAAAATTAAAGGGCGCGGGTTCCAATTCTGCATTCCACCCTGAGCTGGGATTCTGTGGGCCCTTTCAATTTCCAGCAGCCTACTGAAATTGAGACGAAGAATCTTTGGTAGTAGGCTTTCCAGGAATGTTATCGGATCTGCACCCTCCGCTCCTTCAGGTATGCCTACTATCCTAATATTATTCCGACGCAGCCTGTTACTAGGATCTTCCACGTTTCTCTCCAGGCTCCCCACTTTTTTAAAGGCCTATGCAACTGCTTCATCTCTTCCTCGTGTACAGCCATCTTGGTGTCCACTTTTTCCACGCGGCCGGCCAGGTCTCCTATTTGCACTTTCATTTCTTGCATATCTGCCTGCACTTGAAGTAGAGTATCTCCATTTGCAGACACCAGCGCTCGCACCGCTCGTACCTCTGCTAGCAATTCCCGCATTGCCTCGTCTGGGTCCCATACTGTTGGCAGCTTATGGGGGGAAGGAGGATCCGATTTGGCACGCTTAGAGCCAGTGTTCAGGTTTGCTGAGAACTCCAATTTGGTTGTTTTCCGCTAGCCATGCTCTCCTCTGTATTTAGTTCTCTCACAGGCAGAATGAACGTGACAAAGTCACAGCCGCTCTGGTCACTTTTCAGGAATCTTTACGGGTCCACGGGAGCTAACTCTCACACAGCCATCTTGATTCCCCGCTGGCTCCGCCTCCCTGACTTATCTTGTCTTATGCTAGGTGATTTCAACCTGACTTTAAAAAAATCACTTGAATGTATTGATTCCATCACTGAAAACTTCCTCCTAGCAGTGGAATCCCTAGATTTCAAACAGATCATCACTCATCCAACTCATGAAAAAGGAGGACTATTAGACCTAATCTTTCTTCCATCCACCACACATCAACTTCTCCCCATCCAAGCTACAACTGTTGAAATTGCCATGGTCAGACCACAGTCTTATATCTTTTGAGTTACAAATGCATAACATCACACTCCACTCCCCACATAACCCCACTGAAGTCTTTACATAACGCTTTGCGAAATTTGACAAAGACTTAATAATAAAACAACTTAACTCAAACTTAGAATCAAGACAATCAATTTATACAAAGATGGAACATAGCACTTGCAAACACTGCAAACAAACACCAGATCAAAAAGATGAACTCTTGAATGCACATAGCCCCCTAGTTTAGCAGTACCTTAAAAAAAAAGAAAAGGCTATTGAGAAGAATCTAATGCTATTGGGCACAGCTCTCACATAGACAGATAAAGTGCAATATATTCAGGTACTAAATCAATACCAAAAACTCATTGAAGATGCTAAAATGCAATAATTCTCAACAAGAATTAAAAAAGCATACAATAAGCTTTGCATACAATAAGCTTTGTGAACTTTTTGATATATTCAAACACTTCACAAAACAACCTGCCATCAGAATCAATAGCAATATGCCCAACCCTAGTAATCTCATTTTTTTTCTCCTCTAAAATTCACAGCTCTCCCTTCCTCAATGCTACAAAAGATAATGACTCCACCATTTACAATACAACTGAAACTACTCCCTCAATTTGACAACATCAATGATAACCTCATCTCCTCAATCATTATATTCATCAATACTATAACTTCCTATTTTGACCTTTGTCCAGTAAGCTGGATAAAAGTAATAAACAATTATGTACTCCATCATACACATTAGATGATCTCCCTCACCTCTGGAACAATGCTGGATGAACTCAAACATACATACATATAGCCTATCCTTAAAGGGGGCTTGATGTGACTAGACCTGAATCATAACACCCTATGTCCATTCTCCCATTTCTGGAAAAAGTAATTGAATGAAATGTCTACACCCAACTTAACAATTTTGTTAATCTACATTCTCCTCTAGCTGACCACTAGCATGGTTTCTGCAAGGGTCATGGAGTTGAAACTCGACTGATTTCCCTCCTTAACAATTTATGGAACTTTATAGATAATCATAACATTTTTGTCCATATGATATTTCTTGACAATTCATCAGCTTTTGATTCTGTCATTCACTCCGTATTCCTTCAACATCTTCATACAATAGGTATACTGACAAGGTCCTAAACTGGTCTCAGTCATACCTATCCTATCATTCCAAACAGGTGAGAATCAGTCACCAAGTTTCCAGGTCAATACCACTAAGACAAGGTGTCCTGCAAGGATCTAGCTATCAGTGCTTGTATTCAACCTTTACATACAGCCAATCTGTATAATCATTAAAATATATCAGATCAATATGCCATGATATATGCTGATGACATTATGTTCTATGTTCCCTTTGACATCTCAAACAATTAGTTTGACAGATGCTTTCAAAATGTTGCCAGATAGTTCATCAAACATGGTCTGAACATTAATTATAGGAAAACAGAAGCAATGTTTTTCACTTAAAATTAAAAGTTTGAAAACTTCAACATCCCTAACCATACCATACCAACCAAAACTGAAATTGGATACCTGGGTATAATCTTAGACCATCATCTCTCTCTTACCGAGCACATCAATAACATGGTTCAGAAATCTTTCTTCAGCATTAAGGTGCTACGCAGACTACACCCCTACCTACCCAAATCTGATTTCTGTATTATATTTCAAGCAATTCTATCTCTTTGCTTAGACTACTGCAACGGTATTCTAATAGGGCTACCCTCATCTACCCTAAAGACACTTCAGCTTGTATAGAATGCTGCAGCTATAATCATCCTTGGCAAGTCCAAAACAGAGCACATCACCCCCTGCCACCAGGCTCTGCATTGGTTCCCATCAGCTCTCGCATAAGCTTCAAAATCCTATTACTAATTTTAAGATAAAATTAAATCTCACAACAAACACTCTGGGTAAACTGATAAATTGGTACACCTTACACACCCCACCAGAAGCTGTATACTCAACACTCTAACTCAGTCAACTGCTACCAACCATTATCTATGAAAATACATATGCGCGTAGCATCTGGAACGAACTGAGAATTGACCTCAGGTCAATCACAGACCTGAAAGATTTCCATTAAAAAAACCTAAAAACTGATTTCTTAAAAAAAAACCCCAAAACCCTTGGGTATAACCTAACTCCTTTCCCTTCTATGACATCTATAGGTTCCATGTACCTCCGCCTTCTCCCCTCCCACAACTTATGTAAATAACCCCCACAGTGCTATTACTGGAAACATATGCTTTAACCATCATTCATTTACATTATTCATTTTTCTAATTAGCACCACACTTCCTTTGTTATATTTGTTATATTTTCTTCTCAACTCAATTGTTTCCTTTTGTTTTAGTTTCCAGTTCATTTTAACTCTGCTTAGAACGCTTGGATATTTAGCAGACTATAAACACATTCAAATAAAATAAATAAATAAATTATTTCCCTGTAATGAAACTTGTTTTTTTCCCCTGGATAAATAGACCTTCTAGAGAGTAAGATGTAGTTTGATCAGTTGCTGCCTTGATTATTGTCCATAATTTGATCTGCCCTGTGAGAGCAGGACTTTACTCTCTCTCTCTCTCTCTCTCTCTCTCTCTCTTCTAGGGTCTTTGAAATGTATAATACTCCTGAAGTATTACTATCCCTGCTAAGCCAAAGAGCAAAGGGTTTTACTTAGATGTACTATCAAAACCAAAAATGAACAGAATCTGCTGTTATTTTTTTATGTTTTACTATTTGTCTAGCAAACAAGAAGACATGTTTATGGCCTTGGGATGCGACTGGTTTCTGCTGTTTATTCAAGGCCATCTCCACCCAGAAACAATAATACTGGGGATGAAGTTACTGGTGAGCTTCCTCTACAATCCCAACTTAATGCTCAAGTTCAAAGAATGGCTGCCAGCAGGATCCTGGCTAGAATACAACAAGGCAGAACTGGACATTCTAATGGGTATGTCAGGAATCGGATGCCATGAGAGAATTTTTGTATAGCTTGGTCAGCCCAGTGCCATAAATGCAGTTTGTTGAACAGGAATGTGGCTTTCTGCTGATTAATTAAACTTTCAGAAACCTGGATTATATGCTAAGGGTTTATTTATTAAACAGGAATTACTGTGTGCTAATGGTATGGGCCTGTGGTAATAGCATGATACCTTGACAACATGCAGTTATTCCTACATTAAACAGCTAATATAGATGGGGGGGGGGGGGGTTGGGGGTGGAATAGATATGAACCGTACCGTACATTTAATGTGGAGGTAGTTATCGCATGTTAACTGTTAAGGCTGCAGATAATGAGCAGCAGCTAACACCACAGAGGTGTAGCCAAATGCATGTGTTACCTGCATGCAATTAACACATGCTAATGAAATATTGTTTGTGTTAGCTGAATGGGAAAATGCTGGGGAGACCACCAACAGTTATCACAGAGGTTTTGCAGGTACCGTATGTTAATTTTGTCAATTACCACATGGTAACTGTAAAACCTTAGTGAACTTTAGTAAATAGGCAACTATGTATTTTAAATATCAGCACAAAATGGGGAAAACCCTTGAGTATACTGGGCAGTGCAATGCAATGTGTGCCTTAGAGTCAGTTCTGACTCCTGGCGACCCAGCGGCTCCTGGGCTTTCTTGGCAGTATGACTGGAAATCGATTGCCAGGCCTTTCTTCTGAGGTAATGGAGGGTTAAGTGACTTGCTCAAGGCCACAAGGAGTGCTAGTGGGAATCAAAGTATATCGGGCATGGGAAGAATAATTTTATAGAGGATTTTTCATGTGTACATGTGAGTATGCCTGTCTAAAATGTTGCTTATGAAATGACCCCTTTGTAAAAGTATGAGCAATGACAAGAGTGTGTGTGCTTTTATCTGACACATCTATTGGTGTATCTAGAAATGGGTTTGGATGAGCGCAGGCAGAGTTGGGATGTATACACATATATAAAATACAAGCATACTGTTTGCATGAACACTAACACCTCTTCTTGAACAGATGTAAATGTAGGCAAGTGCATTTGCCCACAGGTTTTGAAGGTTTTGTGAAGCTGCTTTATGCAAACATATAGGTGCCTTTGTGTCCTTATAATGTAGGCCCAAAATAGGCACGTGCTTAGCCTCCCCACCAAGATGACTGGAGGGTAATTTTATAACAGGTTGCCTGGGTATAAAATCCAAGGAGGTGCCTATTTTGAGGCTATTTTATAAAGACAACATAGACGCCTCTGTGTCAGTAAAAAAAAAAAAAAAAGCTTCACAAAACCTGCAGCAATTGTGGGTAAATGTATTCTCCTACGTGTATCCCTGGTCCGGAGCGGCATCTGTATATTGCAGCTCCACCTGTGCTCCGCCCACATTCCTCCCTGACTGTATATTCTGATCACATAAAAGTAGGATAAGAACATTTTCCAAGCCTACTTTCTACATGCATATCCTCTGGGGTAATTTTAGAAAAAGACCCTTTCCACAGGTAAAATAGGATTTACCCATGGAAAAAGGTATATAAATGTGGCGTCACTGGATTTTAGTTTCAGATCTTTCCTTCACACATTTATTTATTTATTTGCAGAATTTGATATACTGCCAATGGTGTTTGCATCATGGTGGTTTACAACTTCCAAGGTTAATATACAGAAACAGAGTTATATATTCTGTTTATCCATGTGACATATATAGACCAATATTTCTAGCACAATGCAGATTGGAAATTAGACTTTTAGCTGCTACTTGCCTAACCCTCCTCTGTTCTTTTTCAGCTGTTCTTTTATAATGTTAACATTTTATATCTGAAAGAAATTAGTAGAGTAGAAGGTAGAAAAAGTGCAGCACTTTATTTTTGTGTTTATTTTAAACATTTCTATCCTGCTCTCCTCACTGTAAGTAGCCATATGAAATAGCAAATAAAACGTAAAAGCACAAATTGCAAAAAATAATAACACCAATGAAACAGAAATACATCAGCTCCCAGTGTACTCATAACTATTATACAGACCCAGTCCCAAAGGTCTATTAATCATCAGAGCCTAATTCATGGGATTTATAGTGCATATAAGGACTGACCATTCAAATTAAAGCTTGTGTGTGTGTGTGTGTTGTGAAAAAGTAAGTGACCCTTTCATTTTGTAACTGGTGGCACTTCCTTGAGCAGAAATAACTTTTACTAAATGTTTTCTGTAACAGTTGATGAGTGTCTCACATTGTTCTTTAGATATTTGTCCCATTCTTCCATATAGAACAGTTTTAGCTCTGTGAAATTTGAGGACTTCCTTCCATGAACAGGTTTTGCCTCAGTATTTCAATAGGGTTTAGAGCAGGACTTTGACTTGGCCCATCCAAAATACAAAAAAAATCTCTTCCTCTTCAGTCGTTCTGTAGTAGATTTACTTAAATGGAATGGTACATTGTTAATTCATCTGTTAAACAAATATTATTCCAGAAGTCCTATGAATCTTCCAGATGCCCTTTGGTGAGCAATGTCAATTTTAGAGAACACTGATTTTTTTCTTAACTATCCTCCCTTGAGGACCATTCCGATGTCACCTAGTTATTGATGTGTGAACCCTCAGCCACAGCGAAACAGGCCTGCGGATATTTAGATGCTATTTTGTGGTTCTTTCTGGCTTTGTTTTTACAGAAGCTACTGCCCGTTTCATATATTCTTCTTTTCTTGCAACTAGACAACCTAAAATGTCATCCTGTGACAGTTGAAGGAGGCATACAATTAATTTCTGGATTTGCAGTACTGCAAGTATTTCTGAGTCAACATGTTCGCATTCTGGACGTTTACTGGCTTCTCTCAGGGCTGTTCTTACAGATCCATTTGGACGAGCCAATCAGGGAGTGCCATGTAAGTAACCAAAGAGACGCAAAGAAATATGTTCAAGATATTGACCAATGTCCTTGTTCTTTAGCCTTACGTGCAGGACCAGTGCAAGGAGATGAGGTGCTTAGGCGAACATTAACCCTTGCACCCCCTGGCCCCCATTGCCACTGATGCCGTCCCTCTATGGGACCTACAGTAGCAGCAATGACCTAAAACCAGCCCCGCGGTGTTTACCTCAAAACGTCTGCACCACGGGGCTGTTTGCTTTTGCTCCCATTGATGCTGACTTCCTGTTCGCATGGGGGCAGAAGTGGCATCGGTGGGGGCAGAAGCAACAGCCCCACAGCACCGAAGTTTTGAGATAAATGCCATGGGGCTGTTTTAGGCCTTTGCTACCTATGTAAGTCCTGGAGAGGGGCGGTAGCAATGACAATGGGTGCCCCTGGAGGCCCAATGCTCTAGGCGAGCGCCCTGCTCACCTAATGGTTGCGCTGACACTGCTTACATAGAAGATTTCTTCTTCCTTTTTATCGGGAAGATCGTTTTGTTTGTGACACATTACTGAATGAAGTAATAGCTTTATTGCTAACAAATAATTGCCTAGACATCGGTTGATTGTAGGGATGTGCATTCATTTGAAATAACATTTTCCATGCTGTTTCATGCTGTTTTCAACCTTAAAAAAAAAGGTAACACTGTGAAATGCTGATTTTTTTTGCTGTGTCATCAATAGAGATGCCAAGTCTTGGTCATTAGAAGTGTGTCACACTCATTTGAAAGCTCCCTCACTCTCACACTCTCTCAAGCATTAGAGCCTTAGTGCCAGTGCACTGGTCCTGATCATTACATTCATGAAAGACAAGCCCAAGAGAAAAAAAAACAAATGATCCAGCCAGCAAGAAGAGATCCGAGCTAGTCTTCTGTGTACCGCATCCTCCTACACCATCTCTTTTCCTTGTACCTACAAGCGCAGGTGCTGTGAAACCTCTGCACAGACTTCTAGTCACTGAGTGAAGAACAATTTTCAGCCCATAGAATTTACTCATATTGCCTCCACTAGGTCTGTATCCAAAGAAAAGCTAATATCATTTTATGCTGCTTTTCTCATTTGTAAAGCAATAGTATTACATTTAAATCTTTCCAGATTTACACCGTGAATGCACCGTCTGAAAAAAATCTCACTCTCTGATGTGGTAAATCTCACTCCTTGGCATCTCTGCATCAGTAGCGTGCACTATTACATAATAAGGCACAATAATTGAGTAATAGAGTATACTATTGACGACATTATCCTTGAAATGATAAACTAAAACAAAATAAAATGAAAATCCCGTAAACGTTATGGAAAGGGAAACCAAACCAAACCAAAGCTTTTGGGCTGCGCTTCCTCGTTAGCTTGATTGGCATCTCCTCCCTTTCATCTAGCCGCAATTGCCTGTTCCATGAGCACACCTGGCAATTACGGTTGCCATTTAGGAGAGGGCCTGCAGGCAGACATATTAACAGCTCGCCGCACAATCCAACATATTAATCACATAACAGACATAGCAAAAACTCAGAAGCGTTTTCATAGATTCTGAATTGTTGCTTCACTTCTCATTCTGAGATGCTTTGTCCCATTCAAGCAGTGGAACTGACTTTGGCCCTTTCACTCTTAGCAAGAAGGCGTTTTCCATTGGCTTTTATACAGACCACAAGTCAGTAGCTCTCTGGGTCATGCCAGGGCCTATATGACTGGGTGATTGTTGTGAGGTCTTGAGCAGCATCAACCTACAGTGAAACATATACAGCAGGAGTACTAGCAGTAACAAAAACCTTTTCCTTCCTTCCTCTTCCCCTTCCTAACCCACCAGCCCACACGATGTAGGAGACAAGACAGGAGTTTAATTTGACATAATTATTTTCATTAATTTCGCTTATTGTTGATCAGTTTTTGTCCTAGCTTGTTGCTAAAAAAAATACTGTCAGACTGTAATATCTGCTGTGTAGCACCCTCATTGCTTCAAGATTTGCCAATGAATCATTAGCAGTACCAAAAAACAATCTGTATTTAAGATACTTTGTTAGAGGGATGGACAGATGTTTGAGCCTGCAGTTGATTCATCACCATTCACGTGCTGCTTGTTGCCTTCTTTCAGAACAATCTTGATTCTCTGCTGCAGTGGGTTTCCCAGAATCATGACCAGGATCAGGTCTTGAAAGCCGGCCTCTGCACAGAAGCTGCCGTGCTGCTGCTTGAGCTCGTGAAAGCAATACTCAGTAAGGTAAGGACCAGTTCTGTCTATGCTTGTAAATTGCAGGGTAGCGTGAAGCTACAGTGCAAAGTCTTTTCGAAATATGGTGCACTGATATGAAGATGTTATTTAGAAATGTCTGTACTTCTAATTGGAGTTTCGAAATAGGAAATGTTATTTTTCTTTAGGAATGAATTACTGATGAACTATCTAAATGTGTAAACAGGGCCAGCTCCAGAATTGGTACAAAGTATTGGGTGCCCTAGGCAAACAGTGTTGATAATTAAACTCAACTGCCATTATCATCTGAACAACACCCTTCCAACAACTGTCCTGTACAAATGCATAATGGGCATCGTCGGCTGATATTCAGCGGCAGTGGCTAGTCAATCTAACACGGCTAGCCGCCTCTGCCATACTTTAAACCCAGATATTCAATGTCAGTGTCATATCCGGCCCCGGCATTGAATATCCAGGTGGCCCTGATTGGCAGGAAGCAACGATATTCAGCCTTTGCTGTGCCTTACTTTCGCTGCTTAGCCATAATCAGGTAGCGGCTCAATATCGCCACGGCGTGGTTTTGGCCAGATGCCGCCTCTGGACTGCCCCAGTACTAACCAGTTAGCATGGGGGCCTGCAGCGGCAGAACTCGCAGATATTCAGCAATACTAATTGTGTTAATGCCGCTAAATATGCCAGAGAAGGGGAGCAATATGGTTTGAATATTGTACCCCATATTTTTAATGATTAAACTTTGCTTTGTTTTATGTGTACGTCCACTCTTCCTGCAAGTAAAAGAATGTGCTGATGGCTCTTTGAATTTATCCGGCTGTCAGAATCTATTGTTTTGCTTTGAATGCTGCTGCTCTTTGCTGCACCCCCTCCCCCCCTCCAAAAAAAAAGCTGCTGCCCTAGGTGAGTGTCTAATCTTGCCTAATGGTTGCGCCGGCCCTGTGTGTGAAACAAGGGAATTAAACTTAAAGTTGATGAATTTTAGCCTGCTGTGAGTCCAAACAAATATACAAATTTGCTTGTGATTCAAGAAAAAGTTCTGCTGGATTTCTTGCTGTGAATCTTTTGCAAATCTACAGACTATTTATTCAATAATTTTGAGGAATTCATATAGATTGTGGAATGATTAGGTGATAGGATTTTTAAAATTAATTTATTATATATCTTACTAGCAGATGTCTCATTTCTCCAGAAAAATGTCTCTACCATTTTGGCAAATGTATGGGATATAAGTGAGATTAGCAAAGTAGTTCACAAACCTTCCCAGTTCTCCCCCCCCCCCTCCCCTCCCCTGCCCTTTAAGGATGTCACATCTTTTCAGATGTTCTGAATTTCTGTTTCTAGGGAGGGCACTTTTATAACAAATTCCCTGACTTGAACAGCAAGCATGTCCCTTAAATTGCACCAGTTTTCAAAGGGAAAGTGTAGGTGTACTTTCACTTTGAAAATAGCCCCGCCAAAACTACATGCATGCGTTTACTAGTAAGTATGTGCAAAACCATTGAGAAAATTGAGTCACATGCTTTTCAGAAGTGGAAAGTATGCACATAAGTCCAATTCCCTCCCAACTCTGCCCCAGGAATTCCTCTGCTCCTCATGAGTAAAGGTAGATTATATACGGAATTATTATGATGATTATTCTTTCCAGCCCAACGGAAAATGGAAAGATGACAAAACAGGGTAAAGGAATGGGGGCGCAATGCAGGGTAGGCTTGAGTAGGTCCTGTCTCCTCCACTTTGGTGTCAAGCCTACCCCATCAGTGGCAGCAGAAGAGCTGAATGAGAGGAGAACTGGAGGCGGTGTTAATATTTGAACTGCCTTGTGTCCACCTCTGTTAATCACAGGCCTCACCAAAAAAACTGTTCTGGCTATGCCACTGAAAATAACTCTCCGAAAATTAAATGAAATGGGATGAAACTTGACATGGAAGAAAAACCAGTGAAAGGACACATTGGGGTATATCTACTAAAGTGTGTTAGCTGCTACTGTGGGGCTAATACAGATTTATTTTATTTATTTATTTATTTAACATCTCTTCTATACCGCGCTATTACAATCAGCGCAGTGTACATTGAACAAAATACTGCAATGCATACAGGCAACATTGAGTTTACAGAGAACAGGGGAATATATAACATGGAATAATAGGGATAACTATGTACAGCCAACATTATATTATATATACTTTAACTATATACAATATTCAAGCTCGAATGGATATTGTGCGTGTATTCATGTGGGTGGTACGGGTAAATGGTAGTCATGTGGGCTATCGTGTAGTCTAACCATTTTCTGGTTGTATTAGGGTGCTAAGGTGTCTGGTGTATGTGGGAGGCCTGTTGGTTGTGTGGGAGTCCATGATCACTTCTGGGTAGAATTTTGTGAATAGGTGATGCTTCACGGCTTTTCGGAATTGTAATAGACTTTTGATGCCACAGATTTCGTGGGGAAGTGTATTCCAATTTAGGGGTGCGAATATTGAGAAAGCTCTATTCGATGTAGCTTTAGTACATGATGTCATCATCTTGGGAACTATTAAGGTGTTCATAGCAGTAGTCCTTCTGTTCCTATTTTCGAGGAATTAGTTTGCTGATTGGTGTCGGTGGGTAATTATTCATGGCTTTGAAGGTCAGGACTAGAGACTTATATAGGAGTCTGGCTTGTAGAGGTAGCCAGTGTAGGTCTTTCATGATAGGCGTTATGTGAGCAGATCTTGGTGACCCAGAGAGGACTCTTGCAGCTGCATTCATAGCCAGACGAAGTGGATTTAAAGTTGATTGAGAGAGCCCGTGGAGGATGATGTTCGCAAAATCAAGATGTGGGAGGACTAATGCCTGAAAGGTTGATCGGTAGTCAGTATAATCAAGTAGGGGGCGGAGGTGTCGCAGTGTTCTGATCTTATGATATATATTCTTTGTCACGTTCTTCACATGCGTTGACATATCCAGGTGTTGGTCCAGTGTGATGCCGAGATATCGGATTGTGGGTTTGGACGTCAGTTCTATGTTGTTGACCAGTAGCGATGGAGGAGGTATGAACTTATGATTCCTTGTAACAAAAAGAACATCAGTTTTACTATGATTTATTCTTAAGTTTTGGGTCAGCAGCCATTCAGCTACTGCTCAGAAACAATTGATTATTGGTGAAAACACTGGTTGGTCAGTTTTGAATGGCATGTATATGAGGATGTCATCTGCGTATGCCAGGCATTGCACTTTGAAGGATCGGATCAATTCACATATCGGCTGCATATATATATTGAATATTAGTGCCAATAGGGAAGATCCTTGTGGTACACCTTGAGACTGTAGGAATGGTTCAGAGGATTCCTGTCCTGTTTTAACTTGTTGCCACCTATTGGAAAGGTAGGATTTACACCATTCCAGTGCTGTGCTTCGAATCCCCTTCTCTATCAGACGTTGCAGAAGTATATCGTGGTTCACAGAGTCGAAGGCGGCGGAAATGTCGAGAAAGATGAGGACAAATCCTTGTTTGATACTGTTTGTTCCTGTGATCAGATCGTTGAATAGGGTTGTAAGGATTGTGTCGACTCCATGTGCTTCTCTGAATCCAAGTTGTGAATTGTCTAGTGGAGCTTCCGTGTCAATATGATGTTGGATCTGTTGTTGGGCAGCTTTCTCGATGATTTTTGCAAGCTGGGGGATGCTCGAGATTGGCCTAAATGATTCAACTTTGGATGGATCGAGTTTACTGTTTTTCAGTAGGGGCTTGATAGAGGTGTGTTTCAGACTCTGGGGGAATGAGCCTGTTAGAAAGGACTGGTTCAGTATCTTGCACAAGATTTGGCTTAGATCATGTCGCAGATCTTTGATCCAGCTGGCTGGGAATGGGTCATTAGGTGCCGTGCTAGGATTGATGGAGGCGATAATGTTCTCAATTTCACTAGTTGATATTGTATTGAAATTGCAAAATGGAGTTATTTGAGATGCCTTAGGTGATACAGAGGGATTGTTGGTAATTGTGCTCGTGCTGGCCTTAATCATTTTTGATTGCAGGTAGTTTGCGTAGTCCTGTGGCTGCGGCATTGCAGGTTGGGCTGAAACTGGCTCTCTTGTTATGGATTTTACTAACCTGAATAGTGTATGTGGTTTGTTGATGGAGCGTTTCAATAAGTTTGTGTGGTAGAGCTTCTTACTCAGTGTTATCTTCTCACGGTGGGTAGTTAAGTGTGAGTTATATGTTTCAAGGGCCTCTGGAGAGTGGGTTTTTTGCCACTGTCTTTCAAGTTTGCATAAGTGGATGAGAGATGTACGAAGGTCAGTAGAGAACCATGGCGCGTGTTCTCGTTTTCTTGTTTTCTTATCATTGTGCAAGGGACAAGAGGCGGCTCTGAGGTTCTCGTCCCATTTGGATATAAGATCATCTAAGTTGAGGGAGGTGTTGGTCATGAGTGGTTGAAGGTTATCTAGGACCTTGTCACGGTTGAGAGGTTGAAAGCGGGCCGTGTGGGTTCCAGGTGAGTTGGATGGTATTTGGATCATGTGTGAAGTATAAGTGGGTATATTGAATCGGATAAGATTGTGATCAGACCATGGCACTGGTATAGTCGACAGTGCAAGGGCTTGGTGTGTTAAGGTGTTGGAATGGGGTGCGAAAATGAGGTCTAGTTTACCTCCTTTAGTGTGGGTGGGAGAGTCGACGTATTGTTTGTAGCCTAGATCCTCCAGTGCGTCTAGAAATGCTTCTGAGTGGCTGTCATGGAGAGATGGGAGGTTGAAATCACCAACTACCCAATTTGGAGAGCGTGAGGTGGGTGTTGCGCACGCGAGCTCGATTATTGTTGGAAGGTCATCCGGTGATGGGGAGGGTGCTCGATAAAGAAGGTTGATTGAGCAGAGTTCATTAGATATAGTGAGGGAGTCGAGGTGGGTTGAGCTAGAGTAGTTGCATAGCTTGAAATTAAGATCTGTTTTGGCGAGGATGAGCGTCCCGCCTCCTTTTTGAGTGGACCTGTGGCATGTGTAAAGGTCAAATCCTGGAGGCAGCATCTGATTCAGGAGGATGTTGTCACAATCAGATAGCCATGTTTCCGTGACCATCAGGATGTCGAGATTGTATTGAGGAATCAGGTCCATGGCTGCAGGCCATTTTGATCGTATGGATCTGGCATTTATCAATGCACATTTTAGGAGGCATTGGCAATGTATCTTCTCAGCTTGTGTTTTGTTGATGACTTGTAGAGGAATGCTAAGTAGATGGGAGTGGGATGTATGGTTGCGTTTTGCTGTTGTGTGGTGGGGGAATTCATACCATCTCCTTCCAAATGTATGTAGTATTGGTATGTAGTTGGTATCATGGTTGAGGGCGTTTGTGACGCAGGGGAGCCCAAAGGTAAGGAGGGTAATGAGTGATAACAGGACCTTGTACATTTTTGATTAATAGCAACGGTGCAATGACTAGCAATTACTAGTAGCAGTGCAATGACTAATTGTTACTGGCAACAGTATAAGGAATACAGACAACGGTAGTACAATGTGCTAATTAGTACTGGCAACAGTATAAAGATTATTGATTTGTAAACAACAGTATCACAGTGTATAAAATTATAAAATTACTAGCAACAGTGTAATGACTGATTGTCACTGGCAACAGTATAAAGGAATACAGTGCAATGACTAATTGTTACTGGCAACAGTATAAAGATTATTGATTTGGAGATAACAGTATAACAGTGTGTGAGAGGACTAAATTAAATACTGACAACAGTATTGTAGTGGCTGGTAATAAGTTCCTAGAAATGTTTGATTACTAGCAGCAGTATAATTCTACAGTATGCTGGCTATTGGCAATAGTGTATAAGGGAGCAGGATACTGGTAACAATTTTGGCAACAGTGTAACTGGAAAGACGGTTGCTAGCATGGAGAGTCTAGTTGCAACTTCTGTGCTGGCTGAGGTACATTTAACGGTAGGTATTGTCAACAGAACAGTTATACTTGCTGTGCTCTGGGCCTTTTGTCGTGTTGCTGCAGGAGGTGCTCTCAGTTCTCAAAGAGCTTAGGCTCATAGATGCTTGTGTATCACTGTTGCTGTTTCGATGTGTGTGTTGATCGCGATCTCAACCCGAGGGGAGCTCAAGCTGCTTTGTATTTGAGAGATAGAATAGCGGTGGGTTCGTCGGAGGTTGATCAGGCGTTTTTTATGTAGGCCTCTGCCTGAGGGCCTCGCCAAGCCCTCAGGCGCGGGCCCGCAAGGCGCGGGCACGCCTTGGCGTGCAGCTGCTTTTAAAGTGGCTTCAGGCCCCGATTGGGCTGGGGGAGGTGCGGGAGGAGCACACGTGCTCTGCCCTCTGTGCCGCTGATCCGGTGGAGATTAAAGATGCAGAGGGACTCCCGGCAGCGTGCAGCTGCTTTTAAAGTGGACCTCAGGCCCTGTTTGGGCTGGGGGAGGTGCGGGAGGAGCACACATGCTCTGCCCTCTGTGCCGCTGATCCGGTGGAGATTAAAGATGCAGAGGGACTCCCGGCAGCGTGCAGCTGCTTTTAAAGTGGACTTCAGGCCCCGATTGGGCTGGGGGAGGTGCGGGAGGAGCACACGTGCTCTGCCCTCTGTGCCGCTGATCCGGTGGAGATTTATCACCCTGCATTAGCAGCTAACATGGAGTAAAGCAGATATTGCAGGTACCTTTCTGTGATATCTGCTTTTCACGTGGTGCAGGGGTGGTTGGGTCGGATTAGGGTGAGGGGTAGGTGTGGCGATTGTTGGCAGCCACCGCACAAAGCTTTTTGCACAGTCGCTACTAAAAATGAACTCGATCGTGGCTCAGATAACGCCACTTATAGAGCTGGTATTATCTGCTGAGAGCTCATAAACACAGCCGATCAGGCCTCCAATGCCATGCAAAGAATAAGAGCACCAACAACACGTAGATATCCACCTTCCTCACCACTTGCAAATCTTCACCTCCTTTTCTCATGTAAATCGAGTATTTTACATGTGGAAGTGACCCAGTTTTGGTTCACTTACACATGCATTTTCCACATGTGGATTCCTGGGAGCAGAGATATGTGAATTTTGCATCAGTCTACACTTTCAGAACTGTTTTTTCAAAATCCTGCTGGCAGGCTTCACATTTACACCTCATGTGGACCTCTTCCCATATGCAACCTATCTAAAACAGGTCTTCACATATTGCTATAAACAAAGTTTGCATAATCCAAGTAATTATTTCTCATATTCAGAACCTACAGAGGATATTTAAGTCTCTGTTAATATGTCTTAAGAACAAAGTATGGCAGAAGAGAAAAACAAATTGTGCTGAAAGACGAAGGAAGTTATTTATTCATGTTCTCTGTTTAGCCTACCGCAGGTACTGAAGACTCATGGGAAATTACTTACCCAGGAAATGTGATGCAGTTCTTCTGTATAATATATCACAACTATCCTTGTGATCCTGTTTGGATTTCTCCTGAATTTCTACAGACTTTGACCAGTGTGATCTTTTCTTCCCGAATACACAGGGTATGATAAATTGAATTCCCACTAATGGGTCAGTGATATTTCATTAGGGTATTCTGACATTATGAGGATAAGTTTAGAAAGACTTTCTACATGTAAAATCCATTTTTTATATAGAAAGTGGGCTATGCAAAATTTGCTGCCATACACTTGTATAAAAGCATAAGCAAATACTTTTCTATGTGCATAACACAGACATTCCCCCAGGCAGAGTTTTTGGGAAGTATAGATGCATAACCCAGCAGATCTACATGTGTGTCTTTATGCCTGCTGTAGAGCAGATGTGAATATTCATGTGCACCTTCCATCACTGATTGCATGTATAAGTGGCAATTTTAGAAGGGAAAGTATATGGCAACTTCTTGCTTAACCCTCCATTCCTTCAGGTGCAAAATTACATTGTAAGCCCTCTGGGGACAGGAAAGTTCCTACTGTACTTGAATGTGATTCATCTTGAGCTCCTGAGAAAGGCATGAGCTAAATCGAATTCCCTATTGACACATATACCAGCCACATCCACTTCTGTGGCCAGTTCTAAAATCACCACCAGATTTTTTTTAAATTTGACTTTCAAGTTATTTTATTGGATCCAACATTCCATTCACAGAATCTAAGTCATGTCTGTGTAGGAATAGCATGGCAAAGTCAGTCATACTGTATTTGCAATGACCCGATACTGGATTGCATCTTTTGAGCTGTGAGTAAGGGGGTAAGGTTAACAAACTATACTGATAATATTGTCCTATTCCTTAGAGTGCACAGGAGGACATTTTGCATGATCAGAGCCAAGTTGCAGCTGGGAAAACCTGTGTATCGCAGAATGTCCACCCATCTAGGAAACAAGTTTGTGACTTTATACGCATCCTTCTGATGCAGAGTTTAAGAAACATTCCCCTGCAAAAACAATGCCATCCTCTAGAACTCCTGCTAGAGGTCAGTTTGTGATCTTCTTTATATTTTATAATTTTGTTACTGTTGTATTTAGTTTTTTTTTTTTTTTACTTTACTTGTAAAATCAAAAGAGATGTGAAATTAGAGATATGACTAGCAATAAGATTAAAAATGGTGAGAGGTCTTTATTGCTTGTGGAAAATGTTGAAAAGATACAGGGACCATGGATGACAATACCCAAATTCAAGTTTCCTATGCTAAAAATACCTCTATAGAGTATCAATATATTATGGATTTTTATTCTTTTAGTGCCTCCCTCTGGGTTATGTTTGTATTGAGTTTCCCTTTGAAAATGTCTTGCCCAGCAGAGAGTTTGCAGATGTAGACTCCCCACCAAGAAGAACACCCGGGGAATCCTCTCCCTTACCTCCTCATTTAACCTCCAGCTTTGCTCCACTGCTCCCACTCACCAGCATGGCCATTGCCTTGACCTGGTATTTTTCTCTAGTTGCTTACCCTCCAACATCTGTAGCTCAGTTCTTCCCTTATCTGACCATCACCTTTTAAGCTTCAATCTTCATCACCCCCTGCCTCAACCTCATCCTATCTCCTCCAACCTATTTAGAAATCTTCATGCTATTGATCCTTTGGTTCTCTCTTCCACTGTTTCTCCATCTCTTTCTTCCACTATGTCATCTAAGTCTGTTGACGAAGCATTAGCTTCCTATAACGCTGTACTCTCCTCTGCTCTGGATGCTCTCGCTCTGCCCATGCCACATCCTGTGAGGCGTACTGTACCCCAGCCCTGGATTTCATCCTCTACCCGCTATCTACGTTCCTGTGCTCGCTCGCTCTGCTGAGCGTGCTTGGCTCAAATCCCGCTCCTTTGCTGACTTTCTACACTTCAAATTCATGCTTGTCTCTTTCCAGTCAGCCATAGCTCTTGCCAAACGAGACTATTATGTACATCTGACTAACTCTCTTCCTTCTGACCCTCGCTGTCTCTTTACTAAGCTCTCTCCTCAAAGTGCCTCCGCCTCTGATCCCTCCCTCCCTTTCTGCCCAAACCCTGGCTGACTATTTCCATGACAAAATCCAAAAGATCACCCTCCAATTCCCCACAAAGTTAGTTACGTCCCCTCCTCCCCCTCTTCACTCCCAAGTTTCCTCAGTAGTAGTAGTAGTCGTAGAATTCAGACTCATCTTGTCATACATACTCTAACAGGATAACCCTCCCACCATCACCGACACCACCCTTTTTCTCTACACTAATTTTTGGAAGGTGTGTTTTGCAGGTAAGCACCCATTTATCTGCAGAAAAGCTTTATGAGAATCCCTCCCGTTCTGTAATGTCTCATATTAAATACAGTCCATTATGATCTAGCTCATCCAAATCCCAGACAACCACAATTTAGCTCTTAATTTCCCTTTTCTACTCTTTTAAACAAGTGAGCTAGGCAGCTATGACGCTCACATCATCCTACTAGATTATTTTGCACTGTAACTATTTCCATGTTGTCACTAGCGCCACTAGTTGCCACTGAGTTGTATTATGGATTGGTTCTTTGCCTTTAATGCTATTATGATGCGTATTGCAGGCTTCTGCCGAAGATTCCACCTGTGAACAGAAGAAGAATTTCCAAACAGAAGTTTTGCTTTTTGCTATTGACATCTTTCATATTATTAATCAAAATGAGAACAATACTGTTTCCACAAGATCAAGAGGTGAGTGATGGACTTCAGATCCAACATCATTTATCCTTTAAAAAAAAAATAATTCTAAAACTATGCTCCGAGGGGTGAAATCAGCATACAGCATTTGTTCTCCTACCTGCCATGCTCTTATGTCCCATGGCTGTACTTGACTGGTGAAGGAAGAATTTTTTAAAAGTATGGTGCCAGCAGAAAAGCTTATGAAATTTCCAGATCTATATGGTAGAAGAATATCCAGCTGGACCCACAAATAGAAGAAAAACCACTGGCAGGAAGGCTAGGCCCCACAGGTGGGAGATAAGAAGGCACCAGAGCAGGAGGGGTGAATTAGTGAGGGAAGAGAGTGGAAAGGAGTAAATGAAAGAGAGAGGGATTAGAAAGAGTGTGAGGGAAGGGGTACAGAAAAGGACAGAAGGGGAACAGAGGGAGGAAAAGAAGTGCATAAGAGGAAAGGGAGAATGGGAAGTGGAAATGAAGGAGGAGTGAGGAGAGGGAGAGTGAAGGAAGAGGAGGGAAGGGTTAGGACAGCTGTTATAGTTGGTGATTCGAGGATTAAGCATGTAGATAGCTGAGTAGCTGGTGGTCATGAGGACCGCCTGGTAACATACCTGCCTGGTGCAAAGGTAGAAGACCTCACGCGCCACCTAGACAAGATTTTAGATAGTGCTGGAGTGGAGTCTGCTGTCTTGGTATATATGGGTACCAATGCCATAGGAAAGTTTGGAAGGGAGGTTCTGGAGGCCAAATGTAGGCTTTTAGATAGGAAGTTGAAATCCAGAGCTTCCACAGTAGCATTCACTGAAATTCTTCCTTTTCCACTTGCAGGACCCAAAAGGCAGGCAGAGCTCCAGAGTCTCAATATGTGGATGAAACGATGGTGCAAAGAAGAGGGTTCTAGATTTGTTAGGAACTGGGCAATATTCTGGAGAAGGGAGGGGTTCTTCCCAAAGGATGGGCTCAACCTTAACCGGGATGGAATCAGGCTGCTGGCATTAACCTTTAAAAAGGAGATAGACCAGCTTTTAAACTAGATAGTAGGGAAAAGCCAATAGCTGTCCAGGAGTGCATGGTTCAGAAGGATGTATCCTTGAAGGATACTAGCAAAACAGGGAAGTTAGGGTATCCCAACAGAGAGGTTCTAAAAAAGATAAAAGTAACTAAGATGTCCTTCAGTGCACAGCAGAAAGATTCCAAATTACACTTATCAAGTGATAACTAGATTAATATGAATAAAATACAATCTCTAATATACCAGTATGCAAATGCTAGAAGTCTAAAAAATAAGAAGGGAGAGCTGGAATATACAGCAGTAAATGAAAGATTAGATATGATTGTCATCTTGGAGACCTGGTGGAAGGACAACTAATGGAACCCTGTGATACCTGGGTACAAACTATATCGCAATGATAGAGCAGATCAAATTGGTGGAGGGGTTGTGCTCTGTTAGAGAGGGTATTGAGTCAGATAGGATTAAAGTTTTTCAGAAAACAAAATACATTGTAGAATTTCTATGGATAGAAATTCCATGTAAAAAAGAGAAGGTGATGGCAGTGGGGTTGAACTATCGACCACCTGGCCAGAATGAACATATGGATAATGAAATGCTTAAAGGAATCAGGGAAGCTAACAAACATTACAATACAGTAATAATGGGTGATTTCAATTACCCTAGTATCGAGTGGGTCAATGTCCCAGCAGGACGTGCTAGAGAGATAAAGTTTCTAGATTAAATAAATAACAGCTTCTTGGACCAGCTGATTTATGAACCAACAAGAGGGAAAGCTATTTTGGACTTAGTAGAACACTGGATCTAGTGCAAGAGATAAGGATTTTGGGGTCACTTGGCAATAGTGATCATAGCATGATCACATTTAATTTAATAAATGGAAGAAAGATGGCAAGGAAATCCACAGCAGTACATTTTAACTTTCAAAAGGTAGACTATGATAAAATGTGGCAAATAAGAAAAAAACTAAAAGGAGCAGCTGCAAAGGTTAAAGATTTACTTCAAGCATGAGCATTGTTTAAATATACTATCTTGGAAGCCCAGACCAGATATATTCCATACTTTAAGAAAAGTGGAAGGAAGGCCAAAAAACTGCCAGCATGGTTTAAAGGCGAGGTCAGAGAGGCTGTTACCAAAAAAGCATCTTTCAGGAAATGGACAAAGGAACCTAATGACGAACACTGGAAACAACATAAGCATTAGCAAATTAGATGCAAGGCATTGGTTAGGCCGGCAAAGAGATAATTTGAAAGGAAGATTGCCATGGAAGCAAAAACACATAATAAAAACTTTTTCAAATACATTCAGAGAAAAAAAAGCCTGTGAGATAGTCAGTTGGACCGTTGGATGATAGAGGGGTAAAAGGGATGCTAAGGGAGGACAAGGCTTTAGCAGAGAGACTGAATGAATTCCTTTTTTTAGTCTTTACTGACGAAGATGTAGGGAAGTTACCCATGCCTGACATGGTATATAAAGTTGATGTTACGGAAGTATTGAAAGAAATATCGATAACCGGGAGGATGTATTACAGCTATTTGATAAACTGAAGAGTAGCAAATCTCCTGGACTGGATGGTTTTCATCCAAGAGTCCAAGCAGGATATAAATACAGCTAAATAAAATAAAGAGTGTTGAAAGTACTCAAATATGAGAATTCAGATGTATTATTTGTATCTGTGAACTATCATTAAAATCATCTGTAGTACCTGAGGATTGGAGAGTGGCCAATGTAACTCCAGTTTGTAAAAGGGTTCAGGGGTGATCCAGGAAACTACAAACCGGTGAGCCTGATATCAGTACCAGGCAAAATGGTAGAAACCATTATAAATAATACAACTACTGAACATGTAGATAGCCATGGTTTAATGGGAGAAAGCCGACATAGATTTCGCCAAGGAAAGTCTTGTCTTATAATTTGTTATATTTTTTTGAAGGTGTGAATAAATGGTTGACAAAGGTGATCTGGTTGATATAGTATATTTGGATTTTGAGAAAGCCTTTTACAAGGTCCCTCATGAGAGACTGTTGCCAAAATTAAAAAGCCATGGAATAGTATTGTGGGAAAGTCAGTGTAGTATTGTAGATCAGGAAATGGTTAAAAGATAGAAAGCAGAGAGTAAGGCTAAATGGCCAATTTTCTCAGTGGAGAAATGTGAATAGTGGAATACCCCAGGGATCTCTGCTGGTTCTGCTGCTTTTTAACATATTCATAAATGACCTGGAAATCGTAATAATGAGTGAGGTGATCAAATTTGCAGATGACACAAAATTATTAAAAATTCTTAAAACACAAGAGGAATGTGAAACATTGCAAGAGGACCTTGAAATATCTGGAAGACTATACATCCAAATGGCAGATGAAATTTAATGTGGAGAAGTGCAAAGTTATGCACTTAGGAAAGAACAACCCAAACTATGGTTACACGATGCAAGGTTCCACATTAGGAACCACCACCCAGGGAAACGATTTAGGCGTCATCATGGATAACATGTTAGAAATCCTCCACCCGGTGTGTAGCGGCGGCCAAGAGAGCAAATAGAATACTAGGTATCATAAGAAAGGAATGGAGAATAAAACAAAGGATATTTTAACACCTCTATATTGTTTCATGGTGCAACCACACCTTGAATATTGTATACAATTCTGGTTGCCATATCTATAGCTGAATTAGAAAAGTGACAAAAATGGTAAAGGGGATGGAAGTATATCCCTATGAGGAGAGGCTTAAAAGGTTGGGAATTTCAGCTTAGCAAGGAGACAGCTGAGGGGGGGATATGATAGAGATCTATACATTAATGAATGGCGTGGAACAGGTAACACAGGTACACTACCAAAAAACTGCCTCCAGTTTTGCAACTGATTCCTATAGATTTTGGGGTGCTGAATCCAGGAAAAATAGCCAAAATGTTCCATCACGTCACGTTTTCTTGCAAAATTAGATTTCTTACCCATATAAGGAATGTTCACATAATTTCTTTTAGCCGACTGCAGTTTATTTTCTTGGCCCAAAATAGAGGTTGTAATGGTTAACTAACTAGAAACACTCCCTCATGATATTTTAGAGTGTTTTGTATTCATTTTATACATTAACAGGACAATTGGGAGGCGGGGGGCTAAATCCAGTACTCGCGCTGGCGCATGTTCTTTCCTGTTCGCCTCGCCTCGTTCGCTCGCTCAAACACGGTGGTTGCGACATGAACATTCCTGTCAAATTTCAGTTTCTTGCAAGTTCATTATTACCTTTTGTTTGCTCAGTCGTAATTCAGCTTTATTCCGAAGTGGTTCACTACAGTTGTAGTTTGCAGTGCTGTGTATTTGTGATGGCTCACAGAGCCAGAGGTTGCGTCAACTCTCCGGACAGTTTTTGTTTTATTTGTGGGGAATATACCGTGAAAAAGCGGCAGAGGAACATTTCTGCATTTATTAAAAAAGTATATTTCGCCTATTTCGGTTTGACAAACCGTGGGCTCCTCACAAAGTGTGCAAGACATGTGAGGAAGATCTACGCTTATGGATGAAAGGTAAAAAACAAGCATTTCGTTTCGGAATACCTATGATGTGGCATGAACAAAGAGACCACAGCAGTGACTGCTATTTTTGCTCTTGCATTGTGAAGGGATACAACTTAAAAAATAAGAACGTAATAAGTTACCCCAACCTTCCCTCAGCAATTAGGCCTATGCCTCATAGCAACGAAGTACCTGTGCCTGAACCACCAAAATCTTTGGATCATATTTGTGTGGACGGTTCTGATCATGATGAGACTCATCAGATGGCTTTTCCCGATGAGTCCAGTACTTCCGAGTTTGAAACTGAACCAGATCCGAAACCTGAACTTTTCTCTCAAGCTGAATTGAATGATTTAGTCCGGGATTTAGGACTCCCAAAAGATGCTGCCCAACTGCTAGGTTCTCGGCTTAAACAGAAAAATCTATTGTCACCAGGAACAACTTTTTATTGGTACCGCAACCGCGAGACACAATTTTTGAAGTATTTCAGCAAAGAGGAAGATTTGGTATTTTGCAACGATATATACGGAGTGATGGAAAAGTTTAAACTCAAGTATGATCCTGCTGAATGGCGGCTGTTCATTGATTCATCAAAAGACAGCATAAAAGGTGTTCTTCTTCATAATGGCAACACATTCGCTTCAGTTCCTATTGCTCACTCTGTTATTCTCCAAGAAAAATACGAGAATTTGGCCCTGATTCTTCAGAAGATTCGTTATGATGAGCATAAGTGGATGATTTGTGGAGACTTTAAAATTCTATCCATGCTATTAGGACAGCAATCCGGTTTCACCAAATATCCCTGCTTCCTTTGCTTGTGGGATAGCCGGGCCCGCGACCTACACTGGGGAAAAAAGACTGGCCAATTCGGGAGTATTTGAGACCCGGTGAGAAAAATGTTCTTCATGAGAGCTTGGTACCTCGTGATAAAATTCTATTACCACCTCTCCACATTAAGTTGGGTCTCATTAAGCAATTCATCAAGTCCCTTCCAAAAGATGGTGAGTGCTTTCGGTACCTTTGCTCAAAGTTCCCCCGACTTTCTGAAGCAAAGCTAAAGGAAGGAGTGTTTGTTGGCCCTGATATAAGGAAACTCATTTCAGATGGAGCATTCGCTGAAACGATGTCTGAGAAGGAAAAAGAAGCCTGGGATTCCTTCAAGGATGTTGTTCTCAAATTCTTGGGGAACAGGCGGGATGAGAACTATAAGGATATTGTTGCCAGGATGCTCAATGCCTTCAAAGAACAAGGCTGTAACATGAGCCTGAAAGTCCATTTCTTGCACTCCCATGTGAACTACTTTCCCGAAAACTTGGGGGCGTACAGTGAAGAACAAGGTGAAAGGTTTCACCAGGACATCAAGGATGCAGAGAGAAGGTACCAAGGAAGATGGAACACCACTATGATGGCTGATTTCTGCTGGTTGCTGCTGCGGGAAACCCCAGATGAAAAATACGCCAAGCAGCGCACCAAGAGAAGCATTCGGGGGAAGAAGAAACGGGCCCACCAGGAGATTGATTGACCCAAGAATGACTTTAAAATCTAAACTGTGTTGACAAATATCGTGTTTTTACTAAACTTTGAAATAAAAATTTGCTAGTTATTACCACAGTGTCGGATCTCATTTATTAGAATTTTATTTTCACACCATCGGGTGTTTGTCTTCATGTATTGCAATGGTGCGGTTTGCGTTTTCTATTCTTACATACATACCTGTACAACATTTTTTGCACATTTCTTTGCTTTGCTTTGTGTCTAACCTCGCTCTTATATGCTCAATGTTTGTGCACATGTATGTGGCTGTTTTAAGTGCAGACAATTTTGCTACCATCACAGTGTGTTTTGTTGACATTACTCTATTCTTATGTGCTGCCTTGTTACAATTTTCTTTATTCTTATTTGAATAACTACTAAACAATTAGTATAAAGAATTCATCCAAGAAACTTTTATCTCAATCGCACTCAATCTGAAACGTTCACCTCAAACTGCTAACCCAATGTAGCAAAACATCTGTACGTGATGGAGCAAATTGGTTACCAGATTTGGATTCAGCGCACCAAAAAACGTAAAAATCAATCGAAACATTAGAGGCAGTTTAAAAAAAAATTTTTTTAGTGTACCTGTTGTTTACACCTTCAAAAAGTAGAAAGACTAGAAGACATACAATGAACTACAGTGCAACCTTTTTAAAACTAATAAGAAAAAATATTTTTTTACTCAACACATAATCAAACTCTGGAATTTGTTACGGGAGGAATTAGTAAAAGCTGTTAGTGTAGCTGGGGTTTAAAAAAGGTTTGGAGAAATTCCTGGAGGAAAAGTCTATAAGCCATTATTAAAGAGTACCTGGGATATCCACTGCTTGCCCGGAGACAAGCATTGAGGAACCTGTGTGCCTGTTTGGAAATCTGCCAGGTACTTGTGGCCTGGATCAGCCACTGTTGGAAGTAGGATATTGGGTTTGATGGACCTTTTTCTTACCCAGTAAGACATTTTTTATGTTCTTATGGAATGAGAGAGAGATGGAGTGCAGTACATACATACAGATCTCTCACCCACACTTACAGCTACCCTTGCACCTCATGGGGCAAACTGAGAGGAAGGGAAAGGAGGAGACACTAGCTTTTCCCAATGCCATCAAAATACTAATGGGGGTGGAATCAGGGCCGCTGGACCACCAGGGATCATTTTATTGTCGGGCATGGCCCCCCACAGTAATTTCATGGCTTTGGGAGCTTTTCCTGATGCCTGATCGTCTGAGGAGATGAGCGTCAGGGGCACAGGTTAGAGGTTTACTTCTACTCAGACCCTGAAGTAAAAAGTTTGGCGCTGTGGCTGGTTGCGAAATCCTCTATGCCTGTCTCTTCATTGTGCATAGCTATGATTTGCATACCAGCCCGGCTGATTATAATAGATTTAAATAATTCAAGTTCATTTAAATACGCATGGCATTAGTTGGGTGCTAGTTTTTCTGTCGGCATTTACGTCTCTTTCCTGCATTTGCAGGATTGTTAAAAGTGCTTAAACGTGGCGTTAGGGGTTCGTAAAGCCCGCGCTAGCTTTCTGCATCAGTCTGTTAGGAGGGTAGCTACTAACATGCATTAAGGGATTAGCTTACAATTTTTGCCTCTTAACACATGTTAAAGGGCACAATTATGCATTATTTTACACATAACTCATATTATTTTACCCCTTATTCCATAATAATGAGTTGTGAAGCACATTGGGGCATGTTTACTAAACCACACTACCAGGTAACAGGATTCAGTGCACATAAAGTGCTCCACATTACTACTACTACTACTACTGAGCATTTGTATAGCGCTACAAATCGTACGCAGACTTTGGCAAGAGCTATTTCAGTAGAGTGTAAAGGACGAAAGCCAGACTGTAAGGGATCCTGGAGAGCATGCTAAAAATGCAGCTGCATTGAAAATCCCATGCTACCCTAATGCCAAGAGTCGGGGTGGAGACTGGGGTGGAGTGTGCACATCACGCATCTCCAGGAACAAGCAGGAAAGTAGTCTTCACATATGTGTGTCGTAAGTACCAACGGAGCCTGCGCGGGAACGCTCCCCAGTGTCCAATAGGAACGCTTTGGGGAGCATCCCTCAGCACATGCATGCTGCCTTCCCGCCTTTCCAACTGTCCCTCTTCAGTTCTTCATTTTCCGTGGAGCCGACAGGACCCATACCCTGTCACCGCAGAAAATTCCGTCTTTAAAATTGTTTTCTTGTGGTCGCGTTTGCCTCCGCACAATGCATGTTGTTTTCTTTTCTTTTTTCAAAAAAATTTATACTTTGAACTGTTTCTCTTCATAAACTTTTCTTTTTCGGTGCTAGGTGCCATTTTGGGCATTAGGCCTCATATTCCTGAAACATGGAAAAAACAACTAGTGGTTTTAAAAAATGTACTAAGTGTGGCGGTACCATTTCCGTCACTGACACCCATGATTGGTGTCTTAAATGTTTAGAGCCTGAACATTCTCCATCTGAATGTCTCTCCTGTATGGGGATGACTAAGAGAGGAAGACAGAAATGGGCTGCAAAGCTTGGTACTCTCTTTTCTTCGGATGCCAGATCCATTGCATCAACATCTTCAAGAGCCTCCTCTTCCTCCCATGGATCTCAGGTAACTAAACAAAAAAGCCGGTCCGCAAAGGGTAACTCTCCAGCTAAGCATCGAGAGGCCATTGACATTGCCCTTGAGGGAACCACACTGGCAAAACAGCCCCGGCGGGAGGCTTCAGCTTCCAAGCATCAGTGGGGCTCCAGGATGTTCTCGAGGCCTCGACCTCGCAAGAACTACTGGTGCCATGCTCAGGGGTCCCAGCCGTTTTCACCGGTACCAACACCCAGGCATCGGCAGCGTCGATAGACCAGAGGTTCCTCGCTATCGAACGCAGCATTGCAGCTCTTCTCACAGCTGCGGTACCGTTGACACCTATGGTTTAACAGGCACCGGTACCGACATCGATACCGATGCCGGTACCTACACCGGTACAGACACCGGTACCGGTACCAATGGTACCGGCCCCGGTGGGAGTTCTTCCCATGCCATCTTTGACTGGAATCGACAGATCGGTATCGGATCAACTCGGCACCGACTTCGATTGATACCGGGACCGTGCTTTGCATGCACATCGTGGTCAGGAATACTTTGAATCCTCCGATTCCGAAGACTCTGACAATTCTGCTGGTACCAGAGGGTTTCTCCCAGAAGATCCCTCTTCTCCCCAACACAGAATCTCACCTCCAGAGGACATGTCTTTTCAGGATTTTATTCGTGATGTGGCCAAAGGCCTTTCAATCACGATAGCTCCTGAACAGGAACCCAAAGCAAAGGAATTGGAAATTCTCCAATATCCTAAAGCTCCAAAGGAGGCAGACACTCTGCCCATCCATGAAATTCTGCATAACACTTCTGACTACATCTCCTCATTCTAGGAGGCTTGATACTATGGGGTATGTTTACTAAACTGCGTTAGTGCGATTCGTGTTAGGAGCCGCATTAGAGACAGAAACCCCAAATAAGGACATGGGCGGTACATCGTTGCCGAGATCGTGCCGAGAACGCGCGCTACAAGGCGCCATAAATGAACGAGCGCTACAGGGCACGTTACCGCGCGTTAATCTTAAGAAGGCGTGCAGACATACAATCACAGCAACAGAGCTGTAGCACAATGGTTACAACACTGACTGATGGTACAGGGGTCATGGGTTCGATTCCCCAGTGGGCCCCATGTATAAAGCTGGCTGAGACAGCACCCCTTTACATTTAAGTAGGGATTGTTGAGGCATTTGACATGTATTTTAATTTGTGCTGCCAGCAAACACACCCTCACGGTGGCATAACCTAAGGTGCTGCATAAGGCACCCCATAACGCACTCCATAGGGCACATTATAAAGTGTACTGTCCGCCAAGGCACCCTATAATGTCCCCTATAGGACACCTTATAAGGCTGTGAACAAAACCCTGGCTAGCTGCAGGACTGCACGTCACCACACAAACTGTCTGCTGTGGTTACCAGGATAGGGTTAACCCACCCATACCCATGATGCACTGCACATGCAAATCAGCAGTCGCGAGATGGGCACAAGATTGGGTATGCACCCCCACAGCACCTCGGCCAGGTAGGGGGAACATACCGTGTGTGGTACTGCCACAGAGTAGCCACAGACAGTCACATTGTGCGGGTACTGTGCCCACCCTGAGGTTGAGGTTGGGTGCCCAGCACCAGGTCCACAGCACCATTCATGGCTGAACTATGCCATGCTGCAGGTCCCCATCAGTGTGTGATAGGTAGTTCCGTTAGACACACCTAGGATACATCTGTGCCCTGCTGTATGTCTCAGTCATGTCTAGTCCTTATGGGCGATGAAGCACCCAGAATAGTGCATATCCTGTGTTGGTGCCATGGTTACCTGCTGTAGGTGAAGGGGGGTGTATGGACCCATGGGCAGACCATGTACCACCACACAACCCACCCTCTGGGGTTCAGGGTGGGAAACAGGATCACCCACCAATAGATCCACAGTCTACCTCCCTGCAATGGTAGCTGTAGAGGGGACCATCAACCCCAGTCCTGCTGGGGAACAGACAGAGCGGTACACATCCGTAACACAGTAGCAGACAGACAGCAGGCCTGGAAATGCTCAGCTGCCCCTCACCATTATCTGACATTCTCCAGCAGCAAGCCTCCAGCCGTTGCACCCTGCAAGATGCTCCAGCAAGACACATACTAGCTGCAGACAGTCCGCCAGCTAGTCCATAGTGCATGGTCCTGGAGAAGCTGCATGTACCCAGAACAGGGATGTCAGCATACACACCAAGCAGGTAAGTCAGTGATTGGGCCCCAAAAGAAAACCCATATACATCACATGAGAGAAATGCTATATAGCACTATGGGGGAACCTAGCCAGGCCATGGTCACTGCTCAGTCAGGGTGAGAGTGACCACCCAGCAGGACATGCTATGGCCACCCTGTCCGTGCAGGTGGTACCGGGCACTACAATGTCCGAGCCATTGCCCTATGCCCTGTGCAGATGCGGCCAGGCCAGGCCACCCTATCCAGGCTTTTCCCACAGTACCTTGCTCCTCATTATGCACATTGGCAGGCCAATACTGGCAACAGAGCTAGCAGTGTGGGCTGTGGAGGGTGTTGGCAGCCACCACACACTGGATAGACACACACTCCCCACACCTATGCCAGCATTGTGCAACTATAGAGGTGTTGGGCAGCCCAGGCCACCACACCAGTCCTGGGCACAGGGCAGGCATGGCTATGGTATGCAATACTGTAGGAGTCACTCCCCAGGTTGGTAAACACTGTCAGACACAACACCTGTAGCACACTCCACAGTCATCAGAAAGGTTGTTATGATGCAGCTCACTCAGAATATTGTACTTAACCTAGGAATTGCTATCTGCCAGTAATCATAGCAACCGCTTTAAAGATGTGTACCATATTCCCAGGTTTAGGGTGGCATTACTAAGGTATGCAAGTGCTAGTATTGGGAGATGTACGCAGAGCCCAGAGTCCTGCCTCTCCAGGAGGCTTTGGATAATGGGGCCTGTGGGTGCGGGTGTGTCTGCCCCTGTTGGCTGCTGCTCTACGGCAGAGGTTCCCAACTCCAGTCCTGCGGTGCCAAACACTGTTCGGGTTTTCATGCTGTCCCTCATGAATATGTATGAGATACATCTGCATACCATGGGGGTGGCGCATAGAAATGCAGCACAGGAATCTTTATCAGAGGCAGCATAGAACCGGAATGGTGTTTGGCCCTCCAGGACTGCATTTGGGAGACTCTGCTCTAGGTAATGTGCATGTATATGGTGTACGTGCTTTGTAGGGTAAAATGTGGGTGTCTTGGGCATGTTTACGTCATCTGCAATAAAGGTGCTGTCTGTATTAGCACGTAGTAGTGGGTAAAATATGGGGACTGGGTTGGCAGGAACCACAGCTGGGACTTGAACCTGTGACCCTCTGCTTCTGAATGCACTGGTTTTGTGCACTGCACCACCTTGTTGCCACAGAGTCTGTACATTCCTTGGTGATACCATGACAGGGCCCGTCTGTTGCAGTACACGGCACCCACCTACACAGGGCTAGACCACAGTCTGCTCTGGGAAGCTGCCACTGCCCCCTCCACCACCAGTATCCCTCAGCCACCATGCTGACATGCCCTTCTGCTGGTGGAGCTGGTGGTGCGCAGTCTCAGGCCATCCAGTGTGCAGGTAGACGGCTGCCTATGGTGCAGGTTCTGGGGTAGGGGTGCCTGCATAGACGTCCACGCTCCCCCCCAGCCCCGCCTGCCAATGTTCCGTGCCCTTGGGAGTTGCTGTTGGGTACTATCCCCTGTGACACTTTGGGAAACACACTCGTGCCCATGTTGGACCTTCAGCAGTTGCTGTCTGGCTGCTCCGCTGTTTCAGCATTCGTATGGGCCACCTAGGCATCACCCTAGTCCGCACTGTGGCCCAGCTCCACCACAGCATGTGCCGCCTGCGGCCCTCTGTATCCCCTTCTCCGGCATCTGTCCAGTTGCCGTTCCGACATGCCTGCCCTGATGTTGCGGGACATGTGCACGCCATAGGAACCCTGTCCGATGGTGGGGAAAACCCTGAGCAGAGCTATTTCACTGTGGGCCCATTCACCTTGTATGGGGACAGAGTATAGACCCTTCCACGATTTATATCTGTTCTATGGAGCTTACTCGGGGGGGGGGGAGGGTTGATGTTTCTCATTGATACCACTATTGGCCAGCTTGGTTATTGTTTTTTTCCAGTTTGTTGGGGTCATTTTCAGTGTTTCTGTACCCTTTTGTTCTGTGCACATGTACATAAGAACATAACATAAGAACATAAGATATGCCATACTGGGTCAGACCAAGGTCCATCAAGCCCAGTATTCTGTTTCCAACAGTGGCCAATCTAGGTCATACGTACCTAGCAGTTTCCCCAAGGGACACAGGTTCCACAATGCTTGTATTGGTTCAAGCATTGATATCCTGGGTCCCTTCTTAATAATGGTTTATGGACCTTTCCTCCAGGAACTTGTCCAAACCTTTTTTAAACCCAGCTACACTAACAGCCTTTACTACATCCTCCGGTAACAAATTCCAGAGTTTGATTACACGTTGAGTGAAAAAATATTTTCTTTTATTAGTCTTAAATAGTTTACCCTGTAGCTTCATTGCATGTCCCCTAGTCTTTCTATATTCTGATAAGGTAAGCAATCGATCTACGTTTACCCGTTCCACTCCGTTCATTAATTTATAGACTTCTATCATATCTCCCCTCAGCCGTCTCTTTTCCAGGTTAAAGAGCCCCAACCTTTTTAGCCTTTCTTCATAGGAGTAGCCTTCCATCCCCTTTACCATTTTGGTGGCTCTTCTCTGAACCTTTTCTAAAATTGCTATATCCTTTTTAAGATACGGCGACCAGAATTGCACACAATATTCAAGGTGCGGTCTCACCATGGAACGATATAGAGGCATTATAATATCTTTTGTTTTATTTTCCATTCCTTTCCTTATCATACCTAGCATTCTATTTGCTCTCTTGGCCGCCGCTGCACACTGGGCCGAGGGTTTTAACATGGTATCCACAAGGACGCCTAAATCTTTTTCTTGGGTGGTGGTTCCTAATGTGGAACCTTGCATCGTGTAACCATAGTTTGGGTTGTTCTTCCCTAGGTGCATAACCTTGCACTTCTCCACATTAAATTTCATCTGCCATTTTGATGCCCAGTCTTCCAATTTATCAAGATCCTCTTGCAATTTTCCACAATCCTCCTGGGTTTTAACAACTTTAAATAGTTTTGTGTCATCAGCAAATTTGATAACCTCACTCGTTATTCCACTTTCCAGGTCATTTATGAATATGTCAAAAAGCAGCGGACCCAGCACAGATCCCTGGGGTACACCACTATTCACCTTTCTCCATTGGGAAAATTGGCCATTTAGCCCTACCCTCTGCTTTCTATCTTTTAACCAGTTCCTGATCCACAGTAGTACACTGCCTCCTATCCCATGACTCTTTAGTTTTGCCAAAAGTCTCTCATGAGGGACCTTGTCAAAGGCTTTCTGAAAGTCCAGATACACAATATCAACCGACTCACCTTTGTCCACCTGTTTATTCACTCCTTCAAAAAAACATAACAGATTAGTAAGACAAGATCTTCCTTGTCTAAAGCCATGTTGGCTGTCTCCCATTAGGTCATGACTATCTATATGCTGAGTAATTTTATTCTTTATGATGGTTTCTACCATTTTTCCCGGTACTGATGTCAGGCTCACCGGTCTGTAGTTTCCCGGATCACCCCTCGAACCCTTTTTAAAAATTGGTGTTACATTGGCGATCCTCCAATCCTCAGGTATTAGAGATGATTTTAATGATAGTTCACAGATTACTGATAGCAGGTCTGCAATCTCAAATTTCAGTTCTTTCAACACCCTTGGATGTATACCATCCGGCCCAGGTGATTTGCTACTCTTCAGTTTATCTAATAGTTGTAGGACATCTTCCCGATGTATCGATATTTCCTTCAATTCTTCCACACCTTTAAATACCACTTCAGTCGTGGGTAACATCCCTACATCTTCCTCAGTAAAGACCGAAGCAAAGAATTCATTCAGTCTCTCCGCTATCGCCTTGTCGCCTCTTAGTGCTCCTTTAACCCCTTTATCATCTAATGGACCAACTGACTACCTCACGGGTTTTTTGCTACGAATGTACTTGAAAAGGTCTTTATTTCGCGTTTTTGCTTCCGCAGCAAGCTTCTTCTCAAATTCTCTCTTTGCCTGCCTTATCAATGCCTTGCATTTGACTTGCCAGTGCTTGTGCTGTTTCCAGGTTTCGTCATTTGGCTCTTTTTTCCATTTCTTGAAAGATGCTTTTTTGGCAACAACAGCCTCTCTGACCTCAGCTTTAAACCATGCTGGCAATTTTTTGGACTTCCTTCCACTTTTCTTAAAGCGTGGAATACAGCTGGTCTGGGCTTCCAAGATAGTATTTTTCAACAACACCCAAGCTTGATGTACGTCTTTAACCTTTGCAACTGCTCCTTTTAGTTTTTTCTTAACTGTTTTCCTCATTCTATCATAGTCTCCCTTTCAAAAGTTAAGGGGTAGTACTGTGGATTTCCTTACTATCCCTCCTCCACTAATTAAATCAAAGGCGATCATGCTATGATCACTATTGCCAAGTGGCCCCAACACCCTTATCTCTTGCACTACATCTGGTGTTCCACTAAGGACTAGGTCTAATATTGCTTCCCCTCTGGTCGGTTCATGAACCAGCTGCTCCAAGAAGCAGTCATTTATTTCATCTAGGAACTTTATCTCCCTAGCATGTCCTGTTGTGACACTGACCCAGTCGATGCCGGGGTAATTGAAATCACCCATTATTATTACTGCACTGTAACTTTTGCTAGCTTCCTTGATTTCTTTGAGCATTTCATCATCCATTTGTTCATTCTGGCCAGGCGGACGATAGTACACCCCCACTGCCATCGCCTTCCCCTTTTTACATGGAATTTCAATCCATAGAGATTCTACAGCAAATTTTGTTTCTTGCAAAACTTTAATCCTTTCTGACTCAATGCCCTCTCTAACATAGAGCGCAACCCCTCCACCAATTTGATCAGCTCTATCATTTCGATATAGTTTGTACCCAGGTATCACAGTGTCCCACTGGTTGTCCTCCTTCCACCATGTCTCTGATATTCCAATCATATCTAACCTCTCGTTTAGTGCTATATATTCTAACTCTCCCATCTTGTTTTGTAGACTTCTAGCATTTGCATACAAGCATTTTAGAGACTGTATTTTATTCATATTAATTTGGCTATTGGTAGACATGGGTAATTTGGGATCTTTAAGTTCTGTCTGCTCCATACTCGAGGGCATTTGGGCTACTTTACTCTTTTTTGGAACCTCTCTGCTTTTTGTAGTATCCTTCAAGGATACATTCTTCCGAACCATGCGCTCTTGGGCGACTGTCGGCTTTCCCCTATTACACTTATCACTTTTTTTTGGTTTCCCTGCCTGGGCTATACATTGCTGACACTGAAATAGTTTCTCTCCCCTGTAATGTGCATTTAACGGCAGGTTTTCATTCGCATTGGAATTCAGCTCTGAAAATCAGCGCGTTAGTGTGAAGGGAGCCTCTCCCCACCCACTCTCCGCCCATTGACCCCTTCTCTCCGCCCTCTCTCCACCTTCTGCGGTGTTTTACCGCTCCGCGGGACATTATGATCGTTAGCGCATCATAACACGTGTTATGTAACGTTAACGATCGTTAGCGCATCAGAACACGCGTTATGATATGCTAACAATCGTTAACATTACATAACGCGCGTTATTCACGATTACCGCAGTTTAGTAAACATACCCCTATGTATCGAGTTCCGCCATGTCCTGGATTTCAAAAGACTCAGCTGCCACACCATTCAATGGTGGTGGAGTCAGCCATAAGTAGGATGAAAAGTGCAAAGAGGCATGCATCCAATCCCCCAGGTCGTAAATGCAGGACTCTGGATGCTTTTGTGCGCCAAACCTTTCAGGCTTCTATGCTTTCTGCTGGGAGTGGAGGACTAGCCTAATGGTTAGAACACTGGCTTGATAACCAAACAACCAGGGTTAAATTCCCACTAGCACGCCTTGGGCAAGTCACTTAACCCTCCATTGCCTCAGAAGAAAGGCCTGGCAATCTACTTCTGGTGACACTGCCAAGAAAACCCAGGAGCTTCTGGGTCACCAGGAGTCAGGCTTACTCAAAGACACGCAATGCATTTTGCATGCTTTCAGCTAGGATCAGTTCATATATAGTATATATGGGCATGTTCCTCAAAGACGTTACAGGAGACTTGGAGCTTATGAGCCCACTTCTCCCAGATGAAAAGAGACAAGATTTTCTTGCTCTAGTTAAGCATGCTCAAGATGTCTCCAAGTTTGTGAATCGTGCAGCCTTTGACTGCTTTGAATGCATCAGCAGAACCTCTGCTATTGCCATTGGGGCACGACGGATTGCCTGGCTTCAGGCATCAGACTTGGAGACTTGGGTACAGGACAAGTTAGGCAACATTACTTGCACGGGAGAGAATCTCTTTGGCAAGAACTGGCAGGAAGATGCTGACAATACCACTCTAGATAGATTGTCAAAATCTACAGCCACTCCAGCCAAAAAGAAGCCTTATAAAAAACCCTCTTTCAGCAAAAAGAGGAAATTTTATCCTTCCTATACCCAGCAGAGTCAAACTCAGGGTCAGGTTGACCAAAAGGGACAAACTAGACAGCAAAAGAAGTCAAAAGGCCCGAGAGCCCAACCAGCTCCGCAGGTTCAGCCCCCTCAAGGGCTTTGACTTCTTCCTAGAGAGCTTAGCCTTCCTGCCTCTGAGGGGTCCCCAACCCCCCAATATCCCAGGTAGATTATGCCACTTTGCCAACAGATGGCATCAGATAACAGCAGAAGATTGGACTCTGTCCATTGTAGGAGAGGGGAACAAGCTCCATTTTCACAGCATGCCCCCTCCTACAATTCTAAGGCAATTCAATTCTCAAACCTCCGCAATCTGCTAGATCACGAGGTCTCAACACTTCTTGCCCAAGGGGCAATAGAAGAGGTACCCATTCTTCAACGGGGTGCAGGGTTCGACTCCCTCTATTTTCTTATTCCAAAGAAAACAGGAGGACACAGACCCATTCTAGACCTCAGAGAATTGAACAAATACCTGTTCCGAGACAAGTTCAAATGATTTCTCTAGGAACTCTTCTGCCATACCTTCAAAGCCAGGATTGACTTTTCTCTCTAGACTTAAAGGATGCATACACTCACATTCTGATCCATCCAGATCACAGGAAATTCTTACGATTCCTTTTCAAGGGAAAACATTTCCAGTACAGGGTTCTTCCCTTTGGTCTGGCTTCAGCACCCAGAGTATTCACAAAATGCATGGCAGTAGTAGCTGCATTTCTGCGAACCCTGGGGATATTTGTCTTCCCTTACTTAGACGACTGGCTCATTCGAGCCCCTACAGTTGCAGAGGCCAGCACTGCACTGTCTCGCACAATGCAAATCCTCCAATACTTGGGGTTGGTAATAAACTTCCCAAAATCCCAACTTGTTTCTTCCCAATGCCTGGAATTCATAGAGGCCTGTCTAGATACCAGACAGGCAAAGGCTTTCCTTCCACAGGTATCTTCGCATAATGCAACTAGCTTCTCAAGCAGCAGGGAAATCCTCCCTAACTGCTCGGGAGCTACTACAGTTGCTGGGACATATGGCATCCACAGTTCATGTAGTCCTATATGCTCGCCTCCACATGTGAGCAGCAAAGTGGACCCTATCCACACAGTGGACACACGCCACAGGACATTTATCGGACAAAATAGTAAACTCTCAATGACTAATTTTGTCCCTCCAATGGTGGCAATCACTAGAAAATCTGACAGTGGGGTCTCCTTTCCATCAACCTCTTTTTCAAGCCACCCTAACAACAGATGCATCATGGGTGGGTTGAGGAGCACACCTGAATCATTTCTCTACCCGGGGCACCTGGACTCCACAGGAGGCTGGTCTATACATAAACCTCCTGGAATTAAGAACAATCTATTTAGCTCTTCGAGTATTCCACGCCCAGCTCAGCTACAAGACAGTCCTAGTCCAGACGGACAATTGAGTAGCCATGTTCTATGTGAACAAGCAGGGCGGGACAGGCTCTCTGTCGTTATGCAACGAAGCTTTACGACTGTGGACCCTCGCCAGAGAGTATCAAATTCACCTTCTAGTGGTATATCTGCCAGGTATTCAAAACCTTTGGGCAGACAAACTCAGTTGAGTACTGCTGCCTCACGAGTGGTCTCTCCACCTAGACCAGGTGGCAAAGATTTTTCATCTCTGGGGCACTCCAGACATAGACCTCTTTGCAAGTCCACTGAATGCCATACTTCCCCGGTTCTGTTCCAGGATTCCAGCTCTTAATTGTCAGGCAAGGGATGCCTTCCTCCTTCATTGGGGTCAGGACTTCCTTTATGCCTTCCCACCCATTCCCCTCATCCCCAAAACACTCTTCAAGCTTCAGAGAGAAAGGGGTCGCATGATTCTCATAGCGCCACAATGGCCACGCCAAGTGTGGTATCTCCTGCTTCTACTTCTCTCTCAAGCTGCACCTCTGGAGTTAGGGCATGCTCCAGATCTCCTTTCCCAAGAGGATGGGATGCTATGGCACCTGAGTCCCCAGTCCCTGCATCTTACAGCCTGGTTGCTGAAGGCTTAGACCTCCAGGATTTCAACCTGTCCCAACAGGTAAAGGATATCCTTCAGGCTTCTAGAAAACTTTCTACAAGAAGATCTTATGCCTTTAAGTGGAAACGTTTTACTATATGGTGCTCCAAGAAGGGATTAAACCCCCTTGTCATACCTTTAGAATCGATACTGGAGTATCTCCTTCACTTATCGAATTCTGGTCTAAAGACCAATTCGGTAAGAGTCCATCTTAGTGCAATTGCAGCTTCTTATAAGTCTCTGAATGGACAACCAATTTCCTCTCATCCACTCATATCCAGATTTATGAGAGGTCTTCTGTTGACCAAACCTCCCATTAAGCCACCACCGGTGGCATAGGATCTAAATCTAGTTCTCGGGCAGCTCATGAAGCTGCCTTTTGAGCCTTTAGCCTCTACAACCCTTAGGTTTTTGACCTGCAAGGTCATCTTCCTAATTGCAATCACCTCTGCACGTCGCATTACTGAACTGCAAGCTTTAGTGGCTGATCCTCCTTATACTAGGTTTCATCATGATAAGGTTGTTCTTAGAACTCATCCACACTTTATGCCAAAGGTGGTTTCGCCTTTTCATTTGAATCAATCAATTTATCTTCCTGTATTTTTTCCGAGGCCTCACGCCTCTAATGCAGAAAGAAACCTTCATATTTTGGAATGTAAAAGAGCCTTAGCCTTTTACCTACAGAGAATACAGCAACATAGAAAGTCCTCAAACTTTTTTAGCTTTTGACTCTAGTCATTTGTGACTTCCAGTCTCCAAAAGAACTTTATCTAAATGGATTACCCAATGCATATCCTTTGCTTATGAGAGTAAGGGTCTTCCTCTTCAAGGCCATGTCACAGCTCATAACGTGAGAGCCATGGCAGCTTCCATGGCTAATCTCCACTCCGTGTCTATCGATGACATTTGTTGAGCAGCCACCTGGGCTTCGGTACACACCTTCATAGCCCACTACTGCCTGGATAAAGCCTCCCGTCGAGATGCCTTCTTTGGCTAAGCTGTTCTTCAAAATCTATTTCAGACCTAATTCAACTCCTACCCACCAACCCTGGTGGAATGCCAGAGATCCATGGGAGGAAGGATGCCTACCTTTCTAGGGTATAGAACCACTAAACCCCACTATATTTCCCATATATATACATCCAAACCAAAAAGGGAAACACCTCTATATGATCTTTTTTGTTGGAACTCACACCATGAGGGGAAAACCCCTCTCGTTGTGTGCTGTTCCGTTTTTCTCTGTATTTAAATTAGGGATTCAACCCTAAAAAAGGGATCAGAGTGAATAATTACCCTCCTACACCAACTGAAAGTATGAATAGCCAAAAAGGGGATTAACCAAAGTCACTTAGCTTAGAACCGGAACATGTCTACCAGGAGGCAGCAGGAATTTTTGATGAAACTAACGGTCCCAGCAGTAGCAGCGATCACAACGCTGAAGTCCATGTCTGAAAATTCTGACCGGAATACACCGCTTCGGGATCATAAGTAAAAATACCTCCTTCTAGCAGACAAACCGTGTTCCAGGAATCCCCAGTTCCCAAGCAACTGTATGAGGGGAGCCTTTCTAGGGTGGCACCTTCCTGGGGCCATCTCCCTGGCATCTTCAGCTAGGGAGTCCCCATATGTGAAGACTACATTCCTGATTGTTCCTGGAGATAGCGTAGTTACTCACCTGTAACAGGTGATCTCTGGGAACAGCAGGAATTTAGTCTTCACAACCCACCCACCTCCCCTAGGAGTTGTCTCTCTATCTCTTTGTCTCTTTCCTCTCTCCCTCTATCCTTTCACTCAGCTACAAACTTAACTGAAGAGGGACAGTTGGAAAGGTGGGAAGGCAGTGCGCATGTGCTGAGGGATGCTCCAAAAAGCGTTCCTATTGGACGCTGAGGAGCGTTCCTGCGCAGGCTCCATCATTACCAACGATACCCATATGTGAAGATTAAATTCCTGCTGTTCCCAGAGATCACCTGTTACAAGTGAGTAACTATGCTTTATTGCAGCATCTTTTGGTGTACGCTCACCAACAATGTTGCATTTAGCATGGGTGCATTTACTGCCATCTCAATAGCTGATGTTAAGTGCACCTGTGCTGATTGCACCAAACAGAATGAGTGTTGGGGTGGTACAAAACCATTGCTAGCTACCTGGAGACATGCCGGGCATGCCTTCATTTTTTATCACCAGTCAAACAACATTCATTTGCTCATTTTAGGGATGGAATGCATGGTAGGACTTCACAGTTTAGTAAACATGCCCCATTGTCTTGAACTTTGCAAGCTGTGTTATTGCAACTTGACCCCTAGTGGTAGAACTGTGAGACTATTCTAGGATTCAAGCAGTGCCTTTTTGAGCCCAGCACAAGAAGGGGCAGAAACAACTGGGGATCGCTCCTGCCCCCAAACCCTAGATCATCAGGGATTTTGTCAGGTAGGCCTGGCAGAGCCTTTGAGGAGGGGTCTTCCTTTGAGGGCTTAGCCAGGTGACTTTTAGGGAGTGGGGGATCTGGACTTGGGAAACGGGGGAGATGTTTTCTGAGGGGATGGAGGGTCTTGATTGAGGAAGGGGATTTCATTTAATTTGAGAAGGCACACGCCTCATGAAAATAGCATCCCGGAGCATCCGGTCTTGTGTTAGAGACCCAGTGTGCCCTTGTGTTATGTTTTGCTGGAATAACACAGCTTGCAAAGTTCAACACAAGCTGCATTATTCCTTTATCTTTCAATAATTAAGATTTGTATTTAATACTTGTCATTAATAAACAATGCATTTTACATTGGCGTATAGTTAAATACCTTGGTGGCCGGCTGTGGCATTTAAATATAATCCGGATATTCGGTACTGGTATTTGGATAGTTGTCGGCACTGACTATTCAAATAAAGTGGCCCACACTGGATAGCATTTAGGACAGCATTTTTACTGTACTGTTATGCCATTAGGATATCCACATAAGGGCAAAATGTATCCAGATAATGGCCAGCACACCCCTGCTCCATCCACGGACCATCCCTGCACTATCTGGATAGTACAATTGAACAAATCTCTGTGTCTTTATCTGAAGCGCTAGATAAGAGCATCTGAACACTGCCCCTACTGTTCATAAAACTCACAATTGTGTTCAATATTTTTTTTAAATGTATATTTATTTGTTTTTCAACAACCAATATAACAATTCAACAATACAAAAAGGAAAAGAAAGCACACAAAATCCACAAAATACATACAGAAAAGAATCATAATAGCCCGATACTAAGACCTGAATTAACCCTCCCACCCTACCCTGTTATTCCGTTGAGGACCACTCAGGGGAAGACCATATGCTCTACCCCCGAGGGGAGACCGTCTACCGTCTACCTTTAACCTAAAGGGGTCAAAAACAGGTAAAAATAACATCTGTGAGGGAGGAAAAGTGGGAAGGACCAAGATAACACACTTTATTTTGTGCGTTCAATATATCTGTCTAAGGCCTTCCACTTTCCAAAAGACACAGAACGACTTGTAGCCAGGCGAATATGCTCGTAATTGCTATATAAACAAAGCTGGTTCCATCATAGGTACCAGCTAAGTCATAGGGGGTCTTTCCAAAATGTAAAGATCAAGTTCAAAGCTACTCCTATCATAAAATCTAGTAAGAAGTTGTTTACCTTTTTAAGTGAAGAGATGTCCGCCAAGGACCGAAAATAAGTATTCGCCAGGTTAATGGAGCTTGGAACTTTAAAATTGACTGAATACGTTCCCATACTGGTGACCAAAAGTCCTGAATGTTAGGGCATTCCAGCAGCATATGCAACAGTGTACCAGGTTTTTTCTTACAAGTCCAACATGTATTGTCAGTACTGGTACTCCATTTAGCCAATTTAACTGGAGTAATGTATGCTTTATGCTCCAAAAAGAAAAGAGATTGCATAAGGGAAGCAGATTGAGACACTCTTACCAGTGAATCCCAGAATTTGGCCCAAAGCCACGGTATAGTAAGTTTACCAACCTCGTGTTCCCAAATCTGTTCTATTCCCATGACCTGGGACTGATTGCATTCGCAAATTAATTTGTACATTTTTGAAGCAACGCCTGACTCCCCCACCAGCAGCACCATTTGCCTTATCAACTCTGATTTCTCCGCCAAAGAAGAGACACTATCTTAGATTTACTAATACAATGTGTCAATTGCAGACATTGGAAGAAACAAGAACCAGGGAGAGAAAACTCCTCTTGCAGAACTGAAAAGGCTTTCCAGTCAGCATCTTGAAGGAGTTGATCTACTGTCCAGATACCCCGACAGTACCAAGACTGCCATTTTAATAGTCTTATTTTGAATTTTGAAATACGGGTTAAACCATATAGGGAGTTGCCCTGGTGCTTTATTGCACTTCTGCACTTTGCTAAATAGAAATTGGTAAGCTTTCTGTGTGTCTCAAATTATAAGAGATGCTCCAGCTTTATCCTGAAATGACATTTCAGGCCAGAATTCCATCAGCACAGACATAATCAGTCATTCCTCTAATTCACACCATCTTGGCCGTTGTCCAACATCCTTGTCATTTACCCATTGTATACCCTGTCACAAGAGAAAAACAAAATGGTGCCATTGAAAGTCTAGGAATTATACCCCTCCCGCTTCCTTGCTTCTTTTTAATTTCCATGTTGCAATCATGGGTGATTTCCCCTTCCAAAGGTATTGAACTAGAATACTTTCCAACTTGGCATACAGAGAGCCCAGTAGGGAAAAGGGTAACATAGCTAATATGTAATTAATTTTGGGAACTATTGTCATCTTTATAGTCTCTAGTCTACCCCACCAAGTCAATCTTAGAGGCGACCACTGTTCTGTCAGATTACGCACTATCGATACCAGCTTGGCTTTATTACATTGCATAATCTCCTTAAGTGACGTTGCATATTGCACTCCCAAGTATTTGATCCCTTTGGGTTCCCAACATAATGGATGAAAATTCACTTCCGCTTTATGTGTACAAGAATTAAGTGGGAAGGCAACCGATTTAGCCCAATTTATTTTGTAACCAGAAATTAGCGAGTAAAGGTTAATCTGCTCAAATACCTTTGGAATAGAGGCGGGCGTGATAAATAATAAGTCATCAACATAAGCGGATAACTTTAATTCCATATCCTCCATCAGCAACCCATGTATTTCTGAGTTCTGACGAATGAGAAGAGTCAGAGGCTCTAGCACAAGGTTAAATAGCAGGGGGGATAAGGGACAGCCTTGCCGAGTCCCCCGTTTAAGTGGAAAAACTGCTGATAACATGCAGTTTACCACAATGGCAGCCCTTTGGTCAGTGTACAGTAGCTGGATCATGTTGATAAAATTTTCCCCAAAGCCAAACCATCTAAGCACGGCGAAGAGAAACGGCCACTCCAGTCTATCAAATGCTTTTTCAGCATCCAGTGACATTCCGACTAGAGGGACATTCCTCTTCTCCGCTTCCTCTATCACGTGACACAATACTCTCGCATTGTCCATCGTAGATCATCCAGTGATAAACCCACATTGGTCCGCATGAATCAAGAGGGCAACCACCTTTGCTAGCCGAGCAGCCAATACTGATACGCATATCTTATAGTCCGAGTTTAGTAGCAAAATGGGGTGGTAATTTTCTACTTTCTGTGGGTCTCTTCCTGGCTTTTCCAATACCACCACTGTTGTGGCTGCAAAATCCCCAATCTGTGGGGTTTGTTGCCCCAACATCTTATAATACTGAGACAAAGAAGGGAGAAGGACATCACTAAAAGTTCTATAAAATTCTTGAGGAATTCCATCCGGTCCGGCAGATTTGCCCGATGCTAAGGATTTAATAGCCTGCCGTATCTCACAGTTTGTTATTGGGCTGTCCAATTTCTGTGCCTCCTCCATTGACAGGTTAGGGCACTGGACATTTTGAAACAATTCAGAAAATACTTCCTCGCCCATTTGCACTTCAGAGGAGTATAAATTAGAATAAAAGGTTTGGAAGCACTTGGCTGTTTCCTTGTGGCATGTCACTATCTGCTGACTACTTTCCCGAAGTATGCCAGCCACATTAGAGGCCCCCTTCTTAGCCTTCAGAGTTTGTGCTAACAGTTTCCCTGCTCGATTTGCTTCAGTATAATATCTTCCTTCTTGAGCTTGCAGAGTCTGGACTGTTTCTGCAGTTAGCATAGAAGTGTATTGAAATCTCAGTCGTTGGAGGCGAACCAGTATACATGGATCAGTTCGCTTTACCAACAGTCGCTCTCCTGCTTTTATTTGTTCATCTAATCTACTTAAATCAGCTTTACACTGTCATGCAACTCCTAGTGTATAGCTAGTTATATTTGCATGGGTTGTAGCTTTAAAAGCTTCCAACCACGCCCATAAGAAGGTTGCCATGGGGTCATTGTGTTGAAAATACTCATCTATCTTGCCACGAATAGTATCACAGAATTTCGGATCGGTTAGTAAGGCCCTATTGAATCTCCATACTTCTGGGGACCTTTCCTTTGGGCTAATCTTGTATTCAAATGATACTGCCGCATGGTCTGAAATGTGGGTAGCATGAATATTAGAATAAGTTACACCAGGGATCAATGATTTGGCAATCAGGAAAAAATCTAACTGTGAATGAGAGGAGTGAGGCATAGAAAAAAAGGTATAATCACGCTCCGTAGGGTGTTGAAGTCTCCAAATATCGATCAAACCGTTATCCTTGCAGTATGCCTGTAGCACACCTTGGGCACGAGAAGCCTTACATGGGCGAAAAGGCTGGCGATCAATCAACTGGTCCATAACGAGGTTAAAGTCTCCACCCAGTACTATTGAGTGTGAGCCCGTTTCACCCAACTCGTTAGCAACTTGATGAAAAAAGATATGATCGTTGGAATTAGGACCATATACATTCATCAGCAAGAAAGTAACTTGGGCCACTTGCAATAGCACTTTAACCCATCTCCCTTCCCCATCCGTTCTTAAATGGGTTACTACCGGCGCAAGCGCCTTGCAAGCCAGAATAGCCACTCCATTCTTTTTTCCCACGGCAGGCGAAAAAGCCGCCACCAGAAATACCCCATTTGCCAATTTTAGGGATTCACCCACATTCGGATGCGTCTTTTGAAGATACATAACATCTGATCTTTCCTTCTGACAGTATGAAAGACTTTTCTTATGCTTAATAGGGTTGTTTATGCTCTTAACATTCAGAGATAGGAATTTAAGTTTGTCATCATTCCATATGGTCTGTGCATGTTTAGGCCCCCTTATATTGCTATTGCCCTTCAAAAAGAACCCCAGATGATACAAAAAACTACTAGAAGACAAATTCCCCCTTACACAACAAGCGGTCTCTTTTTTTTAAAACACTTCTCTTCACTCGTCCTCGGGCGAGCGAGTAGCCTACCATCATACATATGGGTGAGACAAGCCACTGTACAAGACAAGCCGGAGGCTCCCGACTGTGATTTCTATAACTACCCATTCTGTTTACTTGTTTGTTTTTTTTAATTAATTATTATCCCTTCTCCTTTCTTGTTTTCTTCTCACTGCCTCTTCCTATACCTCCTTTCTACCCTACCCTACTTTAGTATTCCCACTCCACAATAAATCCCAACCTTTCCACACCTATCAATATGCTCATTAACTCTCACTAGATACACACGAGTCTGAGACATTCATCCAAGGCACCTTTTTTTTTTTTGCAACCTTAATAATAATAAGGATATTGATGTCAACAGAAAACATTAACTTATTGCTATTCCCCACCTTCATTCATTTGAGGAGTGAGGAAGGGGGGCTGGGAAGGGGAGAGGAACGTTTCACCCCCATAAGGCACTTGCACACACAATGATGCAACGTGAATTAAATCGCAAAGAGAAAACGCACACAGTTCAGTCACTAGCATATCACCACATCAGCGAAGCCTCTTGCTCTTCCACAAAGATTCGCAGAGCCTCAGGATCTTCAAATGAGCATGTTTGATTGTGTAGTGTAATCCTCATCCATGCAGGGTAATACATCCCATACCGCGCTTGTAGTTGCTGCAGCCACGGTCGCATCACCAAGAGTTGTTTTCTTTTGTCCACCGTAGCTTTTGAGAGGTCGGGAAAAATCATAATCTTGTGCCCCTCATACAACGTGGATGGGTTGGCCTTAGCAGCATTCATAATCGCCACCACGTGCTGATATCTTAAGACACTGAGCACCACAGTCCGCAGATATCTCCCCGGTGATTTTAAGTGCGACGGCACACAGTGAGCCCGATCAATCTCCAACAGCTGGGGCAGTTGTACACGAAACAGTTTAGGCAGGAACATCTCCATGAACTTGACTGGATCAGCACCCTCCTCGCCCTCAGATAGCCCCAAAACTCTGATATTATTCCTTCTCGCTCTGTTATTCATGTCCTCCAAATTTTGCTCCAATTGACCAATTCATTTAGCATTCTGCTCCACCGAACGGAAACGTTCCTCATGAGCCGCAATTAGAGCGTCGGCTTTATCAGACCTCAGTGACAGGGATGTTAGTTGTTGTTTCATGCCCATTAGATCAGCTTGCATACTTTATAGAGAGTTCCCGTTTTGCAGAACTAACTCCTTCACTGACCTGATTTCTGTCAGCAGCTCCGTTAAGCCTTCGGGTTGCTCTCGCAGCGTCGCCATTTTTTGTGGAGAAGGGGGTTCTTGTTTGGAACGCTTTGCTCCCCCTGCAGCATTTCCCTGAAAGTCCAAACGAGTCAGTTTAGGTGTAGCCATGTTCATCACCTATTATGCACAAAAGGGGAGACCAAATGGGCAATTCCTTTGGCTGGGTAGTAGATTCTCTCAGGATTCCTCCGGAGCTGTGAGCCTAAGCATCCATCTTGTTCTGCAGCTAGCTCCGCCTCGTGTTTAATAAATATTGTTAATCTTAAAAAATACAAAATAAGAACAAACATAATTAAAAAGCATAATTTTGTTTGTTAGTATTTTGTATTTATTAAAATTAACGATATCTGTTAAACACTATTTTCAGGAATCGTATTTTATTGTTTATTAATGACATTTAAAAATTTAGGGCCCAATATTCAAAGGTATTTACAAGGTTTACAGACCTGTAAACTGTGTAAATGCCACTTAGAGGGATATTCAGCGACATTAATGTGGTAAGTGCCACTGAATATCCCCAACTATTGCCACTACATGCCTCAATGGTAACCGCTTAGCATCAGGGTGTGTCGTGAGCATTTTGGGGTATGCCATCGGTGGCTACAATCGCTAACCAGGTAGCGGTGATATTGCACCACTACCCAGTCTGCAACACATGGTTAAAGCTAGGGCCAGCGAAAGCTGGCCTAGCTTTACACATAGGAGCTAACCGGGCAGCGGCTCAATATTGCCTCTGCCTGGCTAGCTTCTGAGGCTGTGAGGCAACTACGGATATTCGATGCTTGGGCTGGATATGACCCCGGCATTGAATATCCGGTTTAAAGTTTAGTGTTGATGGCTAAGCGCTGTATACCTGGCCTTTAAAAATTAAATACTCCTATCAGGGCCGTACCAAGCCATATTTGCAAACTCTGAGTTGCAAGGACCCGCATTTGAATAGCTGGCCTGGTGCCTCCCTCCTCCGATGCGACCTACATCAGAGAAGGGAAGGAGGGACCTGACCTGCCTACAAACGTGGGTCTGCCTCACTGCTGCTGCTGCTGCTGCCGCCTCTGAGAAAACAAAAAAGTGGCGGTGGTGGCAGCAATGCAATGTGGGGGGGGTTAGGCTGGGGCCGGCAACCCAACATGCACCCCTAATCCTTTTGCACCCTGTGCAGCTGCATCGCTCGTACAGGGCTAGGTACGGTGCTGACTCCCGGACACTATTTGTAGTCTTACAAAATGCTGCCTCTTTTTTTCTTTGTTTCTAATTATATATATAGCCAAGAGATAGTCATTATGCAGAATGGCCAAGATAAAAAAAAATAAAAATCACTTTCATAGGGGTATGTTTACTAAAGGTTCTTAACGTGCGCGGCGCGCATGAGCGCACGCTAAGGTACCTTAGCGCGCGCTAATGATGCTTTACGGGGCAAAATGCGCTTTAGTGCGTGCTCATGCGCGCAGCGGCGCACACGAGCGCTGAAGGCGGGGAAAGGCTCCCGGAGGGTGGAGGAAGGCTCCCCAGGGGTGGAGAGAAGGGGTCAATGGGTGGAGAGTGGGAGGGGAGAGGCTCCCTGCATACTAGCGAGGTGAAATTTGAGGCTAGAAATAACGCCAGTGAAAACCTCGCGCTAGAGCCGATTTAAAGGGAAGAGAAACCATTTCTGTCTGCAATGTACAGCAAAACCAGGGAAACCTACAAAAAAGTGATGTGTGATACATGTGCACAGAACAAAAGTACAAATAAACATTGAAAAGGACCCCAACAAAATTAAAAAAAATTATAATCAAGCTGGGCAATAGTGATAGTAATGGGAAACATCAAAAAACACTCCCAAGAAAGCCCCAAAAAATAAATATGAATTTTGGAAGGGTCTACGCTCCGTCCCCATACAAGGTGAATGATCCCACAGTGAAATAGCACTGATCAGGGTTTCCCTCTCCATTGGACAGGTTACCTATGGCATGCACATGTTCCACAACAGCAGGGCGGGCATGTCGGAATGGGCAACTGGACAGATGCTGGGAAAGGGGATACAGAGGGCTGCAGGCGGCACATGCTGTGGGGCAGCTGGGGCACAGTGCGGACTAGGCAGATGCCTAGATGGCACTTAGGAATGCTGAAACTGAACAGCAGCCAGACAGCAACTGATGAAGGCCCAACATGGGCACGAGAGTGTTTATCACAGTGTCACAGGGGATAGTACCCAGCAGGTACCTCCAAGGGCACAGAGCATTGGCAGGCGGTGTTGGGGGGGAAGCGTGGACGCCTATGCAGGCACCCCTACCCCAGAACACGCACCATAGGCAGCCACCTACCTGCACACTGGATGGCTTGAGACTGCACACCACCAGCACCACCAGCAGAAGAGCATGTCAGCATGATGGCAGAGGGGTACTGGTGGTGGAGGGGGGCAGTGGCAGCTGCCCAGAGCCGACCATGGCCTAGCCCTGTGTAGGTGGATGTTGCAGACAGGCTTTGTCTGACAAACAACCATGGTATCTCCAGGGACTGCACTGTCTCTGTGAGCACAGTGTGGTGTGATGAGCACAGCCAGTGTGTTATAGGAGCAGAAGGTCACAAGTTCAAGTCCCAGCTGGGGCTACTGCCAATCTAGTCCCCATATTTTACCCGCTACCAAACCGTGATAGTAAGGACAAACTTTTATTGCAGAGAACATACGCATGGTTCAAACGCCTATATTTTACCCCACCGAGCACAGACACCAGAAACATGCACATTACCTAGAGCAGAGTCTCCCAAATGCAGTCCTGGAGGGCCAAACACCATTCAGGTTCCATGCTGCCTCTAATAAAGATGCCTGTGCTGCATATCTATGCACCACCCCCATGGTATGCAGATGTATCTCATGCATATTCATGAGGGACAGCATGAAAACCCAAACAGTGTTTGGCACACCAGGACTGGAGTTGGGAATCTCTGCCGTAAAGCAGCAGCCAACAGGGGCAGACACACCCACACCCACACCCACAGGCTCCATTATCCAATGCCTCCTGGAGAGGCAGGACATTGGACCCTGCGTGCATCTCCCAATACTAGCCCTTGCATACCTTAGCAATGCCACCCTACACCTGGGAATATGGTACACAGCTATCAAACGTTCGCTATGATTATTGGCAGATACCAATTCCTATGTTAAGCACAGTTTGCTGATTGAGCTCCATCATAGCAACCTTTCTGCTGTCTGTGGAGTGTGCTTCAGGTCTGGTCTCTTACAGTGTTTACCACCCTGGGGAGTGACCCCCAACAGTATTGCGTACCATATCCATGCCTGCACTGTGCCCAGGACTGATGTGGTGGCCAGGGCTGCTAAACTCCTCTAGAGTAGCACAATGCTGGCATAGGTGTGGGAGTGTGTGTCTGTCTATCCAGTGTGTGGTGGCTGCAAACACCCTCCACAGCCCACACTGCCAGCACTGTTGCCAGTATTGGCCTGCCAATGTGCATAATGAGGAGCAAGGTACCATGGGTATAGCCCGGACAGGGTGGCCTGGCCAGGATGCATCTGCACAGGGCATAGGGAACTGGCTGGGACATTGTAGTGCCCGGCCACCACCTGCACAGACAGGGTGGCCACAGCATGTCCTGCTGGGAGATCACTCTCACCCTGACTGTGCAGCGACCGCAGCATGACTAGGCACCCCCATAGTGCTATATAGTATTTTTCTCATGTGATATTTATGGGTTTCCTTTTGGGGCCCAGTCACTGACTTATCTGCTTGGTGTGTATGCTGACATCCCAGTTCTGGGTGCACGCATTTCCACCAGGAACATGCACTATGGACTAGCTAGCAGACTATCTGCAGCTGGTATGTGTCCTGATGGAGCGCCTTGCAAGGTGCAGCGGCTAAAGGCTTGCTGTAGAAGAATATCAGATAGTGGTGGGGTGCAGCTTAGCATATCCAGGCCTAATGTCTGTCTGCTATTGTGTTATGGATGTGTACAGAGCTGCATTGACTGTCCTGTAGGGTGTCTGTTTCCCAGCAGGACTGGGGTTGATGGTCCCCTCTACTGCCACCATTGCAGGGAGATAGAATGTGGATCTGTTGGTGGGAGACCCTGTTTACCACCCTTAGCCCTGGAGGAGGAGGAGGGTGGTTGTACATAATCCTCCTAGGGGTCCATAGGGGCTACACCTGACTGAGACATACAGATATATCCAAGGTGTGTCAGCAGAAACTACCTATCTCATACATTAGCACTGCTGGGGACCTGCAGCATGGCTTATCTCTGCTGTGGACCTGGTGCTGGGCGTCCCACCTCACCCTCAGGGTGAGTGCAGTACCTGCACAATGTGACGGTGTGTAGCTACCCTGTGCCAGTACCACACACGGTCAGTTCCCCCTACCAGGCCGAGGTGCTGTGGGGGTGCATACCCCATCTTGTGATCATCTGTAGACTGCTGATTTGCATGTGCAGTGCATCATGGGTATGGGTGGGTTAACCCTATCCTGGTGACCACAGCAGACTGTTTGTGTGGTGACTTGCAGTCCTTCTGCAGCCAGCCAGGGGTTTGCTAGCAGCTATAGAGCTGTAGCCCACTGGTTACTTCACTACCAGTGGAGCCTGAGGTCATGGGTTCAAACCCACAGTGGGGTTATTTGATAGGGCTGTCCAAAGCACTATCTGTTTTTAAAGTACATTAGTGCTGCCAGCAATAACACCCTCAGCGTACTGTACCCATAAGGTGCCTCAGAGGGCGCTTTATAGGGCGCCCTATAGGGCACCTTATGGTTACTGTCCATATAAGGTTCACTATACAGTATGCTATGGAGCAACTGATAGGGTGCCAGTCCGTATAAGGTGCCTTCTAAGGTGTCCTATGGAGCGCCTTATAGGGTGCCCTATAGAGGACATTATAGGGTGCTGTGGCGGACAGTGCACTTTATAACGTGCCCTATGGAGTGCCTTATAGGGTGCCTTATGCGGCACCTTAGGTTACGGCACGTGAGGGTGTGTTTGCTGGCAGCAATAATTAAAATGCTTCAGGAAACAATACTTACATGTCAAAGCTGATGCCTCAGCCAGCCTTATGTATTGGGCATACTGGGGATTGAACTCATGACCCCTGTATCATCAGTCAGTGCCTTAACCATTGTGCTACACTGCTGTTCCTCCTTGCATTTCAGCGCACCTACTTAAGATTTCCATGCGTTTAAATGCACAGTGCTGCCATCAAAAACAGTGCTATGACCTTGCTGTGCCTCATAGGGCACCCTATATGGCGCCCTATACGCCACCCTTTCAGCAACATTGTAGGGTGCCGTGGCAGACAGTGTACTTTTAAATGTGTCCTCTGGGGTACCTTATGGGTGCCTTATTCAGCACCTTATGTTACAGTGCTTTGAGAGTGCGTTTGCTAGCAGCAGTAATTAAAATAAAATTAAAAAGCCTCATAATGCAATATTACACATAAATTGTAGTGCCTCAGCCAGCCTCATTCATTGGGCACAGTGGGGGATTGAACCCATGACCCCTACACCACCTGTCAGTGTCTTCACCATTGTACTGCAGCCCTGTTCCTCTGTTTGCACATCAGCGCGCCTGCTTATGCTTCCCGCGCGCGTTACTCATGCGCTAATGTGCGCGGCGCACAAGAGCGCACACGCTAATCCCATTTTGCTATTTTTGACCGGACCGCCCACTCCTTATATGGCATCCTGCAGACTACTGCGGCGCGCACGTTAAGAGGGTTTAGTAAACATACCCCATAGTGTCACAGATATGGGCCGCTGTGAGCCATGGACCAATGGAGCAAACCAGTCGAAGCAGGTCTGATATCTCACACTTGACTGTGAATAAAGCAAAGAATTCCAACGGTCAGAGTGTAAATAAATACTTTTATTTAGCAATGACCATCATACAACAGAAAGAAAACAAAAGGAAATGAGTAAGAATTGCAATGGGCTCTATTTATCCAAGCCTCCTACAGCATATGCTCACAGGCTCTAAATAACACCAAAGGTAAAGTGTAGAAAAAAAAGCTGGACTGTCTCACACACTAGCAGGAATGTCGAATAGCTCTTTGGCAATTTTGTTCCAGGCATTACCTGCTGTATTGGAGAATAAGAATCACATAGGTCCTATATTTATTTATTTAACAGCTTTTCTATACTGCCTTTATCCAAGGCGGTTTACATCAAACAACATGACCTAAGAATTACAGAGAATTGCTTTACATTAAACAAGAGTGTGGAACTTGGAGATAGGTGGGGGGAATAAACTATTTGCATGTTGAACTTGTCTTTTTGTATAGAGTTGGTTGGTTTATTTTTTCTGGTCTTCTGTGTGGTATGTTAGTGTTTGATTTATGTTTTGTCATCGAGTCCATAGTTCTCTCTAAATAGATGCGTTTTCACTTGTTTTTTTTAATCTTTGATGGATTCAGCTGATCTCATGTTGTCAGGAAGTGTGTTCCATATTGATGAAGCATACAAAGAGAATGCTCTGTTGTTGGTCTGTTTTGTGGTTTTGGCCTTGAGTAGTGGGATGTTCAGGAGATTCTGACTGGCAGATCTTCTTGGTCTTGTTGTATGTGATGATGTGATAATTTCGTAGAGACAGGGGGCTGATAGATTATGAATAATTTTGAAGGTGGTGATGATGGCTTTATATTTTGCTCGTTGTGCAATTGGGAGCCAGTGCAAGTTTTTTAGTATTGGTGTTATATGAAGGATTGTTGGACTTCCGGTGAGGATTCTGGCAGTGGTGTTTTGAACTAGTTGTAGTGGTGATAGCGTAGATTTTGTGAGGCCCTGGTAGATGATATTTCCATAGTCAAGGTGTGGTGTGACTATGGCTTGCAGTACTGATCTGAAGTCAGTCTTGTGTAGGTTGTGTCAAAGCGGTTTGTTTAGCTTTAGCTTCCAGTATGCCAGTTTCGCTGAATTTTTGATGTGGGTTTCCATGTTGAGTTTGCTGTCGATGGTTATGCCTAATTATTTGATATGTTGTTTTATAGCTATATTGGTATCTTGTGTTACTGTCCTTTTTTGGAGCCTTGAATTCTTGGTCTCTGAAGATGAGTAGTGCCTCTGTTTTATTTTTGCTTACTGTGAGGTTGATATTAGCCAGGAAGTTAGTCACGACATTGAAGATATCGGTTATAGTCGAAAAGTCTGGATTAGTAGTGCTGAACGGTGTGTAGAACATGATGTCGTCTGCATAGAGATGATATTGCATGTTCCATGTCTGTAGAAGGTTGCAGATTGGTTGACTATATAAGTTAAATAGTAGGCCGGAAAGAGCTAAACCTTGAGGGATACCTTAAGATGATTTGAATGGTCTGGAGTTGGTTGTGCCTCTCTTCACTTGCATGGTTCTGTCTGAGAGATAAGATTCGAACCATTTTAGTGTGTTATCTGTTAGGCCAATTTCTCTTAGCCTGTTTAGCATGGTGGGGTGAGACACGGAGTCAAATGCAGCACTTATGTCGAGGAATAGTAGCACAAATCCCTGTCGGAGTTTGTCCAGACCAGTGATAAGTCTGTTGAAGAGATCTGTTAGGAGGGTGTCTATGCCGTGTTATGGACAAAAAACCATGTTGGTGTTGGTCTAATAGTGCGTGTGTATCTACATGGTCTTGTAGTTGCTGTTGTACATTTTTTTTCAATTATTTTCTCCAGGAATGGAATGCTCGCAATTGGACAGTAGGAGCTAGGGATGGTCTTGTCTATTGAAGCCTTTTTGAGGATAGGGTGTACAGATGCTTGTTTGAGCGTTGGAGGTAGTATCCTAATGTTAGGGAGGAGTGAACAATCTGTAGGATGGTTTGGGCAAATTGGTTGCGTAGATTTTTCAGCCATGTCACGGGGCATGGGTCTAGAAATGAGGTTGTTGTATTGATGTTGATGATGTGAAGTATTTCTCATTTATTTATGAGGTTGAAGTTGTGCCATAAGTGTTTCTTTTCTGTATCTTTATTTTTTTGAGGTAGTACGGGGCATTGTTGTGTAGTTGTTTGTTTGCTGTGTAAGAAATCAGCCATGATTTGTGGGTCAATTTGTGTTGTTTCCATCGTTGTATCCATTGTGTTGGGGTCGTTTGTCATTAGAGGCTAGACATGTCAACACATATTAAAAACAGCACAAAAGTGATTTATCACAAGATCAGATCACTACGTCATCTCCGACCACTACTGGACTTCCCTGAATACCGATCAATCTTCCAAGCTTTAGTTATTCTTCATCTCAACTTCGCTAACATCATCCTTCAGGGACTTCCACAGTCGACTCTAAGCCCGCTCCGACTTGCCATGAACTCAGCTGCGAGGGTTCTGGTAGGTCTATCAAGGTCAGACCATATAACGCCAGTCCTGAAGAATCTACACTGGCTACCCCTGCAGGCCAGAATCCACTACAAGACTCTTGTCCTGACATTCAAAGCCCTCAAGAACCAGCCACCCACGCGCATCAGTAAACTTCTCCACAGCACTCCAGCCAACAGAATCAGGAGATCTACATTGATGAATACCCTTGAAGTCCCTAAGTTAGTGATAAAATGTACAAAGACAACAGCCAGTAGAGCCTTCTCCATTTGCGCACCTATGGCCTGGAACGCCCTCCCAGCAGAAATCCGAGCTATCTCCAATCTACCGTTATTCAGAAAAGCTCTCAAACACCACTTGTTCCTGCTACATTACCCTGATAATAATTCTGGAAAGCACACAGCCTTCACCTTACCCTCCTACCTAGCCCGCCCCATTCACCAGCCTCCCTTAGAGAACGGTCAATCACCTGTCCCCTACCTTCTCTCCCTGACCCAGGAGCTTAGGCATCTGTTTACGATCCTTATATGTCCTGTAAGAATGTCCATGATCTGTATATAGTTCTCCCGGTTCTTCCAAGTTTACTACCCCTGTTCAATGTAAACTCAATGTGACCTGCTGCATTGTAGTATGTTTTGTTCAACTGTAAACTGCACTGATTATAATAGCGCGGTATATAAGCAATATAAATAAATACAAATAAATAAAATAAATAAATTTGGGTTACAATGGAGAATAGTTCTCTTGGGCGGTTGAGTGATTTCATTAGTGTGTTTGTGATGTATTCCTTTTGTGCCTTGTTACATAAGTTGCTGTATTTCTTTTGTAAGATGCATAGTTGTGTCTTTATTGTATTTTCTTGTGTTCTTTTCCATTTTCTTTTGAGGCGTCTAAGATCTTTTCGTATCTGGTCCAGTGTTTTGGGAAACCATAGTGGTCGCGTAGATATTTGGTGTTTTGTGGTGGATTTTTTTGGAAGGCTGCAGCATTGTTTATTGTATGGTTCCACAAGTCTATGTAGTCATCTAGATCAGCTATGTCTGTATCTATTAGCGCTGAGGTGTGGTCCAGGAAGTATTGTACGTTGAATGCCTTAAAGCAACGTTGGAATTGTTGCTGTTGAGTGGATTTTGTTTGCGTGATGTTGGCTGGTATGTTGATGGTGGTTATGTTATGATCTGACCATGATACTGGTTCAGTTTGTATGTCTAGATTTTCTTTTTGTAGTTTGTTGGATACAAAGATGAGGTCAAGAGTAGACCCTTTGGAATGAGTTGGTGTATCAATTATTTGGGTTAGTTTGAGGGTTTCCATTGCATCTATGAATGTATTAGCTTGTTTGTCTGAGGTTGAAGGAAGGTTGATGTCGCCCGTCAGGGTGTAGAAGTTTCCTGTGGCTGTATGGGTACATGCCTCATTTATTATTGCAGCTAGATCTTCAGAGTTGGGGGTTGGCTTCCTGTATGTTACGGATATGGTATGACCAGGGTTAGAGATGGTTAGGAAGTCTAATGTTTGAAGGGACTGAGAGTTTGTAAGTGTGAAGTTCAGATGCTTTTTTGTAAGTATGAGCACCCCTCCCCCTCTCTGGTGTGCTCTGGGGCAGCCAAATAGTGTGTATTGTGATATTGTTAGTTGGTTTAGTAGGACGTTATCATAATCATTGATCCAGCTTTCCATGATGCACATTATGTCTGTGTCATTGTTGTGAATATAGTCCATGATAATCTGAATTCTGTTGCGCATTGAACGAGCGTTGATGAGAGAGCATTTGACTGGGTGCTGCTGATGTTTAGAGGTTGTTGTGGTCGTTGTTAGTGCTTCTGTGTTGATATGTATGAGTCTCTGTGCTTGTTTGAGGGGTGGGGTTTGTGATGAGTTGTGAAGTATAGTAGATTTGTTCTATGTAGTACCTGTATACTTCTGTTCCATTTATTATTTATGTGGGTGGATGATGTGAAGAGAACTGTTGCTAGTAGAATGATCATGTATAAATGGGGCAGACAAAACATAAGAGAAAAAGAAACACAGGGTCTCTTCCAGTTTTATAGTTTAATGAGTAGGGCTGGAGAGTCCTGTCCCCATTTCTACACAATCCTTGAACCCTTCAGTGGTTTAAGGCACATAAGTCACATCCTGCTTTATAGCTTAGCTTGAACAAACATATTTCTGTGGTCTTCAACTTAGTTACTGTCCACTGTGATGCAACACAGTGTCTCTTCAGTTTAGTTTTCGTTTATTCAAAATTTGATATAATGTTTTTTTAATCCACAGGGACATTTCAAAACAGTTTGCAATAAAAAAATAATAATGATAAATGAAAAAAAATACAATGCTAATATAGATCCCCTGTTCTTCAAAAACCAGGTAAGACAACCCCAGGACCGGTGCAAGGCTAGAGATGCTCTAGGCAAGCCCTGGCACCTTACCTGCTTTCACCCCCCCATCCCCATCGCCACCGCTGCTGCCCCTCTTCAGGGCCTGCAGCACCAGCAATGTAGCGCTTACCCAAACCCCCCCCCCCCTACACTGCATTGCTTTTCCTTCTCTCTATAGCCTGCAGCTTCTGCCCCTTCCAATGCAGACTGTCTGTTTGCATGGGGGCACTTCTTCTTCACCTAAGATGGCCAGACCCCCCCAGTCACATCCCCCTCAATTGCAGGCCCCTCCAATTGCTCCCTGATCCAACAAAATTACCTGAAGGCCCAGTAGCCCCACCAATCCCTGAAAATCAAACAAAATTACCCAGTGGTCCCTTTGATCCACCCCATCCAATAAAATGATCTGCTAGCATAAGGTCCCTGTCTCCCCAAACCAAGAAAATGGCCTAGTGGTCTAGTGGAACCTAACTCACACCTTTCCTAACTCATCCTGTAAGTCCTGCCACCCACCCGGTACCTTAAAAGTCAAGAGATGGGACTGATGCCCACATGCTCCCTCCGCTGTGCCGCCACTTGAAAAATGGCAGCGCCTGACCTGGGATGCACGGGGGGTCAGACTGACATATAAGGCAAAAATTCCTTATATGACAGTGAACCATCCGGAGTGCATCTTGGGAACCATGATGCTGGGGCAGCTGTCCCAGGATGCACTCTGGGAAGGTCAAACTGCCATATAAGACAATTTTTGCCTTATGTGGCAGTCTGACCCTGCCTGGTGCTGTGGCTTTGCTGCCAATTTCCCCACACCAGCTTCCTATCTACATTAGAAAAACAGGAAATGATGGCAGAAAAAAACCACATGGTCTGTCTAGTTTGTTCTTCGATATCCAATACAATAGTTCCCATTTTTTCCTTTAGAGATATTCTGTGCTTGACCCATGCTTTCATGTAATCGGGTACCATTCTCGTCGCCACTACCTCCACTGGGAGACTATTCCACACATCTACCACTGTTTCTGTAAGAAATATTTCTGCATATTACCCTGAGTTTATCCCCTTTCATATCATCCATGTCCCCTCATAGCAGAGCTTGCTTCACTACTACTACTATCGAACATTTGTATAGCGCTACAAGACGTACACAGCACTGCACAGACACATGTAAAAGATGGTCCCTGCTCATCAGAGCTTACAATCTAGTAAAACAGACAACCCAGTAGCTGTAAACATGGGATACAACTAGGGGGAATGGTAAGGAAACACAGAAGAGATCAGGAGAATCAAGATCCGAAAGCAGCAGCGAAGAGGTGAGTTTTCAGCCTGGATTTGAAAAAGGTCAGAGAAGGCGCCTGACGTACAGACTCAGGTAGTTTGTTCCAGGCATAAGGAGCAGCAAGGTGAAAGGAGTGAAGACTGGAGCTAGCAATAGAAGAGAAGGGCAGAGATAGAAGCGATTTGCCAGAAGAGCGGAGTTCCCAAGGAGGGGGGTGTAGGGGGAGATAAGAGAGGAAAGGTAGTGAGGAGCTGCAGATGAATACACTTATAGGTCAGCAGGAGAAGTTTGAACTGGATGTGGAAATGGGTAGGGATCCAATAAAGTGACATGAGAAGAGGGGGGGGGGGAGTAATATGAGCATGATGAGGTTGGCGGAAGATTAGCCGTGCTGCAGAGCGTTGAACAGATTGAAGGGGAGAGAGATGAATCAGAGGGTGGTCAGCAAGGAGTAGGTTACAATAGTCTAGATGGAAGGTGACTAATTGAAAGTGGCTGTCCTCTTGGGCATTTATTCCATGTTGGTATTTAAATATCTCTATCATATCTCCTCTATTCCGTCTTTCCTCTAACGTAAACATTTTAAGATCTTTAAGTCTGTCCCCATATGCTTTATAACAAAGACCTCTAACCATTTTTGTAGCCACCCTCTGCACCAATTCCATCCTGCTTATATCCTTTTGAAAGTGTGGTCTCCAGAACTGCACACAATACTCCAAATGTAGTCACACTATAAACGTGTACAGAGTCACTGTCACCTCTTTTTTTAATGTGGGCTATTCCTTTCCCTATGCACCCAAGCATCCTTTTGACTTTTGCCGTTGCCTTTTCCACCTGTTTAGCCACTTTAAGATCATTAGAAACAATCGCGCCCAGGTCTCGCTCTTCTTTCTTGAACAAAAGTACTTTGCCCCCTACACTGTACCGCTCCCTTGGATTTTTGCAGCCCAAATGCATGATGTTGCATTTTTTAGCATTAAATCTCAAATGTCAAATCTCGACCATTCTTCAAGCTTAGCTAGATCCCTCCTCATGTTATCTACTCCTTCCTGGGTGTCTACTCTGTTGCAGATTTTGGTATTATCCACAAAGAGGAAAATCTTACCTGACTGCTCTTCTGCAATATCACGAACAAAGATATTAAAAAGAATCGTACCAAAGACAGATCCCTGAGGCACACAACTGGTAACCTCTTTATCCTCAGAGTGAACTCAATTTACCTGTACCCTTTGTCGCCTCTAACTCAACCAATTTCTAAACTAATCAGTAATTTTAGGGTCCATCCCTAGGGAGCTCAGTTTGTTTATAAGTTGCCTGTGTGGAATGGTGTCAGAGAAAAAGATTAGTGTGGGAAAATTGCTAGCAAAATGTGCAAGAGCAAAATGCAGTGTTTGTGCATTGGCCTCTAAATTTGTACTTGTGGTAGTAGAGAGTTAAGTGACTTGCCCAAGGTCACAAGAAACATCAGTGATATTTGAATGATAGCTTATCTGGTTCTCAGTCCAATGCTGTAATGGAGAAATGTCACTTACTGTTAATTTCCTTTCCTGGAATCCTGCTAGACCAGTCCATACCAAGTGGGTTATTCTCCCCTACCAGCAGATGCTGGAGACAGAGAAATTAACAAAAGCTTCAGTGAGCATTCCCTGGCATTAACCACAGAACCCCTAGGGGTCGCCTTCAGAATATCCTTGACAAAGCAAAAACTGCCTCATTCCGCACAACAAACAACTCTCACAGAACTATTTACTGTACATGTGCCAAAGAGCATAACTATGTACTGGAGTCTGAGTTACAATGCTTCAATCATGTGCTCTGCCTAGTAACGGCTATCTACTTGACTCTACTCAACAGCGGCGGACCACAGGGCAGGACCTGGACTGGTCTAGCAGGATTCCAGGAAAGGAAATTAACAGTAAGTGAAATTTCTCCATCCAATTCATCCTGCTAGACCAGTCCACACAAGTGGGAAGTACCCAAGCTACTGCCTCATAAGTGGGAAGCCTCCACTGCTGTTACCACCTTTGCTTCAAACTGCACTGCATCACGGGCGTGGAGATCAAGGTGATAGTGACGGACAAAGATAGACAGGGAGGACCATGTAGCTGCCCAACAATTATCTAGAGGAGCCACCTGAGAGCATTCCACCCAAGAGGCCACTTGAGCCCATGTGGAGTGAACCCAAAGCCCAACTAGTATGGGCCGACCATGCAAAATATATGCCGACTCAATAGTCTGCTTGATCCAGCAGCCAATAGTGGACTTGAAAGCTGGGAGCCCTTTTTGAGGGCCCTCAAAGAGGAGGAATAAGCAATCAGACTTGCAAAAGGGCTTGGTCATCTTAATATAGTGCCAGAGAACTCAACGAGCATCGAGTGATCGAAGCCCAAGAGTTCTTCTGCCCTTCTAGTCCCTGGGAAAGGAAGGCAGCGAAATGGTATGATTGAGGTGGAAGGGCATTAAGACTTTTGGTAAGAAAGATGGGACTGCATGAAACAAAACCCCTCCAGGAGAGAAGGACAGGTATGGGTCCCGACATGAAAGAGCTTGGAGTTCTGAGACTCTCCGGGCTGAGATGATGGTGACAAGAAATGCTGTCTTGAAAGACAAATCACACAGAGTCGCATCCTTCAGTGTTTCAAGGGCAGCTTTTTAAGACTGAAAAGCACTAGGGGAAGGTCCCAAGAAGGAATAACGGGATAAAGAGGAGGGTGTAAGGCTTGTACCCCACAGAACAAGTGACCGTCATCTGCCAAGAAGCTAAGGAACAGCCAGAGATGGGTCCCCTAAAGCAAGTGAGAGCAGCCACTTGCACCCGCAAGGAATTGAGCGACAGCCCTTTCTCAAAACCTTCTTGTAGAAAGGCGAGCAGATCTGGGAGTTGTACTCGCCATGGAGAAAAAGAGCATTGAGCACACCAGGACTCAGAGACACCAAACTCTAGCAAGGGACAGAAAGGTGGAAGGATGACGCACCTTGAGTAGAGTACTCATTACCTGTCACAAGTTGCCTTTCCGCTTTAGGTGGCGCCTTTCACGTACCAAGCCATAAGCGAGTAGGGAGCTGAATCATCCATAAGTACCAGACCGTGGTGTAAGAGCCTTTTGCAGATGCCCAGAAACAGGGGTTCCACTGTCAGAAGATGAACCAGGTTGGTGTACCACGGCCTCTAAGGCCAATCGGGGGCTATCAGGATGACCAGTCCCCTGTGAAACTCGATGCGACGGAGGACCCTCCCCGTCATGGCCCATGGCAGAAAGATGTAAAGAAGGGTCAACTCAGGCCAGGGGAGAACCAGCGCATCGAGACTGCTGGATCCATGTTCTTTCTGACGGCTGAAGAACTGGGGAGCTTTGGAATTTGCCACTGTGGCCATCAGGTCGAGTAATGGCAAGCCTCAGAGGCAAACAAACTTGCAAAATGCCCAAGGGGTGAGCTCCCATTCCCCAGGATCCAGGGCGTGCCGACTGAGAAAGTCCACTTGAACATTCCCCACACCCTCAATGTGTTGTGCTGACATGGCGAGCAGGTAGATCTCCACCCAAGGAAAAAGGAGACTCATCTCCCTGGCCACCCTTGGGTATTTGGTGTCCCTCTGTCTGTTGAGATAGGCACCATGGTGGTATTGTCAGAGAGGAACCTGACTGCTCATCCATGGAGCAGCAGAAAGAAGGCAAGCAGCACAAGATGGACTGCTCGAGCTTTGAGACGATTGATGGACCAAGTTGTTTCCCAATGGCTTCAAGAGCCCTGAAAGGTTTTGTCATAGCAGTGAGCCCCCCAACCTGACAGGCTGGCATCGGTCATCACCACCACCCAGTGTGGAATGTCCAAGGGTATTCCGCAGAGCAAGTGGGCCGGGGCCAGCCATCATTGGAGTGACCTACAAACCATTTGCAGAAGCTGCAGGTGAATGCTGTAATCTTGAGACACTGGGGACCAGCTGCTCAACAGAAAGTGTTGCAGGGTCATGGCTCCCAGAAGTTGCAGGTAATCCCAGACCCGTGGGTGAGCCTGCATAAGGAAGAGTCAAAGCTACTGTGAGAACTTCTTGCACTGGTCGTGTGTCAGGTAGACTCGCCTTTCTCATGTGTTGAACCTGGCCCCCAGGAAGTTGAGGGACTGAGAGGGGCACAGGAAGCTTTTGGCGTGATTGACTACCCAGCCGAGGGACTCGAGAAAGCTGACAATGTGGGAGATGACGTTGAAGGCCTCCTCGTGGCATTTTGCATAGATGAGGCAGTCGTCCGAGTAAGGGTGAACCCAAATTCCGTGCCTCCGAAGAGCCCCAGCAACCACTACCATGACCTTGGAAAAGGTGTGAGGCACCATTGCTAGGTGAAAAGGCAGTGCTTGGAACTTCTAGTGGCGGCCCATAATGTGAAACAGAGGAACCGTTAGTGATTGTCGTGAATAGGAATGTGAAAGTATGCCTCTGCGTGGTCCAGGGAGGCAAGGAACTCTCTTGGGCGCACCGTATGGATAATGGAGCGGAGGGTCTCCATCTAAAAACGAGGCCCTCTTAAGGAGCGATTGACCTCTTTTAAGTCTAGAATAGGCCTCCAGGAACCATCTTTCTTTGGGATCACAAAGTAGATGGAATACCAGCCCTGCCCTTTTTTCTGCTGGGGCATTGGAGAGATGGCCTGAAGCTGCAAGATTTGTTGGAGAGTGGCCTGCATGGCTAGTCGCTTGGTGGCAGAACCACAGGGGGAGATGATGAAGGCATCTGAAATGGCTCTTGTGCAGTCGAGTGTATAGCCGAAGTGAACAATGTTGAGCACCCACTGATCGTTAGTGATCTTGGCCCACTCTTGGTAATAAAGGGACAGTTGGCACCCTACTGGGGGCATCCTGGAGCAGGCCGGCAGGCTGTCAGCGGGAGAAGTGGATGGCTCCAGAGAGGTTAGAGGAGAAGGAATCCTTGTTCCAGCGGAGCCCCCAAAAGGGCAGAGCCCTGGAGCCAGGCCTGGCTGAAGTCACAGACGAGGAGGATTTCCCTGGGCGATATTGCCAAGATTCGCGAAAACACGAGCATGGAATGAACGACGATGAGGCGCTGGAGCAATGAAAGGATGCTTTAGGCTTGTCTTCCGGCAGATGCTGAGGATTCACCTCCCCCCAAATCCTTAACAAGCTTCTCAAGGTCCTTCCCAAAGAGGAGCTTGCCCCGAAAGGGGAGCTGAGCTAGCCGAGCTTTAGAGGAAATGTCAGCCGATCACTGCCGGAGCCACAACCAATGGCGGTCCACTGTGACAGCTGGCACAGAGTGAGCCGCCAAATGCAGCAAGTCATAAAAGGCATCAGCCAGAAAGGCTTCCACTGATTCTAACTGTGCCGCAGTAGGATCTTCCGGCAACAGCTGGATCCAGCGCAAGAGCACATACCGCCAAACTGCTGCAAGAAGCGGCCTGTAGGGCTAGGGAAGAAGCTGAAAAGTTGGTCTTTAAAAGAATCTCAACCTTGCAGTTCTGATGATCACGTAGGGTTGTGCTCCCTTTCACAGGGATGGTAGTGTGCTTAGTCACAGCTGTGATGATGGCATCCACTTTCGGGTAGCGAAGTCATTGATGGAGGAGTGATCTAGTGGTTAGGACAAGGTACTTCAGCACAGAGGGCTGGGGGTTCAAGTCCCACCTGGGGACAGCAATCTCAGGCCGGAGGGACTGGGATTTCTAGTCCTATAGGCACTCCTTGTGGTCTTGGGCAAGCCACTTAACCCTCCACTGCCCATGTTCCCTGTAAGTATTAGTGTATGTGTCTCATATCCCCTTGTGTTAAATGTATCCCCCAATTGACCGCTTTGACCCGGTGAAAAAAAGCGGGATATAAATACAGCTAAATAAATAAATAAATAAAATAAATTTCTCCATGTCTGCTGTAGACCAGCTTTAGTACCAGCTCAAACACTGGGCTGTATGCAAGGAAGCATCTGGGGTATCCCACTCCAGGGAAACCATTTTCTGAAGTTCCAAAAGAAAAGGAAAAAACCTCAAGGGCTTGCGAATTCCCACAATTATGGGATCCACCTGTGCTTTAGGAGGCATAGCCTCTGGATATTCGAGAGGATCTGGTATGTGAAGAGCCTCCATAACCTGAGTGATGAGTGCAGGAAGTTCCTCCTTCTGAAAAAGGCAGATGTTGGAGCCTCTTCAGAATCTTTAGGGAGATCTTCTGATGGGGACCATTTGCTGCCTTCTCTATCCGTCACACTATCTGTCTCTTCTGCGGAGAGCTGACTATCCTCCCCAAGAGGTGCAGTCTCTATCCCCTGAAGTCCATGACACCACCTGGGGCATGCGGGGCCTATCCAAAGCTGCAGCAGACCTAGAGTGCTTCCTAGTGGGGTGTTAAGCATCAGCAGGGGGTTTTGCAGAGGCCAATGCCCCAGAGGAACCAGGCGCAGACTCTGATATCCAGAGAGTCCATGCCTGCCGAAATAGACACATGAACTGTAACTGTGCTGTGTGCTGTGGCAGCAACAGAGAAGGAGAGGAGAGTTCCAAGGGGTCTGAATGGCCAACTCTGACCAGAGGAGGACCCGAGGAGAAAGGAGGTGAAGGTTGTGACAAAGGCTCCCCAGGAGAAGAGGAGATAACTACTTGTGCTTCTGGTGGTTTGGAGCTAATATGGGAAGGCTCTCTGGGGTGTTCTGCACATGTGGCATAAAGCCAGTCCACAAGGTACCAGTGTTTGTGGCTGCAGGTCAGACAACATGGCAAGATGGAAGGCATCGCTCCCTGGATCCTATCACCGAAAACAACTGATCTGTGAAGCAGGAACAGGCAAGAATGTGGCGCGTATGGAGGCTTTGTCAGGGACATGTGTAGTGCGCTGCCACCGCAGCTTACAATGGCCCAGGCAGGAGATCTGAAATGGTGGGAATAGAACAGCGGTAACTGCGACTAACCAGGCCCTCTCCTGGGACAACACTACAGAAGGAAATGCACTAATCAAGGCGATCCAGGGGAGGGAAATCCAACTTACTGTGAATCCGCTGCCACAAGAGAGCCAGACAGAACACCAGCAAGATTCTGAAGTAGGCCCCCTGCTTTAACGTTGTCCAGTTAGTTCCTTACCATTTTTTTTTAAACATGGAAGACCAGCGGTTCTGTTGACCAGGAAAGCTGAAGGCTCCCTTGCTGAGCTGGCAATGCTCAACTGGTCCTCCTGACTAGGAGCTTGTATCCCCTTCGGCATCTATGGGCAGCTCCACTGATCCTCCTGATCATCTGCTGAACCCTAGAGAGCTGTGGGAAACTCCAGGGGCAACATCTCTTGTGTGCCTTAGAGACATCTATTAAAGAAAGCTTGCTAGTACCACTGACAGCAAAATATCTGTCAGGAGGGAAGAAAAAGACATCCACATCTGCTGGAGACAGAGAAATACTGAAGGCAACCCCTAGGGGTTCTGTGGTTGTTGCCAGGGCATGCTCACTTGTATTTATATATTTATTTAGCGAGTTTTAAATACCGCCCCTTCCTGCAATCACGGGCGGTTTACATAGAACATCATAACAAGTTTTACAATGAACAATGTAACTGTATACATAAAACATTCCATAACTATATACAGATAGCTTTGTACAATATGGTTGCTTAGGTTATTTACCCTAAGGGTACTCCATAATTTTAAGAGTCTGGGTTAACGGATGGTATTATTTGCTCGTTTTTATATTCCTTTTGAAATAGTGCGGTTGTTTGGGTCACCAAAATATTCAGTGAAAAGGTATGTCTTTAAATTCTCATTGAAGCCTTTGGTAACTTCTCTGTCTTGTGTGGGCTGGTCTAGCAGGATGAATTGGAAGAATAGGTTACTCTCCACCTGCTGAAAGTTCAAACAATCTCACTTGCATTATTGAAAGAACAAACAGTATTTATTTATTATGCAGTGCTTATATACTGCTTTTCACTGGGTCAAAGTGTTGTACATTCAGATACAGCATATATTTCCCCATGTCCCTGAAGGGCTCACATTCTGTGTGTGTTTGGGGTGGGGGGGTTGTACCTGAGGCAAGTAACTCTTGGAGAAATTTGTCTTTGCACAGCTTTCCCATCACCTTGACTCCACTAACTTCCTTCACCCTCGTCAGTCTGGGTTCCGTCAGGGTCACAGTGTCGAAACCATTCTCTTAGCTTTCACAAATGAACTACATGTAGCACGTGATCGTGGTGACGTTTCGGTGGCGGTTGCTTTAGATGTCTCGGCTGCTTTTGACTTGGTCGATCACTCCCTCCTCCTTCACCGTCTACGGGATGCAGGTTTCTGTAGTACTGTGCACCACTGGTTTCACTCTTTTCTCTCTTCTCGGTCTTGTGCGGTTCTCTCATCTTCCTCCTCCACTCCCCCTTCCGATCCCCATCATCTTCCCTGTGGGGTTCCTCAGGGTTCTGTCCTTGCCCCCCTTCTTTTCAACCTTTTCTTGGCTCCCCTCGCGTCCCTGATTCAGCAGTTTGGTATATCTACTTTTTTCTATGCAGATGATATTCTCTTGCTTCATCATACTTCTCTTTCCTGCCCCGATCTCTCAGTGTTGGACTCCTGCCTTGCAGCTGTAGCAGATTGACTGACACTCAACTGCCTACACTTAAATCTTACTAAAACCATTGCTATCTGGTTTTCTCACAGCGGTCCTCCCCCCTCAATGGCCCCTTCTTTTTCCGGCTCTCCTGTACCCCTGGTCTCCACTTTTCGCTACCTTGGTGTACACTTTGATTCTGATTTATCTTTTCACTCTCACATTTACCACATCACAAAAACATCCTTCTTCTTTCTTCGCCAGATTCGTTCCATTCGCCCTTTTCTCTCCCCTTCAGCCCTTGTCACATTGGTTCTGTCTTTAATTATGTCTCGTGTGGGCTTTGCCAACTCTCTATTCATCGGTCTTCCAAAAAATCAACTTACCCAACTTCAACGGATTCAAAGTACTGCCGCACGCCTTGTCACATGCTTCTCCCCTCGGGATCACATAACTCCTCTACTATTTCATCTTCACTGGTTGCCTGTCCCTTTCCGGGCCACTTTCAAATTACTGACTCTGATACATAAAGCCTTCCACACAAGCACTCCACAATATTTAATGGATCTCCTCTTCTTTCACTCTCCCAGACACACCCCTCGCTCTTTCCATCTCAATCGCCTTACCCTCCCTTCCCCTTCTCGTGCTCACCTGCAGTCTACCCGCTCCTCTGCCTTCTTTTTTGCTGGTCCCGCCCTCTGGAATACCCTTCCTCCACCCCCCCCCCCCCTCCGTCTGGAAACTCAGTTTATTACCTTTAAACAAAATTTAAAAACCCACCTGTTTTCCCTAGCTTTTAATGTTCCCTCCCCTTTTGTGTGATCTATAACCTCCCCCACCTCTTGTTCCTCCCTAGGCCCATCCTTTGCCTATGCTTTGTCCTGTTTTCTTGATTCTTCCACTGTCCTGTCAGATATTGTACACTTCTTTTCCTTTTCGCTGGCCATTGGCCTTCTTTTATTGAATTTTAATGTACACCGCCTTGGTTATTGTGAAAGGCGGTTTTTATCAAATGCAATAAACATAAACATAAATGTTATGTGGCTTGCTTCACTCTGGCCTGAGGTTGCTGTTCTCCAGTGAGATTTGAACCTCTGGTCTGCTGGCCTGAGGCAACTTGCCCCAACTACTAGGCCACTCCCTAAGTCCTTCCTGTGGTGATCTTAATTGCCATCCAGGGTCATAGGAGCCAAATGGCCTTTTAAATACTTAGGATCAAGATATGGATGACTTTAAATGCCAAATTCAATAGTTTAAATTGATGCTTGTAAAATTTCCATTACCCAATTGCTTTACTATCAATGTTATATGGTCTCTATAATTGCAGCTGCCAACTTCTAGGGACACTACAATCATTTCAATTGCATTAGGGATAACCAAACTCATATTGAATTTCAGTAAATAATGTGAGGTGTGGCCAGAACTTGTAGTAATGTAGCAAATTCCTTTGGTTCAAAATAAAACCCTACTTGCCTCAGTTGACAATATACTTTTTTTAGAACTGAAATTTCTGAGCTTCCACTGACAATTTTGAGTCCAATGGAACTCCCAGATCAAACATCAAGGTTTGCACTAGTAATGGTATGTCACCCATAGTGAAAAAAAAGTGCCTCTGCGACTGGATCTGCTTTCCATACTCATAGAGGGGAATTTTAGAAGATCTGTCCAAGTGCAGTCTGGGATGCCTAATCCAGAACATCTGAAAATAAAATGCAAATTATATCCAGTTGTAGCCATCATTTCAAAAGCTTGGTTGTGCGAGATAGGGACATCTGAAGGGGCGTCTACTTAGACATTTCTAAAACAATATTTTAGTATCCAGACATTTATGATAGCATAATGGTTAGAGTAGTGTATTAGGAATAGGTCAGCCAGGGTTCAAATCCCACTGTGGCTCTAATTGAAATGGTATTGGGGATGGTAGAGTTATTTCTTCTCTAGATGTTTTCCAGCTAAAACAAGGGCTTCTTTGTTGCTATGTGTGCCTAGGATCTGGTCTAAAGTTAGCCGTCACACCCGACGTCCATAACATTTCTGTGATCAGGTGGGGATGTCCTGGTCCCTCGAAAATGCCATAACCATGCCTCCAGGTTCCTGGGAATTCCCCAGCACGCCTCCCCCATGCCCTATTCAGATATAGGCAAACTCGGAGCCAGCTTCTAAATGTCTCTGGAGACAGTCTCTGTGCTTTGGACATCTCTATGCCCACTTTCGGACATCCAAAGCACAGATAGGGCTTCTAAAATGACCCCCATAACATCTCTGATTTTTATTGATTGCACTTCAGCTTCTTGTCCCTCTACCACTAGGAGATAGCCCTCAGAAACAGCAGTCACCTAGAACTTATAAGTAGCTGATTTTGCAAGTTTTGATCTGGTGTGGCAGGATACCTAGATAGACAGGAGGCTGAAAACTTCATGTAGGCTAGAGACTTAGTACAGCAACACTGCCTATCCGTGACCAGTCTTGTAAAGCCAGGAAAGGAAACCGGGCCTTTGACTGAGTTCAACAAGCAGAGCAGTCTCATTATTGGGCAATGACAAAAATTGATTAAATTGGTATCATTTCCTCCCTGTCAGTCAACAAGACAATTGGCTATGAACTCCTTAATTGCCAACGTATAGTAGGCTGAAGTGACTGGCTGCATTCCTTAACTCTTTCTCTGCTAAGCATGTTGCAGCTTTGTGCAGGGAGGTATGCAGAGTCCTAAAACAACTGTTTGGCTTTGAGCATTCCTCCAAGGAGTTGCACAAGAAGCAAGAACAGAAGGGTGAAAGGGTAATTCCGCCACCAAGTATGTGCAGCCTTTGACCTCTCAGAAGTGCCTGCTACCATACACAAACAGAGATCTTCAGCATACATATCTTCTTTTAGAGTTAGTGCACCATTTATTATTATTTCCTTTATCACAATAACTATTCACGTCCCAAAGAATCAGGCTTGTGTTTCTCTCAAGGATTTAAATGACTGTCTTCTTTTCCAAGGTGTAATATCTTTGACTTTTTTTTGTTTAGGTAATAGTGATCCTTCAGGTTTCTCAGAAGGAAATGGGATGTCGATGGAAAATCTTTCTTATTTCAGTCAGAAACTAGTTGAGAAACTATACAGTGGAATGTTTGCTTCAAATCCCAAACAAATCTTATGTTTTATTGCTGAACAAATCACAATGGTAAGTCGTGTACCATAATGAGCTATTTGAGATGCTCCCTTAGGAATGATTTAACTCCAAAAGAAAACAGCCTCCATCAGTGATATTTATTTTCAGTCCTTGACAGGCACAAATAGGTCCAGTTTTCTGCCCCCATGCAAACAGGAAGTGTAATTGGAAGAGGGCGGAAGCAGGAATGGCACTGCCACCGCTGAACATCCCGGTGAGGGGCGGCAATGGAAGCTGCAGCAGGGGGGGGGGGGGGGCGCCAAGGAAGCCTCATACCACTACACGGGCCCTGGAGGAGTGGAGCGAGAGTGCAACAGTAAAATGATCTGTATAGTGTGAATATTCAACCTCTCTGTTGATAAGCTATGTGTAATATAGGCCTAAACTAAATGTATAGCTGCGGCAATGGTCACTGCACTACATTGCATATAGCGGTGTAAAAAATGCCTATTAATTTAAATGCTGTGGCCATTAATATTATTTACCCAGCTAGTGCAATGTTCCATCTTTATAACAAGAGGACAAAAAGTACAAAGGCTAGATTTACTAAAGTATGCAACCATGTTAACACAAGCTAATGCCATTAATGCACATTATTAATAAATAGGTCCTAGCTCATAAAATGGGACTTGTAGTAAATAACACACATTAATAATGCATGCTAGCATATGCTAATGCCGAAGTGCCTTTTAGTAAATCCAGCTTCTTAGGGGCCTGTTAACTAAGGTTCCGTGGGTTAGTTGCAGAACTTTATGCATGGTGACTGCAAAGCCTGTGCAGTAGCTGTTGAGAGTGTGGCCAGCATCTGCCCTGCAGAAGCTGAAACGGCAGACATTTACTGCATGGCACTGGCAAATAGTGCGGTAAGTGCATCTGCGTTATCTTTGTAGAGTTATTCTGGTAACCCCTGACTCCCCTCCAATCGGCATGCTGAATGCCCCTTTTACCCCCTGATCAGCATCTTGAACCACCACCTAGCTCTTGGCACTTACTGTGGGTGTATGTGCATAAATAGCGTGTGTCTTTCCAAATGCTTCTTATAAATGTACGACCGATCTGCCTTCTCTGGCAAATGATGTAAGAATTATTATGAAGGTGCATAATGTTTCTTTATTCGATAAAGAGGGTCACCATAGTTAAATCAATTAAGACTCGTTCCAGTTTGAGAAATGATAATGTTTATCATGGTGGGATGAACACAAAGAAAGGCAACAAAACAAGACAGGATATCCATCAATTTGCATGCATGTCTTTTGTCTTTATAGGTAATGGACAATGCCATTTCACAAAGGGAGACTATCTTCAATAATCTATATAGCAGTTTGAATCGAGCTATCCTTTACTGCCTGTCTAGATCACGCCAGTCACTTGCTGAATTGCTGAACCTTCTCTATGCACTGAAAGTCCTTCTTGACCAATGGGATATCATCTTTGCCACTTATAATTCCAACATAAATTTCATCACTTGCCTCATGCATTGCCTCTTCCAAATCAAGTCTGGAAGGTAGAATAACTTTTTTTAAAATATTTGATGCCACTTCCCTACTGTTTATGAAGTCATCTTTCTATTGAGCTAAAAGAAAAAAAAGTTTTGGTGGAGAGAGACTAAGGTACTCAAATGCTAATAAGGCCTTGGCAGCATTCAGAGGGCAGTTTTCTTTCATGTGGACCTACCATTTTTCTTTCAAAAACTTGGGACCACTGTGGACCACAGGTAGTTTTCATACACATCTACTTTATACATGCTTTGCATAAGTACTAAGTATACATAAGCATTTCAAAACTGAATCTTTGCACATATTTTTACTTTCTAACCCTAACCCCGTTTTTTTCACTATAGGCAAAAGTATGAACATTGTAAAATGCTATGCATATATCTCCAGGAACAAACAGGAATGTAGTCTTCACATATAGGTGATGTTGGTACCAACGGAATCCACGTGGGAACGTTCCCCAACGTCCAATTGTAAAGCTTTTGGGAGCGTGCTACTGTGCCTGTGTGACTGGTGCCATGCTCTGAGATGGTAGCACAAATACCCATCATTGACACCCAAGCATTGGCAACCTCTATAGACCAGCACATACTGGCCATCGAGTGGAACTTGGCAGCCCTCATTGCAGCTTTGGTACCTATAAAACCCTTGGCTACAGGCACTGCCCTGTCGATACCAGTTACGGTACTGACATTGACACCGGTTCGGGCATGACATCAGGGCTGCTGCAGATGACATCAACATCTTTCCCATCCGTGCCTTCCCTTTAAACTCTCACAGATACAGGTATCAAATCCAAGCGGTTCACTGAGGCTGATACCCTGGAGCTTCGGTACTGGCATCTAGCTTCCGGTGAACACTGTGCCCGTCGATACTTCGAGTCTTCCGTTTCCAGTTCTCCTGTTTCAGATGTGGAGTCACTCAATTCCTAGAGGCCCCGGGACCTTCCTTCAGACCCTTCCATGCCTCAACAGTGATGCATGTCGCCTCCGAAGGACATGTCCTTCCAGGAATTCATTCGCAATCTAGCCAAGGGTCTCTCTCTCATGGTAACATCGGAGAAGGAGCCAAGGGTGGAGAAATTAGAGATCCTCCAATATTCAACAGTATCCAAAGAGGCAGCCATTTTACTGGTGCACTACATCTTTCATAACTTTATGCTCCATATGTGATAGGTGCCTCTCATGGTCTCTATACCATGTATCGCGTACTGGAGTGTCCCAGCTTCCAAAAGCCAGAGCTCCCCCACCACTCTATGGTGGTTGAATTGGCAATGTGCTGAATCAAAAGCTCAAAGACTCACTCCTCTAATCCTCCATGTAGAGAATTGAGAACTCTCAACGCCTTTGGGCATCAATGCTTCCAAATATCCATGTTAGGAATAACTCCTATATCCTCTATATGGGAATGCTTCTCAAAGAGGTCTCCAGGGTCTCAAGAGCAGATTATCTTGCCCTAGTTAAGCATAGTCAAAATGTGTGAAGTTTGTCAATAGGGCTACCTTCGATGCCTTTGAATGCACAAGCAGGGCCTCAGCAATATGCATTGGTGCAAGTAGAACTGCATGGCTTCAAGTCTCAGATTTTGAACAGTGAGTTCAAGATAAGCTGGGCAACATACCTTGTACAGGGGAAAACCTCTTTGGCAAAGACTGGTGAGATAAGGCCTCTCAGAGTCCGAAAATACTACTCTAAAGCAACTGTCCAGAGTTACAGCTGACCCTGCTAGGAAAAAGACACCTGCAAAAAAGTCTTTCTATGATAATTCTTCTCTACTTATCCTCCTGCTTCCCAGTACCAGGATCAGGCTGCACAAAAGAGACAGCAGCCCCCTAAGCAATAAAAGAAGCCACAGGTGGCTAAATCTCAAACCAGCTCCGCAGCCACAGTCTGCACCTGGTTTATGATTCTTTCCTAGAGAACATTGCCAGCCTGCCTCTGGAGGACTCCCACTCCCTCCACATAGCAGGCAGACTGGGTCACTATACCCACAGATGGCACCTCAACACATCAGAGCAGTGGACACTCACCATAGTCCAGGAAGGGTACAGACTTCATCTGCAAACTCTGCCCCCCCCTCCACTTTCATGGGGGAATATCAAATGTAATCCCCATTCACTACTCTCCTACAGGACGAGGTGTCCTCTCTTCTGTCTCAGGGTTACACAGAAGATGTCCCAACATCCCAACAGGGAAAGGGCTTCTACTTTCCATACTTTCTCATTCCAAATATAACCAGAGGATACAGGCCCATTCTGGACCTCAGAAACCTCAACAAGTTTCTTGTCCACAAAAAGTTCAAGATGATCTCTCTCGGGACTCTTCTTCCCTACCTCTAGAGTCAGGACTGGCTCTGTTCTCTAGATCTAAAAGAAGCATACACACACATACTCATCCATCCAGGACACAGCTTCACCTTTCAAGGGTAACATCAATACAGAGTCCTTCCCTTCAGAATCGCCTCTCCACCAAAATCTTCACAAAGTGCATGGCAGTCATAGCTACATATCTAAGATCTCTGGGAATATTCATCTTCTCTTACATAGACGATTGGCTAATAAAAGCAGACATCTCCCAAGAGGTACTGCTTTCCTTGCTTTGTACCATCACAGTGCTACAACACTTGAGATTTGTGATAAACTTCCCAAAATCCCAGCTCACACCAACTCAAAAGCTACAGCTCATCAGAGCCCTACTAGACACCCAACAGTCCAGGGCATTTCTGCCCTAGCTCTGTTGTGCCCGTCTAGTCGAACTAGCATCCCAGATGCTCCTATGAGACTATCTGCCACCCGGGAGATGCTGCAACTCCTTGGGCACATGGCTTCTACAGTATATGTTGTTCCATATGCCCAACTACATATGCAGACAGCCCAGTGGCCTCCCAGTGGAAGCAGGCCTCGGGCCTTCTCAGGGATAGGATCCAAGTTACTGCCTTTCTAACCACATCCCTTCAGTGGCGGTGTTCTCAATAAAATCTGCTTGTAGGGTCACCTTTTCAGATGCCTCCACTTCAATGCACCCTGAGGATGCTGGGTTAGGGAGTCCATCTGGGCAACCTGACTTCACAGGGGCTCTGGACAACGCAAGAGTCACAACTCCAGATCAATCACCTGGAACTTTGTGTTATCTCGAATGCCTTCTGGGTGTTTCAACACCACCTCAGAGCACAAGTCCTAGTCAGGATGGACAATCAGGTTGCCATGTTCTATATGAACAACTAGGGAGGAACAGGCTTTTGGGCCCTCTGTGAGGAGGCCCTACACCTGTGGTCCTTTGCCATTGTTCATCAAATACATCTCCAAGCAGTGTACCACCCAGGGAGTTCAATGTTGTGGCAGACAGACTGAGTCACGTCCTCTTTCCCCACAAATGGCCTCTCCATCTGGACACAATGTACTACATCTTCCAGACCTGGGGAACTCCAGACATAGATCTGTTCACGACTCCGAAAAATGCCAAGCTTCCTTGCTTCTGCACAAGTACTCTGACATCCAGCAACCAACAAGTAGATGCCTTCCATCTACACTGGGGTCAGGGTCTGCTTTATGCTTTCCCTCCTATTCCCAAGATGCTTTTCAAGCTTCAATCCGACAAGGATTCCATGACTCTCATAGCCCCTCATTGGCCACAGCAACCATAGTTTCCACTACTAATACATCTGACTCAGACTCATCCTCTGCAATTGGGATATGCACCAGATCTCCTCTCCCAGGATGACAGCTCAGTACTCCATCCCAATCCACAGTCTCTCCGCCTCACAGCTTGGCTGCTGAGAGCATAACTTTACTGAAGAGGTTGAGATCCTTTTGGCTTCTAGAAAGTCCTCCACCAGATGTTCATACACTTTTAACTGGCATAGATTCTCTGTCTGGTGTTTCCAAAAAGATCTCAACCCCTTTTCTGCTCCAGTGGCATCAATCCTCCAATATCTCCTCCACCTGTCCTCGACAGGTCTAAACTCGGTGAGAGTCCACCTCAGTGCCATTGCGGTCTCTCATCACCTAATGGTTGAACAGCCCATCTCCAACACAACCACTAATAGCACATTTCATGAGAGGTCTGTTGCTGTCCAAACTACCCATTAAGACACCTCTGGTAGATTGGGACCTTAATATCATTCTAGCACAACTTCTCAAGCTGCCCTATGAACCATTAGCCATGACCTCACTTAAGTTCCTCTCTTGGAAGATAATCTTCATAATTGCCCTCACTTCAGCTAGATGCATTAGTGAGCATCAGGCTTTTGTGGCGGATCCACCCTTTACAAGCTTCCACCATGACAAAGTAGTCCTTCGGACTCGCCCATACTTTATGCAAAGGTGGTATCTCTCTTCCATTTAAACCAGTCAATTTTCTTTCCTAAACTGCATGTGTCTCGAGCAGAAGCAACTCTGCACACTCTTGACTGCAAATGTGCCTTTGCTTTTTATCTCCGAAGGACTAGAGATCATCGTGAAGCCTCACAGTTGTTTATCTCATTTGACGCTAGTAATCTGTTTTTAAACATACGCTTTTCAGATGGATAGTGGACTGCATTTCATTTGCCTATGACAATGCAGGACTCTTCTTGGACAGGCATGTCACTGCTCACAATTTTCATGCCATGGCCACCTCGATGGCAAACCTACCCTCAGTAGCTGTTGATGAAATTTGCAAAGCAGCAACTTGGTTTTCTGTCCATGCCTTTGCTGCCCATTATTGTCTGTACAAGGACTCCCGTTGGGATGCCATGTTTGGTCAGGCTTTACTCTAGCACCTCTTTCAGACCTAGATGCAACTCCTACCCTCCGTCCCGGACTTTGAAGATAGCAGAAATCCATATGGGATCCATGACTTCATCATGCCTACTCCGAGGCAAACCTCTACCAGTTTTGAGGTCACTTCATCTGGCATCTGTGGGCTAGGGAGTCGCATATGTGAAAACTACATTCCTGTTTGTTCCTGGAGATAGCATAGTTACTCACCTGTAACAGGTGATTTCCAGGAACAGTATGAATTTAGTCTTCACAACCCACCCTCCTCCTCTAGGAGTTATAGGGTTTCTTTTACTCTCTTTTCTCTGCTACAAACTCAACTGAAGAGAGGGAATTGGGAAGGTGGGAAGGTAGTTGCGCAGGCACAGTGGAGTGCTCCCAAAAGCTTTCCAATTGGACGCTAGAGAACGTTCCTGCGCAGGCACTGTCGGTACAGATGTCACCCACATGTGAAGACTAAATTCCTGCTGTTCCCAGAGATCATCTGTTACAGGTGAGTAATTACACTTTTTGCCAATGGAGGAGAAGACATTTATAAATTTGAAAAATGTATTTGAGAAGCACTTAGTAAACCAGGCATATTCTATTGAAAGTTGCTTTTCCTGAGCAGTTTTTTATAATAATCCAATGAAAGAAGAAAAACGAAGACTAATCATGGTGATGTTGCAGTCTACACTTGTGTAATTTCAGATTTGGTTAAAGGGACTGCTTTAAGTTCCAGAAATGCAAATGTAGCTAATTGTGTGCATGCATCTCCTTCATTACTCATGCACAGTGCTAAAGATCCCTTCTGGGTAGCTGTCTAGGACAAGAACTCAGCACTAAACTCCTTTACCATGAATGAGCAAGATACTGATGTACTATTTACACTCATCAGATATAAAGACTTCAGGGTAATATGAAACTATACCATCCTCTTTGCCCCTGTCCCTATCCCAGCTGTAATGACATATGCAAACAGCCTAATACTTAGATAAGTCTGTACTAAATTAAACCCAATATAATTGCATTTATTCTTCACTGACTTGGTGAAGACAGAATAGCTCTTGAAAGCTTGTTAAAAATACATTCTCCGGGAACTAGCAGTAAGTAAGTCCTCGCATATGAGGTAATGTTGGAGCTGATGGAGCCCGAATGGAAGCATCTCCCTAACTTTCAAAGAAAGCCTTTGGGAGATGCACCATGCATGCATGGTCTACTTCCTGCCCAAGGGTGCCATCTCTCTTCAGTCTCCTTTTTCTGTGGAGCCCCATCGGATGTTGTCCAGTTTTCCCTGGAAAAAGTCTGATTTTGTTGTTAAGTTTTGTCCGGTTTTCATACATTTTCCTTCCTGCCCCTGAGCCAGCTCGCCTCGGTGTCACTCCTCTGGTTCGTCCATTCATTTTTTTTTCACTTTTTTTTATTGAGGTGTTCCTCAACCACTGTTCTGCCCTTTTTCAGCCGTAGGCCTTAGACCCCTGCTGGGCAGTGGGGACCCCCTTTTTCTGATGGCCTCCAGTGGCTTCAAAAAGTGTGACCAATGTGGCAAAATGATGTCACTCGCCGACCCACATGACTGTTGCCTCTGATGCTTGGCCTGGAGCATAACGATTCCAAATGCAAACTCTACAGAACCATGACCTCAAAGGCCTTAAAAAGCCACCATCAGCAGCAGGAAAAATATTTTTAGAAGTCTGACTCCACTTCAGGGCCCCCTCTGATACCTTGGTGCACCGTGAAGTCAGAGCCTCTTTGGTGTCTTGCGGCCATGGTTCCTCTGAGGTTGAGCACAAGAAGAAACCCTTGAAGACCATCTCTAAGGACGGATCCGGGAAGAAGGGGAATGCCATCCCTGGACCCGCAGTCCCAGGTGTGAGTCCAAGGAGTCAGGGCAGGAGCGACCTTCCAAACTGTTCCATAAGGAGTCATTGGCACCCACCAACCGGCCTCGGACCTCCAAGGTCATCGTCATCGAGTACTCCCTCTTGACAGTACTGACATCAGTACTGAAGTCTTCAGTGCCCATGTCAAAGGCTGTGGAGCCAACTGGTATGGAAACCAGAATGGTGGCCCTAGAGAGCAGAATATGTGCCCTACTGGCCATGCAGTGGGTGTTAATTTCCAGCTCAGCTGGTTCATCTTCCCCGACGATGGGACCCTCGAGTGCCACTGGCCTTGAGAGAGCCTCTGGCCCCGGACAATGTCCTGGTCTCATTCCTCGGGGCACCGGTCCTCCCTGGTGAACTCCTGTGGCTTGGATTGCCAAAAGCGCGATCTCGACTGAGGTGATCGCGCAGCATCGGACTTAGACTTGGACTTCAAATATAAATGGGAGACCGAGGATGAAGAGTCCCTGGACATGAGGCAAACTGAGACATGCCCTCGGACTTCTCCCCCAACGACCCGATGCTGTTCCCCACCCAAGGATGTTGCATTCCTCGATTTCATGTGGGACATGGCCAAGATTCTCACTATCAAGATTGAGGCCAAGGAGGACCCATGCATCGATAAATTGGAAATACTCCAATATGAGCCACCCCAAAGGAAACCTTTATGGTCCAGGTGCCCTGATCTTCGACTGCCGCTGCCTCTGGATGTGGAAAACACCGGCGTAGGCACTAATCATTAGTAGGTGCCTTGATGCCCTGTGCCGGGTACGCCAAAGCCCTGGGTTCCAAAAGACCCAGCTTCCGCATAGCTCCATGGTCGTGGAGTCAGCCATGCACTGGCTTAAAAGTCAAAACACCCATTCATTAGTGCCACCCAGCAGGGAAGCCCAAACCCTCGACGTCCTCGGCCAGAAAGCCTTTCAGGTATTGATGCTAACATGCTGATCCAGTCCTACCAGCTCTATATTGGCATGTACTTGAAGGAACTGTCGAAGGAGCTTGGTGGATTCCTGACTGGACACCTGGGTCCTTGCGAGAGTCTCTCTATAGGGATTGAGCTGCTACTGATCACAGCTCACCCTTACAGTTTGCCGTGGCATTTTTACAGGTTCTCGGTAGCCTATATCTGGGAAGGCCTATATGTGAGGACTGACTTCCTAATTGCTTCCTGAGAAAGTGTAGTTACTCACCTGTGACAGGCGTTCTCTGGGGACAGCAGGAATCAGTCTTCACAACTCTCCCTCCTCCCCTTGGAGTTGATTCTTTACCATTTTTTATTTTTGCCATCTTAGCTATGTCATAAGACTGAGACAAAATGGTACCCTTGGGCGGGAAGTGGACTACACATAGTGGTGCATCTCACAAAGGCATTCTTTTGAAAGCTGGGGAGATGCTTCTGCATGGGCTCCATCGGCACCAATGTCACCCCATATGTGAGGACTGATTCCTGCTGTCTCCGGAGAACACCTGTTACAGTTGGGTAACCACGCTTTAAGCTAGTCCAATAAAAAGATATTGCTTGCAACTTCTTGTTGACCTTTATTTACAAATTTTAAAGGAAAGCTTCTCCATAGACTTTTTATGGACAACTTTCTACATTTAACATATATCCTTGTCATAACATTTCCTTTACGGTATTCTTCTCATTAGCTTAGTTTATATGCCTTTTACTTTGCACAACTCGCATCCATGACATTTATGGGTCCCCTGGACAGCAACACTTAGCTCTGTCACAGCTCTCTGGCAATACTCTAAGTAGGGTCATTACCAATGACACTACGGTGCCCTATCCCAACCTATCTATCTGTTAAAGCATCAGGTAAAGGCTTCTCTGTTACTGGTCAGAATACTTTCCCTGATATACCATACACATTGTTGCTCTTTCTCTGTGCAAACACTGGCAGTTCCTTAATTCTTGAGATGTGCAGGCCTAACAATTTCCTTTTGTTTTGTTTTGGTTTGATTTTTTATATATATATTTTTTGGTCCTCATATAGTTTTTTAATGGTGCATCCTATTCTGTCAATAATGCATACTCTTTCATGAGAGTGTGTACTTTTGAGCAATAGGGCACACTGAATAGTATGCACTATTCACATACACTTATGAACAGGGCACCCTATTGCTCAATAGTACACACTCTCGTGAAAAAGTGCATACTATTGATGGTAAACAGGAAATGATGGTATGGTCATCATTACCTGTTTCATCAAGTTCCCTGCTTTCATTTTAAATGAAAGCACATCCCTGTTTAATTCCTTAAACATAAACAAAGAACAGCATTCTCCATCTAAGGGTTTTTCACTTCAAACATCTTTCTGGCTTGGCTGTTGGAGCTCTCAATTCTATTGAGTGGCCTAGTGGTTGGGGCAAGGTACTTCAGGCCAGAAGGTCAGGGGTTCAAATCCCACTAGAGGACAGCAACCTTGGGCTGGAGGGACTGGGGGTTTCTAGTCCCACAGGTGCTTCTTGTGGTCTTGGACAAGCCACTTAACCCTCCATAGCCCATGTTCCCTGTAAAATAGTTATCTCCAAGTTATAATGCCCTGTTCAATGTAATTTCAGTTTGTTCAATGTAAACCGCACTGATGCAGAATAGCACAGTATATAAGAGAAAGTAAATAAATAAGCTCCCCTTTGACTATTCTGCACCCCCTGCCCCTCTCTCTTTGCATTCTGGCTTTATCTTACATGCACCAGCAGACTACTGTACATAATTATCTGCAGGTACCTAATTGCCTTCATTTGTGGACTGAGACTGCTTGCCTCCGTGAACTCTCTCTCCATTCAGAACGCCCAGGAACAATGACTTCCAGTGTTCTCTAGGCTAACTTTCTTTCAGCGTTCTGCTACATACTCTAGTGCTCCTTCAGCCAATGTGAAAATAACCGTGTGCTATCTACCACATCAAAATACACAAGATGAATTAGGCTTCTAATGCATTACAGTATTACCCCCACTTCAGCCATGTTTTATCACACGTATAAGTGGCCCTTCAGAAATAAGCTGATTGTTTCTAGTTGACATAATATGGATATTGTTTTCCATGATGTTTTTCAATGTTCTTATTTGTGGCATTTTGCTTCTGATTCTTTAAGGGAAAAGCAGAATATAATATACAAGGTAATATACATAAAATAAATTTGTCCCGGACACAAGACTTATATCATGACTGGAACTCTTTAGTATCCAAATTTGCAGTCTCAGTAGAGAAGCCAAGGGCCAAAACAGCATTGAAACAGATTTATTTTTCAACTTCTAGAATTATCTTCTTCAGGACAGAAGGAAAACACATAGATGTAGCAGTAGGAGAAAACATTGTGGTCCATCTAGTTCAGGAAAACAGTTTGCTCTGAGTACTGTTTTGGGGGCCCAGTCCAGGAAATGGCCAATGAGGGACTATTGGGCATCTTCCTGGAAATCTGGGGAGGAGGAAAGTGGGTTCTCTGGAAGTCTAAGATGTGTAGAATGAAATGCCGCTCCCCCCTCTAGAGGTTCGATGTGCTGATACTTTCACTTCTGGCCTGAGGATGCCACATTTGAGATTCACCACACTGTTATTTCTGAAAAAAAGGCTCCCACAGTCAAGAGGTTTTGAAAGCCATAGTTTGCTCATTCCTGATTTTGGAAATAAAGCTGTGTTTTCAGTTGGCCTTCTTTAGCTTCTGAGGCTGAAAATTAAGGTGGAATAGCCTATGTGGGGTTAATCAATTACTGTTAATGTCACTCTTCCTGTTTCAGCTATCCAGAGGGATTTGGAGTGGAACCTGAACCACGAAGACCTATATGGCATCAGATTTTGCTAATCCAAGATGAGGAAGTGGAAGGAGGATGTAATCTTCCTTCCCCACATGATGGTAACAGACGCTTTAAATAGAGTAGATAAGCGGTACAGAAAATGAAATATATGTTGATTTAGGGGATAATTATAACTTAATTCATACATAAATTGGATGTATATATTTTTCACTTTGTGGGTCCCGACAGTCTTTTAAAACCAACGTAGGCACTTACTTCTGTTCTCAACATTTTTTTTTATTGTTTCAATTGTTTACAAATACACTAATCCACATCCAGGGAAAATCCTAGCCCAAATCAAGGAAACCAACAAGTCAGAAAATAACATCCCATCCCAACTCCCATCAAAACTAAACCCATTTTATACTATACTATCTAGCAAAACATATCATGTCACGACCTATTCACATGGAGGCACATTCCATTCTGCGTGTCCTGGCCTCTGTGTGCCTGGTCGGAACCGGATACACAGATATATATCCGATTCTGATCCCTGTGAGATCAGAATCACATCTAGGCCTGTATGTGCAGGCCGGGACCTGAGTCCTATCATCCCATGTGCATGTACAGGCCACTTGCCTGGCTAACTCAGTCAGGCTACTGAATGGAGCTACGATGCCATGCAATTCCCATCTGCCAACCACTTTCACCTTTCCCCGCAGCTCGATCCCCAATCTGGCCTCCCATGGCCAGGGTCAGGCTGTGGGGAATCTCCTGCATCCCCTCACCTTTTTGCTCCCGGCCGGGCCTCCCATCCCCCGATGTCTAGGGGGACTTATTCCACCTCAGAGGTGGAATAAGTCCCCCGTCCAGTCTGCTGACCCTGGACATGCAGGGCCAACTCCAGAATTGGCCCTGTACATCCGGGGCCATGGACCGACCATTGTCCACGCTAATTCCGCTCCGTACTGCCCCCTCCCGCCCTCGTCTAAGCCTCCCTGTACAAATTCCTTGTTCATATAGGGAGTCTTAGTCGGTGCCGGCAAGGGGGCCAGATGTCCCAATGGGATGTCCATCCCTGCTATTAGCGGGACAGAATAGACCCCCATACTGCGCATGCCTAAGGGAAATCCTCCAATTGCATCACATCAAAAAAGACATAACTATGCTTCCCTGATGTCACCAGGCATTTACAGGGAAATTTAAGGAAAAAACGTGTCCCAAGGGTCAAGACCCTAGACTTCATAGCCAAAAAGGCCTTGCGCCTGAACTGTGTTTGCCTGGAGACATCAGGGAAGATGTTATTTTTATGCCCACACAATAGTTCATTCTTCTTTTGGAAAAATAAGGGTAATATCATATTCCTATCCATTCTGAACTAAATGAAACCAGCAGTCACCTGAGTATTAATAATATCCATAGAATACTCAGAGACATTAAGGGTATCGACAAGACCAATAGCATCAACAGTCTCACACTCCACTGCTGGATTCGTAATGACCCAGCTGCCTCTGGGTTTTCTTGGCAATGTATCATCGGAAGTAGATTGCCAGGCCTTTTCTTCCAAGGGGTAAAGTGACTTGGCAAATAATACACATTATTTAAAGATAATGTCGCTCACCCCTTATATCACAGAACCTCTTTTAAATATTTCTGAAACAGAATTAAAGCTGAAATATAATGTGATCTAGGAAAATTGAGCCAGTGTAAAGTTTTTGCATGGGCAATATTTTCCAAATGTTCCTGCTCCCAATGCAGCACCAAACTATCCTTAATTGTAAAGGCAGTAGTTCCATGGACTGACAACCAACAACTCAGTCTTTTGAAACTTAGAGTTTAAAAACTCAAAATACTTGTCATGTTGGGAAAACGTCTTCACTGTTTCTTGAGAAAATGTAGTAAAGTGGGCAATAGTTATGGAAAAACAGGTCTCCATACGAACAAGTGAAGACCAAATGTCAGATAACGTAATCTCAGAAGGTTGTGCATCCGAGGCAACTGATATGGCGCTCGAAAGGCTGAAGGCTTCCGATGGCTGTGCCATCTGTGCCAGTGAAATCAATGCCCCAAGTTCCCCAAGCCTTGTTTAGGCCCAGCCTCAAGCCCTAATGTGGTGTGCGACGTTCCAACCACTTTAGGTGAAGATGTAGCAAGATCCCCAATCCCATTACCAGACAGCAAGGTTGGGTTAGATTCCCATAAAAAGGATGGGGTAGAATCAGGTGATGCCTGGGCATAGGTCAGAGAAAAAGCCAGATCGTCCAGGCATTTTGCCATGACTACAACCTGCTTTTCTAATAGTCTGACAGCCTTAATTGTTTTAGCTGGATTACTCGTACTCACATTAAATGTGTGCTTCTTCCATTTCCCCATACCACAGTGATCAATACCTCCTGACCCTCCCTGTTACTCCGAAGGGGCTCAAAAGGGGCAAGTTGTACCCTTTTGACACACTACTTTGGGTGCACCCACAGCCGCATTCTGCAATGCGGGACCATGCTTTAAAGCCCCCGCAAGTGTCATCAGGGGGAACAGCAAGATGGTCCCAGCAGCAGCATTAGCAGGTCCCCAGCAAACTGCCTGCTTACTGTTACACAATGTATGTCCAAAGTTGGGTAAGTCCTCCAGGCAAAGCAGATCTTCTGGCTCACATACAAATGGGTCACGCTTTAAAGCCCCCGCAGGTGTCATCAGTGGGCATGGCAAGATGGTTCCAGTGGCAACAATAGAAGCTCCTTTGCAAACTGCCTGCTTACTACCACACAACATACGTCCAAAGTTGAGTAAGTCCTCCAAGCAATGCAGATACTCAAATTTGACCCAGAGAATTTATGTTTACATGTACATCTTCTGTTTAGCATGCACACATTCTCTGAGTTATTTTAGGTGCATAATTATGTAATTTCAAAAATATGTGCATAGATACAAACCTCTTCCCAGTCCTGCCCAGGAGAATGCTTCTGCTCAATTTGAATAAAGTTACTTGTGTATTTATTTATTTGTAGAATTTTCTTAACAGCCCTTCCAACATAAGTTCATCAAAGTGGTTTACAGAAAATTAGAAATTTAAAAACCCAATTAAACAAAAATAATTTAAAAATTCAAAGGGGTGTATCTTTAATAGGTTAAAGGTATAATGGGGGGATATTCAAAGGCATTTACACAGTTTGCAGACCTGTAAACCATGTAAATGCCGCTGAACGGGCTATTCCGCAACACTAACACAGTTAGTGCCGCTGGATATCCGTGAGTGCCGCTGTTAAACGCCCTGATGCTAAATGGTTATCACTGCATCATGTCATGGGCATTCCGGGGTGGGGCAGAAGCAGCACCCATCACTAACTGAGCAGTGGCGATATTGAGTCACTGCCCAGTTAGTGACAAGTGGGTAGAATTAGGCGTGGCAAAGGCTGGCCTAACTTTACTTTATGGCTGCTAACTAGGCAGTGGCTCAATATCACCACTGCCCAGTTAGTTTCTGGGTTCTGCAGTGACCAGGATACTCAATGCCGGTGGCCGAATATGACCCCGTCATTGAATATCTGGGGTTAGGATTCAGTGGTGACGGCTAGGAGCTTTACAAACACTAGCCACCGCTGCTGAATATCCCCTCCAATATAAATGAAATAAACATAAGTTCACAACTTAACATGCAATTTTCTAACACCTATTTCTGCACATAAAACACAGCTTTACATGAAGACATGGCTTTTAAATTTGTCCTTAAAATGTCTACCCAGAAACCTTCCTCTAGGTCTGTAACGTCTTTACTCCTGAATTTACTGCATTATTTCACTGGAAATTATGTTAAAGATGCTTTAACATTCCTTTAGGCAGTGCCATTGTGTTGTGCCTTGTATGTTGATACTGAACTGTCGCCAAAGTAACTCAATCATAGTCTCAACATTTCTTTCAAGATTTTCAAAATATTCAATATGTGATACTCTGTTTTTAAGATATGGGTATAGTGATGCACTCTTTGTTGTTGATGGCAACAGTAATAAAAATAATGAAGTCGATTTTCAGTCACAAAGGTGCCATATACAGTAAGCAAAAATGGATAAGATATTTATTTAAAGTTATAGCTGCTATTAATGGATTTGACTTGAATAGATAAGATAGAGATGATAGTTGATGAATTGTTGCCACTCCCCATAGAACGTTATTCCCTTACCTGAAAGCTCTTAACCCCAACCCCGTTCTAAATAGATTACTTTGGCTGTTTAATGACTTAAATGGTCAGAGCTTGTATGTTTGAATACCATAATTGTTTTTGTTGAAAGTACTTATATGATCAGCAATGGCTCTGACTGTATAAATGCTTCTCATTATCAACCCACATGATGATAATGTCTAACTTTCAGGAGACACTCCATAAAAATTGTTTGAAGACCAGGCCAGTAGGATGAATTTTCAACGGGTTTAACCGGTTGACTCCCAGAGTTAATCATTCTGATGAAATTTCTGAAAATCGACTAGGTTTGAGTGTTTAATCTACAGAGTGCTCAAATTTAGATTACCTTAAAGGAGACCTTTCCATATGTGTTCAAAGGGGTGATTATAGCTTGGGTGGTCAGAGCTGATATGCAGCACTGGCAAGCAAAACTGACCCAGTTAGCTGAGGCTACCCAAATATTAGGCTTAAAGTTAATCAGACAATTTCTGTCTAATTACCTTTAGAGTGGATATTCAGTGTGAACTTCTCTAGTTAGGTTCTTGCTGAATATCATCTTACAATTAAGCCATCGACCTTGACTCGTTATATTGTCTATCACTGCAGCTTTCAAAATTTACTTATGCGTGAATAGAAACAAAAAAGGTCTTGAATTCAAACATCGCTCATGAATTTTAGTCCAGATATTAGCAAATATTATTCTACTGCATCTGCATTCTCATTTGAATCCAAGCTCGTTTTACAGTTATTGGTGTATAATGGGTGCACTAACAGTACTACGGATGTTTTAGATGTTCGTTAGCTCTGTTATACTTCTAGGGATGTGTGAATGTGTTGAAAAACCAAGTCATTGAACTCTGTGGAAAACACTTGATTTTCCAAAGTTCATTGAGCAAAGTCTCATTTGCAACCAGAAATTACAGCATTGTAAAGAACTTCTTTGCAGATCCATTTTATAGTTTTGTTGTTCGATTTCATATTTTGTGGATCTGCTTCAGATATCACACATCTCTACTGGGAACAATCAGACACTCTTCCCAAGTTTCTGGGGAAATTCTGCATTTCCTATAGAAGAACCTAGCTCTGAATTGTCACATCCCTAACCTCTTCATTTATTCCTGCCCTCGTCATCACTTCCTTATGCATTTGTTTTCCACAATAGATAATAATTTCACTGGTAATTTTCTTTTTTTCTTCAGTGCAAGAGGAGATTTTGAGAACAGTGGAAATTGTGTGGGATCAACTGATATCCCAACGACGGCAGACACTGGAAGATTCTTTCAAGATTGACCTGTCTGTGAAGCAAGGAGACCGAGAAAGTGAAGTGAAGATAGCTGAAGTTACACCTTTGTGGGAAGAAACAGCTGCAAAGTCCTGGCAACACTACCTAGGTCTTTAGAATTATGTAGGGATTTATAACTGTTGCCAATGATTTTAGATAGGATACTGTATGTTGTTTAAACCAGAGTGGCTATCATAAAAATAATATCAATTTATTCAGTTACTCCTGCTTTTACTGTATAGTGATGAAGATTAAAATCATTTTAAATCTATGCTACATATGTGGATAACTTTGGCAAATGAAGTTGCTAAACAGCCAAAGTTATCCATTTATAAAAGGAGCAGTGTTGAAGCACTCCAAGGCTTACATAAAAGTTATCTAATATTTACTTACAAAGAGAATAACTTATCAATTTAAGTGATGCCACACAGATAGCAGAAATAAAGGCGTTACTCATGAATTTTCAGTGGCACCACTTAAATGGATAGTGCAACTAAAAGTCCATATAAAATAAGATATCTGGTTTACTTTATGTACTTGACCCACAGCTGAACATTGACCTCCTCGTCTTCATTCTCCACAACAAAGTCACCAATATATCATTCAGTAATTTGCTTACCCATTACAACAACCAGAAACATGAAAGTGCTCCTCTGTCTTTTATTACATGTGATAAATTAGCATTAACACCATTACGGAAGGAGAACTGATTTTGGATTTGGCTTATGCCTTTTGCAGAAGTAGTTCAAGGCAAGTAGTTCATTAGCCATGCCTCCCTACTGCCATTCTTCAAAATGTTGGCACCTGTCCCTGTGCGATGTATCTTCCTTATATGGTAGGCTGTGGCCTCCCCTCCTGCCCCCAATAATGCATTCATACAAACTATAGTAAGTCATGTAGATTACATAGACCTAAAGTCTTCAGACAGTGCAGTTTTCTGGTCACGATTCATTTTCTGTCAGAAGTAAATCTCATTCTCCTCATGGTATAGGGCACACTCTAACAGACCAATGCAGAAATGCCGCACTAGAGTCCAGTGCTTAAAGCTCTAGCGCAAGGGTTTCATAGCATTTTAATGCTGACTTTTTGCATTGCAATGCAATATGCAAATTAACCAGTATGCAAAAAGTCAGTATTAAACTGGGAAAGCAAGCCAAATACTTGCACACAGAAGTTGACGTAAGTTTGTCAGGCTGTCCCAGACAAACAGGGTCATCTGTCTCAGGATGCAACATGGGAGGTCACTCTTCCATATAAGACAGTTTTTGCCTTATATTGCAATCTGACCCTACCTGGTGCATCCAAAGATACACCTTGCGAGGCCAGGCCCTGCCATTTTCCAAGATGGTGGCAGAAGCATGTGGGCAACACTCCTGTCCACAATGTTTAAAGTACTGGGGAGAGTTTAAGGGGGTTGGGAATTGGGGTGCTTTTTTTGTTTCAGGGGGCAGGGGGTTTGAGCCACTGGGCCACTAGGTCATTTATTGTTTTGGTGGGTGGTATGGATTGGGGCCCATTGGGGGGTCAGTTGGGGGAGGGGGTCAGTGTCTGGGGTGGGGGAGCACCAGTCTCCTGACATTGTGCCAATAGCATTGGGAGCTTTCCCCGATGCCTGGATCATCTGAAGTGAAGTGTCAGACTTTACCTCGGATGATATTTTTGTTCCTGGCTAGATCGTTATGTCTACCCGAAACTGGCATAAAGATCCAGAGTTAAAAATAATGTAAAAATCTGCACAGTTTTGGTGCAGTTTTTTACATTGCAATTGAATATGCAGCAATTTGCATGCGATTTGCATGCTCACTGTGCTGCAAATTAGCATGATAGTTCTTCTGGTAGTTTTCCATTGCTATCTTGTTTTATGCATTGTAGAGCAAGCTTAGCGCAGTAAAATCGCCAGAAAAGTGTCATGCTAAAGTTTTCTGCATTGGCCTGTAAGACCCCAGACTTATTGTTACCATTAGTATGTTGTCAGCTGGATGATCACTCCTCTAATTGCCATTCAGCATTCACTAATTTTCCATTTCAAAGTCTGAGTACATTTTGCAGTACATTAGCTTATACAGACACATAGAATGCAATAAGACTTTTATATACTGACTAATGTTAAAAGCAGTAAAGCAAATTGCTGCTGGTTTTAACACCAGTGATGCAAGAGGCTTTAGATCTTGATATACAGAACCTTGCTATTTTACTATGACAATAATAAAGACGTCATGGTTATGGTAACACTGCCGTGCTTTTTCCTTTTGCCAGCTAGACAGAAATGAAAGAGTTGGTTAGCACAGAAAGTCTCCCACCCCACTCCAGATCAAAGTGAAGTCCTTTGAAGCCACGTCCTTAGCACCCCTCCCCCCACCCTAACCACAGCAGTAGATCTCCAGGCTCTCTGGAACACTCCTTACCTAAACAAAGATAACAGTAGGCCTCCATCCTTCCCACCCCCCAAACATAACTATTCCAACCCACTTCTACTTCCAAGTGGGCCTCCAGACCCATAAAACCTACAACCTCATTCCTCCATTCACACTTCAGAAGAAGCCCCCAAAATGGAAAGTTAATTTCTTTCCTACCAGTTATGGCATTACATCCAAAATGGCATTGCTGACATGCAGATCTGCATGTCTAGAAAATAAGTAAAAAGCAAATGCAGATGGTCTGAGAAATCTCCACCTAGAAGCAAGGATCAGGAGAAATGGTGATATGCCCAGCACACATCCTGTACAGGCAGGAAAATTCAGCAGAGAGGAATCAGAAACAAGAAGCCAGCAGACAGATACAGGAGAAGGCAGAAATCAGGAACTAAACACGAAAGTCCTACAGCGGAAAGTCAGGTTATCAAAAGCCATACAGGCAACTAGGAGCAGAAAACTGCCCCAAGGTGGTTCGGTTCCAGCAAAGGTTCCTCTGATGGCTAGCTTTATCAACTGCTCCTCATGAGTACCCCACCCTTCAATGACCAATCCCTGTCTTGTGGACATGCATCTTAGTCTTTTCTCCAAAGATCATGGACTGTCGGGGACTCTGCCTCCTTTATGTCTCTCTAGCTCGCTCCCTGTTCCCGTGTTCCCAGATCACTGGTTCTCTGAGCATGCGAGAGCCTGAAAACTGGAGAAATTCCTTTCTGACAGTACACAGATCTACTTCCTGTACAATATGGTAGGAAATATCCGAAAAAGAACAGACTAAAGGAAAATTTAGATAGTCATGCTACTGGTAGAATTGAAATAGGTTGCCCACAGTTCAGCGTATAGTGCAATAACCACTTATTTTGTTTTTCTGGTGTGCAGCATCTGAAAAGAAGACTCTGACAAACAAAAGCCCATCATCGCAGACACCGCAGGGAAAGACCAACCAGTTCTTATCCTCTGCAATGAGACTGATGCAAGGCAGGCATATCAAGGAAGAGGAATGTAAAGCAAAGGTAGCTCCATTTATCATATACTCTTTGTTCCAATTTCATGAAACATGGCTCGTATAAGTCATTATCGGGAGCTGAAATCCCATATAATTCTGCCGATCCAACTTAGGAAACTATCATATGAGCAGTTTAAGTGATGAATCTAACGCATGAATCTTGGCTCAGTGCAACAAACGTCATGCAGTGGCAAAAAAAAGCAAGCAAAAATAAACGTATTTAAATGGCTTCACATTAGAAAAAGAACCAGATGGTAATTGCTATGCACCTTCCATGCAGATTCCTAATTCAATTCCTGGGCAGGGACTTCTGCTCCTTGAGTCATCAAGGGCTGGGGATGCTGCAAAGGCGTGCTGGGAGATGTGGTCATTGCATGCAGTAATGCTTTAATGACTAATTAGAGGTGTACGATTGTCATGTTCTGAAGGGAGCCAAGCTGCAGGTTCTTCAGCCCAGGACTTTCACAACAATGTCTTAGATCACTGCCTAATTCTGACTGAGCTGCGAGAAATAGGGGCAGGAGAGAACTGATAGGTCAACCCGCCCCCATCAAATGGCTCAATGTTCATAGACATCCAATTAATGGAACCTGCTAACTCTCTAAACGTGTTGAGAAAAATATTCAGATGCACTATCTGGAGACTGCCACTAAATATTTCCTGCGGCACTGTCTGGATGCTGCCGGTGCAGTCTGTGAGTGAGGCAAGAGTAATTCCCAAGATTATTCTCAGTCCATCGCATAAAGTTAGACCGCATAAAAGGCATCCCTAACTGTATGCGGTTTGCTATCCAGATGGCTGAATTTATTTATTTATTGATGGACCCAAATAAGTTAACTGGATACAGAAGTAATATCAGATAAAAGCTTTATTTTAAAAAGGTAAAATAAAATGTATGCATATGTACGCTTCCCCAACCCCCTTCTTCATTTCAGCTCACTTAATGCTCATTTTCTCTAATGCGGCCCACCATCAAACGATGTTTGACAGTCCTACTCTAATGTATCCAGATGATCTTCAGAGTAACTCTTGGCTGCTTCCATGCTAAACATGCTGGGCCTGATATTCAGCTGAAGCGGCTAGTGTGATTACAGCTCCTAGCCATTGCCGCTGAACACTAAAGCTGGATATTCAATGCCTGCACCATATTCAGCCACTGGCATTGAATATCTGGTCAGTTGCAGAAGCTGAAAGCTAACCAGGCAGCGATGGTATTCAGCTGCTGCCTGGTTTGCTTCAGCGGCAAAAATTAGTACAGCTTTTGTTGTACCTAACTTTTATTGCCAAGGGATAACTGGATAGCGGCTGAATATTGTCACTGACCAGTTATCACCGGGTACCACCCACGGAATGTCCTGATGCCAACCGCGTAGTACAGGTCTGTAAACCATGTAAATGCCTTTGAACATTGGGCCCGCTGGCACTCACAATCATTTCCAGTATGATAAGTACCATCTAGATGGTCTCCAGAAAGATGGTCATGGGTTTAATCAGAACTGACTCATTGTCAGTAATAGAATTCCTACTAGGCTGGACTTCAAAAGTATCAGTCCTAACTCCTTGTGAACCTGCAATTCCAGGCCCACTAAGATTTTGCATCGGTGGGGCATGCAGACTCTCCTGGTCACCTCGGGGAAATGCCACCTGAGTCATGACACTCTCTATGGCTCACTTTCCTTACTTTTGTCAAGAGGCCTCAGTATGCAGGCTCACACTTCCAGAAACAATTGAAGAAATGCAGCTTTCATAGCTCAATGACCCCTCAAGCCGGGACAGAACTCTCTCTCCCGAAGCATTAGCAAGCAACACTGCTGATGTGATGACTATTCCTGAGACCCGGGTTGGCACTGCAGCAGATATGCTCCATGTCTTACCTTTATTGTTATCTATCGTAGAAAGGAAAAAAAGTGAAGCTATGCAAAGGAAATTTCCTGCAATATGCTGAGCCAGGGAGAGCATCTTACTTGAATCCTTCATCCAATTTAAACATTTTAAAAGCAGAATACATACATGGCAGTCAGAGTAAGTCACCAGCACAAATGTCTAAAGAAGAAGTATAGCCAAAGAGACTGAAGAACTGCAAGGACAAAACTCGTGTGGAAGATGTCTAGATGTGGACCAAAACCCGGGAGGAGGACTTCAGATCCAGCCATGGAATAGGAAGTAGGCCAGATGAGCAGAGGTTCCAGAGGACATATACCAGAAATCTGTTGTGCCAGGAAAAGTATATCTCATCTGTTCACCTTAAATGTTGTCTCCAATCAGGGCACACCCTCTGCTGGAGCAATGGGACCTTCTGCAGGTGTGTCTGTCTATCTCTCTAGCAACCAGAGAGTAAATATTTCCTGACTTATCCTCGGCTCTCTGTCTTCTATAGCTGTTCTGAAAACTCCTGGCCTCTACCCTCCAAGACTGTACTTTCAATCCTTCTGAGTCTTGAAAGTGCCCCTCGCTTGATGGTGACTGCATAAGTGCTTTTCAATCGACCGATGGCTTGTTTTTGTGTGCGATTCAAATTATTTGCATAACCTTGAAGTTAGGTGTCTTGTGTGTGTATACTGAAAATGTATAATTAGGATTGAGACTGCAAAGATGAGGTCATTTGGAAGGTAGGGGCACGAGTGGTAAGTGAGAGTGCTAGATTGATCATATAGGAAGCACAGTGAGAAGTGAAGAACTTTCAAACAGATGAGTGTTGTGATCTTCGGCAGCAAATATAATCCTTTTAAAGATGGATATTGTCCAGAAAGTGCATCATATGGTTTTTGAGATTAAAAAAATATTGGTGGCCTTTACCCCTCATGTCATTTAAGAAATTACAATGGCGTGACTTGTTTCAACTAGACTGTTAATTAAAAACTTAACCCTGATAAAAACACTCCCAAAACTGTAAGAGGAGGTACATGTCTCTGACACTGGCCAGGAATCTTGCAGGGATGCTCCTGTTCTGATCTGGGGTAAATATAGCCAGATTGGCTTTGGGAGTCAAATAAATTGCAGTGTGGGTGGGCAACACTTTATAAACTGGTTCCTGTGTAGAGTAGAGAGCATTAATGAGGTGCTTATGATTGCTCAGCCCTGAGTATCATGTTTTGATCTATGCGTATTTCTTTCACACTCTGCATATATCCCAAATAGCCTCTGCCAACAATTGATATTTGGCAAACCCACGGCATCCCGAAATATTCGCCACTTGAGCCCGGAAAGCCTGGTGCTGAATATACTTTATTGCTTGTCCTTTATACAGCAGGATGGAGATAGCTTCTGTGAATGCTCATTGCCCCTCTAATCTAGAAGATGATTTAGTACACCGTTTGAAAAACATGGTCCGAAGTCAGATCTGATAGCTCTTACTGTGAATATTCTACTGAAGACGCAAGAAATTTGGAAATTGTAGTTTTGTGTCTGACTTGGAAGAACAATTTATCAAAGAGTTGTGGAGCTGTCTGCTGCTGACATGATCACGAATAACACCAAATGAGTAATGTTTCCTGCGATCCCAGCTTCTTTAATTACAGCCCTCTTCCTCACCGAATGGAGACAGAAGATGCAGAAACACCAATTTCATGCACTTGTGCCTGAGTAATGTCTCTGTGCTGCCTTTTCCAGATGGCAACCTCTTCAGTGGAGGAGCTAATGATGTGGGCATATTTAGGGAAAAACCAATAACGGAGTCTTTAACCTCCAACAACAAAAAGCTTGTTGTACAAAGTGTTCCTTGGGATAAATTAACAAATATCAATTACATTGCTCACTGAGGTGTAATCAGCTGTAATAATCAAAATTAATTTTAAAAAATAATTAAACAGACCCCAGGGCAAATAGTAGATGCCTTGTACTATGACACCACAATCTACATATGATTCTTAAACTGCGGCAAAGCTATTCCATCAGTTAACAATAACGTATTGAAAGGAATGTGAGGGAACTGTGGTGTTGGGACACTGGGGAAAAAAAGACATATTTTTGCAGAATGAGAAACTATTGTATTAAGTGGTCTATGTTTTCCAGTCCAGTAATGTTGGTGATCCAGAGTAGGGTTACCTGGTAGAGGGTACCCAATCAATGACTACTAAAAACCTCATGATAGTTTAATGTTGCGTTCTCTGCTGGGAGGGGGAGGGGGAATGTAGAAACTTGCATTAGTGCCATCACGTAAAGCTCAGTGCACGGTTTCCTAATGCAAGCTTATCACAAAACATTTTTCTCCCCAGTCCTCTCCACAAACAGCATGCAAATAAATTGTATGCAAAATTTTGGAACTAAAAGAGGAGAGCACACCAGAACACATACACACGGGACTGCGCTCGTAGTGGCCATATTTTGCTCATATTAAAAAATGGTATCGTCAGTTGTATGCATGTGTTGAAATGCTATTTCATGCATAATCATCAACGTTATTCTGTGCAGAAATGTTATTGTTGTGTGTTTTATCGTTTTGTATAAAGTGGCACTCCAGCACATGCCTATAACATTGTTGACTGCAACAAAACTGCTCAGCTCCTCATTCCCCGTTGAGGGTTTTTTTTGGACCATTCCCCTTCCTCAAAGCCAGAAAAAGATGTGAGTCCTGTACACTGCAGGTAAAGAGAAGAAACGGGCATAAATTCCTCACTAGTTCGGAATTCAGAACAAGCTAACTCTACTCCTCGGACCTTGTGCTGGAAGCCCAGCGTTGTGCTCAGCCTTCTGGTCCTCTGTGCACTTCTCTGCATCTGCGCTGAATAGCTAGTTGCTTCATTACCATATATTTAAATAGACTTAAGTGTTCTGGGTGCTGATGTCTACTGGAGCTTTTGCGCACAGCTTGCAGCAAATTATTTTTAGGTTGGACATCCATACTAGTACCTGAAATTGTGCAAAGCCTAGTGCACTGCACACTTTATTGCATTGGCCCTTGGGAGCTTCAGACAGCCAACAGATAACATAAAAAATGTAGAATTATTTTTGGGAATGCAAGTTTTCTTTTTTTTATTACTGAATTTATTTTTTTGGAATAATGGAAGAAGGAGAAGTTGTGTTTCACAGAGGGACAAAAGTTCTTTTCATACCAGTAGACTTTAATCGGTTTAATTCAGAAACTTCTTTCTACGCCATTTAAAATGCCAATAAAAAATACATGCACAACTGTTTTGCTTGAATCAAATTTTATTGGATTTGGTGCACGGATGATGATCTTTAATTTTAATCTTATTTAACTGCAGTTTGACAGTAAGCAAAGTTTACTGACCTGTTGTATGCATACAACTTGAACTCGGATGTAAACCAGGCAAACTTTAGTCCTTTTTTAAGTGGAAGGGAATGTTTATATTCTTTTCAGATCAGCTGGAGAAATCCATCATATTTTGCAAGTAGACTTGAGAAACATTCAAAAGAAGCTAAAAACATTTGATGCAGATTCATAAAAGAAACACTTCAATTTTTTTTGCCATAACATTGGAAAACTCTGCTTAGTTTCAAAATTCATTTGACGTTATATAGCTAATTTGGCATCCAAACATTTTGTGGGCCACTATTCAACCCACAGCGGTCAGAGGTTTTGTTACCTACTGGCCAACATGGTCAAATGGCCAACAGATATTCAACAGTAGTATCTGGATAGTGGCTGCTGCTGAATGTCCAGTTTTTGCCATCAACAATAGTCCTATCTGGATAGTGGCCATTTTGCGGTTCTAACGTTAACTGAGAGCAGTTGAATATTGCCACTATCCTGATAATCTAGCTCCTCTGCAGCTCCATACATTGCCTGCATTGGCACCATCTGATAGTGCTGCAGCAATCAGAAGAAACATTCAGCGGTACTATCCAGACAGCGTCAATGAATATCCCTCTTTAGGTGCTGCTAACCAGATCGGTGCTTTTGAATATCAGGCCCTTGGATTTTTAACAAGTTTTGGAGACAGTAGACAAAATGTTAAACTTGTGGGCAGTAGGGTCAGTTATCCTTCAATAATGAAAGGGAGGGAAGGGACTGGAAGAAAAGCACATTTCTTTGATAAAAAACAAGTTGGAATGTTGTGCCTGGAACTGAGATCAAATTTGCTAGTCGCGATCTTCACCGGAGGGTAGTGAATGCATACCTAGCTTAATCTTCAATTTTCAAGACTAACACATATATAATTGGACCGTTTAACTTGCTAAATGCCCCAAGTGTAAATGTATGTGTGAAAAGGGGCTGGTATTGGGATGGGACAAAGGTGGCACTTATAAATTTAGCAGCAATATTTGGCCACTGAATGGACACATTATACATTTGGCTTGCTAAATAGCAGGTCTAATTTTTAATATATCAGCACTGGCATAGTCACTGGTCATATATATATATTAGCGGTGCTAGTTAAAAGAGTTATTTTAGAAACCCTGTTTGAATTTTAAACATGGATGTGGTGGCAGAAAAATAAGAAAGCCACAACTATGTGTAAACCACAGTTTTGGAAAGGCTGCTGAAACATTTTAGCCTGGGGCAAGTCTGTATAAAAAATGTTTGACTGGGAAACATCTTGGGACCACTGTTCCCTCTAAGCTGTGTGCGTGTGCGCGCGCACACACCTCGCCAAGTGACCGCACATACTTTACAACAGAGCGCACAAAAATTACGGTTCTGATTCTGATAGAAAACACAGACTTTCTTAAAATTGAAAAGTTGTTGTGTATTTATGGTTTTCACAAGTTCTACAATATTTTCTAGTGCAATCAATGTGGTGTACATACTGTATTCTGACGTGTAGTCAAATTTTAAAGTATATAACTCCGAGTGTCGTTATGTGGCGCACAAAAATTTAATCTTCCTTCAAAAGCTGCACAGCTGATATTTTATGCGCACCCAGCCTACAGAAAATTAGAGGGAACATTGCTTGGGACATTTCAGGGTATGGCCTGGGCAGGGCAAAAATCTACACATGCATGTCCCATTTCATATAGGTGCTTGCACGTGTATAACCAGAAATGCCAACATCTGAAGTTACACCTGCCCCCCTGACGTGAACAGGTTTTGCAAAAATGCTCCTTTTGGCCACCCCTTCACAGGAGGCCTTACGGGAGATATCCTCTTTAATCCCTCTGTTTATTTCCCCCTCCCTTAGCAGCATCTACACACCTCGGTTTCTAAAATGGCTGGGTTGCACGTGTAGGCATGAGCATTCTGAAATGCCGGAACATACACATGAAAGCTGCCAGGATTCCTCCATCCGTTTTTCCTTTTTTGCAGATTTGTAAAATTGCTCCTCCAGCTGCAATGTGGATATGTATTTCAGAAACTGCTGCACCTTCAACAGTGCTCTTTCTAAAATACCATCAGGACTGTAGACATGGTGGCCTCCAGGACTCAATTCTGACTTCCACGTTTGTTCTAAAATGTGCCTTCATGCAGCTAGTATTGCTGAACATACAAATAAAGGGCTGCTGCTGATGCTTTAGTTTATCCAGCAGTTGCTGCCACTTAATGACTCCAACTGATGCAAAAAGACAAACTATTCCTTTTAAGTCTTTTTCATAATATTGATCACAAAGATATCGAATAAAACTAGCCTTGCTGTTGTTGTTAAGTGCCGTCGAGTCGGAGTCGACTCATGGCGACCCTCTGGATAGCTATCCAAAATTTTGTTCGGTCTTCAGTCAGGCAGCTCATTGTTGACAGACTGGTACCCGTAGCTGCTGTTATTGTATTGATCCATCTCATTGCTGGACTTCCTCTTTTGCGTTGACCTTCTATCTTGCCAAGCATTATGTCTTTCTCTAATGATCTCTCTCTTCGCATGATGTGTCCAAAGTCGAAGACTTGTCATCTGAGCTTCTAAAGAAAGCTTAGGTTTGATCTCCTCTAGTACTGACTGGTTTGTTCTTCAGGCAATCCATGGTATACACAGTATTTGCCACCAGCACCATAATTCAAAGGCATCAATTTCCTTCCTGTCTAGCTTTTTCACTGTCCAGCTTTCACATCCATATGATGTTATTGAAAATACCATTGCTCCAATATTAACTCGAGAAATATATCTAATAATATGTTATTATTAACTATAAATTCATTCCTTCTGGGACAAAGCTTCAGAAATTAAGCATCTGGTCTCAGACTTCATTGGAGCTATGGTTTTAATTTATCATCAACCAAATGCCCCGTTTTGCATCAATGACCAATAATGTTGCTTAAATCTTTTTTAGAAGTGAAAGGAAATGTGCTTATCTTTCGATCTTCTTTCTTTTCCCCAATGCCAGTCTCAGCGCTGCTATGTTTCACTGCCCACTTGTTTCATCAGGGGTTCGTTCCTCATATAGCATTAGTCCTCTATCAACTTCTTTTAATGAAAGTTTCTCACACGGTGTACTTCTCCATTTTCATAACAGAAAAGGACATAAGGAGGTAAAAAGAGGTGGAGCAAAAGCACTCTTCCCAATCAACAAAAATCTTGAAGCGGTTTTTCCCGCTTCAAGATTTTTATTGATCGGGAAGAGTGCTTTTGCTCCACCTCTTTTTAACTCCTCATGTCCTTTTATGTTATGAAAATGGAGAAGTACGCCTTGTGAGAAACTTTAAAGTTGTTCACGATTTCAATTTCTTCTCCTTCAACGATGAACGATGAACCTGTTGATTAGGCCAGTTGTCATAATCTTTGTCTTCTTTACATTAAGGTGCAGGCCCATTTTGAGACTCTGTTCTTTGATTGTGAGAAGCAAATGTTTCAGACCATCATCACTTTCAGCCAGTAACATGGTATCAGCATAGCGAAGCTTGTTGATGAGTCTTCCACCAATCTTCACACCTCTGTTGTCTTCATACAATCCTGCTTCTCTGATGATTTGTTCTGCATATAAACTAAACAGGTAGGGGGGAAGTATGCAGCCTTGTCTTACACCTTTTCTTATTTTAAACCATTCTGTTTCTCCTTGTTCCGTTCGAACTGTTGATTCTTGATCAATGAACAGATTGTGCAAGAGTACGATCAGGTGTTCTGTTATACCCATGCTTCTTAATATGGCTCAGAGTTTCTCATGGTTTTACACAGTCAAAAGCTTTTCTATAGTCGATAAAGCATGAATAGATATCCTTTTGGAATTCTTTAGTCTTTTCAAGGATCCATCTCACATCCGCAATGATGTCTCTCGTTCCTCGCCCTTTCCTGAACCCTGCTTGCACTTCAGGTAGTTCTTGTTCCAGGTATGGTTGTAATCCCTTTTGAATAATCTTCAGTAGAACCTTTCTGGCATGTGGGATCAGAGTGATTGTGCGATAATTTCCACAGTCAGTTGGATCACCTTTCTTTAGTATTGGTATAAACACAGATCTTTTCCAGTCAGTTGGCCATGATGTTGTCTTCCATATTTCTTGGCAGAGCCTTGTAAGTACAGTAACAGCTGCATCAGATTGCTGTACTACTTCTATGGGAATGCTATCAATGCCTGGTGCTTTGTTCTTTGATAAGGCTTTCAATGCTGCTTCAACTTCTTCTTTCTTCACCAATGGTTCCCGATCATAAGGTACAGGATGAAACGGCTGTTGGTCCATATAAAAACTCTGTATATTCCTTCCATCTTTTCTTGCTGATCTTCTCAGCATCATTCAACATAGAACCTTGAGCATCTTTTAATATTCCAATTCGAGGCTGGAACTTTTTCTTTAACTTTCGTAGCTTTAGGAAAGCCAATCTTGTTCTTCCTCTAATAGTTTCTGCTTCTATTTCCTTGCATGCGTCATTGTAGTACTTTTCCTTGTCCAGTCTTTCTGCACGTTGGAAATCTCTGTTGAGTTCTGTGATTGTCTTTCTTTCTCCTCTGGCTTTAGCTTCTCTGTGTTTCTGGGCAATTTTCAGATTTTCGTCCGTCATTCATTTTGGCCGTTTTTTCTTTTTCACCTTTTGTAGAGACTTCTCGCTTTCTTCCAACACAACCTTCTTGATGTCATTCCATAACTCTTCTGGAGCTCTGTCATTTGTATCTAAAGAAGCAAATCGATTTTGAAGGCAGTCTTTAAATTCCAGTGGTATATTCTCAAGGTCATATTTTGCTGCATTCATGAGTGGTTTGCTCTATTTCAACTTTAGCTTGAGTTTGCATACTAGTAGTTGATGATCTGTACCACAGTCAGCTCCAGGTTTTGTCTTTGTTGATGTTATAGAGCTTTTCCATCATTGACTTTCACAGATGAAGTCAATTTGATTTTTATACAATCCATTGGGTGAAGTCCATGTGTACAGTCGCCGCTTGTGTTGCTGGAAGAAGGTGTTTGAGATGAATAGATCGTTGGTCTTGCAGAATTCTATCAATCTTTCTCCAGCTTCATTTCTGTTGCGAAGTCCATATTTTCCAACTACTTTGTCTTCTTCTTTGTTGCCAACTTTTGCGTTCCAGTCACCCATGACTATCAGGATATCCTGTTTGCATGTTCTGTCAATTTCAGCTTGTACTTGTTCATAGAACTCTTCGATTTCATTCTCTTCTGCAGCTATTGTTGGGGTATATACTTGAATTATAGTTGTGTTGATAGGCATTCCTTGCAGACGAATAGAGATTAAGCGTTTGCTGACTGCATTGTATTTCATTGCAGTTCTTGCAAGTTTCTTCTTTATTATAAATGCAACACCATTTCTTCTTTGTCTTTCATTTCCAGCATAGTAGACCATGTGATCATCTGATGCAAAGTGCCCGATGCCAGTCCATTTCAGTTCGCTGACACACAACAGATCAAGTTGTACATGTTCCATTTCATTCTTGACCACCTCTAACTTCCCTTGGTTCATGTTTCGTACGTTCCATGTTCCAATGTGTAAGACATCTTTACAGATTCTGACTCTCATTTCTTTGGCTGTGGAACAAAGTAGAAAAATAGCTCTTTATAAAAGTGGGGAGGTGGTAGACAATTGCAAACTGGATAGTCTGATTTCCATGGTCACAAATGCAATGGAGAATTCTGAAGAATATCTTGAATCTGATGGGTTGCAAGAACCAACAAATTAGTGTCTCTATTCATCACCTTTCTTTTTTTTTTAAGAGTGAAATCCATATACCACCACATTGTTCTCATATCCCTCAGGCATGTTCTAATAAAGTCTAGCATCTTATATCCCATACTTAGACTGCTCTCCTACCATATGAGGAACGGAATCAAAGACTTAGCTGAAATAAAAGTAACATTGCATTCAGCCATCCACCCCCCCCCCCCCCCACCTCCCAACATCAGTTTTTCTGGTTGTCCAATCAACAAAATTGGTTTGATTCATCTGATGTGGTCTCCTGGTTAAACTATTGTTGTATCTTGCAACCCATCAGATTCAAGATATTCTTCAGAATTCTCCATTGCATTTGTGACCATGGAAATCAGAATATCCAGTTTGCTATTGTCTACCACCTCGTTTTTATAAAGAGCTATTTTTCTACTTTGTTCCAGAGCCAAAGAATTTATTCTGTCTCCAAAGATTTCTTGAACAGTCCCTTTAGAGGACTTACTAGATCTCTGAACCATCTTAATATCCTGATATTTATATCTATTGGTACTGTTTATCATCTAGCTCATACTTTTTCCAAAAGTAGTTTAAGGTGAATTACATTCAGGTACAGTAGGTGTTTCCCTGTCCCCTTAGGGATTATAATCTAACTTTGACAGCAAGCTAAGTCAATCACCTCTGAAGATAAGATCAAAATTTGTTAGCAAATGAGACTGTTTTATCCTCTGAGCTTAAATTATTAGGAGTTGTGTTAGACTCATTCTTAATGTTTGATGTCCACATATGCAACTTAATTGAGAAAAGTTTGCTTTAGCCTTTAGAAACAAAGTCAAATAAGATCAAGGGACCCAATATTCGAAAGGCATTTACATGGTTTGCAGCCAAGGAAACCATGTAAATGCCTTTAAACAGGGATATTCAACGGCACTTACACAGTTAGTGCCATTGAATATCCCCTACTAAATCCCCTACGCGCCCCGATGCTATCCAGTTAGCATCGGGTCATGTTGGGATGTGTTCTGGGGTGGAGTGGAGGCATTGATACTGCTAACTGCGTAGCAGCAATATTGGACCGCTTCATGGTTAGCAATCTGAGCCTAAAACTAGGCCAGCTTTTGGTTGGCCTAGTTCTAGCCACAGATTGCTAACCGTGTAGCGGTCCAGTATCGCTGCTACATGGTTAGGCTCTGCAGGGGACTCCACTCAGCACCAAACTTGAATATTCAATGCCATTGCCGTGGCATTGAATATCCGCAGTTAGGGGTGAGTGGGCAGGGCTATGTACCATAGCAGTGCATAGTCCACCTACTTCAATATCGGGCCCAAGATTTCTAGTTAAGGCTCTTCATGTGTTAGGTCAGGCATTAGTACTGTCTCATATTGACTACTGCAATGGAATTTACCTTGGCATCTCTACCAAGTTACACAGCAAAACTGCAATTTCCACAAAATCAGACTGCAAAATTGATCTATAGAGGGAAAGTATGGAATAGAGCTTCTCCATTTTTAATTAATTTACACTGGTTGCTGGTTCAATATAGAATTGTTTTTAAACTTGTTTGTTTAACTCCCGAGGTAATTTATGGTAATGCTGCAGCTCCTATAATTAAATTAGCCTCCATTTATATTCCTCAGTGGTTATTAGATGCTGCTGAGAAGTTTTACTGCAATTATGTATGGGTTTTCAAAGCTTAAGCAGCAGAATTGGGTATTATGCTTTTGCATTGTTTTAGGTGGCAATGCTAGTTAGTTGATATTGGATGCTGTTGATTGTGATGTGCATGGAATAATGCATTAGATGTATTCCATTTTGAATTTTTTTTTTACAGTTAAAATGCGAATGGAAGTGATAGAAATTAAATTAATAACTGAGTCAATGGAGGATTTAGTGACTTGACTAAGGCCACATGGATCATCAGTGGGAGTTGAGCCTGACTCCTCTGGTTCTTAGTCGGCCGCTAAGCCATTCCTCATCTCATATGGACCCATCTCTTTGATGGCTTTCAGTTTTTCTAGTTACACATGAATATTCTCTTCCATAAACAGAATTATAACCTACCCCACTGCTATATGTAACTTTGCTAATAATCAATAGTCCATCTCCATTGAATATTTAATATTTAACATTTCAGATTTTTCTTTTTCCCTTCCCATGCATTTCATTGTTTCCTCTCAGTCTTCAAGCCCATATCTGGTCTTCCTTCTTTCACTGGAGTATAGTACCCCCAAAAATTCTGTTACTTAGATTTACTTCCTTACCTATCTTTCCTTCTACATGTGCTTTCACCATGTTGACTGAATTATTTATTTTTTAAAATTATATTTTGCTTATCCAATAAGTGGATCCAGGTGGACAAATATATACAGTACATGTCCCTTAATACAACAGTATGTCATATGAGATAAAATACCCCTTACAAATGGCAACTATACATCACATGAAATATAGTAAACAGCACATCTAAATCTTAGGGGGTATGTTTACTACATGGTGGTAGTGGTTTCCATGCGATATCGGAGCTGCGGCCCATTGATTTCAATGGAGCTGCGGCTCCGATATCGCATGGAAGCCGCTATCACCGAATAGTAAACATGCCTTTAGTATCTTCCCTGCCAGATATTCTCTCTTGTACTCATTCTTCCTAGATGCTGTTACCATTTTGAATGCTAATCATTTTTCCCAACTTTTTCAAGTTATCTCCTGTGAAAACCTATTAATCTCTTCTTATGTTATCTATAGTTTACATCTTGCTTTATCTATGGATCCTTTATGTCTCTTCCACTGTTCTTCTACTTTGCTCACCTCTTTATATACTTTCAGCACCTCCTTAAAGTATTTTCTAAAGCTGCTATTACATCAAACTGTGATAATCAGCTGTGCTTAGGTGGGCACCTACCTGGACATTAGATATACTGAGTGTAGTTTCATAAAGTCCCACAAATTTAATGGGTTTTTGCACATATGCCACTCCTTTTTTATAAAGCCAAGTACATGCATACTTGACTTTATAAAATAGAGGCATAAGTGTTCAAAACATGCATTAAATTAGGGCACAATCATACCAGTCCTATGGCTGGTGTAAATGCTGATGCCTGGATTTCTCAAGAACATGCATAAATTATAGTATTTTATATTTTTTATAATTTTGTTGTGCTCTGTCCATGCGGGCACCCTCAATGAAAGTATGCATGATTGGCCCTCTGCGCATACTTATAAAATAGCAATCAGCTAATGTTTGTGCGTAAATGATCCATATTGCTTATAAATCACTAAAATGCCCTGACTTATGTTCGATGTAAACCAAACAGCTTGTTGTTATGGTCTTTATGTTATAATGTAAACCGCGCTGATGCCGAATAGTGCGGTATATAAGAACTTGTAATAAAAATAAATAAATAAATAAAGAACTTGTAATATGATTTATGTGGCTTCTTATAAAATCCCCCCCACTTTCTTGATTCATAAGAACTAGGTTCAGTATCGCCGTTTTCCCTCATGAGGTCTATTACGATTTGTCTAAGTAGGGCCCCCCGAGGGTAATCTCAGGATCTCATTACTTCCAATCAAAACATCTAACCAACAACATCTCTGCCTTCACTCCCATCTTTTGTATTTTCTTGACCAGATATTTGTCCATTTCTTCTGCTTGAATTGAAGAGCTGGTCAACCATACTGGTAGAGAAGGATATGTCATTTCCTCTTCCCAGTGTAGTGCATGCCTCCTTTTTCTCCATGTCTCCTGCATGTTCTTTGCTTTGATATATATATATTTTTTTAAATTAAGGAACTGCTTCTCATTATTTCTTGGCATACCTATCTTTACTGAAGATTATAGCTTACTCATAAAGTGTGCGTATTGATTATAAAACACATTATTTTTTTTATTTTTATTTATATAACATGCTTTTATATACCGCCCCTTCTGGAGATCAAGGGCGGTTTACATTGAATTCAAAAAGCAAACTTTACAATGAACTTGCAAACTTATGTACAAAGAACTATCTTACAACTACATGGATACAATGTTAGGGTAACTGTATACAGTACTGCAGCATGATACAAAGTTATGGGAATCATATACAGTTTTGCAGTGGGAGTGGATTCAGGTCTATCATTGCTTCTGTGGTCACATGTATAATGGGCAGGAATAGTGGGGAGTTTTTATTCAGATTGATCTTGTGGTGTATCATGGGAGTTCCCATAGTGCTCTTTAAACAAATGTGTCTTTAGTTCCTTGCAGAACTGTAGCATGTCTGTCATCACTCTTAGATTGTTGGGGAGGGCATTCCATAGCATTGGTGCAATGTATGAAAAGGCCCTTGTACTAGTATATTGGGTAGTATTGTGGATATGCTTGGGAGTAGTGTAGGTATTTTGAGAATAGTGTCTTCGTATTCTTGAATTTGTTGGGGTTCTGTAGAGGGAGGACAGGGGAGTTGTGGCTATTTTATTGTGGTGTTTGTATATGATCATCAAGTATTCTTGAGGTGACTGGGAGCCAGTGGAGGCCGTAGAGAATTGGGGTGATGTGGTCCTTGCATTGTGCTTTATATAGAACGCATGCTGCTAAATTTTGGGCAAGGTGTAATTGGTATATGGTTTTCTTTGGAAGGCGCTGAAGGATGCTGTTGCAGTAATCTATATGTGGGGTCATTAGGGCCTGAAGTACCATTCTGAAGTATTGTTCTTCTAATAGGGGTCTGAGATGTTGGGTCAGGCGTAGTTTGAAGTAAATGATTCTAGTAAGAGATTTGATATTTATTTATTAGCTTTTATATACCACACTATTTAGTATCAGAGCAATTTACAGGAAATGTGAACAGTCAAGCAACTTTACATAGAACAGGCATAAAACATCAAAACAAGCAACTTTACATTAACAGGCTTAAACAGCAAATCTAGGTAACAGAGGCAGGGAACTATTAACATGCAAATGCGCCAATGAAGGGATAGGGAGGGAGGGAGAAAAGGGGTAGGGGAAGGGACAGGGGGTAGGATCGAGGTAGGAGAGGTAGGGAGAGGACGGAGAACTAAGTACAAGGTAAAGTCAGTGTAAGTGGAGAGGCCAGCATTATGTTATGTGATCATTATGTTATGTGTTCATTATGTTATGTGATCATAAGCCAGTTGGAAAAGGTGAGTCTTTAAAGCCTTCCTGAACATAGATAGGACCATGATGACTCGGACTGAGGTAGGAAGAGCATTCCAGAGGGTCGGTGCATAAAAAGAAAAGGTGCAGTTCTTGATACCTTATGATAGGAGTGACCAGGGTGTTTACCATGTTGGCTCTTCACATTCTGTTGTCTGGAGTTAGTTGAATCATTGCTGACAGGGAGGATGCGGATGATTTGTGAATAATCTTAAATGTGAGAAGAAGAGCTTTATAGGTCAGACGGCTGGAAATGGGGAGCCAGTATAATTGTATCAGGATGGGTGAGATATGCTTGTACCTAGAGACACCCTGGAGTGATCAGGCAGTTGTGTTCATGGCCAGTTGGAGTGGTTGGAGGATGTATTTTGGGGTGCCATGAAGAATAATATTTGCATAGTTAAAGTGCGGGAGGATGAGAGCTTGGAAGACTGATCGAAAATCTGAGGGTTCGAGTAGCGGGCATATATGATGAAGGGTCCTTATCTTCTGGTAGACGGCTTTGATAATGTTATGTATGTGTGCAGTCATGGTCAATTGTTGGTCTAGGATTACTCCCAGGTAGCGAACCTCCAGCTTAGTCATGAGTTCTACATCTCTCAACAGCAAGGAGGATGGTGGGGTAAAAGATTGATTTCTAGAAATAAATAAGACCTCAGTCTTCCTGCAATTAGCCTTCAGGTTATGTGTAGCAAGCCAATCAGATACAGCATTGAAGCATTCTGAGATGACTGAAAAGTCAGGGCTGTCAATGGAGAAAGGGGTATAGAGTAAAACATCATCTGCATAGATGTGATATAGTATGTTGAAGGACTTGATTATTGTACAGATTGGCTGTATATAGACATTGAAAAGCAAGGCTGAGAGCGATGAACCTTGTGGGACTCCTTGCATTTTCTGGAAGGTGCTTGAAGACTGTGTTCCCCTAGCGGACCTGTTGCTGGCGATCCATCAAGTATGATCTAAACCAGTTGAGGGTAGAGTTATGAATACCCTTCTGTTGTAGGCAGCCAAGGAGAAGGCTGTGGCTGATGGAATCGAAGGCAGAGGTGATGTCCAAGAAGATTATGATGAATCCCTGCCTCTTCTTATCTATGCCGGTACAGAGCCTATCTAGGAGAGTTACAAAAAGGGTTTCCACTCCATGCTGCTGGCAGAATCCATGCTGTTGAGAGTCAAGATGGGAATGGGAGTCAATGTGGTCTTGGACCTGTTGCTGGACAATCTTTTCTAAGATCTTGGTCGGGAAGAGTAGGCTGGAGATTGGTCGGTATGAGCTGATTTCTGAAGGGTTTGATTTATTGCTTTTAAACGGGGGGTTGATGGAGGCAGATTTAAGGGACACTGGTAGAGAACCTGTAGAAAAAGGCAGGTGTACTATTCTGGAGATAGCCGAACTTAGGTTGGATCTTGCCTGCTTAATTCAGAATGCAGGGCAAGGATTGGCTGGGGAGGTAGAGGTGTTGATTGTGCCGATGATGTTTTCTATTTGTTCAGCCGAGTATGGGTAGAAAGAATCAAGAGTAGGTACAGGTGCATCGCCTGTAAGAGGCGGTTCAGGATAGGAATTTTCATCATCAAGATTCTCTGAGAGCGAAGTAATCAAATTTGTCTTGCTCTGGAAGTGAGAGGCAAAATCAGCCAGGCTAGGGGGTAATTGCTGGTAGGTTCTTAAAGGTGTCATTTGTAAGGGATCTAACAATGCTGAAAAGCTCACAGGGCTTGTTAAGCGAGCGCATAAGGGTGCTAGTATGGTATTCCCTTCTCTTGAGATGAACTGCTTTTTGGTGTTCTTGTAGTTTAGCCAGGTAGGCAACTTGTCAATGGCATGCCTAGAATGCTGCCAGCATCGCTCAAGCTTTCTGAGGAGCAATAAGGATTCACAAAGATCAGAAGTGAACCATATCACTGTGTGCTTCCTCTTAGTGGGCTTAGTGGAAGGTGGAAGGAGTGAGGCTTGAGCTAGGGTGGTGTTCCATGTGTCTATTAGCTCAACCATATTGTTGGTGTCAGGGTTGAGGTCATCAAGAACATTCATGAGGAATGTCTCCTTAATGAAGGGTCTGAAGTGACGTTTGGATGTTGGAGGATTGGATTTGGGTGGCAGCTGGTCACCTCTGGGGTCTGTAGGAATTTGGAACAGTATGGCATTATGGTCAGACCATGGGGGGTCCTAGCTGGTCAGACTGTGGAGGGATGAAGGAGCAAAGATGAGGTCCAGGGTATTTCCTGCCAAGTGAGTGGGTGTATGTATCAGCTGATGATAGTAGAGGGTTTTCATTGCATTGAGGTAGGCAGAGGAGTGTTTGGTAGGGGGGACTGGGAGGTTGAAATTGCCCAGAAGCCAGAGTGGTTTGCATTGGGTATTCCTATCGCAAGCAAGGTCAAGAATAGTGGCCAGCTCGTCAGCACATGTAGATGGTGAGCTATATAAAAAACAGACAGATAGGAATTTGTTTGAAATCCAAATGTAGTCAAGATTGAGTGCACTCTGGGAAGAGTTGGATTGGAAGTGGAGGTTGCTTCTGGCAATTATGAGGATACCACCGCCTCTCCGATTTGCTCTCGGGCAATTAGAGGTCGTAGCCAGGTGGTAGAAGCAGATTGGCAAGGACGGTGTCTGCATCAGTCAACCATGTCTCTGTGACAAAAAGCAGATCCAGATTCCAATGCTAATGTGACACCATATTCAGGGATTGGTCTAGTATTACTCCAAGATATTTCACCTCCTTCCTAACATCAAGCTCTATTTCTTGTAGCTTGAATGTATTGGGGGAGCGAAGCATGGGTTTCTAGATACGTACAGCACTTCAGTTTTATTAAAGTTGATTTTTAGATTATGTGATTTCAGCCAGTCTGTTATATCTCCCAAGCAAGAGATTATCGCTGAGTAATCATGGTCCATAATATCTATGGGATGGTATAACATTATATCATCGGCATAGAGATGATAGTTTATCCCGTGTCTTCTGAAGATACTACATATTGGCTGTATGTACAGATTAAATAGAAGGGCAGATAAGAAGGAGCCTTGAGGAATGCCTTGCTTTTGATTGAAGGTTGTGGATGAGGTGTTGCCAATCTGAACCTGCTAAGTGTGATCTGTTAGGTAAGATGTAAACCATTGTATTACAGTTCCCCACAATCCAATTTGTTTAATCTCCTAATGAGTAGTTTATGGTCAATACTATCAAATGCAGAGGTTATATCTAGAAAGACTAAGATGAATGCTTGTTTATTGGAATTTAGGCCCCTCTATGAGTTTTAGAATTGATAGCATCAGGGTCTCAACGCTATGAAGGGGTCTGAACCCATGCTGATGTTTGTCTAGTGATGCATTTAGGTCAATAAAATCCTGCAGCTAAATCTGTACAACTTTTCTTTGATCTTAGCTAGAAAAGGCATGCTCAATATAGGTCTGTAGGAATTTGGTTGGTTCTTGTCAGAATTATTTGATTTTAATATCGGCCAAATTATTGCCTGTTTTAAGGCAATTGGCATGTATCCTTGCTGTAAAGAAGAGTTGACTATTTCTAAGATGATTGTGGAGAACTCATCTTTAGATGCTTTTAGCCAGGAGACTGGGCATGGGTCGCTGGGCGATGTGGTAATATTGATAGTAGTTATTATGGTTTCCAGATGTCTTTGGTCGATAAGGTGAAATGTCTGTCATGTGATTTGGTTGTGATGGCTAGAGCTTTTGTGTTGTAGGACAGGTGGGTTCATGGATATGTCTGCAGGGCTGCAGGTACCATCATAAGTTTCTGGGTTAAGTTTCTCTATGTAAAAGTTTGCAAGTAATTGTGGATGTATGATCACTTTTTCTTCATTAGGTGTGGGAGTTTTTATCAGAGATTTAACAATGGAAAATAATTCACTTGGCCTATTGAGGGTGTTCGTTAGGAGAATAGTGTGATCATCTTTCTTTCTATCGTTTATGGCTACTTTATATGATTTTACTGTCAGCAGTATAATTTGTTGTCGTTTTCTGATCTTGTGCATCGCCATTTGTGTTCTTTGGCACACAATTATTTTTTTTAGATTCCTAAGTTTGGTTGTATACCATATTTTAGAGGTATGGGATTTTTGTGATTTTAGATGGGTGTGGTGCTAGGGCTGCATTTGTTATGGTGGAATTCCAATTATGAATGTCATCATCAAGGTCCGTGAGAGAGTGATCAATGTGTGGGAGCCTATTTTTCAGGAAGGTATCCTTGTCATAAGTTTTGAATTTTCTGAGTATTGAAGGGATGCTTTCTTGTGTATGTAAAACTGGTGAGGTGGGAAGTGTGAATTCTAACAGATAATGGTCTGTCCATGGTAATGGGAGTATAATTGGACAGGTGTAGTGTATGTTCTGGATGATATTATTTTGAATGAAAATGAGGTCTAAAATGTTACCTCTTCTGTGTGTGGAGGTCTAAATCACTTGTTGAAAGTCAATGTCTGACATGGTGTTTATGAGGCGTGATGTGTGTGTGTTATGAAGTATTGGGAGGTTGAAGTCTCCAAGGATGATATGAGATTTGCCTGGTGTTGTATTGCATGCTGTTTCCGATATGGATGCAAGGATGTCCGGAGAGGCTGAGGGGGGTCTGTAAATTAAGATAATTATTATATTTTTGTGTTTCATCAATGTTTTCTTTCGAGTGTAGTGTTTAATTCTTTCTTTGCTAATATTAGAACACCTCCACCACATTTAGTTGGTCTCGAGAAATGATATATTTTGTAGTTTGGGAGTGCTAGCTGGTTAAGTAGTAATGAATCAGCATCTGTTAGCCAGATTTCTGTTACACACAATATACCAGGAGCACTATCTTTTATAAGATCCAGGATAACTGGGATTTTGTTTCTTACAGATCTTACATTCAGGAGGAAGCATTTTATAGGGAAGGCAGCTGATGTTGGTTTATTTATTTTTTTATTTTTTTATTTACATCTCTTATATACCGCACTATTTGCGATCAGCGCGGTTTACATAGAACAAACAATATCCGACAATAAACAAGAGTCAGGTCATTACAATGAACAGGAGCAGTAAACTTGGATAACAGGGGAAACTATCTACATATGTGGAACATTGAACAAGGTAACTGTATATGTGAGAGATGGAGTTATTGTGTGTTGCTCATACATGGTGGCTGGGGTTCTGGGGAGGCTGTGAGGTATTTAATGAAGAGGAAGTGTTTTAAGGCCTTCCTAAACTGGCTCAAGTTGGGGATAGCTCTGATGTGTGGTGGTAAGGAGTTCCAGAGGCTTGGGGCACTCAGACTGAAGGCTCTGTTTGAAGTTGATATGGCGCATCTTGTCATCACTTTTGGTATTGCTAGCATGGTTATGTAGATTGATGGGATACTAGTGGATTAATGTATATTAGTCTGTTATTCTGATGTTTGGGGGATTCTAAGTATGGTGGTGGTGGCTATAGGGGTGATTCCTGTAGAAGTGATGGATGATGGGGATGTAGGAGTCTTGAGGCTGAGTTGTGAGGAGAGAATGTGTGTAAGGTGTCAGAAGAAGAATTAGCAGGTATAAGCAGTAGGCTAGATTTTGTTTCTGCATTGTGAGTGAGCTGGTTGAGATAGGTTTGGGAGCAAGTAATTGATGTAGTTCTTGGTCACAGTAAATTCCTCCTGGGAAAAATTATATGAACCCAAAATGTTGGATTATACTATTATCATATATACCTTCTATATAGTAGGTTTATGGCATAGTAGGTTTATCAATTCAGGTAATACTATTAACTGCCTTAATAGGAGGTTTGAGTAGTAATAAGTTATGGATTAGTCTTGCAGTCTCAGGATGGGAATACTGTTATGCCTGCAGATTCAGCAGGGATGATTATAGATGAATCCTGCAGCTTCTGTAATTTAAGTTGCAAGAACAGACCTGTATTCTCTAAATTCATTCAGGCCATGTAATACAATTATCAGGTAAATTTAATTAAAACAGAGTGTAGCAACAACTGTCACTTTCGGAAATCACTTTGCAGTCGCGGATGGCTAGGAAGAGCCGTTATGGTAGTAGTTGTGCAAAAAAAAGAACTTAATAAAAGACGCAGTATCTTGTTTAAGAGAACTTAGACAATTACCAGCTATAGGTAGTAGGATATAAAGATCAAGTTTGCAATATGGCAGAGTAAGATATGTTATCGCTGGATATATATCGTTATGAACACGAATGTAAAAGTGGATTAGTTTGTCTAGGTTACACGTATACTTGAAGAGCCTAGGTATACGAACTTTAAAGATTATGTGCATTAGAGCCTAACTAACATTGTCCATAATCATGGAAAAGTGCAAGCCTAGCCGCACTTTTCCATGATTATGGACAATGTTAGTTTTATTTTATTTTCATTCTCTTATATACCATGCTATTCTGCATCAGTGCGGTTTACATTGAACAAACTGAAATTACATTGAACAGGGCATTATAACTTGGAGATAACTATTTTACAGGGAACATGGGCTATGGAGGGTTAAGTGGCTTGCCCAAGACCACAAGGAGCACCTGTGGGACTAGAAACCCCAGTCCTTCTGGCCCAAGGTTGCTGTCCTCTAGTGGGATTTGAACCTCTGACCTTCTGGCCTGAAGTACTTTTGCCCCAACCACTAGGCCACTCCTCCACTGCCTATAAGGATATTTGTTGAGAGTTCTGGTTGGTAACTCACTCGATCGGATTTCGATGGTTTTATCCTTTTTGGTCCGAGATTGCTTGATTAGTGCTCTTTTCTTGTCCTTGCCTCGTGTTCCTTGCCTAAGGGCCTCGCCAAAGGGTTCTCTGGCGAGGCCCTCAGGCACAGGCCCACCAGGCCCACGCCTGAAGGCCTGATTAAAACATCAAACCAACATCTCTGCCTTCTCTCCCATCTTTTGTATTTCCTTGACCAGATCTTTGTCCATTTTTTCTTCTTGTATTGAAGAGCTGTCAACCATTCTGGTAGAGATGGATGTGTCATTTCCCCTTCCCAGTGTAGTGCACATCTCCTTTTTCTCCATGTCTCCTGAATGTGCTTTGCTTTGGTATTTTTTTAAATTAAAGAACTCCTTCTCATTCTTTTTTTGCATACCTATCTTTACTGAAGATTATAGCTTACTCATAAAGTGTGCATATTGATTATAAAACATATTAACCTACGCGCAAATTTGCATACTCTACATGTGGACATAGAAAGTTGCATTTTAGAAGGACTGGCTAGGTAAAATCGGGGACATCTGGAACAGAATTTCCAAAAAGCAGAGGAGCAGCAGCAGTGCCTTCTGAAATCACTCTTTCTCCATCCTGAAAAATGAATATCCCTGTAACCAGTTATGGAGGGGGGCCCCATGCAGGTTGCAAGGTCGAGTGTAGACCATTTAACAAATGTGGACATCCTGAATTGCATGGCCTCAGAACGGAGTACTTGGATGCCTCAGCCCAGTGTTCTGTTGGTGAAGAGAACAACATTTACTAGATAAGTTTGGATATTCAGCTGCACTTGCCTGGGTAGAAATGTGGTTGAATATCTGGACAAATTTGTACAAACAAGACTCATCTACTCTTCAACTTGTAAAAGAGATGGATATGGGGAGATAAGATAGTGGTCTATAAAATAATAAATGGAATAGAATAGGTAAACATAGATCAGTTTTTTACTCCTTCAAAAAGTAGGAAGACTAGGGGACACGCATTGAAGCTACAATGTAGCCCATTTAAGAATAATCGTGAAAAATATTTTTTCACTCGATGTGTAATCAAACTCTGGAATTCGTTACCAGAGGATGTAGTAAGAGCTGTTAGTGTAGCTGGGTTTAAAAAAAGGTTTGGACACGTTCCTGGAGGAAAAGTCCATAAGCTACTATTAAAAAGGACAAGGGAAATCTACTGCTTACCCCATGATAAACAACATGGAATCTGCATACCTTTTTGGGAACCTGACAGGTACTTGTGACCTGGATTGACTGCTGTTGGAAACAGGATACTGGACTTGATGGACCCTTGGTCTGACCCAATATGGCATGTCTTAAGTTGTTATGATTTACTCCTTTTATTTGTGCAAATCTACTTGTCAGTACAAATTTAACGGGATAACAACCAGTATGGCACTGTCCAACTAAATTTGTAAGCCCATCCATGACATGCCTATGACCTGGCCCTCTTTTGTCTGAGTAATTTGATCTCCATAGCAATTGTGTGGACAAAGTTGCCCAGACAAATGTGAGATATTTTTAAAGACAAAGATATGTGTCAGTAAAATATCTTATGCATCTTGTGAATATCAACATCTCGTAGTATAGCATTATTTAAATTGAATAAGATTTCAGAGAGATATGACCTCTTCCCTTGAAGAATATATAAGAAGAGAAGAAATTCCTCCATGCTTTGGCTTCGCAATCTGTCCTCCCTCTCTCTTCCCTGGTCAGACCACCTCTGCCTCTCGGTCTCTTGCTCTCACTCGGGAATTTAAACTCCTTCCTCCGCACCCCCCCCCCCGCCCCACGTCTTTCCAGCTCTATCACCCCATCCTTGGCCCAGCAATTCCCCTCAGCCGCAGATCTACTCCCTTCTAATTTCTCCTCTTTATCTCCCAACTCTCAAGCATCCATTTGGTTCTCCTCCCTTTCAGCCGCACTTGACCATGTTGCCCCTCTTCGTCCACACCCTGCTACTCGTCGACCATCGCATCCTTGGTATCATCCCGGCCTCCTCTTACTTCGATCTCAGCTCCATAGAGCCGAAAGGCAATGGCGCAAATCCCCTTCACCAACCACCCTGTCCTTCTTTAAAGCCAAGCATTCTTACTACCGTTCCCAGGTTCACCTTGCTAAGTCCACCTTCTTCTCCAGTGCTATCGCCAGTGCTCCCAACCAAACCCGTCACCTTTATTCTACCCTGAAATTTATTACCTCCCTTCATCCTTCTACTCCTACTGCACCTACTCATCCTGTCCCCACCCCTTCTCTTCTAGCCTCGGCCTTCAGCAACAAAATCTCTACCCTAAGGGCTTCACTGCCCTCCCACCCCCCACCTATTCTTTCTCCTCCTCCAGCTACCTCCCCTGCCCCCATCTCCCAACTATCCCACACATGGCCTTCTTTCTCCTTGACCACCATTACTGAACTCCACCACCTTATCTCTTCATCCAACAAAACCTTCTGTTCCCTCGACCCTATCTCTCCTTCCTGGCTGCTTATTCCCTCCCTGTCTTTCCTCCCCTATATTCAAACCATCTTGAACTCCAGTCTTTCCACTGGAATCTTTCCCTCTTCCTGGAAACATGCCCTGATCCGCCCATTACTCAAGAAACCTTCCCTTGACCCTCTGGACCCCAACAACTATCGCCCAGTCTCTAACCTTCCTTTTCTCTCTAAACTCCTCAAAAAATCGTCTTTGCCCAACTTTCTCACCACCTTGACTCTACCAATTTCCTTCACCCCCGCCAATCCAGCTTCCGTTCTGCGCACAGCATTGAAACCATCCTTCTTGCCTTCACTAATACACTGCATGTAGCTCACGACCATGGTGAAATTTCGCTGGCGGTAGCCCTTGATCTTTCCGCTGCCTTCGACCTGGTCGATCACTCTCTCCTCCTGTCCCGACTGCATGAAGCTGGCCTCTGCAGCACTGTCTTTTGGTGGTTCCACTCCTTTCTTTTCTCCCGATCTGGCGCTGTTCTTTCATCCTCCCCATCCGGCCCCTCTTCTGACTCATTTCCCCTATCCTGTGGGGTTCCCCAAGGTTCAGTACTGGCCCCTCTCTTCTTTAATCTTTTCTTAACCCCTCTCACATTACTAATACAACAATTTGGAATTTCAGCTTTCTATTACGCAGACGATATTCTTCTTCTTTACCACACCTCCCCTGTTTGCCCCGACCTTGCCCCGCTCAACTTCTGCCTGGCTGCTGTCTCTGACTGGATGACTCAAAACTGTCTACACCTCAACCTCTCAAAAACTACGGCTGTTTGGTTTCCACACAGTCACCAACCCCCTTCCCTTGCCCCTTCTTTCCCCGGTACACCCATCTCACTGGTTTCCACCTTTCGTTACCTCGGGGTGCTTTTTGATTCGGATCTTTCTTTCTCTGCCCATGTTTCCCATATCTCCAAGACCTCCTTTTTCTACCTCCGTCAAATCCGTGCTATTCGCCCCTTCCTCTCTCCCTCCGCTCTTGCCACCTTGTTACTGGCTCTTGTCATCTCCCGTGTCGACTTTTCTAATTCCATTCTCTCTGGCATCTCTAAACTGCAACTGACACGACGTCAGCGAATCCAGAACACCGTTGCCCGACTTGTGTCTTACTCCTCCCCTAGAGACCACGTCACTCCCCTTCTTTTCCGTCTTCACTGGCTTCTCATATCCTTTCGTATCCAATTCAAACTTCTCACACTTGTTCACAAGGAGCTTCATACCACTACCCCACAATATTTGGCCGACCTAATTCACTTTCATACCCCTAGGTACACCCCCCGTTCCTTCCATCTCAATCGCCTCGCACTGCCTCCCCCCTCGCATGCTTACCTTCAATCCACCCGCTCCTCAGCCTTTTTTTTCATAGGTCCTGCTCTCTGGAACTACCTTCCCTCTGTTCTCCGCCTGGAGCCCCATCACCCCACCTTTAAACATGCTCTGAAGACCCACCTCTTTTTCCTTGCTTTTGACCCTCCTCCCTCCTAGCCTTAACCTCTTCCCTGCGTTGGCTGTCCTTTTCTCGCTCTCTTCTTTCTATCCTTTATTGAATTGTAATTTCCTTTTCCTTTTTCCGGCCTTGTGCCATGCTGTATTGAAGATTTTATTGTAAACCGCTCTGCTTATTACTGAAGGGCGGTCAAGCAAATAAATAAACATAAACATAAACATATAAACTGGAGATTGTACTGCCAAATCAAGATGATAGAGATGGGATAAGAGAAGGTAGGGAAGTATCTGGAAGTTAATGTAAGTAGGGAACCAGTTCAAGAGAATTTGTTTTGTCTTTTTGCAGTAAGGGCATAAGAACATAAGAAATGCCATACTGGGTCAGACCAAAGGTCCATTGAGCCCAGTATCCTGTTTCCAACAGCGGCCAATCCATGTCACAAGGTTCTGAAAAAGGTACACAGATTCTATGCAGCTTAACCCAGGGGTAAGCAGTGTATTTGCCTGGTCCTCTTTAATAATGGTTTATAGACTTTAACTTCCAGGAACTTGTCCAAACTTCTTTGAAACCCAGCTATACCAAAAGCTTTTACTACATCCTCCAGCAATGAATTCCACAGTTTGATTATACACTGAGTGAAAAAAATATTTTCTCTGATTAGTCTTAAATGTGCTACATTGTGGCTTCATTGCATTTCCCCTAGTCTTTTTACTTTGTGAAGGAGTAAACAACCAATCTAAGTTTACCTATTCCACTCCACTCGTTATTCTATAGACCTCTCAGCTGTTTCAAGCTGTAAAGCCCTAACCCTTTAAGCCTTTCCTCAAAGGAGTCTTTCCATCCCCTTTATCATTTTGATCTGACATTTTTTCCGTGCACCCCCATACATTTGACTTCACTGCTTCAGATAACATGCAAAATTGAAATTGTGGCTAACTGGAATTCACAAACTCACTTCAGAGTTTGGGTCTGCAATGAGGTTTGTTGACTGAGAATAAACTGAAATTGAGACCATGTTTAGGGTTTGAGTGATTGCTAATTGACATCTGAACTGAGTTTACATCGAACACTTCCCTAATCCAAGATGCTTTTATGACAACACTTTTTACCATTCTGATGCTGATGATGTTAAGATTTGCCAAGAAAATTCAGTTAAAACTGCAAGAACTCTCAAAGACAATTATTAAGGAAGAATATACTAATCCACGCACATATACCCTTCATGAGATTAAGAAGGTTGACTGAAAAAAATTGAAAAAGCAATCTCCATTCTACTCAGCTTATTTGCACGCATTACTGAAAAAAAACCTCAGCAAAAGCAATTTTTTAAAAATGTTTTATTTATGAAATTTCAAAAGCAAAACAAGAAAATCTTCTGCAGACAAAGGCAAAGGTCAAGAAAGTTACAATAATATACATAGCCATATCTGTTAACAGGCAGTAGTAAATTATAGACCTAGCACACAAGCCCACAACCTAAAAGGAGGGAAGAAGGGTTCACAAAACATAAGAAATATCTAAACAATATAAAGGCAAAATAGACTCTAGAAGGAGTTTTTTCTACTATATCAGAAGACCCTACTCTACCACAGGGTCACCATCAGGAACTTCCACAAGGGGTCTGAGTAACCTGCAGCCTTGAGGAAATAAAGGAGGACAACTGAAGAGGGTAAAAAAAAAGCTGGTGCCAGTTAACTTCACATTTACATGGGAAACGTAAAAAGAAAAGCCCATCCAATTGAAGCAATCCGGGTCTAAGTAAAAAAAATTGCTTCCTCTGTTTCTGTGTGACCCTAGAGACATCGTGAAAAATCCTGATCTTGGAATCCATAAACATTTTATTTGAAGTACAATAAAACATTCTCAAGATCCAATTCCTGTTGACCTCTAACACCAAGGTGACCAGCAAACCTGGAGTCAGATGCAAACCTTCCAAAATAAGCAGTGAGATCCAGGCTATCACAGGATAAGGTTGATGACTACACTAAAGTGTCCTCAGCCTTGACCTTAGCAGTAGGTAAATAGAAAGTCTTGTAAATTGGCGGCAAAAATTTAACTGCAACTTTTAATACAGAAACCATACATTTCTTAAACAGCTCCAAAGCTGATACCGATGGCACCTTAGGAAAGTTAAGAACTCTCAAGTTTCTACTTCTAGGTGAGTCTTCAAGAAACTCTAGCTTCCTACGAGTGACCTCAGAGTCTTTGATGAATGCAAGGGTAGTCTCTTGAACCTGGTCCAAGCGACCTTCCAAAGAGATCATCTTGGAGTTCACTGTATCTTGTATTACCAATGTCTGCCCATACTGATTCAACTGCATCGAGATAGTCTGGAGCTGCGAGGAAGTTAGTCTCAATTTTAGAAAGTGCTTCTCACAAGCCCTCCAAAGTAAAAGCTTCAGGTCTCACCAACTTGGCACCAGAACCCATCACGGAAGCTTATATCATGGTATCAGTGGACCACAGATTTAAAGGAATAACCACAATCTGTGCCAACTGCTGTCAGACTCCTCTCATCCATAGCTCCCTTCACACATGAGCGCAAAGCTACTAACCCCTGCACCCGGTTTCCATCTTCCCCCTGATCCCCCAAAAACAAATTTCAAAGTAAGAAAATGTTAGCAATGGTAACTTTTAAAACAAGGAAATATTAATTGGAACTCTAAAAGGGTAATTTTATAGCTGGACATCTAGTTTTAGGCACTCAGAACATGGTGCAAGGGTCCAAAATGAAAAATTAAATCTAGGGGCCTTGTTAACTGAAGGTCTTCTCCCATTTTGTGTCTATGGAAAAAATGCTTAGTAAAGAGGGCCCTAGGTGCGGGCACTTACACATTCCTAGCTTTCTAAAAAACACATTTAATTTATAGTATTTTATAACTGCACACCACCCACACTCTCCCCATATGCATGCCCACAGTGAAAGTATGTGCAATTGGTCTTACGCAAGTACTTACAGAACAGTGACCGACTAAAGTATATATGTAAGAGTCCTTGAAATATGTGATTTATGCACATGCAATGTGTGCCTTTGAGTCAGTCCTGATGACCCAGAAGCTCCTGGGTTTTCTTGGCAGTGTCACTGGAAGTAGATTGCCAGGCCTTTCTTCCGAGGCAGTGGAGGGTTAAGTGACTTGCCCAAGGCCACAAGGAGTGCTAGTGGGAATTGAACCCTGGTTGTTTGGTTACCAAGCCAGTGTTCTAACCACTAGGCTACTCCTCCACTCTGATTTATGCACATAAATGGTGCATATCTTAACGCAGTTCCTTATAAAATGATCTCCTAAGCATTCACAGTCAGCCAGTTCATCTGCATTGTGTTTGCTTCTCCTGCAGTTCAGGGAATCCATATCCTGTCTTCAAGGAAAAAGAGTAACCCATAGTTTTCAATCACTGAGGTTTGCCTTTTCCAGTCAGAATTACTTTATATCCTTTCCTGTAATAATCTTTATCCTAATTATACACTGTGCTGGCATTTTAAACTTTCTAGAAATCCATGGCACATTATGAATATTTTAACATCACTTGAATTTATTCATTGATGTCAAAAGAAAACTTCACAAATATTAGCTGATTATAATGGGTTCCCAGAAGATTTAAAAGCATAATCAATAAAATGGGTTGAGATATTGCACTGTGGCCTCATCAATGTTTGGATCACATAGCACCTGCAACTAAGGAGCCTGGGTGACAGGCTGGGTTGTTTGTCCCCTCCACTAGCTGAACATATGTTGTTCTGCCCTTCTTTGAAGGCACTGCCATTGTATGTTCCTCACCTCTTTCAGAGAGATAATGCCATAGCAGAATGGGAGAAAAAAATCCATGCGAAAATATGTAAAAATATTCCAGGACATTTTTTCTGCTTTGAAAAATAATGTTCCCATGCATAACTCTAAATGCTTTATTATAGTTACAATGCGCGATACCTTCTACTATGAGGTTTTTAAGAAGTATCCATTTTAGCTGTTTGTTAGCCAATGTTAAATTAGCATATGTCAATATTTCTTGATACACATTCAGCACATTAGGGCATATGTACAAGCCAGTGTTGTAAAGGCTCTTCTCTCCCAGGAGGATGGAAGGTCTTCAAACCTGGAGGTTAGAGTTAACATGGCCTAGGAAGGTCACTCATGTTGATTTCACCTCTTGCAATGTAGATAAACTATAGTGGTATTAGTAAGCCGCATTAAGGCCCTCTGCATAACTCTAATGGAATGTGTGTTATAGTACAGTCGGAAGTGTTAGTGGAATGCCATAACAAGAATATGTGGAGCCACATTAGGCTATTCCTGAACATTTTCCAGTCGTTTCAGTGAAAGAAAAACTTAAAAAGTTGTAAAGTAAACCTACAATTTGTGTAACAGCTTTATCTTCATATTAGAAGGATAATTAACATCACTAATTATCTAATTAAGCTCATTAAGCATCTACCAACAGTGCACCATGAAGCTGACATTATGTTCTACTGTCAAGAGTAGCTTTGATTTCTTGGGAAGTAATTAAAATGTAAATTAGCATGCAGCATACCATTAAATGCACAGGGGAAGTTAGGAGTCAGAGATTCATTTCAAAACTGCTTATAGCCAGAAAGCATTGTTTTTCAATAAAAGCAGATGTTTCCCTATTAATGTGTGAATTTGAATAATTTAGATTATATTACTATGTCATGGTTGGAAACCGATTCACAACTAAATTACATTCTGGTCAGTCAGGTATGAAGTTTGTTCAACTTTCAAAACGTTTTCAGAACTTTGTTTATCCTTTCATTACTCAGTGTCTGCGGATTATACCACCATTTTGGAGTTTCATACACAGTGTAGCACCCACTTCTACACCATAGTTCAAAGAGGAAGCATACAAGAGACTGAAAGATGCTGGAATCTGTCACCCAGTTTTCTCTTTGATCCCTGAGTAGATATCATGTCCTCACTGTTGCATATTTCAGTTTCCAGGCAATTTTGTTGCCTTAAAGACTTTAACATTGGGAAGCTGAGGTATTGAACAAAACATCTATGGTGTAGAGTGTGTCAGACCCGCCTGTCCCTCTTTTGGTATTTTTTGCATCACATCATATTGGCCAGGATGATTCAGTGATCCAAAGCCCCTCCTGATGGATCCTGCAAAGGACCTATTGATTCCGTTTTGTCTACTTTTCAAAACATGGTCCTTTATGACTTGAAGAAATTGGAGGGATCGGCATTCAAATGCCATTATGATATGACTCGGGCTGAACGTCAGGCTCTTGTTGACCTTTCATCTTCGGTGACTTTTGTCATTAGGAATGCTGACAGGGGTAGAGCCAATGCATTGCAGTCTAATGCTCAATATCATGCGGAATTAATCATTCAGCTCAGTTATCTGGTTTTAGCTGATGACCCATTTCCAATGCTTCAAGGAAGCATTGACACCCTTACAACAGAAGCACTAAAAGCTAGCTGGATCACTGCAAAAGAAACAAAGTTTCTATGTAGTACACATCCTAAACTTCCAATTATACAGTCCCTAAGATCCATAGGTGCGTGAATAATCCTGCTGGCCACTCTATAGTGTCCTGCCACAATTCTGTATTAGAACCACTCTAAATTCTGCAATATTTTTAACAGGTGGCCAGTGGTGTCAGGTCTTAGGATATGACTCGTATGCCAGTGCTGTCAGGTCTTAGGATATGACTCATTGTATGCTGACTTTGGAAGAGTTATCTTCAGTTCCTTCTTCTAACTGGCTTGTTACAATGGATGTTTCAGCTCTTTATATATATAGCAATATAGTAGACCAACATTGAACAAGATGAAGCTTTGGAGGTTGTTTCCAAATTACCATTCAACATACCAGCTCTGATTCCAAAACAATTTATCCTTCATTTGTTTACCTTGGTCCTTAAAAAGAACTATTTCTGGTATAATGCAGCATTATATCTACAGATTTTTGGAATTGCAATGGGGGCCAGAGTGTCCCCTTTCATTGCCATACTTTATATGGCCTGGTTCACGGCTGAATTTGTATATTCTTACCAATGGTTTGCCCAGGTGCTTGTTTGGAAATGGTTCTTCGATGATTTTCATTTGATTGAGCACCCATTTCAAATTGGACCAGTTTTTGGGCTCACTTAATGCATGTAAAGCTAATATCTCGTTCACATTGAGAGTGGAACTCACTTTGATCAAATTCTTGGATATTACCATCTTCAAATGTCATGGAACCTGGCAATTACCCTTTATAGGAAACCCGTGGAGAGGAATAACCTGCTATGGTACCATAGCCATCACCCAGTAGCTTTGAAGAAGGACTTTCCCTTTGGCCAGTTCCTCCATCTCCCCAGATTATGTACTTTCGAGGATGATTTCCAGGTTCAAGTTGCAGATCTTAAAAACTGGTTGATTGCCCAGGGGTAACCAGCCAACGTGGTACAAAGAGCATTCAGCAGGCCGCCAACAACCATAGGGAATGGTTGTTGACTTCCTGCAGACCCCCAAATAATGATCAGTTTGTGGGTATCCTCCAATACATGGCTAGGGCCCCGTCAGTGGCTTCCATATTAGGAAGTACTGGCATATTGTCAAGCTTCATGAGTGCTTTCAAAAGAAGCTGGTGATTGCCTACACAATGGGCAAGAACATCTGGGACTATGTGATTCACATTACAGAATGACTCTGTTCCTCTGGTTGACATCTGCCTCCTCTAAGGGCCATTTCAACTGTTATCAATGTTCTTACTGTGAGCAAGCTTTGACTAGACCTTACTGGATCGATCCATCTAGCAGGTCACTTGTCACTTGCTGGGCTACACTGACTGCACCTCCAATTATGGAAAGACTAGAAAAGGGAACTGTTACTTCTGGAGAGAGATCTGCATTTGTGAGTATATATTTCTGGGAATTTCTGAAAGGAATTCTTTCTATTAAAGCTATTTAATTTGTGAATCCGCTATTTTTTGTTAAATCAGTCAGGGCCTAGTAGCAGCAGTTTAAGTTTAAATTTAAAACACAGAAGAGAACTTTCTGGTTACATTAAATACCCAGCAGAGAGCTTGTAGTTTTAATTTAATAGTCACTCAGGGCCTAGTATCAGCAAAGTACTTTTAGTTTAAATTTAAAAACACAGAAGAGAGCTTTCTGGTTAAATTTGGAACCCAGCAGAGAGCTGTAGTTTAAATTTCATAATAAGTTAAAGCCTAGCAGCAGCAAAGAGCTATAATTTAAATCAAATAATAATATAGATTAGCACAAAAGGCAAAACAGGGTCAGTACTCTTTGAGCAGTAAATAAAGTCTTCTAGAGACCTTTACAAAGAGGCCTTCTGCCTAGGGGGCAAGAGACCTGTGAAACCTTTTCAATAGGTATTAACACCAGGTGGCAGTTCAAAAGGCCATTTTGAAAGACTCCTTCTATCCAAGCAAGGACTGTTAATCATCCAGGAAGTTGGTCACAGCTTACCTCAGCAACACAGGTATAAATAGCTCAACCAGAGCTCTGTGATCCTCAGTCTTGAAAGACTAGAAAAGGGAACTGTTACTTCTGGAGAGAGATCTGCAATTGTGAGTATATATTTCTGGGAATTTTCTGAAAGGAATTCTTTCTATTAAAGCTATTTAATCTGTGAACCCACTATTTTTTGTTAAATTAGTCAGGGCCTAATAGCAGCAGTTTAAGTTTAAATGTAAAACACAGAAGAGAACTTTCTGGTTACATTAAATACCCAGCAGAGAGCTTGTAGTTTTAATTTAATAGTCACTCAGGGCCTAGCATCAGCAAAGTACTTTTAGTTTAAATTTAAAACACAGAAGAGAGCTTTCTGGTTAAATTTAGAACCCAGCAGAGAGCTTGTAGTATAACTTTCATAATAAGTTAAAGCCTAGCAGCAGAAAAGAGCTATAATTTAAATCAAATAAGAATATAGCTTACCTCAGCAGCACAGGACAGGTTACTGTGCAGCAGCCCTCTTTTAATAAGTGTTATTTCCCTCCCTCCCTCCCCACACCCACGCACCCCTGGGATAATCGTAGCTTTATAGGTACTTACACATCTTAAAAGACAGGAGGTGCTCTCAGGTGAAGCTCATTACCCAAATCAGTCATACACTAGGGACCTGAGATCAATTAAGCTTCAGGTGAACAAAGTATATTAAACGTATTAGGTACAGTTTTATTGGTATAAATATCCATAGCAACCCTTAGTAAGTAAAGAACTTAAAGATCTAAACAAAAACTAAAAACTAAGATGCAGACAGCAGTCCAGCAGTGAGATGGGGGCTTTCCAGTCTTTTGCATTGAGTGTCACATGTATGATTTTCTCCCAGTTGGTGAGAGGTCTTACGTGTGCACTAGGTGCAAGGAGCTCTTTGCTTTCAGGGAACAAGTCCGTTCTCTAGAGGCTAGAGTAGCAGACTTGAAAAACATAAGAAAGACAGAGAGGAACATAGACGAGACCTACAGGGATATAGTCCTGAAGTCCCACCTCCAGTCTGGCAGCATCCCTGTTGCCATGGAGGAGAGAGGTCACGTGACAGGAGAGCATCACCCTGGTGTGGCAGGAAGTGATCCTGTAACTAGGACCTGTCCTCCAGGTGATGGAAAACCCTCTCGCACTGAGAAAGTTTCTCCGGGGCCATGTGTCCATGAGGGAAGGGTTAGGACAGCCGTTATAGTTGGTGATTCGATCATTAGGCATGTAGATAGCTGGGTAGCTGGTGGACGTGAGGATCGCCTGGTAACATGCCTGCCTGGTGCAAAGGTAGCGGACCTCACGCGCCACCTAGATAAGGTCTTAGATAGTGCTGGGGAGGAGTCTGCTGTCTTGGTACATGTTGGTACCAATGACATAGGAAAATGTGGTAGGGAGGTTCTGGAGGCTAAATTTAGGCTTTTAGGTAGGAAGTTGAAATCCAGAACTTCCAGGGTAGCGTTCTCCGAAATGCTTCCCGTTCCACGTGCAGGGCTCAAAAGGCAGGCAGAGCTCCGGAGTCTCAATGCGTGGATGAGACAATGGTGCAGAGATGAGGTGTTTGTATTTGTTAGGAACTGGGGAACATTCTGGGGAAAGGAGGGGCTCTTCCGAAGGGATGGGCTTCACCTTAACCGGGATGGAACCAGGCTGCTGGCATTAACCTTTAAAAAGGAGATAGAGCAGCTTTTAAACTAGATAATAGGGGAAAGCCGACAGTCGCCCAAAAGTGGATGGTTCGGAAGAATGTATCCTTGAAGGATACTATAAAAGCAGAGAGGTTCCAAAAAAGAGTAAAGTAGCCCAAATGCCCTCGAGTATGGAGCAGACAGAGCTTAAAGATCCCAAATTACCCATGTCTACCAATAGCCAAATTAATATGAATAAAATACAGTCTCTAAAATGCTTGTATGCAAATGCTAGAAGTATAAAAAATAAGATGGGAGAGTTAGAATATATAGCACTAAATGAGGGGTTAGATATCATTGGAATATCAGAGACATGGTGGAAGGAGAACAACCAGTGGGACACTGTGATACCTGGGTACAAACTATATCATAATTATAGAGCTGATCAAATTGGTGGAGGGGTTGCGCTCTATGTTAGAGAGGGCATTGAGTCAGAAAGGATTAAAGTTTTGCAGGAAACAAAATTTGCTGTAGAATCTCTATGGATTGAAATTCCATGTAAAAAGGGGAAGGCAATGGCAGTGGGGGTGTACTATCGACCGCCTGGCCAGAATGAACAAATGGATGATGAAATGCTCAAAGAAATCAAGGAAGCTAACAAAAGTTACAGTGTGGTAATAATAATGGGTGATTTCAATTACCCCGGTATCGACTGGGTCAGTGTCACGGCAGGACATGCTAGGGAGATAAAGTTCCTAGATGAAGTAAATGACTGCTTCTTGGAACAGCTGGTTCATGAACCGACCAGAGGGGAAGCCATATTAGACCTAGTCCTTAAGTGGAACACCAGATCTAGTGCAAGAGATAAGGGTGTTGGGACCACTTGGCAATAGTGATCATAGCATGATCGCCTTTGATTTAATTAGTGGAGGAGGGATAGTAAGGAAATCCACAGTACTACCTTTTAACTTTCGAAAGGGAGACTATGGTAAAATGAGGAAAATAGTTAAGAAAAAACTAAAAGGAGCAGTTGCAAAGGTTTAAGACTTACATCAAGCTTGGGTGTTGTTGAAGACTACCATCTTGGAAGCCCAGACCAGCTGTATTCCACGCTTTAAAAAAAGTGGAAGGAAGTCCAAAAAACTGTCAGCATGGTTTAAATGTGAGGTCAGAGAGGCTGTTGTTGCCAAAAAAGCATCTTTCAGGAAATGGAAAAAAGAGCCAAACAACGAAACCTGGAAACAGCACAAGCCCTGGCAGGTCAAATGCAAGGCATTGATAAAGCAGGCAAAGGGAAAATTTGAGAAGAAGCTTGCTGCGGAAGCAAAAACGCGAAATAAAGATTTTTTCAAGTACATTTGTAGCAAAAAACCTGTGAGAGAGTCAGTTGGTCCATTAGATGATAGAGGAGTTAAAGGGGCACTAAGAGGTGACAAGGCGATAGCGGAGAGACTGAATGAATTCTTTGCTTCGGTCTTTACTGAGGAAGATGTAGGGATGTTACCCATGACTGAAGTGGTATTTAAAGGTGCGGAAGAATTGAAGGAAATATCGATACATCGGGAAGATGTATTACAACTATTAGATAAACTGAAGAGTAGCAAATCACCTGGGCCGGATGGTATACATCCAATGGTGATTAGTAATCTGTGAACTATCATTAAAATCATCTCTAATACCTGAAGATTGGAGGATCGCCAATGTAACACCAATTTTTAAAAAGGGTTCCAGGGGTGATCCGGGAAACTACAGACCGGTGAGCCTCATGTCAGTACCGGTAAAAATGGTAGAAACCATCATAAAGAATAAAATTACTCAGCATGTAGATAGTCATGGCCTAATGGGAGACAGCCAACATGGCTTTAGACAAGGAAGATCTTGTCTTACTAATCTGTTATGTTTTTTGAAAGTGTGAATAAACAGGTGGACAAAGGTGAGTTGGTTGATATAGTGTATCTAGACTTTCAGAAAGCCTTTGACAAGGTCCCTCATCAGAGACTTTTGACAAAACTAAAGAGTCATGGGATAGGAGGCAGTGTACTACTGTGGATCAGGAACTGGTTAAAAGATAGAAAGCAGAGGGTTGGGCTAAATGGCCAATTTTCCCAATGGAGAAAGGTGAATAGTGGTGTACCCCAGGGATCTGTGCTGGGTCCGCTGCTTTTTGACATATTCATAGATGACCTGGAAAGAGGAATAACGAGTGATGTTATCAAATTTGCAGATGACACAAAACTATTTAAAGTTGTTAAAACCCAAGAGGATTGTGGAAAATTGCAAGAGGATCTTGATAAATTGGAATTCTGGGCATCAAAATGGCAGATGAAATTTAATGTGGACAAGTGCAAAGTTATGCACCTAGGGAACAACAACTCAAACTATGGTTACACAATGCAAGGTTCCACATTGGGAACCACCACACAGGAAAAAGATTTGGGCGTCATTGTGGATAACATGTTGAAGCCCTCGCCCCAGTGTGCAGCGGCGGCCAAGAGAGCAAATAGAATGCTAGGTATCATAAGGAAAGGAATGGAAAATAAAACAAAAGATATTATAATGCCTCTATACCGTTCCATGGTGAGACCGCACCTTGAATATTGTGTGCAATTCTGGTCGCAGTATCTTAAAAAGGATATAGCGTTATTAGAAAAGGTTCAGAGAAGAGCCACCGAAGTGGTAGAGGGGATGGAAGGATACTCCTATGAAGAAAGGCTAAAAAGGTTAGGGCTCTTTAACCTGGAAAAGAGACGGCTGAGAGGAGATATGATAGAAGTCTATAAATTAATGAACGGAGTGGAACGGGTAAACGTAGATCGATTGTTTACGTTATCAGAATATGGAAAGACTAGGGGACATACAATGAAGCTACAGGGTAAACTATTTAAGACTAATAAAAGAAAATATTTTTTCACTCAACGTGTAATCAAACTCTGGAATTTGTTACCGGAGGATGTAGTAAAGGCTGTTAGTGTAGCTGGGTTTAAAAAAGGTTTGGACAAGTTCCTGGAGGAAAGGTCCATAAACCATTATTAAGAAGGGACCCAGGATATCAATGCTTGACCCAGTACAAGCATTGCGAACCTGTGTCTTTTGGGGAAACTGCTAGGTACGTATAATCTAGATTGGCCACTGTTGGAAACAGGATACTGGGCTTGATGGACCTTGGTCTGACCCAGTATGGCATATCTTATGTTCTTATGTTGTTTACCACCTTGTTTGCACATGTTATCTTAAATATGTTGGCGGAACCATACACTCTGCGAAAGTATGCTTGGGTGAACATAGATCTAGGATTGTCAATCAAACCTTATTGGCTCCTTTGATAGACTACTGTGTGCAGTTTGTACACAGCTTTGCACAATTTTGTTGGCAGATCCTGGATCATGTGCCTTCTGGCTGGCATGGCAGGGACACCACAGCCCTTCTCCAGCTGTATGAGCAACACTGGATCTTTAAATTACAAGCTGTAATACAGGCAGAGTTGAACTTGGAACTTGAATGGCATTCCCTCCTTTGAGTATGTGGGAAATCCCTACTGCAGCAGTTCAATTGCGGATTGGTCAGGATTGGTCCCAATGCAAAGCGCTTCTGGTGATAGGCAAGCAGCATGATGTCAGTCGCCTAGACTTTAAAGAACATGAAAACTCCTATTACTATTACTTTACCATGCTTTGTGGTTGAATCAGTGCATAATGGAGGTTTGAGACTGCACTCTCATTTTGGGATTTTGGTGAAGTGTTTTCCAGATGCAGAGCCTTTTATGTGGGGATTTAAAGCATAGTTCTGTGTCGAAGAAGCTGCTTGAAGTTTGACGGATCACCATTTTGCTCTTGTATGTATCTAGGTCTCTGCACTCACTGCCTCTATTTGTACTCAAGATAAGTGCAATTTTCTACTTTTAAGCTTTGCTATTGATATATGATTAAAATGGAAAGTTTTCAAGTAAGGGGCTAGGTCCCCTGCCACAAATGGTCTGATGATAAATATGTAATATAGCAATTTTGGTGTCCCTCTGGGTACACATTTTTGCATTTGAGTATTACTACTACTAATGAGCATTTATATAGCACTGCAAGACGTATGCAGTACTGCACAGATATATGTAAAAGACGTCCCTGCTCATCAGATGGTAGCAGTAGACATGGAATACATCTTGGGGGAATGGTAAGGAAACACAAAGGAGACCAGATGATTCAAGATCCGAAAGTGGCAGTGAAGAGGTGAGTTTTTAGCCTGGATTTGAAAAGGGCCAGAGAAGGCACCTGACATACAGACTCAGGTAGTTTGTTCCAGGCATAAGGAGCAGAAAGGTGAAAGGAGCGAAGTCTGGAGTTAGCAGTAAAAGAGAAGGGCAGAGATAGAAATGATTTGCCAGAAGAGTGGAGTTCCCGAGGAGGAGTGTAGGGAGAGGTAAGAGAGGAAATGTAGTGAGGAGCTGCAGAGTGAATGCACTTATAGGTCAGCAGGAGAAGTTTGAACTGGATATGGAAATGGATAGGGAGCCATTGAAGTGACTTGAAAAGAGGAGTAATATGAGCATGATGAGGCTGGCAGAAAATTAGCTGTGCTGCAGAGTGTTGAACAGATTGAAGGGGAGAGAAATGATTCAGAGGGAGACCAGCAAGGAGTAGATTACAATAGTCTAGACGGGAGGTGATTAAAGAGTGAATAAGTATCTTAGTAGTATGTTTAATTGGTCTGGTCCTTTAATGACTTATTTTGGGGCTTTTCTTTTGGACTTTCATGGTGTGTATCAGGGCAGGTCAAGCAATGGACAACTGGCATATGCAAATAAAATCATTCCTGATGAGGATGGCCTGGCTGTAAAGTCCTGGAGGAGTAGGGGGAGACCTAGGGAGGAAGGAACACGGCAGACAGACCTGAAGAGAGTAATCCAAACAAGAATCCTGCAATAATCCAGTCTGGAACAAGGCTTTGGACAGAATGCTGCTGTGCCAGAAAATTGTAGATTCCTGGGTCGTTGTTAAATCATGAACCCAATCATGGTAGATCTTTTGATGAACCAATGGTAGCAGAAACCATAGTCCCCAGAAACCACAGATTAAAGGACCCTTTTACTAAACACTTAGCACGGGCTATCTGCTGCATGCCTGATTTTATTCCTGTGAGCTTTGTGGCAGATAGCACGTGCTAAGTAAAAGGGGCCCTAAGTTTTACATTGCCATTTTGAGCCCTTGAAAGTTCCTTTGGCCTCTCCTAAGCTGTTCTTCCTCTTCCTCTCTGCAATTCATAATTCAAGACCTGCTGGTTCTCGACAATATGTTGGCCATTTCATTCCTAAGTGTTAGTGGATAGTATGCCCAACCAGGAAACAGAACCAGAGTCTGACAAAAATCAGTGCAGTAGCAATATAACTGAATTGTCCATTCAATATGATATGCTGCCTTTTACCCATTTGACACACATTAAATAGAATGCTGGATTCCTGTATAGAACAAAATCTGCAGCTGATTAAATCTATTTAGTAATGCTTATATACTGCTTTTCACTGGGTCAAAGCGGTATACATTCCGGTATGGTATATATTTCCCTTGTCCCAAAATACCTGAGACAACAGAGGGTTAAGTGGCTTGCCCAAGGCCACAAGGCATGCCTGTGGGACTAGAGATCCCAGTCCCTCTGGCTTGAGGTTGCTGTCCTCAAGCGGGATTCGAACTCCCAGCCTTTGGCAACTTGCCCCAACCACTAGGCCACTCTTCCGCCTTGTTATATCATGGTAAGCATACCATGAAATATTGTAACGTGTCTTCAGTTAAGGCATGTCATGCAAATAATAAAGGTAGTGCATTAACTGTAGAGAGGGAATTTTATTTGCTATTTAGATAATCACCAGAGAACTATTGGACAATAATAGACACTGTCAGTGGCAACTGGTGACATATTAAGTAGGATTGGCGAATGCAGTTTTAATAGGAGAGATCAATGGCACATGTTCCATCTTTAACCCTTTTTCAGTGCAAGGATCTTCATTGTCACTTACCATTTTACATTTTATATTTTGCTGTTGAAAGTAAGTGGAAACTGACAGTAAGCCCATACTTTCATTCCTAGGAAGATAGGGCCCGATGTTCAAAAAAAGCTGAGCTCGGAAATTTTGGATTCTAAGTTAGGCTCCTAAATTTGTACCCTATTTTCAGCCACACTAAGAGGCATGTTTACTAAACGTTAGTGTGCGTTAAGTAAAGTTAATGTGCGTTAAGTGCTGCCACTGCCCACTCGTTTCTATGGGCCATTGCAGCACTTAACATGAATTAACTTTACTTAACATGTGCTAACCTTTAGTAAATATGCCTCTAAGTTTTCAAATTAAAATTCATCCTAATTTAGGAGCTTAAAATGTATGCTCCTAAATTTAGTCCTGCCATTCATTTGCCTAGATTTATGAGCTAATTTAGGTGCCTAGTGCTGAAAATCAGTGCTTAGCTCCTAACTTTTTTCCCCACCCTTAATCCATCCCGTTGCTGCACACTTTTTATTTTTCTAAATTTAGGAATTTAGTGAAATTTTAAGAAAAAATATAGGCACTTGGTTCTAGTAAATCTTTAAAGAGGCCAACTCACAAAAAAGCATAACTCGCAAAATGTTAAGAGCATAAATTCTTAGAATGTTGGGCCCATATTATGCATTAGCATAGTTTGGGTTTCAAGCTCTTCCAGTGCAGTTGACAAGAATAGTGGACTGCTCCCTCATACATGCAGATATCCAGCTTTTAGGTCAAGATAATGTAGTCCCTTTTTGTCACTTTCACTTGAAAAAAGGACACACCTTCAGATAATGTTGAGGACAGACAAAAATCAAATTGAATTTCTCTGGTTGCAATGTAATGGGGAAGCCATCACTCCAGGGCCCTTGAGAATCAGGACACAATCAAATAAAGATCTTCATACACCAAAGTTTTATTTCAATCGAAAGAACATTTATAGGTACAAATGACTTAATGGTAGGGCCTGACTAAAATGTCCTTTCCAGAGTTACTGTCAAATAAAAATTATAGTCCAGCAAGCGTACAAAAATTCTTAGCAGTGCCTCCAAAATTCTTCTAGGATTAAATGTAGGATTCTCGGTTATTTCTACATATTCCCTCATTTGTACCTGCAATCTTCTGAAGTTCGAGATTACCTCTACTTTCTTCTCATTAGAAGAGTGGCCCTCCAAGGATGTTTATAGATTTTTCAGAAGATATAATTAGTAACTTTTCTTGGGTCTGTGAAGTAGACCCTGACTTTCTTCTTAGCCAACCCCTAGAAAAGGCCAGCTTTCAGCTACGACTCTCACTCAAACTCTTCAACTATTCTAACAGATTTTCTCATATCAAATTGGAAAATCTACTTGAAATATATATATCCCATAACATATTTGTATAATTTACTAAAGTATGCTAAGGATTTGCATTTACTATGTGTTTGGAGCAAAAATGAACACATGGTGAGTGCAATGACCCTGTGCTAGCTGTTTGGGGCATGCCCAGCGTGCTCCCTGCAGTCACCGCAGCAAAAAATTCCTTAATGCCCGGTTGCGACTTTTTCAGTTAATGTGGATGCACTTAACACTACCATAAGAGCAATCAATATACAATGTAACAAAAGCGTTGAGAAACCAGATATATTAGTCATGGAAAAGATGCACAATAAATTAATTTAACTGTAATTGTAAACTCTAAGCAAGCATTGCTTTGCAGCACAAGAACTTGATTTGTTATAATGGACTTTATCAAGAATGTTCACCATAATTAGATAAATTTTTCATCAATCATTTTGTCCTTTTTTGGAAGAGGATGTTTTTTGATAACACACTTTAATCCATGACTGATAGAGAAGATAAAAGGTCTCTTCTATAGATTCAACAAATAATGTTTAGTGTCAAAGAAACTTGGAATTGCTACAAAGAAAGGTTAATAGGATCTATAGAAGTAGCTTTGGTAGAACTGAAAAGCAAGACAGTCGGGGATCTTGATGTGATGGTCGCTAGAACTGGAGAACAGAAGACTAATGGGAGCTTAGGTGGAAACTTAACTAAGCTAGAGTTAATTTTAAATAGTAATGTTTTGTCTTTAAAATTTTTAAATGACTTGGTTCTGTAATACATGGTGAATTAAGTGGAGATTCCAGTGGATTCTGTTTGTCAACTTCTAATTTGTCTTTGTCCTATCCTTCTGTGATAGATGTTCATTGTAAACGTTCTTTTGATGATCTTTTTCCTGTTAAGCTGCTCATGAGTGGAATCTATTACCTTCTGATATGAAATCATTATCCAATCAACATGATTTTTCAAAGAGTATTGAAAACTCATCTATTTAAGAAGTATTTGTATATAGGGGTCAATAATTCCATTTTTAGTTGTTTTCTTTTGTTTATTTTTATTTTATGAAAGGTAGTATGTTTATAACTTAAAAATTTCATAAATAAGAATTAGAGCTCTTGCATCTTTTGAAGGTTTTAATATCATAACATGTAATCTTGTTTTTGCATCCTAGTTTTTATATATAAAGTGCTGGATGTAACAGAATCATATGTACTCTTCTTTGAATTTGCTTGAACAAGAACAGAATATAAGACTTTTAAATTAAGTTACATTAAATTCTAAATAATGTTCTATGTGCCCGATTCTGAGACACGGGTTGTTCTCCCCACACATTCTGAGCAGTAGGATGGGGAGAGCCGGGAAGAGGCAGGATCTGGGTGGAATGGGGGCTGGCCAGCCCAGTAGGATGTACAGGGCCGATTCAGTTCACAGCCCTGTACTTTCTGCTGGATCAAAGGGGATGTTCTGCTTATTCCACCTTGAAGGTGGAATAAGCAGCACTGACCTGGTGATTGGGCCTGGGGATATGGCCTGGGCTGGCTGCGGGGGAATCCTTGCCACCCGATCCAGGCCCCAGTGGGTCAGCCATGGCCTAATTTGTGGGAGTTGGGTGTGCCTGCAGAGAGCATGTCCTTACAGGCAGCAGGGGCCTGATGGGCTGTCCACGGGCCAATTATGTGCACTCCCATGGTCCAGAATCAGGTTCTAATTAGCCCATCTTCCTCGGGGACGAATGGACTGCCCAGATGTCCCCCTCTCTGAATCGGGCTCCACATGTTTAATACTTTATAACAGGCAGATGATCTTTCTCCACTCCTTTGCATTTTGAGCAAACACATGTTTCCATATCACAAGTGCAGGTACTAGGAGTGAAGGGATTATAGTGGGGTGAACCCCACTTTACTCCGCATTCCCCAGAAGGCTGACATATGAGATGCCTAGGAGTAGTTTGCCAGCAGACCTGTAGCGGAACTCCACACAAATGGGTTTGGGAAGATGAAGCATACTCAGACAAACAGAAAAATATCAGAAAGATGGGCAGAGCTTCTTCACAAACACAAAGTGCAGACTAAGGGACACAGACAATGACACCAGTATAGGACCCTTCAGCCTTAAGATTGCAAGTGCAAAATATGATTTCTGCAGGGGGTTTTTTTCAGGCCATCATGATACTGATTTAGGACTATAATAGAAAAACATGTGAACACCCAAGTAGTCAAGCAAAGTATATTTTTGACGTATTTGTAGATGCTTTAGCTTTCCAGTGCAAAGCTTGTGCTTTTGCAGACCTGACAATAAAATTGAGTACTTTACTTTGGTGGTGCGAGAATTTTATTAATACTGGGCCCTGCATCCTTTATATATGTTGGGGTGTATCCTGCGCCCACAGTGACTAAATATAAGAGGATAAAAATCCCCAACAGGAGAAATAAGAGAGAAGGTAAGAGGAGCCACACAATTAGGGCCCTTGTAGGTCAATAGGAGAAGTTTGAAGTGGATGGAAAAACTCATAGGGAGCCAATGAAGTGACTTGAGAAGAGGTGTTATATGAGTGTAGAGACACTGGTGGAAGATTAGGCATGTAGCTGAATTTTGAATGGATTGAAGGTAAGAGAGATGATTCAGAAGGAGAGCCGTGAGGATCAGATTTCAATAGTCTAAACAAGAGGTGAATAGAGAGTAGATAAGATTATCTTGACAGTGTGTTCAGAAAGAGACAAATGTTGCTGATGCTATAGAGAAACAAATAGGTTTTAGCTCTCTGTTGGATATGTGCAGAGAAAGAGAGAGGAGTCAAATATGACTCTGAGGTTATGAGTTAAAGAAATGGGGAGGATGCTAGTTTATCCACAGAAAAAGGGAAAGGAGGAAAGGGAGAGTTGGGTTTAGGAGAAAATACTCCTTGGTCTTGCTTTTTATTCTTTTTATGGGAAAACAGTATAGTGCAGTTGCAAAAGCCATACCTCTGCTTCTTTTTTCTGTGTCATTTTAATGTTGTTTGTATGGTCAATAAAATTAAATACCAGCACTATACTAAAGCTTGAACAAGTCATATCACCTCATTCTGCGCACACATAATTCTGCAAGATTTTGAACATGATAATATAACATAACATAACATGTTGAGTCAGACCAAAGATCTATCAAATGCAGCATCTGAGTGGCAAAGCCAGGTTACTAGGAAGTACCCAGAAGATCCCAAAGGATAGATCTGTTCCTTGTTACTCACTGCCCGGCCTAAATGATGGTTTTCCAAGCCTGTTGTTGTTGTTGAGTGCCGTCAAGTCGGAGTTGACTCATGGCGACCCTCTGGATAGTTATCCTAAATTGTGTTCGGTCTTGAGTCAGGCGGCTCATTGTTGACAGACTGGTACCAATAGCTGCTGTTATTGTATCGATCCATCTCATTGTTGGGCTTCTTCTTTTGTGCTGACCTTCTATCTTGCCAAGCATGATGTCTTTCTCTAATGATCTCTCTCTTCGCATGATGTGTCCAAAGTATGAAAGTCAAAGTCTTGTCATCTGAGCTTCTAAAGAAAGCTTAGGTTTGATTTCCTCTAGTACCGACTGGTTTGTTCTTCGGGCAGTCCATGGTATACACAGTATTCGCTGCCAGCACCATAATTCAAAGGCATCAATTTTCTTCCTATCTATCTTTTTCACTGTCCAGCTTTCACATCCATATGATGTTATTGAAAATACCATGGCTTGAACAAGTCGAATCTTTGTATGGAGAGAGACATCTCTGCTCTTAAGAATCTTATCTAGGTCTTTCATAGCCATTCTGCCAAGAGTAATGCGTCGTCTGATTTCTTGACTGCTTGTTGCTTCTTTATTGATAGTTGATCCAAGTAGGTTAAAGTTGTTCACGATTTCAATTTCTTCTCCTTCAACGATGAACCTGTTGATTATGCAAGTTGTCATGATCTTTGTCTTCTTTACATTAAGGTGTAGGCCCATTTTGAGACTATTTTCTTTGATTGTGAGAAGCAAATGTTTCAGATCATCTTCACTTTCAGCCAGTAATGTGGTATCATCAGCATAGCGAAGGTTGTTGATGAGTCTTCCACCAATCTTCACACCTCTGTTGTCTTCATACAATCTTGCTTCTCTGAAGATTTGTTCTGCATATAAATTAAACAGGTAGGGGGAAAGTATGCAGCCTTGTCTTACACCTTTGCTTATTTTAAACCATTCTGTTTCTCCTTGTTCCATTCGAACTGCTGCTTCTTGATCAATGTACAGATTGTGCAAGAGTACGATCAGGTGTTCTGGTATACCCATGCTTCTTAATGTGGCCCAGAGTTTCTCATGGTGTACACAGTCAAAAGCCTTGCTATAGTCAATAAAGCACAAATAGATATCCTTTTGGTATTCTTTAGTCTTTTCAAGGATCCATCTCACATCCGCAATGATGTTTCTCGTTCCTCGCCCTTTCCTGAACCCTGCTTACACTTCAGGTAGTTCTTGTTCCAGGTATGGTTGTAGTCTCTTTTGAATAATCTTCAGTATAATCTTGCTGGCATGTGGGATCAGAGTGATTGTGCAATAATTTCCACAGTCAGTTGGATCACCTTTCTTTAGTATTGGTATAAACACAGATCTTTTCCAGTCAGTTGGCCATGATGTTGTCTTCCATATTTCTGGGCAGAGCCTTATAAGTACGGTAACAGCTGCATCAGATTGCTGTAATACTTCTATGGGAATGCTATCAATGCCTGGTGGTTTGTTCTTTGATAAGGCTTTCAATGCTGCTTTAACTTCTTCTTTCATCACCAATGGTTCCCGATCATAAGGTACAGGTTGAAACGGCTGTTGGTCCACTTGATCTTTATCATATAAAAACTCTGTATATTCCTTCCATCTTTTCTTGATCTTCTCAGCATCATTCAACATTGAACCTTGAGCATATTGTAACATTCCAATTCGAGGCTGGAACTTTTTCTTTAACTCTCTTAGCTTTAGGAAAGCCGATCTTGTTCTTTCCAAGCCTACCTTCCTAATAATTACTTATGAATCTTTCCTCTAGGAACTTCTCCAAACCTCTTTTAAGCCCAGTTGTGCTAGATGCCTTGACCATATTCACCAGCAACGAATTCCACAGTTTAATCATACATGGAGTGAAAAAATACTTTCTCCAATATGTTTTAAATCTGTTAGCTGATAGTTTCATAGAGTCTCCCTTAGTCCTAGTATCTGTTTTAAGGGAAAATAAATGTTCCCTATTTATCTGTTCCACCACACTTATGATTTCATAGATCTCTATCGTGTCTCCTCTCAGTCACCCCTTCTCTATCCTGCAGAACTCTAACCTCTTTAGCTTTCTTCTGAAAGGAATCATTCTATACCGTTAATCATTTTTGCCCATTTATGTATCTTTTCTAGTTAGCTTTATCTGTTTTTTAGATGTGGTAATCAGAACTGTACACAGTGCTCAAGGTGCGGTCACAACACAGATCGATAGAGAGGCATTATGGTATTCCTTGTTTCATTTTCATTCAACTATAGTCCATGACACGCAATAGGAATGTGCATTTTCATGTCCTCTCATTTTAGTGAACACCAACCTTTTTAGCAGATAGTAAACTTATGATACACTAAATATTTCAGCGTGCGCTAAACAAAATAGCGCACACTAAAACAAAATAAAGCAAAATGGACTAAAAAGGAAAAAAAAAACTAAAGGAAATGAAAAAGAAATTGAAGCAGTTTTCTGCCTGCATTTCCGTAATGTACAATGTGCTGTGTACATTGAAAGTGTGTTAATAAATAATAATTGTTGTGATGGACTAGTGATCATCTATTTTTGGCTTCCATACTCGAAACCAGAACAGCCTTATTTTTTGCCTCTCTTGCATCGTAGTTTTGTAATCTTTAATTTCTAGGTTGGTCCATACAGGATGTTTTTTATGAATTATGGAATTGTTTTTTGAGGGACAAAACTGTGATTACAGGTTTAATGATGCTTTAAGCAAACAAAATGTAATGACTATCATCTGTGTAAAACAAGGACTTCCTGCAGGGAACTACCAATGAATGTATCCTCACTGCAGGAGGTAGTGAGCTGGCTGTCAGCCGGCGGCAATCTGTGCCATATAGACCTTGCATGTTAACTTAATTATAGCACAGTGCAAGCAGCAGTGAGGCAGTTTGCTTTGAAGAATCACTGGCCAGACTGCCGAGTCATTGCTTTTAAAGTTAATAACCTGCTTCCGGATGGATCCGTCTGTTCTCAGAGAGAGGAATATTCTTATCTAGGAATTTTACATTGTAATGTATGAGATTAAGCACACATGCTACACAAATAGGTATGTAAAGATATACTGTATATGCCCATATGCACATGTAGGGAAACCAAATAATAAATATGTATGCTGTAGGTACAGTACTACAGCTTACCTCCTCTACCAAGTGCTAAAACGATATATCACGGGCATTTCAAACCTGTCCAGGGTACCTCACAGCTAATCAGATTTTGAGGTATCCAAAGTGAATATGCATGAGATAAATTGCATGTATTAGAAATCCAGTATGTGCAAATTTATCTCATGCATATTCATTGTGGATATCCTAAAAATCTGGATGGCTGTCATCATAGATTTGGAAAGCTGTTTCACAAGAGACCCTGCATTAACTCATGCTATAATCTAACATTATACAGCAGTTTGGCTTGCACGGATATCCTTATAATTCTCATAGCTGAGCATCACAGTGTCAGAGTGCTGGGATCAGTCTGAAGAAGTGAAGGTGAATGGTTAGTTTGGGGGAGGAATCTGGTGTGAGGGAGGTGAATGGGGAACAGAAGGCTGGAGTCAGGAATGGAAGGGATAGGATGGGACAAAAGAGAGGGAGAGAGAAGAGGCAGGTAAACTAATCCCCACCAGGGCCGTACCAAACCATAATTGCACCCTGCTATTTTCGCATCCCCCTGCCCCACCCCCTCCCCCTGCATTGCCTTGCCACCACCGCCACTTTTTTGTTTTCTTGGAGGTGATGGTGGCAGCAGCAGAGAGGCACATCCACGTTTGTAGGCACATTGGTTCCTTCTTCCCTTCTCTGATGTAGGTCACATCAGAGGAGGGAGGGACCAGGCGAGCCATGCAAACGCTGAGTTGCGAAGACCTGCATTTGAATGGCTGGCCTGGTTCCTCCCTCTTCTGACACGACCTACATCAAAGAAGGGAAGGAGGGACCCAACCTGCCTAAAGCGGGTCTGCCTCACTGCTGTTGCCACCACCTCTGAGAAAACAAAAAAGAGGCGGTGGCAGCAAGGCGGAGGGGTAGGCTGGGGCTGGCAGCCCGACATACGCCCCTAATCCTTTTGCACCTTGTGCGGCTGCACCGCTCTCTCAGGGCTAGGTATGATGTTGATCCCCATTCCCCTAACTTAAGCCTTTTTAGCACTGTCCTTTGAAGAGATAGAAATATGACGACAGAAAAAGACCACATGGCCTATCTAGTCTGTCCTTCCATATCAACAACTACAACAGTCCCCTTTTTACCTTTAGAGATCCTCTGTGTTTGTCCCATGCTTTTTTGAATTCAGTTACTCTTCTCATCTCTACCACCTCCACTGGGAGGCTATTCCACGGATCCACTACTCTTTCCGTTAAGAAATATTTCCCCATATCACTCCTGAATCTATCTCCCTTCACCCTCATCCCATGTCCCCTCATATCAGAACTTGCTTTCAATTGAAAGAGGCTCTCGCCCTGAACATTTATGCCACGGAGGTATTTAAACATCTCAATCATATCACCTCTATCCTGCCTTTCCTCTAAGGTGTACATATTAAGATCCTTGAGTCTGTCCTCATATGCTTTATAATGAAGACCACTGATCATTTTAGTAGCCACCCTCTGCACCGACTCCATCCTGTTCACATCCTTTTGAAGGTGCGGTCTCCAGAATTGCACACTATACTCCAAATGAGGTCGCACCAAAGACTTATACAGAGGCATTATCACCTCCTTTTTTCTGCTAGCCATTCCTCTCTGTATGCACCCAAGCATCCTTCCAGCTTTTGCCGTCACCTTTTCTACCTGTTTAGCTACTTTAAGATCATCAGACACAACGACGCCTAGGTCCCGCTCTTCTTTAGTGGACAAAAGAACTTCATCCCTTATACTGCTGCAGCCCAAATGCATGACCTTACATTTTTTAACATTAAATCCCAGCTGCCAAATTCTAGACTATTCTTCAAGCTTAGCTAGATCTCTTCTCATGTTATCTACACCTTCCTGGGTGTCTACTCTATTGAAGATTTTGGTATCATCCGCAAAGAGGCAAACCTTACCCGACAGCCATTTCGCTATATCACTAACAAAGATGTTAAAAAGAATCGGATCGAGGACAGATCCCTGGGGCACACCACATCCTTCTCCTCAGAGTGAGCTCCATTTACCTGTACTGTTTGTCGCCTCCCACCCAACCAATTTCTTTCACAAGCAGTAACTTTAGGGTCCATCCCTAGGTTACTCAGTTTGTTTATAAGTCGCCTGTGAGGAACAGTGTCAAAGGCTTTACTGAAATCTAAATACACCACATCTAGGGCTCTCCCTCGGTCCAACTCCCTGGTCACCCAGTCAAAGAAATCAATCAGGTTTATCTGACAAGACCTGCCTCTGGTGAATCCATGCTGCCTCGGATCCTGTAATCTGCTAGACTCCAGAAACCTCACTATTTTCTCTTTCAGCAGCGTTTCCAATAATTTACTCACCACTAAAGTTAAACTAACCGGCCTGTAGTTTTCAACCACATCCTTACTTCCGTTTTTGTGTAAAGGCACCACATGAGCCTTTCTCCAGTCCTTTGGCACTACTCCCGACTCCAACAAGGCATTGAAAAGGTCAGTCAGTGGAGCTGCTAGAACATCCCCAAGTTCCCTCAGTATTCTAGTGTGTATCCCATCTGGTCCCATTGCTTTGTCTACTTTAAGTTGAGCTAGTTTCTCATGAACACAGTCTTCTGAAAATTGTTCAAGATGTCCCTCGCTTCTGTTCCTGTTTGTGGGTATTTTCTGAGGTCCTGCTCCTGATTCTTCATCTGTGAACACAGAACAGAAATATTTGTTAAGCAAGTCCGCTTTATCCTTATCAGCTTCTATATATTCCTCCCCTGCACTCTTGAGTCTGACAATACCACTTTTGCCCTTCCTCTTCTCACTAACATATCTGAAAAATGTCTTATCCCCCCATTTTATTGCATTGGCTATTTCCTCCTCTTTTGAATCTTTGCCTTCCTGACTACTTTGCTAGCCTCTCTAAGTTTTTCCAAATACAGATGCCTGTCTTCCTCTCTCTGTGATCTCTTGTATTTCATGAAGGCCTCCCTCTTTTTCTTCACTTTTTCTGCTACTTCTTTCGAAAGCCATAGCGGTTTCCTTTTCCTTTTACCTTTATTTACCATTTTAATAAAAAGGTTGGTTGCCCTTAAAATATCCCCTTTCAGTTTTGCCCATTGTTTTTCTACATCTCTCAACTATTCCCATCCCACTAACGATTCCCTGAAGTATTGGCCCATCTTGGCAAAGTTAGTCTTCCTAAAGTCTAAGATCCTCACCTTTGAATGGATTCTAACAGCCCTAGTCCTAATACTGAACCACACCGTCTGGTGATCACTGGATGCAAAATGATCTCCCACTACAACATCAGAAACACTTTCACCATTGGTAAGCACCAAGTCCAGTATGGCCCCTTCACGTGTGGGGTCTGTTACCAATTGCCTGAATAGTTCTTCCTGTAGAGAATCCAGGAACTCCTTATTTCTAGATGATACTGCAGCAGGAATGTGCCAATCAAAAATCTGGAACATTGAAATCTCCTATCTGTAGCACTTCCCCTTTTCTAGCAATGCTGCATATGTCTTCAATTAACTCTCTGTCCACCTCTTCCTCTTGTGAGGGAGGTCTAGAACAATGAGCATTTGTGCATATCCACAGCAGAATGGCTAAGCTACTGAAGAGGGCTTTAAACTAGATTCATTGGGGATGGGTGAAGAAAGCCCCCAGGTAAGTGAAACATTAAATATCTCTGTAGAAATTGGTAAAAGGGGCAACATCTCAAAAGTGGTGTATAGAAATGCCCATAGCATGAGAAATAAGATACCAGATGTTGAGGTTTAAATGGAAGAGGCTGACTTGGATTTAGTGGTGGTAATAGAGACATGGTTCATGGACAACCATGACTGGGATGTAATTATACCAGGCTATACGAAGTGTTTCTGATGTCATCGTGGGAGATCATCTTGTATCTAGTGATCACCAGATGATATGGTTCAGTATTAGGAATAGGGTTGATAAGATCCATTCAAAAGTGAGGGTCTTTGACTTTAGGAACACTAACTTTGCCAAGATGAGACATATCTCAAGGAGTGGTTAGCAGGATGGAAACAGCTGGGGGATATAGAAAAGCAATGGACAAAACTGAAAAGGAATATTTTAAGGGCAGCAAATCTTTTTGTTAGAAAGGTAAATACATATTAAAGGAAAATGAGGCCACTGTTGTTCTCAAAAGAAGTAGACAAAAAGGTGAAAAACAAGAGGGTGGCCTTCTTAAAATGCAAGAGATCACAGAGAGGAAGACAATCATCTATATTTGGAAAAACTTAGAGAAGGTAGGAAAGTAGTCAGGAAAGCAAAGATGCAAAAAAGAAGAAATAGCCAATGCAATAAAATGCGGGGATAAGACATTTTTCAGATATGTTAGTGAGAGGAGGAAGTGCAAAAGTGGTATTGTCAGACTGAAGGGTGAAGGGGAGGAATATGTTTAAGCTGACTAGGATAAAGCGGAGTTGCTTAACAAATATTTCTGTTCTGTGTTCACAGATGAAGGGCCAGGAGTAGAATCTCAGAAAACACCCACAAATAGGAACAGAAGTGATGGGGATCTTGAACAATTATTGAAAGACTGTTTGTGAGGAATTAGTCAAACTAAAAGCAGATAAAGTGATGGGACCAGGTGGGATACATCTGAGAATACTGAAGGAACATGGGGACATTCTAGTGGCTCCAATTAACTTTTCAATATTTCTTTAGTGTTGGAAGTGGTCCCTAGAAGGCTGGACAAAGGCACATGTGGTACCTTTACACAAAAGCAGGATGAGGTTGATAATTACAGGCCGGTTAGTGTAACCTCTGTGGTGAGTAAATTATTGGAAACACTGCTAAATGAGAGAATAGTGAAGTTTCTGGAGTCCAATGGATTGCAGAATTCAAGGCAGCATGGGTTTACCAGAGGCAGGACTTATCAGACAAATCTGATTGATTTCTGTGACTGGGTGACCAGGAAGTTGAATCGAGGGAGAGCCCTAGATGTGGTATACTTAGATTTCAGTAAAGCTTTTGAATCTGTTCCAAACAGGCGACTGATAAATAAATTGAGCACACTAGGAATGGATCTTGAGGTGACTGGGTTAGAAATTGGTTGAGTAGGAGGTGACAAAGGGTACAGGTAAATGGAGCTCATCCTAAGGAGAAGGAGGTTACCAGTGGTGTGCTGCAGGGGTCTGTCCATGGTCTAATTCTTTTTAACATCTTTGTTAGTGATATTGCGGAAGGACTGTTGGGTAAAGTTTGTTTGTTTGTTTGTTTATTTATTTATTTAACAATATTTATATACCAGTTTTTCCTTACATCAAGGTGGTTTACATTGAACTCAGTTGTAAAACATTATAACAATTCAATTTATATTCAACTCTGTAACTTGTATACATTGTAACATTGTCTGGGAAGGGATGTACATGGGGTGGAAACACAATCTTTAACCTTTGATTCTTAATTTATTTACATAGGGGAATCTCAAACAATCTTTAACAGTTTGAATCTTGATTTATTTACAAGTATGATCTATTTACTATTTAGGGGTGATTCTCTGGGTTTATGAGGTATTGTTCCTTATTCATTTTCTGGTGCCTGAGTGGAGGGAGTGTTTGTATTATTCTCTGTGATATTGCCAAAGTGTTCAATATACAGGAATGTCTTCAACTTTTTCCTGTAGTCTTTGGTGTCTTTCGTGGTTCTGATATCCTCAGGGAGGACATTTCATAAACTTGATGCATACAATGATAAAGCCCTGTCAGAGGTGTCTTCCTTGTTTTGGAGAATTCAGCTGGAATAGCTAGTATGTTTCTGCTGTTTGTTCTCGATGCGCGGTTTTCAGGATGTTTTGCTATTAGTTTTTGAAGTGACTCAGCTGATTCATTCTGCAGTATTTTGAATATGTTTCTTGTTGTCTTGAATCTTGAACGACTCTTTATTGGAAGCCAGTGTAGCTGAGCCAACATTGGGGTTAGGCTTTCTTGTTTGTTCCTGTGAGAATGTGGGCTGCAGTGTTTTGTACCATCTGAAGCGAGTGGATGGTGATAGCTGGTAGGCCTTGGTGCAGTGAATTGCAAAAGTCAAGAAGTGGTATGATTATTGCTTGTAAGACTGAAGTTGTTATGGCTTGTTGTTGTTAAGTGCCATCGAGTCGGTGTCGACTCATGGTGACTCTCTAGATAGTTGTCCTAAACTATGTTAGATCTTCAGTCAGGTGGCTCATTGTTGACAGACTGATACTTGTAGCTGCTGATCTCCAGGAACAAGCAGGAATGAGTCTTCACATATGGGTACGTCGGTACCGACGGAGCCTGCACGGGAATGCTGCCCAGCTTTCAATTAGAAAGCTTTTGGCAGTATCCCTCGCGCCTGCGCAGTGACTTCCCGCCTTCTCCACAGCCTCTCTTCAGTTTTCGTTTTTCCGCGGAGCCGGCAGGATGTCCTCCTGTCACCGCAGAAACATTTCTCTTTAATTGCTTTAATTATTTAAATTTTTTGTTTTCTTGTGGTCGCGGCTGTTTCTCCCGCTACCACTGGTACCGCCGGTGGTTTTTAGGCTAAAATCTGTAAAACTTTTCTTCAGTTTTTTTTGCCTTAACTCTTAGGCCTACTAGGCCTTTCTCATTATGGAGCCTTCTTTTCCTAAAAAGTGCCTCCGCTGTGGAAACACCTGTTTCTTTTTAGACATCAACTGTGTGGGTCCTGACCCTTTTTCCCCTGACTTGTCAGTAGATAATTTTGTGAGACAACCTTCAGTATTTAGAGTTTCCCTCGATACCGTTTTTTCTTCGGCATTGAGGGTACCCGGTTTCTCTACTTCACAGGATCAGGTAACCCCAAAACAGTCTGTTAAGAATAGCCAATGCTTGGGTGGTATGTCCCATGCCCAGCATGGTGACGGCTCCGGCCTTACCCTCAAGAACCCATTGGCATTACCCCTGTGGGAGTCTTCGGGATCCAAAGCGTTAAAGGGGTTTCAGGATGTTCCTGGGGCTCACCCCTCACAGAACATACCTGAGCCATGCGCGGAGGTGGTATCCGCTTCGAGCGGTACCGAGCCTCCGGCATCGGCACCGGTGTCGAGCACTCCACTCTTCACCAGGGATCGTCATCGGGCGTCCTCGGTACCTTCGGGACCGATCGATACGCACCGCATTGACTTCCCTCAGCCATGCTTCGGGACGGTACCGACGTCGATCGGTTCCGATACCCTAGCATCGGCATCGACATGGACCTCGGTACCATCGATATCGATCGATGTCACCCAGGCTGCCTTAGTGGTATCGGCATCGCCGATACTACCACTGGCGTCGGAACTGTCGAGACATGCATCGCTAGTCTCGCTCTCTTCGATGTCGAGTCTTGAGTCAATATCGAGTCTCGAGGACTGCGTCCCGACGCGTCCCGGAACCGACTCCGGTCGTTTCCCCATAGGTAGTTCCGAAGATCTTAGCCATAACTCCCTCATGATCTCGGTACCACCACAGCAGTTCCCGATGACTACTTCACCTGCTAGTCCTTTATCACTAGCAAGGTTGTTGCCTGTTCTTGCACCGCTGCCTAGTTTGGAACCGATACCTGGCATTGCTGCAGTACCTTGTACGTCCTCTGATACTCAGGCTCTTTCTTTAGCCTCACCAGGAATACTTCCCATAGGAGATCAGTCTTTTCAGACTTTTCTCCTGGATATGGCAACCTTTCTTAATATTTCTATCCCTGGTTGTGATCCTACACATGGCTCACCGGCACAAAAGCAACAAATACAGTTTCCTTTACATCCTGCTCTGCAGGATCTCCTTCTTAGGGTATGGAAATCACCCTTACGACTTCCTCAAGTTTCTAATGATGTTGAGGTTAGGTACCGTGTACCACCCTCTCCAGGGTTCCAAAAACCTCAACTTTCTCATCGTTCCCTGGTAGTGGAATCAGCACTGAGGAAGGTTAAGAGCAAGAAGAAGCATTCTTCTTTTCCACCAGGTCGTTCTTCAAGAACACTTGATGCTTTTGGCCGTCAAGCCTTCCAAAACTCTATGTTTATTTATTATACCGCTACTTCCAGCGATCTGATTACAGATTGGAAATTGTCAAATCATGACAGGAAATTTTTGAGTTATAAACACATTGATTAGACAGGAAAGCACAGCACACAGAGAACTATTTTACAGGGAACATGGGCTATGGAGGGTTAAGTGGCTTGCCCAAGACCACAAGGAGCACCTGTGGGACTAGAAACCCCAGTCCTTCTGGCCCAAGGTTGCTGTCCTCCAGTGGGATTTGAACCCCTGACCTTCTGGCCCAAAGTACCTTGCTCACTCCACTAGGCCACTCCTCCACTCCACGTTGGCTTCCAGAGTTCTCTCATATATTTTTCACATGAGTCTAACACTCCAGGAAGTCACAGAGAAATTGTCTCTTTTGACCCCTTTTTTACCAGAGCCCAAGGCTACTGATTATACCTTGCTCATCAATCACAGCCGGAATATATCCTGGTTTCTGTCTCATGCTTCTATAGATTCTTTTGAGTCCATTAGCAGATCCTCTGCTATTGCCATTGCAGCACGTCGCAGAGCCTGGCTTGAGGCTTCAGACTTGAGCAAATGGGCACAAACTATACTAGCTCATTCTCCTTGTACAGGAGAAGGTCTTTTTAATAAGGAGGCTTTACGTCAGGTTGCTCAATGCTCCCCTGACTCTTCTTCCACTAGAAACCATTCTAAGGCACCTCCTTCTTCAAATAGTAGGAAATGTCCTACCAAACCTTCTTTTCCTAAGAAAAGGAAGTTTCATTCCTCTCCTGCCCATCATTCGGCTGTACCTAAACAAGGGACGCCTCAGCCTAGTCTGAAGTCCTCCAGTTCTGGCCAGTCTCAACATCCCCAGCAACCATAGGTGCCTGGAATTGTAACTTACATATTTAAAGATTATTCACTGTGCTTTTCTTTTTCAGTGTACTAACCTGTCAAAAAAAAAAATTATTTTGTTCAGGTACTACACACTCCAGAAGAGCAGTTGCAACTATCACCTGATAGTTTCTTTCCCATCTGAACATTTTTCCTTCAGTTGACTTACCCCATGGGTACGTCCCCTCCAACTACTTGAGGACTACCATACGGAACTACTTCTCTGGTCGTTCCCCAGACAGTGAGAAGAGATATCCCCTCTCTTTTCTTGTCTGTTTTCTTTATTCAGCACAGGACACTCTCTCTGCTGTTTCTGTCAACAGCCCTGCCTGCAGGAGTTGTAGTAATTGTATTACTGGGACTTTTCCAAGTTCCAGTCCCTTGTTAACAATTTTTTTGTCTAGCCTCAGTAGTGATTCCAAACTATCTTGGATCCTCCTACTGGTTAGGCTTTCTCACATTCTTCTAACCATCTCCTTTTCTAGGATATGGCAACATAACTGATTTTCAGTCAGTTTCTCTCATAGCTCTCCTGCACAATGCTCTCTGCAGTCTTCAGAGAAGCTTTCTACTATGAGGGCTTTGCTATAGAGCATTGTACTTGTCTCTGAAGTTCCTCTATTATTAGAGAGAAACTTCTCAACCCTTCCTATGCCTGTGAGGGTTCTCCACACCCCCTCTAACCTGGGGTGTTCACACGAGATAGCAGTTCTTCTGCGTGAAAATCCAAGGCATCTACCATGTCAGTGTTCTGTAGAACTCCCTGCCTTGTTCCCTACAGATTCATATCTTCATCTGTTCTCACGCAAACATCACGGTTATCTCACTGGGTTGCTTTCCTGCATCCCTCAACCCACGAAAATAGATTCTCTATGCATATCCCAAGTGGGCTCACCCTCTCGCAGAACGCAGATTCTTTTTCATTTACATTCCCCATGTACAATTATGGGGCTGGGTGGTAGACATGTATCTCATTCTGTTGTCTTGTATGTAGCATCTCCACATATGTCTACATACTTATATCATTTCTCTGGTGGTGCTAAACCATGCCCCACAAATTTCCATATATCTAGGTGTATCATCTATATATATATATATATATATATATATATATATATATATATATTTGATAAATTTCACCACCCATATCCTAATATACAACTCTGGACATATGTATATTTATCTCTCTATATATATCTATGAATATATACATATCTATTCCAGCCACATATATATATATATATCTCCCTATATGTATGTGTTTGATGGGGGGCTTCTTAAGGGTTGGTCAATCTTATTCACTATCACCCTTACTGTCTATACTACATGATTTACCTCTTAGAGGTTTTAGACAAATTGTTGCCCCACGTCCCATACCAAATTATGATACAGGACCTGTTCAGCACCAACAACCACTTTGGTGCTAACATCTTCTATTTTTTCTTTATGTCCTTGAAGCATCCAGCTTCAATATTTTTCCTATCTCTCGCCAGCTAGGAAAAACAGTGTACATCTTTATCTTCAAGTACACAACTGTTTTCCGTAGGAATAGGGGTTTTCCATCCCCCCTTTCCTGCCAGGACTGGGCTAGTTCTTCAACTCCGTCAGTCTTCTTCCTTTAGTCCTCAATGTTCATGATGCCTAAAGGACTTTTCAGCTTTTCCCATAAAGCTTTCCATTGAAGACCAGTTGACACCTGGATCATCTACTCCTACCCAGTTGACACCTGGATCATCTACTACCACCAGGTCTGGACCTTCATCCTCACTGCTGAGAGGTCACCTTGAAGATTCTGCTACTGCTTATCCAGTAGACTCCATCATGCTTTCTACTTCCTACAATACAGTAGGTAAGCTGCATATTTTAAGTGTACATTAAATGTCTTTTAATGCTACTCATTATGTCTACCAAGGACTCCTGTAGTTTGTACAACCCTCTAGTCCTTGGCTATGCTGTTCTTTCCTCACAGCTCCTTTATTGTCAACTCCTACCCTCCATCCCACATTGGATGCCGGGGATTCCTGGAGTCAAAATGCACCCCTGATACAGGCACTTGCATTTTTATGGGATCTCCCCCTGGCATCTCCAGCTAGGGAGTCCCCATATGTGAAGACTCATTCCTGCTTGTTCCTGGAGATAGCACAGTTACTTACCTGTAACAGGTGATCTCTGGGAACAGCAGGAATTAGTCTTCACAACCCTCCCACCTCCCCTAGGAGTTGCATCTTTTTTATTTTTTCCCTTTTCTCTCCTCGCCTTTGTCTCAGCTCTGAAACTCAACTGAAGAGAGGCTGTGGAGAAGGCGGGAAGTCACTGTGCAGGTGCAAGGGATGCTGCCAAAAGCTTTCTAATTGAAAGCTGGGCAGCATTCCCGTGCAGGCTCCGTCGGTACCGACGTACCCATATGTGAAGACTAATTCCTGCTGTTCCCAGAGATCCCCTGTTACAGGTAAGTAACTGTGCTTTATTGTATTGATCCATCTCATTGCTGGACTTCCTCTTTTACGTTGACTTTCTATCTTGCCAAGCATTATGTCTTTCTCTAATGATCTCTCTCTCTTCGCGTGATGTGTCCAAAGTCGAAGACTTGTCATCTGAGCTTCTAAAGAAAGCTTAGGTTTGATCTCCTCTAGAACTGACTGGTTTGTTCTTTGGGCAGTCCATGGTATATGCAGTATTTGCCTCCAGCACCATAATTCAGAGGCCTCAATTTTCTTTCTGTCTATCTTTTTCACTGTCCAGCTTTCACATCCATATGATGTTGTTGAAAATGCCATTGCTTGAATGAGTCAAATCTTTGTATGGAGAGAGACATTTCTGCTCTTGAGAATCTTGTCTTGGTCTTTCATAGCTATTCTGCCAAGAGCAATGTGTTGTCGGATTTCTTGACTGCTTGTTGCTTCTTTATTGATCCAAGTAGGTTAAAGCTGTCCACGATTTCAATTTCTTCTCCTTCAATGATGAACTTATTGATTTTGCCAGTTGTCATGATCTTTGTCTTCTTTACATTAAGGTGCAGGCACATTTTAAGACTGTTTCTTGATTGTGAGAAGCAAATGTTTCAGATCATCTTCAATTTCTTGTCATACACCTTTGTTTATTTTAAACCATTCTGTTTCTTCTTGTTCCAGTCAAACTGTTCCTTCTTGATTAATATATAGATTATGCAAGAGAACGATCAGATGTTCTGGTATACCCATGGTTCTTAGTGTGGCCAAGAGTTTCTCATGGTTTACACAGTCAAAAGCCTTTCTGTAGTCAATAAAACACAAATAGATATTCTTTTGGTATTCTTTAGTCTTTTCAAGGATCCATCTCACAACCACTATGATATCTTTCGTTCCTCGCCCTTTCCTGAACCCTCCTTGCACTTCAGGTAGTTCTTGTTCCAGGTATGGTTGTAGTGTCTGTTGAATAATCTTGAGTAGAAACTTGCTGGCATGTGGGATCAGAACGATTGTGCAATAATATTCACAGTCAGTTGGATCAACTTTCTTTAGTATTGGTATAAACACAGATCTTTTCCAGTCAGTTGGTCATGATGTTATCTTCCAAATTTCTTGGCAGAGCCTTGTAAGTATGGTAACAGCTGCATCAGATTGTTGTAATACTTGCATGGGAATGCCATAAATGCCCGGTGCTTTGTTCTTTGATAAGGCTTTCAATGCTGCTTCAACGCCTTCTTTCATCACCAATGGTTCTGGATCATAAGGTACAGGTTGAAATGGCTGTTGTTCCACTTGATCTTTATCATATAAAAACTCTGTATATTCTTTCCACCTTTTCTTGATCTTCTCAGCATCTTTCAACATAGAACCTTGAGCATCTTGTAACATTCCAATTCAAGGCTGGAATTTTTTAAATCTCGTTGCTTTAGGAAAGTCGATCTTGTTCTTCCTCTAATAGTTTCTGCTTCTATTTCCTTGCATGTGTCATTGTAGTACTTTTCCTTGTCCTGTCTTGCTGCACGTTGTAAATCTCTGAGTTCTGCGATTGTCTTTCTTTCTCCGCTGGCTTTAGCTTCTCTGTCTTTCTGGACAATTTTAAGAGTTTCTTCTGTCATCCATTTTGGCTGTTTTTGCTTCTTCACCTTTTGTAGAGACTTCTCACTTTCTTCTAACACAGCCTTCTTAATGTTATTCCATAACTCTTTTGGAGTTCTGTCATTTGTATGTAAAGCAGCAAATTGATTTTGCAGGCAGTCTTTAAATTCCATGTGGTATATTCTCAAAGTCATACTTTGCTACATTCATGAGTGGCTTGCTCTTTTTCAGCTTTAGGTTGAGTTTGCATACTAGTAGTTGGTGATCTGTACCACAGTCAGCTCCAGGTTTTGTCTTTGTTGATGTTGTAGAGCTTTTCCATCGTTGACTTCCACAGATGTAGTCAATTTGATTTTTGTACAATCCATTGGGTGAAGTCTATGTGTACAGTTACCACTTGCATTGCTGGAAGAAGGTGTTTGAGATGAATAGATCGTTGGTCTTGCAGAATTCTATGAGTCTTTCTCCAGCTTCATTTCTGTTGCGAAGTCCATATTTTCCAACCATTTTGCCTTCTTCTTTGTTGACAACGTTTGTGTTCCAGTCACCCATGACTATCAGGATATCCTGTTTGCATGTTCTGTCAATTTCAGCTTGTACTTGTTCATAGAACTCATCAATTTCATCCTCTTCTGCAGCTGTTGTTGGGGCATATACTTGAATTATAGTTGTGTTGATAGGCATTCCTCATAGGCGAACAGAGATTAAGCATTCACTGACTGCATTGTATTTCATTACAGTTCGTGCAAGCTGCTTCTTTATAATAAATGCAACACCATTTCTTCTTTGTCTTTCATTTCTTGCATAGTAGATTATGTGATCATCTGATGCAAAGTGCCCTATGCCAGTCCAACAGATCAAGTCGTACACATTCCATTTCATTCTTGACCACCTCCAACTTCCCCTGGTTCATGCTTTGTATGTTCCATGTCCCAATATGTACAACATTTTTGCAGCTTCTGACTTTCATTTCATGCACAGCTACATCAGCGGTCAGTATCTGAATTCAAAAAGGTATGGGACAAACACAGAGGATCTCTAAAGGAAAAAAGAGGGCTCTTGTAGTTGTTGATATGGAAGGACAGACTAGATAGGCCATGTGGTCTTTTTCTGTCTTCATATTTCTATGTTTCTATGTTTCTAGACGTCCTGAGGGCTTTGATCTAACCAAATCATAAATGCTGGCTTTACTCTGAAAAATCTTCAGCTCCTCCCCAGTAGCTAGTTGAGCGCCTTCCGACCTGGGGTTCTCATCTTCAAGCACTATAGTGCAAATTGTTTTGTTGTGACTATCCATTGGGTTTTTATGGCAAGATATAGAAGTAGATTGCCAGGCCTTTCCTCCGTACAGTTTAAGTTTAGTGTTGTTGCCGTTGTCACAGAAATGTGATCCTCCACCATGAACACTGTCCCATTCTGCTGCTGCCCAGATGGGTGGTTTGTCTTGGTCTGGCACCTCAGCTGAGACCTGTCCATCTTGGGAGACCCTGCCAGTAGATAAATTACCGATAGCTTAGCACTCAGCATCGCTGATGCACGACAAGCTGCAAACCAAGTGAGAGCGTTATGGCTTAGGAGGGGCTTTAGTTTCTGGATGGTTTTTAGTTTATAGTATGCATTCTGTGTTGTTCTGTTGGTATGTGCTTGTAGGTTTAGGTTCTGATCGAGGATAACTCTTTCACATCGCCTTTGACAGCTAGTTGTCTGTCATCTAGGGCTGTGGTGTGAGGAGGAGTGACTCTCTTGTTCCTTGTTATTGTGAGTGCTTCTGTTTTGTTATAGTTTATACTGAGATTGTGGGTGCTGAGCCATCCTGAAACTTCGGTGAGGCATTCAGTTATTGTTGTGTATTCTGGGGTTTCAGTGTCAAAGGATGTGTACAGCATGATATCGTCAGCATACATTTTATAGTGGATGTTATATTTCCATATGACCTCACAAACTGGTTGAATATTTAAGTTAACATAGTAGAGTTGATATAGCTGACTCTTGTGGGACTCCTTGCTTTAATGTGAAGGGAGAGGATGTTTCTCTTCCACATCTAACGTACTGTTGTCTGTCTTGTTTGCATCTTTGAGGATGATACTAAAATATGCAATAGAGTAGTTACCCAGGAAGGCGTAGATAACATGAGGAGGAATCTAACTAAAATTGAAGAATAGTCAATTTGGCAGCTGAGATTTAATGCTAAAAAATGCATGGTTATGCTGCTTGTCTGCAAAAATGCAAGGGGGCAGTACAGCATAGGGGACAAAGTAATTCTGTCCACTAAAGAAGAGCGGGACTTGGGCTCCATTGTTTCTGATGAGCTTAAAATGGCCAAACAGGTAGAAAAGATGACGGTGAAAGCCAGAAGGATACTTGTCTGCATAGGGAGAGGAATGGCCACAGAAAAAAAGGAAGTGATAGTGTCTCTGTATAAATCTCTGACCTCATTTGAAGTATTGTGTGCAGTTCTGGAGACCACGCCTTCTAAAGGATATAAACAGGATGGAGTTGGTGCAGAGAGTGGCTACTAAAATGGTTAGCGTCTTTGTTATAAAGCATATGGAGATAGACTTCAAGATCTTAATGGGCCCGATTCAGATCGGGCCTGTCTGGCCCTTCCGGATGTCGAAAATCTGGATGGGCCAGATTTGCACCTGATTCTGCACCCACGGAAGCTAGATGTTTCTGCGGGAGCAGAATTGGGTGCAAAGGGCCTGGTCGGGCAGGATGTGCCCCGATTCTGTCCCACTGCATGTTTGACTCCCTCCCTGTACAACCCTCACAATGCTCCTGCATGGAGCCCTGGTGCCGTGGCGTCCCATCACCATAGCACCAAAACACCATGCAGGAGCCCCGATTTCCTGCATATGTTCCCTGCCACCTGACCCCTAGAGGGGCCTGCCAAGGCTGGAATTGAGCTGCGGAGAACCTCCTTCTGCCACTTTCCTGGTTTGAGGGGTCCTCTGCTGCTGGTCTGCACCCTAAGGGGGACTTAACACCTCAACCCTGGACATACAGGGCCATGACCGGAATCGACCCTGTACGTCCGGGGTCATGGTCTGCCTCTGCCTTGCCCATGCTTCTCCTCCAGCCCTCCCCCTCCCGCCCCATCCAGAGCTCCCCATACATCTCTGTACTTGTGAGGTGCTTTGGGTTGGGAATCTGCCTCTGGCATTTAGCAGGGATGTAAGTCCATACCAGATGTCCATGTCTGCTAAATGCTGCTCAGAATAACCCCCAATGTGTATACATTAGAGGAAAGGCGGGACAGAGGAGATATGATAGAGACATTTAAATACCTCCATGGCATAAATGCACAAGAGGAAAGCCTCTTTTGATTGAAAGTAAGCTCTGCTATGAGGGAACATAGAGTGAGGGTGAAAGGGGGTAGACTCCGGAGTAATATGTGGAAATATTTCTTTATGGAAAGAGTAGTAGATGCGTGGAATAGTCTCCCAGTAGAGTTAGTAGAGATGAGGAGAGTATCTGAATTCAAAAAAGCATGGCACAAACACAGAAGATCTCTAAAAGAAAAAAAAGTGGACTATTGTAGTTCATATGGAAGGGCAGAAGAGATAGGCCATTTGGTCTTTCTGCTGTCATGTTTCTATGTTTCTGTATAGATCTTTTTGGTCTATCAATTTTCATGGACCCTTTTCTGTATTTTTCCGGCTTTTCCTTATGCTTTACACTGTTCTAAGGGCCCACACCATGATTCCTAAATAAGATAAGTTTCCACACTTCCAGTGAAAGTATTTATAGTTAGTTATAATTATGTGGATCAGGTCTGACTGCTTAAAATGTAATAGCTCACCAGCAGGTATGCAACAGTTAGAACAATCTTGCTTTTGTTTCTGCTTCAGTACAGAAAGTATGGTTACTGCTATGATCAACATTATTCACACTACCCTGAACCTTGCATTGCTTATTTCTCTTGACCTTACATCTGCTTTCGATCTTCTGGGTCACCCCCCTTTTACTTAAAAGATTAGCGGACTTGCGCATCACAGGGACAGCCCTCTGCTGATTTACCTCGTTTCTCACTGACAAAAGTTTTTTGGTTTAGTTTAATTGTTCAGTTTCATCCAGTTACACATTAGAGCATGCATGGTGTGCCTCAAGGAGCTATTGTTTCACCTCCCCTCTTTAATCTTTTCGTCAGCCCTCTGGCCACCTTGATCCATTTCTTTGGTATAAATTTCTATCTGCATGTGGATGATATTCAGTAAATTTATCCAGTTACCTTATGTAATCCAGATCTAACTTCACTTAACAATTGTTTTCATGATATAGTTCTCTGGATGAATTCTCATAAACTCAAACTTAAATGCATTGAAATCACAAGCAACGTGGATTATAGACCGAGACACTTGCTCCCTAGACCTCAGGTCCCACGTTCACTCTAACTGACTCTCAAGGTTCTTGGATGTACTTTTGATCCTACATTTCATTTAGTCTACAGATCTCTTCCACTGTCATCCTGTTTTCTTTTATCTTCACCAGCTCCTGTCTCTGCTGTCTCCTATCTTAAAGCTCTAGAAGCTATTTTATGTTATGTTTTTGCATATTTTATATTTTTTATTTGTTTTAATATTATTTTACTTATAATTTCTCTTATATTTTGAGCCAAAATATAAACCACTTTGATATATTATGAAGAGCAGTCAAACAAATAAGAAATAAAATAAATAAACCCATCACATCTCTATTCAACCTATTCATTGATCTCTCACAAGCAGACGCCACTGACAAAAGTTCTGATGGCATTCTGGTACAGCAAAAAAACAGTAACAAAAAATGCCATTTGGAACAAAGCACTAATCTCAATTTTCAGGAAAGGGTGAGGCATGAGAGACATCATCACAGATGTGAGATGGATCCTTGAAAAGAAAAATGAATACCAAAGTGATATCGGTGTGTTTTATTGACTACAGCAAAACCTTTGACTGTAAATCATGAGAAACTCTGGTCCACATGAAAAAGCATGGGTATACCAGAACACCTGATAGTTCTCATGCACAACCTTTACATTGATCAAGAAGCAACAGTTCAAATGGAACAAGATGAAAAAGAATGGTTTAAAATCAGCAAAGGTATGCGACAAGGAGATATACTTTCCCCCTACCTATTTAATTTATATGCAGAACAAATCATCAGAGAAGCAGGACTATGAAGACTATTACTACTGCTACTAGTGATCATTTATTATAGCGCTACAAGACATATGCAGTGCTTTACAGACACATGTAAAGATGGTCCCTGCTCATCAGAGCTTACATCTAATCAAGACAGACAATACAATAGATAAGAATAAGAGTATAATAGGGAAAGTTAAGGAGATACAAGGAAAACAATGGATTGGGATCCAAAGGCAGCCTCAAAAAGGTAAGCCTTTAGCATGGATTTGAAAAGGTGGAAAGATGAAGCCTAATGTATAGATTTGGATATGAAGATTGGTGGAAGACTTATCAACAGCCTTCACTATGCTGATGATACGAGCCAGTAGCACATTACTAGCTGAAAATGAAGACAACTGATGCAGCCCTGCAAGCCGTCTGAGCCCAATTCCCTCTCCGGCTTCCCCCATACGTCTTGAGTATCAGGACGGGGAGAGCCGGCGGGGGTGGGATTGGGGAGGAGTGGGGGTGGGATTGGGGAGGTGTGGGGGCGGGCCAGCCCAGCAGGACGTACAGAGCTGATTCAGGTCACAGCCTTGTATATTTTTGCCGGGCCCATGGGGACGTGTTGCTTATTCTACTTCAAAGATGGAATAAGCAGCACAAAACCGCCAATCGGGCCCAGGGATCCTCCCTCCTGCTGCCCAATCCAGGCCATGGCAGGATAGCAGTAGGTCGGACAGTGGGGAAAAGGGGGACCAAAGTCATGGGAGTTGGGGACGCCTGCGGGAAGGACATCCCTGCAGGTGGCACGGGTAAGCTGGGCCATCCTTGGGCCAGTTTCTAGTTACCACAGGAATGTTTTGTTCCTGAGGTCCAGAATCTGTCCAAATGGGCTCATCTTGCTTGGTGCCATCCGGATGGTCCAGACATGTCCCTACCTGAATCAGGCTCATAGTCTTAAAAAGGGCCTGCACCTTAATGTGAAGAAGACAAACATCCTGACAACTGGCAATATCAGTAAGTTCATCATTGGATAAGAAAAAGAAATAGTGGACAACTTTGACTTGTTTGGATCAATAATGAATAAAGAAATGAAAAGCATTCAAGAAATCTAATGATCCATTGCTCTTGGCAGATATTTATTTTATTTAGTATACATTTGTATACCGCTACTTCCAGCGATCAGCAGTGTTTTTTGATTACAGATTGGAAATTGTCAAATTGTCAAATAGCCTAGTGGTTGGGGCAAGGTACTTCAGGCCGGAAGGTCGGGGGTTCAAATCCCACTAGAGGACAGCAACCTTGGGCTGGAAGGACTGGGGTTTCTAGTCCCACAGGTGCTCCTTGTGGTCTTGGGCAAGCCACTTAACCCTCCATAGCCCATGTTCCCTGTAAAATAGTTTTCTCCAGGTTATAATGCCCTGTTCAATGTAATTTCAGTTTGTTCAATGTAAACCGCGCTGATGCAGAATAGTGCGGTATATAAGAGAATGTAAATAAATAAATCATGACAGGAAATTTTTGAGGTATAAACACATTGATTAGACAGGAAAGCACAGCACACAGAGAACTATTTTACAGGGAACATGGGCTATGGAGGGTTAAGTGGCTTGCCCAAGACCACAAGGAGCACCTGTGGGACTAGAAACCCTAGTCCTTCTGGCCCAAGGTTGCTGTCCTCTAGTGGGATTTGAACCCCTGACCTTCCAGCCTGAAGTACCTTGCCCCAACCACTAGGCTACTCCTCCACTATAGATAGATAGCTATGCAGGACCTAGACAAAATTCTCAAGAGCATTGAGGTATCTCTTCACACAAAGATTTGACTTGTCCAAGCCATGGTATTTTCAAGAATGTTATATAGAAGTGGAAGTTGGACAATAAGAAAGACTGACAGGAAGAAAATTGATGTCTTTGAATTATGGTGCTAATGAAGAATACTGTATATACCACGGATTACCCGAAGAACAAACCAGTCTGTGCTAGAGGAGATCACGCCTAATCTTTCTTTAGAAGTTCAGATGAGAATACTTCAACTTTTATACTTTGAACACATCATGCAAAGAGAAAGATTATTAGAGAACGACATTATGCCTGGCCAGCTTGAAGGTCAATGCAAAAGAGAAAGCAGCAATTTGATGGATCGATACAATAACAGCAGGTATGGATGCCACTCTATCAATAAATAGCTGCCTGACAACTATCCAGAGGGTTGCCTTGAGTCAGCACTTAACAACTAATCTCAATTTTATGGGGGCTCAAAAGGGATTCACATCTATCTTCAGGTTTTAAAAAGCTGTATATGGGGGAAAAACATGCATATAACCCCCACATATGGGTGGGGGCAGCTATTTAAAATCTGCTATAGATTGATACCCTGAGCCAGCAGGACCAGTTCCCCCCAATCACCACCCCCCCCCCATCCTCAATTCCCCCTCCAATCCCTAGAGAAGGCATTAGATCCCCTTCCCAACCCCCTTGAAAGCCACCTTCTCTCAGTGACTCCCAAAACATCAGATTCTTTCACCCACAACCCCTCAGCATGAAGACTTACCCTCCCCCGCAAGACTCCCCCCTCCCCAGGGGCCCCCAATCCCCAACCTCAGCCTTACCGGGATCCCTGGTGCCTAGTGAGAGCATGTGCGATCCCCAGTCACTCTTGCTCTTAGTGCCACAGGTTTCAAAATGACTGCTAGTGGTTATTTTATAGGATGAGGATCAGGAGGTGAGGGGTCTTCCTCAGGCAGCCTTGGAGGGTTCATTGTTTCTGGGGAGGTTGGGTGGGGGGTCTTCATACAGGGAAGATAGCAGATGGGGGTATAAGAAGCTCTAGGGAGGTGGGGGCATTGGCTCTCAGGAGAGACTGGGAAGAAAATCTGATGTCTTCTGTAGGGACTGGAAGGTTCAAGGTAAGAGGGTAATTAGGGGGAAATAATCATGCTGGCTCCATGATGGGAAAGGGCAGTCCTCAACATTGACAGCTGCCCCTTATAAAAGGTACTTATTCATGCCTTGAGGTGATTGTAAATGTGGACATCTATATTTTTAATTCTACTACTACTACTGATCATTTGTATAGCACTTCAAGGTGAATGCAGTGCTGTACAGATACGTGTAAAAAAAAGGTCCCCGCTCATTAGAGCTTACAATCTAGTCAAGACACAACACAACAGTTGAGGACAATGATACATCTAGGGGAATGGTAAGGAAACATATAAAACAGATCACGATCCAAAAGTAACCTTGAAGAGGTGAGTTTTCAGCCTGGATTTGAAAAGGGATAGAGATGAAGCATGATGTACAGACTCAGGTAGTTTGTTCCAGGCATAAGGAGCAGCAAGGTGAAAAAAATTGAAGTCTGGAGTTGACAGTAGGAGAGAAAGGCACAGATAGAAGCAATGTGTCAGAAGAATGGAGTTCCCAAGGAGGGGTGTTTGGAGAGATAAAAAAGGAGTAGTGAGGAGCAACAGAAAGAGCGCTTTTATAAGTCAGTAATAGAAGTTTGAACTGGATATGGACACTTATAGGGAGCCAATGAAGTGACTTGAGAAAAGGGGTTATATGAGTATATAGAGGCTGGTGGAAGATTAGCTGTGCAGCAGAGTTTTGAACAGATTGAAGGGGAGACAGATGATTAAGAGGGAGACCAGAGAGAAAGTATGCTGACTGGGGGCGGAGCCTGATGTCCAGCGGGGTAGACGCTTCGTGCTGAAGCTCCCGAGGGGCCTATTCAGAATCCTGACTTAATATCTACATAAACTTAATATTTTACTCCAAACTCACCGGGGTGCCTTGGGGGGAATGGCGGCCCATAAGCCAGTGCGCCTGGACTTTGGGTCTCTCTCTTCTTCACATGGAAAACGCTCCAAAACAGAGTTGTCTTCCCCACCAAAGATGGTTCCACTTCGGGTAAGTCCCGAAATGCAGCAGGAGATCTTGGAGGAAATACGTGGTGTGAAGGAACTGGTGCAGTCCAACGGAGAAGCGCTCCGAGCCATGCGAGAAGATTTCGGTATGCTTCAGGACCGGCTTGAAGGTCTTTCACTACGGCTGGACAACATGGCGGGGGTTCTCGATTCGCACGCGGTGCGCTTGGTGAACTTGGACAAGGCTGAGCGTCAGATACAGAATCTTCAAAAAGAGTTAGAGGATTGCAATAATCGAGCCCGTCGCAACAATGTCAGGCTCATAGGAGTACCAGATGGTGCGGAAGCAGGAGATATCAGAGAATTTCTGGTTAAAACTCTTCCCTCCTTGCTGAAGATTACCTTTCATGGAGCCCTGGAAATTGACCGCGCATATCGTGCTCCCACCAACATCGCACTTAATCGGATGACCCCCCGGCCCATTATCTTTCGATTACTGAGGTATCAGCAAGTTGAGCAAATTTTCAACGCTGCCCGGGTGATTCAACATCTGCAGTTTGAAGATCATAAAGTCTCTTTCTTCCCCGACTTGGCAAAGGCCACAGCTGACCGGCGGAAGGGACTCCTCGCTTTTCGACCTAGACTTCAACAGTTACAGGCTCGCTTTGGCCTCTTATATCCGGCGAAGCTCAGAGTGACTCTCCATAACCAAACTAGCACCTTCGAAGATCCTGCTCTGCTAGCAACATTTTTAGATTCCAAAGAGGCAGACCAGATGCGTTAAGTCAACAACTCGGATAGACTCCGCTGGAACTGCCCGTCATTTTGAATGACCCGACGTGGTGATCATTGTCTGGAATAGAGACTGCCTGGACATTTCTTTCTTTAATGTCTACTTTTCTCGGTCTCCTTTTCCTCCATGATGTGCACCTCGGTTGGATTCGGAGCACGCACAGCTACACCGCTTATCTGTCTCAATTGGGCCTTCTCTGGGGTTTCACCCCGCAGACATCAGGTCGCCAGTAATTTCTGGGGTTTTGCTTCTTCTCTAAGGCACTTCGGTGCTTCTCCTGTTATATAGGGCGCTTCATGATTTTATTGGTTTATTTTTTATCAGATCGTGTGTATAGTCATTTATAGTTGATATGAGGGACATTGCGCAACTCGGTGCGCCATCATGTTTCTTTCTCAGAATGTTTGACTTTGTTGTATGGCCTTCTGTAAGCTCTTGTCATTGAACGGAAGAGGCATTTATGGTCCAGTCAAAAGAATGACCGTTCCTAGTTATTTAATCATGACCATACTGATGTAGTGTTTCTTCCGGAACCCCATTTCACCTTTGTTGAATCACTGAAACTCACTGCCATACCTTATATGGTGGCTGCCTATCCTCCCGCTGTTTCCAAGCGGTGCGGGGTAGCCATCTTGGTTGAGAAATCTTTGCCACCCACTGTAATGGCTACTAGCTTTGATGGGGAGGGTAGTTGGGCCTGTGTATATCTTAGGCTGGAGATAGTGAATTCCGTGTATTTGTATTTATGCTCCGAATGTGGATGACCCTGTTACTGTTACCCGGTGGTGACTTTTACCAAGTATTTGATCCTTTGATAGATAGATTGTTGCCTAGAACGCGTGGTCCACCCAAGAGTCTTTACACCCTGCCAGCTCTGATGAAAGATCTAGTGCGAGTAGATATATGGAAGCTGCTTTACCCATCCGACTTAGAGCTCACCTTTTCTCAGCCCCCCCATCACTCATAATCTAGATCTGATTTTTTTTTTTCTTCTCCCCTCAGTACTACTCTTCCAAGTGGACATATACTCCTGATAGGTTAGTTATTGGAAAGCCATCCAGAGCACTTGATGCAGGACATGCCATGTGACCTTCGGTCTACTAAACTCCTGTTAAGTATGATTGTCCCGCATCACAGTATTACTGGAGTTCTGGTCGGGGGTCGTCTTCATTCTATTTTATATTTTCCGGAACCCCTCTTTGGGGAGCTTGTGGGGCTCCGCTCAGCTGCGGGGATCCCCTCTCTTCCTAAATTGGCTTACTTCCTTTTAGCTTTTATGCTGGGCCTTGCTATTGCCTGGTTCCTCACTCACGAAATATTGGGAAAATAGCTCTTTTTTTTTTTTTTTTTTTTTTGAGCTCTAATGAACGGTGATCATATCTGTTTTCATTGCAAATAGGTGCAAACACCTTATATGTTAGCCTCTTCCGTTCAAACCACTCACTATTGGTCTTGCTAGAAGACGCTCCACGATTATGTTCAAACTATTCAATGCTCTCAGTTGACTGTTTGATTCTGTATTAATCTCTGTCACATGCTCATCCGGTATCATAGACTCTACTTCTGTTTGTTTGATGTATAATAATTGTTGTATGTAAGCGCTTATATGATGATTCTTATCAGCTTAGAGAAGAAGCATTGGGGTGGGGGGTAATTGGGGTTGCTTTCTTTATTGTATGTGTGTATTTGTTTCTTTTGGTGTGTTGTTACTTTTGTTTGTTGCAAAATGAAAATAAAAAGTTTAAAAAAAAAAAAAGAGGGAGACCAGCAAGGAGGAGGTTGCAATAGTCTAGACGGGAGGTGATTAAAGAGTAGATAAATGTCTTAATAGTGTGTCCAGAAAGGAAGGGGTGAATTTTGCTGATGTTATAGAGAAAGAAATGATAGGTTTTAGCTATCAATTGGATATGTGTGTAGAAGGAAAGAGTGGAGTCAAAGAAGACCCAAGGTTGCAAGCTGAGGAAACAGGGAGTAGTAGAGTGTTATCCACAGAGAAGGAGGAAGGGGGGAGGTGCGTTTAAGGGGAAAAATAAGAAGCTTGGTTTTGGCCATGTTCAATTTCAAATAGCGCGACATGGATTCCCCTTGTAAAATGGGGAATCCATCGGGCTGATCTTAAAAAATGGCTGGTATTGAAATACCATGGTGGTCAGCCGTGGTACTTGAATGTCAGCAGGATATTCAGTAGCAGTATCAGGATAGGAGCTGACACGGAATATCTGGGCTGAGTGGTGCTAACTGGATAAATTTTGGTTTTATCCTATTAGCATCAATATTTAGCTGATACATATCCACCTTGCAAATAAGGCCTGCTTGCCAAGTGGCCTAAGTTTGTTGGATTAGTGCCAGCTGAATATCGAGCTAACCAGATAAAGTTACCATTTATCCAGTTAGCGACAACGTTGTCTTTGTACCACCCATGAAGCGCACCTTCACTAACTAGATAGTGCCAGGGTGATCTGTGGACATATTCAGTGGCACTATCTGGGTAGTGCTGCTGAATATCACATTGGGTACCCTTAGCCAACTGGCTTCCAGTTGCCTGGCTGGCTGAGCGGTTTGAATATCGACCTCCATGTTTATATGTGATCCCACTGAAACCACTCCCTCTCCCTGCCCTATCCACACCCTCTGGACATCTACACATGCTCGGCATCCCCACGTATAGAACAGCTCCTTTCTAAAATGTTATTTGCACATGTATGCCAAGCTACACGTGTTTATGTTGCTATTTACAGATGGAGATATTTCTATAATTACCCCCAGTTTGTGCTTATAAAATTCCCCTGCGGTATGCATACATAAAAGTACATACTGCTGCTGCATAGCATATATTTTTGTGCAATATACTAAGGGATAGAGGTTGGCAAAACTAGTCTGCTTTATAGTTTAGTATAGTCCAGAGATGCAACCTTTATAGACATGACTAGATAAAATAAAATTGTAATAAAATCTGAAAATTACAGATTTAAAAAAACCCTATATGACTATGTTTCGGCGACAACCTGCATCAGGGCTCATACACAAAATCTAAAAATAAAACAATTTGTTTTCAATAGATATTGAATATATCACTTCATTAAACATTGCAGATTAAAATAGTAAGATACCTTCTTGTAGTGCCAAATACATAATACATTAATAGTAATCCACACACCTGTACATAAACAACATTGAGACTCCTGATTTATAGTACGTTAATACATATATACTGTATATTTTTTTTATTGTTTTTTAAAACAAACTGATACAATGGTTCTATGACTTGTCTATATACTCGCTCCACACCATGCCACCATCACACAGAAGATAGATTCTGAAAAGGTCATAAATGATCATTCATATATATCTAATTTATTTTAAGTATTTTAAAAATCTATAGATTTTAAACCTCAACTTTAAGATTTATGATCCCAGTATTTAAAAGAGTTTATGCAGTTTGCAGGTGCTGATATCAATCCTGCTGAATGTCCCCACAGATTGGCTCGAAAACATCTGATTATTTTCAGGGCGATCTGTGGGTGGAGCTGGGGCGGTCACAGCAATTATCAAGTTAGTGGCAATTTCAACCACTAACAAGATAGTCCAACCACATAAAGTTAGGACAGGTCAATGGTTGTCCTAACTTTACGCAGTTCTTGCTATCTGGTCAGTGACTGAATATTTCCATTGACCAGAGAGCAACACTGATCACTGGCGAAATCAGATATTCAGTGCCAGACACTGAATACACTTTGGCGATGAATATTCAGATTTAGATTCTGCGGCGGCAGCCAGGTGCTTTAACATTACTGACCAGTGCCTCTGAATATCAACCTCTATAGTCTGGTAAAGCAATATCTCAATTCAAAACATAAAAATAGTAGGATAGTACAAAATATACAATATCAACGGAGCACTGACTTTTATGGCAACTTGGCAGAATCAATAAATCATACTATAGAGAATTACCAAAGTAAAAACTAGAATGAAACATTGGCTCTGAGACAGTTCAAACTACGCTAGTGGAAAACTGTTGTCAAATCCCACCAAAATATTATGTAGTGCAGGGGTGTACTAATGACTAATGCGTATTAAGCCCGACTTAACTGCCTAACGCACTTTAGTAAACATCTCCCATTTTCTTTTGTTAGTACATTCATATTAGGTTTTTAGCTCTATTGTATCATAAGCATAACCATTGTTTTTAGTGTTACATGTTTTTATGTTGAATTAAATTGTATTTGTTCTTTATTGCTGAAACCACTATGCTGGCTCTGTTTTTGATCTTTACATCCTGAACCTGGCCAGCAGATGTCACTGTTCTCTGATGACTGCTGTGTGCTTCTTCCTCGTGTTTATCACTGCTTCCGCAGAATCCTGAGGTCCTCGTGCATGAAAACAAGGAGCTGGGCTCAAGAATCAAAGATGCTTTCTACATGTCAGTGTGAACACTGAGGCAGAGTTGTCCGGCTGGACTATTTTGATTATTTTAACATTTGAATGTAAATGTAATAAAAATAATAATCCCACTATTCAAAGGCACTTATTTGGTTAACAGCACCTGCTAACCAGGTAAGTCCTGATGAGAGAGATGTTCAGGATCACAATTTGGCTTCTCTGACTCCTCATGAATGGGGTGAGGGTGTTCCCTGGTGTTAGCTGATTAATAACACTATTCAATCTGCAAAATAGTTAACAAACCTATCGAGACAGCGGCGCTGGTCAGTGCTGAAACCAGATATTCCAGAGGATATCTGGATTATGGGGCTGAATAGAGTATCTGGTTTCAAGACTCTGGCCGGTGCTTAAAAAATGCCAGCCACGGAGTGTAAATATTGTTCCAAATAATAATAATAAACCCATTAAATCACTTCTATAGTATATATACTTCCATCATTTTGCTTTTTTAGAGGAAGACTGGTGTGGACAGATTAGCAATATTCCTTGTCTTCTTGCTGTGAAAGAATAATGGATAGTCTGTTGTATTTTCTCATATTTTGCTCTTCACTCATTTATGACATTTGATTTCCCCCCAGGACTTTTTATTGTGTATGGATATGTGCAGGAGAAACGGACAAGAACTTTTTTCACGTTTGCACAAAAACCATCATCAGGTAAAATGTTATTTGTTGTATCTATATGTAAAGTACAATGAACATCACACTGCATGTACTGAAAAGATGTACAGTAGATGGACCCTAGGCTCATAGAAAATAGATGAGATATAGAAGATAAATGGAAAGAATGGTGTAGGATTCTATCGTAGCATGCTTTCTGAGCAAAAATGTAGATGATTGCTACCTTTTAACCTGAAGTGTCAGTATTATACTCCTTCAAATACAGAATGTTTCAAGCATTCTTGAATTCTGTCACAGTACTGGTTTCTACCATCTCTGGACATAGGTTGATCCAGGCATCTACCATCCCTTTAATAAAAATATATTTTCTAATTTTATTTCTAAATCTTCTTCCCTCCATCGTCATATCATGGCCCCTTACCCTTGAAATTCCCTTTCTATGGAAAATTTCACTTTTCTTTAGTTTATTCAATTTTGTCAAATATTTAAACGTTTCTGTCAAATCTCCCTGTCCCTTTTATCTTCCAGTGAGTACATTTGGAGTGTGTTAAACTTTCCTTATAGAATTACTATTGAAGGCCCTATATTTTAGTTAGTACTTCCATCTTTAGTGTCCTTAGGAAGGTAAGACCTTCAGAACTATACACAATATTCAAGATGAAGTTTTCAAGTAGTGACTTACACAAGGGAAATCTTATTTATTTATTTATTTATTTATTTATTTAACAGTTATTTATATACTGCTCTTTCCCTAGTATCAAGTGCGGTTTACATGGAACAGTAGGTTAATTGGTATGTAATATACCAAGTCAGTTTACATAGAACAGATAATTATAATTTACAAGGAATGTTGTAACATTAAAGATATAACATATTAGAACATATATACATTGTTAGTTTAAATCTATAATCATCATGTGAATGAGAGTGTGGTATGGTTAATAGTGTATTAGTGATATTTATTTTGAAAATAGAGTATGTAATAATTATGTATAAATGTTAACCTTTATCTAGTTGAGTATTCTGTTCTGAGGGTGTATTGTAATGTAATATGAATAAGTGAGTTTTTATTTTTTTCTAAATTCCTTTATGTCAGACAGCAGGCGAATGTTGTCAGGTAGATTGTTCCAAAGAATTGGAGCAGAGTGTGAGAAAGCTCTCTTATTTGTTTGTTTTCTGGCTTTTGTGAAATCTTTTGGTATTGTTAAGGTATTTAAGTTTCTGCTTCTTTGAGATCGTTTATCGATGTCTATATTAATCAGTGTATTGAGTGCCGATGGTGCAAGATTATTTATAAGTTTAAATGTAGTGACAAGAATTTTATATTTGATTCGGGAGTAAATAGGTAGCCAATGAAGTTCAGCCAAAATTGGTGTAACATGTTCAAGTGGGCTTATATTCATAATCATCCTAGCAGCTATGTTCTGAGTTATTTGTATCTTTTTAATATTTTGTTTTGAAATGCCATTAAGTATTGTGTTTGCAAAATCAAAATGTGGGGTGATGATAGCATGAATTATATTAATAAAGTCTTGTAGATGAATCAATGGTCTTAATTGTTTTAGTGTTTTGAGTTTGTAATGTATTTTTTTAGTTAGATATTTTATATGTGAATCCATATTTAGATTATTGTCAAGTATCATACCTAAATATTTTATTTCTTTTTTTGTATTTTTTGTATTTTTTGTATTATCTCCTTTTTCCTGATGATGGATACCTCTCCCTTTGCAGCCAAAGATAAGCCTAATTTTTCCTGTTGCTTTATTAGTTCTCTTTCTTGTTCAGCAGGTTCTAGTTCTCATCAGTCTAAATGATATGTGCCTAATGTATTTCTCCATACCAAATGTATGATTTTCCACTTTTTAAAAACGAAGATCATTGCCCAAACCCTTAACCATTCTTCTAGATTTTTCAAGTCCCCTTTCATTTTTTTCTCCCATTTCAGAGTGTCTACTCCATTACCAGGTGTTGCCTTTGTGGAATGTAAGGTCCTTATTTGCATAAATATTTCCATACGTCAGGAAGGGCTGAAATGTGGAGGAACCACAAAGAGAGCAATGCCCTCACAGTACGTAGGAACGAAATGCAGCAAGCGAGTGGCGTATGGAGGTCACAATTATAGCTCTGTTTTTCTCCGCCAGGCCCATGTCAAAACTACCACTGTCAGAGGTCTGTCAAATGCGGAGAAAAACAAAACTATAATTGTGCTTTAGTGGTTGTCCAAAAGGGTTCTTCACAGAGTGCATAACTGCATCCCCCTGAGGAAGGCAAAACGCCGAAACATGTAGGGGTTTTTCTTAATTAATAAAGGCACCTGTGACCTCCATACGCCACTCGCAGGCTGAAAAGTGGAGCCATGTGTTAAATACATGGTTTGCTTATGTACATTACTGCATTTTATATCACCTGCAAACAAGCATATTTTTCACAAATTCTTCTACAACGTTGCTAATAAGGGGTCTGATTTTATAATAAGATACCTATGTGAAAAGTCCAAAAAGGTGCCTGTTTTATAAAGAAGACATAGGTGCCTATGTGCCTTTATAATGTAGGCACCAGTGCCATCCCTAGTTGCATGCAGATGGAGACGAATGCATTTGCACTTGCTTTGATGTTGTTGCAAATGTGTGCATATACTCACATATTTTATAAAACAGACATGTACATCACAGCCCCATCTTCACTACACCAAAACTATGCCCCCGGAAATGCCTATACGCAGATTACAAAACAGTAGCTACAGTACATATTTTCCACATACCTACTTTTTATGCATGTATGTGGCTGCATGTTTTTATAAAAGCTATTTTCTGACTGTGTAAGAGGTTTTACACACTGATACACTTTTATAAAATTACCCTCAAAGATAATGAAAAGTGCTGCTCCTAGCACCACACCTCTGATTACTTGACTTTCATAAGAATGGACTCTACTAGCTACCACACTGTTTCCTCATGATGAACCATTCAGACATTTCCTTACCTCATTCAGAGGTCTATTTTCTAAGCTGGGAAAGTCATTAATGCAATAGCTCATGCTAGCAGTTAATGAGGATGCTGTGTTAATAGTTAACACAGTGCCTTAGCAATTACTGACTTACAAGTGCATTCATTCTGCCACGCCTTACCACCTCTCCTCTCCTTATACCTCTCTTCAGGAATCTGTTCATCAGGCAAATCCCTTCTATCTATGCCCTTCACTTCCCACTGCCAACTCCAGACTATTCTTTCCACCTTGCTGAACCTTATGGCTAGAACAGACCACCTGAGTTGGTGTGTCAGGCTTCATCTCTTTGAGACTGCATTTAGATCCTGACATTTTATTCTCCCATTTATCACCCTTGTGTGTCAAGATCATCTCTGATTCCTTCTCTGTGTTTCTGTCTTGCATAGACTGTGGGGGGTCATTCTGGAACAGGAATTAGCCATTGGATGTGCGGTGTTGATGTTTTTCTAGCGAAAACGTCTATGGCTGTATTCTGATACACCTGTGGTCCTGCCTGTACACAGCGCTAGCATGGGGATCTCAGAACATGGGCGAAGGGGGTAGAATGTGGTCAATAGTAGAGACATGTAATGCATATTCAGGTAAGAAGTAAGGCCCATGTACATTCTGAGTTTCCCATGGATGTCCACTTTATACCAGTGGAAATGTGAAATAAGGCCAGGACTTAGAAACTGTTCTGCTCTGCTCTGCAGTGTGTCCCATAGAGATGAATGGCTGTGACAAAGATGTTGTGAACTGGTGTGTCTGAAATCTGGAAGACCACAAGATGCAGTTGTGAAGAACAGAATGCAGAAGGGGAAGGTTGTATAATTGAGACACATTATTAAACATCGCTACAGAAATATTCAGAGGTGCAATGGTGATTGTTCCGGCTATGCTGCCAATCACTGTGTGAGCTAGAGAAGGTGATCTAGGGCACCCTAACAATTCCTGTCATCTGAGAAGTGGGATTTTTTATGTAGGGATTGTACGTGGGTGAATATAGGATGGATGCATGTGTGGGTGAGAAACCCAGATCAGATTAGTGCTCCTGGGACCCCATGCCATCATGTTATACCAGAGGGATGCATGCGGGGATCCGGTGTACGCAACTACAATTTGGGGTGGGGGGGACATCAGTGCTGGCCAGTACCTGGTCCGTAGGGCTGACCACAGTGTGACCAGGTGCCAGTGTGATCGGCCAGGATACATCAGAAAGGGGTCTCTATGACTAAATGTCAAAGCATATCCCTGTCAGTGATAAGGGACCCTCCAAATGAGTGCATGCTACAGGGCACAGAGCACCATCAGCAGTCTCACAAATGAGCACATTTGTATAGACAGATGCGGGTGCTCTTGGGCATCTAGTAGTGCTGTTTATGCTGGTGCATGCACTCAATCTGAGGGTCCCTATTTAATGTCAGGAATATGCTCTGAGATTTAGCTGTGGAGGACCATTTCTGATTTTTTCTGGTCCATACATAGCATTTTACAGACTGTTGTTAGAGATCGCCAATGCAAGCACAACTAAAATGTTCATCTATTGCCATGTATGTTGTTTTGCAAAGTATGTCAGGACAATCATAACACTCTCTACTTGCTGTTCTAACATCTCTGAGTGCACCAACATCATTTTGCAGTGTTCTGGTCATGCAAAGGACTAGCTTAAATGGTCTATATTGCATCAGCACATCTGTATCATCCATTTTCATGGGTAGTTGGCATGGGCACCACGCCGTCACTGTGCATGTTTTAACTGAGGAAGCATGGCCACCTGGAGAGTTGGCAGAAGCTGAGCCATACATCTTTTCAGAATTCACCGAGGGCATGGACGTCCAAGCCACTTGCAATGTATACCCGTATCCCGGGGTTTATGCGTGCCATACTGAACATGTCTCTGTCCCCCATTCCAGACCTACGGGCACATCCAGACCCACGCATGCGGAATTAGGATCAAACAGGGCCCATTTTTCATTTAGACGTGTCTGTGGGCCGGACGTGCACATTATGGAATCGTGCTCTGTATGATCTATTGAACAGGGACTGTTTTCCATTTGTTTATGTACAGCACTGTGTATGCCTTGTAGTGCTACACACATGCTAAGTAGTAGCAGCAGTTAATGCATGGAAATGTATGTATTATCAGCTAATATGTAATAGGACAGAGAGTAGATGGGGCATGTGTGGAGACGATCCTTAACACTTAAGGTTGTGGTAGTTATTACATGTTAACTGTTCAGTTGGCAGATAGCACTGCACAAGAATGCTAATTGTATCGTGTTTGCAGTTGCGTTAATGTGAGGTAAAGGTATTGCCTTTCTTTGTATAGGAAGGTGTTTGGACTGCTCTCAATAATTAATGCAGAGATTTTACAGTTATTTAAGGTTAATTTTATAGCAGGGTGCCATGGATAGCTTTCTACATAGGCACTTGTGTGTGTGTGTGTGTGTGTGTGTGTGTGTGCCTTTGCGTCAATGCTGACTCCTGCCGACACAGCATCTCCTGAGTTTTCTTGGCAGTGTAACCAGAAGTATATTGCCAGGCCTTTCTTCTGAGGCAATAAAGGTTAAGTGATTTGCCCATGGCCACATGAAGTGCTAGTGGAAATCAGGGGCAGCCCAAGGGGGGTGCGGGGCCATGTGCGGAGACTCGGTGTGGGGCCTCATTTGCATAAGGGCCTCATTTGCATAAATATTTGCATAATTTTACCATACACTAACTTTTAATAAACATGCCTCTTAATGAGTGTATGGATAAAGAAAGACTAAAAGATTTCTACATTACTATAATCCAGTGCCAACTGCCAGGCACATTAGGAACTACTACAAACACTGCCCATTTAGAACCCATAGCAAACCCGCCATATCATAACAGCACTACCAGAACTCACAAAGCACAAGATCCTACCTATCAAAAGGCAACACTACAAATATTAAACCAATACATTTCAGAGAACAACAATACATGACCTACTAGGGAAAGAGAACAAGTGGCAATGTCAAATAGGAATTACATAAACAGAATACCTCAGCTCAGTTACACGTGCAGAACATAGACCGTCACCAAACAAGAAATCACAATGTAGAAACAGGAAGACAATAATTAAACTGGGAACCCCAAAAGCCCAACAACACTGTAGAAATAAAACTATAAATTAATTTCCTCTTGTACTAAACAAAGCGCAGACGTTAATGATGCACATTTCCCAGAGCTGGCATATTTCAGTTAATAAATTCAATAAAGAGATATTTTTCTACATTTTGTGCATTTTTTTTCAGTTGCAATTACTCCAGCCACTTTCTTCTGGTTTCTTCATGTTTTCTGCTAACTCTCCATCGTCTGTTGTCCATTTGTCCTTTCTTCACTCTTCTAGTTTTTTTCCATTCTCTCTCTACATCTGCTTTAACATACTAATCTCTCTCCTTTTGTTCTTTCCTCATTCCTATTTCATCCACTCAAATTTTACCCCACCATCCTCAATCCCCACTTACTCTCCCAATATCCAGCCAATTGTAGATTTTTCTTTCTTCCCACACAAAATATTTTTCCCTCTCCATTTCACTCTCCCAACTCTATCCCATTCTAATCCTCCCCCAACATCAGCTCCCTTCTAGTTCCAGCCCCACCCAGCATCCGCTCCCTTCTAGTCCCCGCATCAGCCCATTTCCAGTCCTAGCTCCCCATCCGAGTCCCTCCATCAGCTCATTTCCAATCCCAGCCCCCCATAAGCCCATTTCTAGTCCTATCCTAGCCCCACCATCAGCCCATTTCCAATCCTAGCTCCCCCATCCGAGTCCTCCATCAGCTCATTTCCAATCCCAGCCCCCCCAACAGCCCATTTCCAGTCCTATCCTAGCCCTCCATCAGCCCATTTCCTCTCCTAGCCCCCCCTCACTCAGCCCATTTCCTGTCCTAGCTCTCTCCCCTCACAGCCCATTTCCATTCCAAGCCCCCCTCCCCATCAGCTATTTGTAGTTCAAGCCTTCCTTCCTTTCACTCAGCCCATTTCCATTCCAAGCCCCCGTCCTCATCAGCTATTTGCAGTTCAAGCCCTCCTTCCTTCCACTCAGCCCATTTCCATTCCAAGCCCCCGTCCTCATCAGCTATTTGCAGTTCAAGCCCTCCTTCCACTCAGCCCATCTCCAGTCCTAGCCACCTCCCCAGCCCATTACCAGTCCTAGCCCCCCCATAGCCCATTACCAGTTCTAAGCCCCCCATCAGCCCACTTCCAGTCCTAAGCCCCCCATCACCTCATTTTCAGTCTTAGCCCCCCATAGCCCATTACCAGTCCTAACCCCCATCAGCCCATTTCAAGTCCTAGCTCCCCCATCCGAGTCCCTCCATCAGCTCATTTCCAATCACAGCCCCCAGCAGCCCATTTCTAATCCCAGCCCCCATCAGCCCATTTCTAGTCCTTTCCTAGCCCCACCATCATCAGCCCATGTCATATCCTAGCTTCCCTCCACTCAGCCCATTTCCAATCCAAGCCCCCCATGAGCCTACTTTTAGTTCTAGCCCACCCATGAGTCCATTTCAATCCAAGCCCCCCCCCAACAGCCCATTTCCAGGCCTATCCTAGCCCTCCATCAGCCCATTTCCTGTCCTAGCCCCCCCTCACTCAGCCCATTTCCAGTCCTAGCTCCCTCCCCTTACAGTCCATTTCCATTCCAAGCCCCCCTCCCCATCAGCTATTTGTAGTTCAAGCCCTTCTTCCACACAGCCCATTTCCATTCCAAGCCCCCGTCCCCATCAGCTATTTGCAGGTCAAGCCCTCCTTCCACTCAGCCCATTTCCAGTCCTAGCCACCCCCAGCCCATTACCAGCCCTAGCCCCCCATAGCCCATTACCAGTCCTAAGCCCCCCATCAGCCCATTTTCAGTCTTAGCCCCCCCATAGCCCATTACCAGTCCTAACCCCCATCAGCCCAATTCCCGTCTTAGCCTCCCCACAGCCCATTTCAAGTCCTAGCCCCCCCCCATAGCCCATTACTAGTCCTAACCCCCCATCAGCCCATTTCCAGTCTTAGCACCCCCATAGCCCATTACCAGTCCTAACTCCCGCATCAGCACATTTCCAGTCCTAGCCCCCCCTATAGCCCATTACCAGTCCTACCCCCCCATCAGCCCATTTCCAGTCTTAGCCCCCCCATAGCCCATTACATCCTAACCCATCAGCCCATTTCCAGTCCTAACCCCCCATCAGCCCACTTCCAGTCTTAGCCCCTCCATAGCCCATTAGTATTCCTAACACCCCCATAGCCCATTACCAGTCCTAACCCCCCTCCCCCCTTCAGTCATGACAGTTTAAAAAAAAAACGGCTGCTGCTGCCGCTGCTGCCGTGGCAACGGCAGAATCAAATGTCCTGCTGCGGGGCCCCGCCTGCCCGGCAGAGCCTCCCTTCACCATCAGCTCCGGAGTCCCTCCCAATGTGCGGGCTTTCAGAGCCGCGAGAGCTTCTCTGACCTCCCATCATCAGCTCCGGCGAGATTAACAGAGCCGCGAGAAGAAAGGGAAACTCTCGCGGCTCTGAAAGCCTGCGCATTGGGAGGGACTCCGGAGCTGATGGTGAAAGGAGGCTCTGCCGGGCAGGCGGGGCCCCGCGGCGGGACATTTGATTCTGCCGCTGCCACGGCGGCAGCGGCAGCAGCAGCCATTTTTTTTAAATCTGCTTTTGCTAATGTAGAATGTTTTTTGCGCAGGGCCCCCTGAAACGCGGGGCCCTGTGCAAAAAACATTCTTGCTCAATGGACGGGCCGGCCCTGGTGGAAATTGAACCCTGGTCTCTTGGTGGCCAAGTCCGTATTCTTACCACTAAGCTACTCCTCTACTTGTTTTTATAAAATATTAGTATATTTGCTACTTTATACATGGACACATGTAGACAAAGGTATTTCGTAATCTATGCATATGAACTCCAGCTGCTCTCAGCAAAACCGCACCCTAGCTATACCTACTGGCAAAGTACACCTTCATGCCAAAGAGTGTACATTTACACCAGTCAGTATTTTATAAGAGGTCATTTACACGTGTATGGGGCCATATGCATGCAGGAATGATATTATAAATTACCTCCTTATATGAGGTAACTACAAAACTTTACCACACTTTAGTAAATCTAACCTTTACAGCTTTCTACTCCACTTCTCTATCACTCAGTTTGTTTACCAGTGTTCTATGTAGAACTCTGCTAGCTGCTTTACTGAAGTCAGATAAGCAACATCTCCTTGATCCACTAGTTTTTCCTCATATTGAAGATGAAAACCCTTCATTCATATAAGAAGACAATTATTTTTGCAGTTTAATAGATATTTGGCTGTATTTCCAAGCTATTTTTAAATCACTCTGTCAATGCATTTAGACTTGTAGCAGGATTGGCCACCATAGACCATATATGCCCAGAATCCCTCCATAGTCTGGAATTTTGGAGTGAATTTACTAATCTGCTAGGGCCTTCTGCATCCCATCCATAAACCTGCCATTTGAATAAATATATTAATGCCGGAAGCATGATTGCAGTAAATCTCCCCAGCTGCTGGTGGTTCCATTCAAGACTTTAGCTATTCTAATCTCCTTTTCCTTTTATCCCTCTCACCTTACCTTCTAAGCCTGTCTCCCCTCTTTTCTTCCTTAGGCAGCCAAGTTTTAGCATGGTTTATGTTTCCAGCGTTATTAGCAATGCTCATTCATCTGCTTCACACTGTATTTTTTTTTATGTAATAAATTTTATTGAGCAGTATCAAGAATAAACATACAGACTCCTTGAATTTCAAATGAAAGTCAACGATCGTAGCCCAGCAACATACAAACATATCCTGTAAATATCCACAATCAAATGAACAGCCATTAACAATAGGGAGAGATATAATATAATATAATATAATAATATATCTGGCAACAATTGTCAGGCTTCTAACAAAATATACCTGCCAAATACTGCAAGCATGACAGACAGGATAACAAAGAAAGAAAGAAAAAAGAGAGAGAGAAAAGAAAAGTAGAAAGAAGTGGAAGTGGATATGACTAGATACAATATTGGTCTCGAGCAATAAACAACAGAGAATTAAATTGAATGAGATTCTACCATTCTAACAACAAAAAAAATACAAGTCATAATACCGTAAGAATACCTTACATGGCATACTAAAAACGTCCCCCTAGCAAGCCCTCCCACCAATCCAGAAGCAAAGTGAAAACAGGGTGATACCATAATAATACCCATGTGACCCCATACTAAACCCTGCCTATAACCTTCCACAATATCGTAAAAGAGGGGCACAAGACCCATGCCAAAGACCCCCTAGCGAAGAAGAAGGTATGCAACTACCAGGCTCAAAGAAGTACCTCCCCCCCCCCCTCCTACCCCCTCTAACCACACCTCAAATGTGGATGATGACAACCCTCAAGGAGACTAGCCCCACAAACACTACTCTATTTTCCTCCCTACCTGAATAACCTCCCCCTACCCGACACCCTCCCCCCCATCCATCCCTGACTCCGCCACCAACCTCCCGTTACTATCCCCTCAAAAAACGATAAAGGGATAAACCTATAATAACAAGAAAAAACAAAAGCAGGAGAAGAAGAAAATAAGACAGAGGAAAAGGGGCAAAGCTCCCAAACCCCATTGGAAATGAAACGTAAAGAGGAAGCCCCAAACCGCTACAATCCAAATGCCAGAATGGGCTTCCTAAACCTCAATTACCTGATTCAGCATTCAGCACCAAAGTCCAAATATCTTTCCCCTGAAAGGGAACACCACGGACCATAGCTGTAATTTTTTCCAGCCGGAAAACATCCCAACACTTAGCTCTCCACTCGACGAGTGATGGTGCTATGCTACGCTTCCAAAACCTCGCTATAGTTAATCTGGCCGCTAACAGGAGTGACTGAACCACTTTACGAAGAGGGGCATCCCCCACTGTAACCGGAAGTACCCCCAACAGACAAATCTCCATATCACAGGGTAAGGTTATCTGTAGACAACCTATGATACACTCCCATACCTTCCTCCAAAATTGCTGTATATAAGGGCAATGCCACCACATGTGATCAAAGTCCCCCAGTCGGCCACACAACTGCCAACATAGTGAATCATCAGCCCGATTCCAACGAAATAGCTGTTGCAGAGTGATGTACAACCGGTATAGAATTCGCAATTGAGTGTGAATTAAACCTAGCGAGATAGAACAAGTATGCGAGTATTGATAAACTTCTAACCAAAAGTCCTGTTCCTTGCCTGTCAAGGTCGATGCTCATCTCTGCTGTGGGAGCTTCAAAGTCGAGAGCACCGGCACATCATCATCCATACTACGACGCAGCCTGGCAATAAAGGCTGGAAGATGCCTGGATTCAAAGAGCTCGAATTCCCAACGCCTCGGGCAGCGGACCACCTCAGACTGTGATCGCTGCACTGCCTCCAAACAATGACAAAACTGAAGAAACGGAAACTGAGTAAGAGGAAGGCTGAGGCGCTCCTCCAGCCGCCTCTTAGACAAAGGGAGTGAACCCTCATACAAGGAAGAGAGTCTAGTGAAGAGAATGTCTGAATCCAAGCCTCTTTTCATGTCTCTAACGAACCCCAGTGCCCCTAAAATCAGAAAGGGTGATTGAGACACCTGAATTCCGAATTGACGACAGACTTTCCTCCAAGCCCCCCAACATGGGTGTGCCCATATCTTCGCCACTTCCCGCGCTTCACCAAGGAAAGGCACAACTGCTAAGGGAATAGGCTTCAGCCAATCCCTCTCCAAATGTACCCAATCTGTCTCTGCATTAATTCTCCAGAGCAGCAGTGATCTCAAACATATGCAATAGTAATACAGCTCCGGATCAGGAAACCCTAGCCCCCCCGGACCATTTGGGCAGCGTAAGTATCTGCCAACTAATTAAGGGATGACTCCCATTCCACAGAAGACGACACCGCCCTCCTTAAATTCTTAAAGAAAGCTCTGGGAAGAGAAATTGGGAGTTGCATAAAAAGAAAAAGTAGTTTGGGTAGTACCAGCATCTTATATGTATTTATCCTTCCTAACCAAGAGATCGAACACGACCCCCACCATCCCATATCCCGTGTAATTGCCTTAAGGAGAGGTAGATAATTCAGATTATACAACCATGATATATCCCTATGTATTAAAACACCATGATAGCAGAAGCACTCCACCACCGGAAACCCACCCCCATCAGACATAGCACTATTCGAAGATCGGGAAATGCAGCTAAGTAGATTTGACTTTTGCATATTTACCGTAAAGCCGGAAAGATGCGAGAAACGGTCTAAAATATAAACCACAGCTGGGAGAGATTCCGAAGGATTCCGAAGATAGATTAGGGTATCATCCGCAAACAACGAGATGGAGTGCCAGTCAGAACCAAGAAAAATACCAAAGCCCGCAGTCGGATATGCACCGCTAATGGTTCCATCGCCAATGCAAATAACAAAGGTGAGAGTGGACACCCCTGTCTAGTGCCTCTACCTAACACAAAGGATGCAGACTGGAAACCATTGATGGATACTGATGCTTGTGGGTTAGCATATAAAGCCATAATCCACTTACAAAAGGAGCTTCCAAAACCAAACTCTCGAAGGACCCGCAAAAGATAGACCCATTCTAGCTTATCAAATGCTTTCTCAGAGAATACCATACGAACCAACTTTAAACCTCAGACCCTGCAATACATTCACCAGCCGGCGCACATTCTCAAAACCATATCTATTTTTTATAAACCCCATCTGGTTGGGGTGCACTAGATCCGGGATGAAAGCAGCCAAACGATTAGCTAAAACCGTGGTAAAAATTTTATAATCCAAGTTCAACAGTGATATCGGTCAATAATTAGAACATTGTAAAGGATCTTTATCCGCCTTGGGGATTACTACAATAGACGCTTGAAAAAAGGAAGCTGGAAGCGTCTCCTTGGATAAAATCTCATTAAACACCGTCAACAGAGTTGGAGCAAATAAATCCGGAAACTCCTTATACAGTTCAGCTGGTAATAGATCAGGCCCTGCCGCCTTTGCAGACTTTAGGTTCTTCATGACTCATAGGATCTCTTGAAGGTTAAAGGGACGATCCAAGTGTTCCCTGCCTTCAGAAGAGAGCTGTGGGAGATCTGCCTCGCGCAACCACTCAGTGATATCATTAACTTCCGCCGTGGACTTACTCTTGTATAACTGTTCATAAAATTTTGCAAAAGTTGCTGTTATGTCACTGGAGTTACATAAAACTGGACCCCGTGGAGATTGGATTGCCCCTATTTTATTACGTTGCCACTGTCGCTTCAATTGCCACAACAACACCCTCCCAGCCTTATTACCCTGTTCATAAAATCTCTGCCTAGTCCTCAGAAGGAGTGAAGCAATACAGTCAGATTCTAGCCCCTCCAACTCTCCCCTGCAATCAGTCAACCTCCTCCACACCTTCACCCCCCTGTACATCTATGTATTTTCTCTAAATCTGCAATCTCGCACCACAGGTTGTTCTGCCTAGCTTCCCTTCTCCGTTTGAAGGCACTGGATAAAGAAATAAGCTGCCCCGTAAAATGGCCTTTCCTGACTCCCACACCAGTGCTCTGGAGAGCTCAGAAGAGTCATTAAAAGCCAAAAACTCCTTCCACCCTTTCCGTACCGCAGAAGCGAACTCCTGGTTATGCAACAATCCCCGGGGAAGAGACCAACAATGCAGAGGGGACTCCGTATTCCCTAATGTGATATTAATAGTTATAATCGCATGGTCCGAAGGACCCATCATTCCAATGGCGGCTTGCGTCACCCGATCAAGCACAGCCCTGGACACCAACCATATATCAATATGAGAGTGACAATTGTGTACCCTGGAAAAAAAAGTGTATTCTCTTTCCCACGGATGGAGGTGTCTCCAAGCATTCCTAAGATCGAAATTAGAAATCCAATCCTCCAACATGTTCAACAGAGGAAGCCTAGAGATTCTGGACCCAGAACGATCCATTTCAGAACTCGTACAGTTGAAATCCCCACCAACCAACAAGTCCCCTTGACGCATATTCCGAAGCGCCACCGACAAGTCCAACAACGCACTCCCCACTGAAGACAGGGGAAGGTAAACGTTTACCAACATCAAAGTGATCCCATGAATAGAACCCACCATCAGTATGAAACGACCCTCCGGATCTATAAATTGATCCATGAGTTGAAAAGGACAATGAGAAGAAAGTAGAATCGCCACCCCCCTCTTCCTAGACGAGATGTTTGCCATAAAGATCAGCGGGAATCTACCTCTAGCAGAATTGAAGTGGTCTTGCAGGGACAGATGAGTTTCCTGAAGAAAAACTATTTCGGCTTTCTCCCGACACAGCTGATCTAGAACCCTCCTACGCTTACATGGATTGTTTAACCCATGTACATTCCAAGATAGTGCCTTAACCATTCCCAAGCAGTGAGAAAAAACACTTGATACTACACCCTAACCCGGGATGAGCAACCTCCCTCTCCCATCAGATTCTCTTCCCCATTTGCCATAAAAACCATAGAACCAAAAAACTAAACCCCAAGTTCAAAATTCACTGTATATAGCAGGAGTCAGGCAACCCCCCCCCCCCACCCACTCCACTCTCCCCCTCCCCACCCCCCTTTCCTATAGCAACAATATGTAAACCAGGCACAAAAACAGCCCCCAAAGCGCAACACTAACGGTGTCAATTGAGAAGGCGCTATGTGCAGGTCCGCAGACATACACCTATCCCCCCAAGCAAAATACAAGCCCTCCTAAGAAAGGCATCCCCATGATGCAGCACTCGGCGTCAATGGAACTTCTACTTCTAGCCTCCCCCCTCTATGCCTGGAAACCACAAACCCTACCCTCCTCCCCTGCTAAGCCACCCACCAGACCCCAACCCTCAGTTCTAACGGTAATGATGGATTGAACCCTAATCCAGTACTAATAGATGCAGCCTACTTTCACAGTAAATCCTACTATAGCAAATAAACAACATGTGATACTCAAGAAGGTGATGACGTGTCCATCTCATTCTGACGAGATGATTCTGCATCACTGCTGGGCGTCTTACGGGAGCTAGGAACTTTACATCTCTTCGGTAAAGATGTCTCCCAGTCCCCATTCTTACTCTTCGGACGCGCATTCCGTTCTCCGTGTTGCATCATTTCCAAGAACTCCAACGCAGTTGCCAACTCTGAAATTTTTTGTGCACCATTGTTCCACTCAAACAATAGAGCAAAGGGGAATCCCCACCGGTATGGGATTGAGGCTTTCTGCAGTGCTTAGGTTAGGGGTTTGAAACTCCTATGCCGCTCCAGAGTGTATTGAGAGAGGTCTTGGTATATCTGGATTTCCTGGCCTCGAAAAACCACCGACTGTTTTCCCCGGAGACTTCTCATTAAGGCGACTTTATTTTCAGAAAATCTAAAACAGGCTATGACTGCCCTAGGCTGCAATCCAGAAGACCTCCGAGCTCCAGAACTCCGATGCACCCTCTCTATATGCACTGGAATGGAATTGTTTGGAACACAAAGGGCAAAAAGCTCCTATATGAGAGCCGTGGTATTTTCTCACTCTGCATCCTGTTCCGGAAGCCCGGACACTCTAATATTATTACGTCTTTGGTGATTTTCCAACTCATCTTGGCGTTCTTTAAGATCTTTTGTAAGAAGGTCTAGCTTGTGTATTTGTGACTGAAAAGCCACCGTAGAATCCATCTGCTCCCCAATATTGATCTCAGTTTGTGTGACACGATCATCCAAAGATTTAATATCCATCCTTAAATCACTCACTGCCTTAATGAAATCTTGCCGGAAAAGCTTAAGTTCTTTCAAAATTTCCAGAAAATCAGCTTTTGTAACTGGGGATTGTGCTCCAGAGGCAGTGGATTTTGAAGCTGTGATTCCCTCTGATGCTGACGGAGACTCAGCATCCCTGGCAAATTTAGAGAGAGAAGAAACATATGATTTTGGATTGGCCATCCTGGTACTCTCCCACTCTTCTCCACCAGCACAATATCACTACATGCACTCTGTCTAACTGTTATGCGAGGCGCTCCAAAAATGCTGAATAGTGATAGTGAAGAATCAGAAGTGAATCGATCAGGAGAGCTCAAACAATCACTGTAGCCCTTGTGTCTTCTGAGAGAACTGCCCAGCATGCAGGACCCAGATTAGCCACCATTGGAAACAAGTCATAGGGCTCAATGGATCTCGGTCTGACCCAAGATGGCACCACCTAGGTTCCCGTATTCTGAACTTCTAAAACTGAGATCCCGGAGCTGCCAGATAGCTTGGTGGAAAGTTCTATGTCGGTAATAGCAAGAAGGGAAGAATTTATTTATTTGAATTGATTGCCTTTATTTAGTATTCATTTCTGTCCAAATTAGCACATCCAAAAGCAACCTCACCTTCAGAACAACCAGGACAAGAACCTCCAGGATCAGCCACTTGAGAACTGGGAGCTTAACATAAGCCTTATAGCAAGTGCAGGGAAGCAGAGCAATAGAAAAATAATTCGCCTGCAATTTGGACAATGTCCACTTGGAGAAGCTCCAGGCCAAAGCATAAGCCTACGCTGATAGACCAGGCAAAGAAACGCAGATGATTCTCAGACAGAGAGGCAGCAATATATGCAACGGAACACACAGCAGAAGAGACAAGACGCTGTGATTTGCTCCCAGATGCTAATCTTCTACAGAACTGCTAATCGGGATGGAAGCCGAGCCGATTCAGCGCAGCAGCGTCAATCAGATTCTGGTCGGGAGCAGCAAAGATGTTTTCTTTTAGTCGGCCATCTTATTGACGTTCCATGCTGTCCCGGAGCCAGTCCAGCATTCAGCTGCCATTTTGGAGTGCTCCTATTTGCGTTCCAGCCACTGATATCAATAGGGGCTGCACTGATGACGTTTCTCCCTCTCTGCGTTCCACAGCATCCTCTCCTCGATGTTCCCACCAATAAAAGAGCCCTCTTCTGTGTTCCACCGGTAAGTGAATAATGGCGACGCACTGATCATATAGAAGCCCACATCCACTGTCATACAGGCAGCAAGCAATCCAGCGTTTAAACATAGGCAGAGGCATCAGGCAGCTCATTACATACGCACAGGTACCTTAAAGTTGGATCTGATCACCAACATAGCCACTGAGTCTGGGGAGCTTAAGCTCTAGAATGCTTTTCCTCACATGAATACTTAGGCAGCCACCGCAGCTGATCATCATCTTAAAAGCTGAAGGGAATTTTATCAGAGGAGCAGTAGGTGTTCCCAATATCCAAAGGCAGCTTGACCAAGGCAGAGAAATCACATCTGCCTAGTAGTGCTCCGATCATCACACCGACCTCCCAGCTCGGTGGCAGAGTTTGAGAGCCGATTTTAACACCATCTAAGTGGCGAGGGAGCGATCAAACAACACCAGCCACTACCGCAACTCCAGTGTTTCATAAGAAGCCCGATGGAAGACTCACATTCCCAATTTGCTCAGGCAGATTGAGCGAATGGAGGGAGAGGGCTAAGGAACTTTACAGGAACGTGGCCATATTGCTTGGGCTCACGAGCGCCCCCCTGCTTCACACTGTCTTGATTGTGGAGTGTCTCAGGGCTTGATCTTTGCCCCTCTATTATTCAGTATTTTTATCAGTCCTTTAGTCACCTTAACACAATTCTTTGGAATCATTGGTTATTATTATGCTGATGACATTCAACTAGTGGCTCAAACTGATCCTAATTCACCTAATCTTTCTATATTAACTGCCTGCCTAAAGGCTGTTGAACATTGGCTTCTTAAAAATAAATTAAAACTGCATGCTCAAAACTCTAATGCTATTTGGATTACTGGAGGAAATCAACAACTTGCAGATGACACAAAATTATTCAAATTTGTTAAAACACAAGATGACTGTGAAAAATTGCAAGAGGACCTCGAGAAATTGGGAAACCGGGTGTCCAAATGGCAGATAAAATTGAATGTGGATAGTGAGGAAGTGACATCACTGACCCTGATGGACAGCTGAGCGCTAATCTCTACAGTAAGCACCCGATAAAGGTGGTTTAAGAATTACCTTAATACATTTAAAAATGCTGGAAAAGTGATGAAAGATCCAGGTGTGTTTCAGGGATCGAAAGATGGCCACAACTCGGGGAAAAATAGCAGATCACAAGGAGTATGTGTATCATGGTCACAAGGTGGAAGGCCATGAAGGAAAAAAGATGGCCAAGGAGCAGCCGACACTCGGGGTGAAGGACAACATGGTATGTGTGAGTGACCTATTGGGAAGGTGTGCAGTGGTACAAATCACCAGAGAAGAATTGAAGTTGTGGAAATCCTCACAGACATTGTGGGTGTCAAGGCTGAGATGGGAGAAGTGGTTGAGGAGTTACATTCTGATATTTTGGAGGTGACCTGCTGGGTCAAAGAAATTGAGGGGCAAATTGAGGAGACATTGGATGAGGTTGCCCGACTTCATAAACAGATATAATATTTTGCGGCAGTGAGGGAGGAGCTTGGCTCTTAAGCTGGGAAGATCTGGAAAACAGATTAAGGCATAATAACTTAAGGAGACTGAGGATTTCAAGGACTCTGCTAAGTGGTGCAAGAGATATTCCAGTCTCTCCTGGGGGGTGGGAGTCGAGGAAGTGATGGACATAAAAGTGGACTGGGCACACAGTGCGCTGGTCCCTTCTAGGGGGCAAATACCTAGAGACATTGGACCCAATATTCAAAAGGCATTTACACAGTTTACAGCCCAGTAAACAATCTAAATGCTTTAAATCAGGATATTCAGTGGCACTTGCATAGTTAGGGCCATTCAGTATCCCTTTCTAACTCCCCTACATGCCCCAATGTTATCCGATTAGCATCAGGGTGTGTCGGGAGCATTCCGGGGAAGAGCAGAGGTGGCACAAGCGATGACCGGGTGGCAGCAATATTGCATGCTGCCAAGTTAGTGATCTGTGCTGAGAAGATAGGCAAGGAAAACCCTGCAATATCACTGCTGCCTAGTTACCTAATGTGGCATCCGGCATTTGTGGCAATCCCTGGGTATTCAATGCCAGGACCGCATATGATTACGGCATTGAATATCCGGGGTCAAGGGTCAGCGGGCAGGGCTATGCGCTGTAGCAGCACACATAGCCTGCCCAGAAGAATATTAGGCCCATTGTTATTTGTTTGCATTAATATTCAGTGAAAGAAAAGACGATTTGATTGGAACAGTCACAAGATTGTGGTGTTTCCAGATCTCTCCACAACAACCATACAGCTGCATAAGGAATTTCAAGTGTATATTGTATGCATGAGAAAGGAGCATATTCGATATAAGTGGATCTACCTGCGGGGCCTGGCCTTCACTGTTAATGGTATAACAAAGCGAGTCAAGACACAAATGGAACTGGCCAAGGCTCTCGAAGAGGTTGGAGTGAAGGACGTTCCCATACCTGAAGTTGGGCAATGTGAGCCAAGATCAGTGTTAGAGATGAAGCATGGTGAGACCGCACCTTGAATATTGTGTGCAATTCTGGTCGCCATATCTTAAAAAGGATATAGCAATTTTAGAAAAGGTTCAGAGAAGAGCCACCATAATGGTAAAGGGGATGGAAGGCTACTCCTATGAAGAAAGGCTAAAAAGGTTGGGGCTCTTTAACCTGGAAAAGAGACGGCTGAGGGGAGATATGATAGAAGTCTATAAATTAATGAACGGAGTGGAACGGGTAAACGTAGATCGATTGTTTACCTTATCAGAATATAGAAAGACTAGGGGACATGCAATGAAGCTACAGGGTAAACTATTTAAGACTAATAAAAGAAAATATTTTTTCACTCAACGTGTAATCAAACTCTGGAATTTGTTACCGGAGGATGTAGTAAAGGCTGTTAGTGTAGCTGGGTTTAAAAAAGGTTTGGACAAGTTCCTGGAGGAAAGGTCCATAAACCATTATTAAGAAGGGACCCAGGATATCAATGCTTGAACCAATACAAGCATTGTGGAACCTGTGTCCCTTGGGGAAACTGCTAGGTACGTATGACCTAGATTGGCCACTGTTGGAAACAGAATACTGGGCTTGATGGACCTTGGTCTGACCCAGTATGGCATATCTTATGTTCTTATGTTCTTATGTTCAGAAGTGACCGCATGTAGAGAAGATGGAAAAGTACAAGAAGAATCTGGCCCAAAGCGAGATGGACACTTAAGTAACACCAGCTGAGAGGGGCGAGAACTGTTAATATTCATGCTTTGGCCAATGCTTTTGAGGTGTTAAAGGAGAGGTATTTTGCTGCTGTGTGGATGAAATGGTTGTGGCTGTGACAGGGTGGAAGAGAGAGGGCGGTGTATGGATGGGATAGGTGAGGTGAGGAATTAGGGGTACAGTTGTGAGTTTGTGTGAGGGAAAGAATGAAGTTTGTGATGAATGGGGGCATGTGAAAGGTTGAAAGTTAATGAATAAGGAGGGGATGGAATGTATGGGAAGTGGGTTTCAAGTGACTAAGGGGCTGATGGATCACTTCCTGATGGAAAGTCTAGTTTGGATAACTTCCAGACGGGGTAGGAGAGGGGTGGGAGGGAGGGAGGGAGAAGGAGGACTGTGAATTGGTTTTCATGTTGGGAAGGGGAGATATGGGGTGAAGACTCTGGGGAAAAGTGATCATCAGGGAGTTGGAACAGTGGTCCTCTCTATTAATGTGAAAAGGCTGAACGCTTGGCAGGAAAGAAAGAGTTTAGCGAGAGAAGGGTAGAAGAATAATACAGATATAATTCTAATACTGGAAACTCAATGGAAGAAAACTTAGGAAGGGTGGCTAAAATCTGAGAAATACCCATATGTGTATCTGGCTTCCATTAAGGGATGCCCCAAGAAGAGAGGTGTGGGCATTATGTTCTTGAAGAGAAAGGTGGTGGAAGTAAGTGAGGTAGTGTGGGATGAAGAAGGGAGGTTCTTAGTGTGGTGCGAGAAAATTGATGGGGTGGAAGTTTCTATAGTGTGTGTTTATGTACCTAATAGTAATCAGGAGGGATTCTTCAAGAAGCTTAAGGTGAAAGTGGAAAGTAGCATCATGTTTCCTATAATTATGGGTGGGGATTTTAATTTGACCCTTAATCCTTGTTTGGATAATTCAAAGGGGTGGCGATGGTGGTTGGCAGTCTCACAGTCAGAAATTAAAAAAAGATGATGTTGAAATTGGGGTTATCGGATGCCTGGAGACAACAGATGGGGAGTGTGAGGGAGTATACCTTTTATTCGCACCCACACAATTCATAGAGCAGGATCAATATGATTTTGATATGATTAGGATCTATGATGCCTAGAGTAGTGGATGTTGGACTTAGTCAAATTATCTGGTGTGATCATGCCCCAGTGACCTTTAAATTGGACTTGAGACAGAAGGGCAAATTAAGTTTTTGGAGGCTGAATGAGGCTTTGTTGGAGGACAGGGAAAGTATGTTAAAAATTAGGAAATTGATTAAGGAATGTTTTGATCTGAACCATACAGCTGATGTTAAGTTGGGGACAGTTTGGGATTGTTTTAAGGCTTTTATCAGTAGACATTTCATTGCTCTTGCCTCGAAAAGGAAGTGAGAGACAGGAAGGTGGGAGGAAGAGTTGAGGAGGACTCTGCAGTATTTGGTAGAGAGCCATAAGACCACATTAGCAAAGGGCACATTTTAAAAGACATTGAGAAAATTAGGGAGGAGCTAAGGGACTTGAAATTGGAAGAATGGGCGTATCAAATAGAAAAACTCAAGTAACATCATTTTGAGTTGAGTAATAAAATAGGGAGAGTCTTGGCAAATAAGTTGAAAGCAAGGAGGGGTTCAATACCAGATACTGAAGATACAGAACTGTCAGGGGGAGATGGAGTTTGGGAATAAGAAGATTCAAGATGATAGAGACATGTGAATACCTCCATGGCATAAATGCACAAGAGGAGAGTCTCTTTCAATTGAAAGTAAGCTCTGCAACGAGGGGACATAGGATAGACTCAGGAGTAATATGTGGAAATATTTCTTCATGGAAAGAGTGGTAGAAGCATGGAATAGTTTCCCAGTGGAGGTAGTAGAGACGAGGAAAGTATTTGGATTAAAGAAAGCATGGGACAAACACAGAAGATCCCTAAAGGAAACAAAGGGACTATAGCATTTGATATGGAAAGGCAGACTAGATAAGCCATATGGTCTTTTTCTGCTGACATGTTTCTATGTTTCTATATTTTATGCATCAGAAGTTGTGGGAGGAGAAGAAAAGGTATGAGACTATTTGGACAATATTGATCTAGGTGGGCTGCAGGAAGAGGACAGGGCAGTATTGGATAGGGATATAGATCAGACAGAAGTGATGGAGGCGATTAAAGGACTGAAAGAGGGCAAGGTCCCTAGCCTTGATGGATTTATAGCAAAATTTCATAAAATGTTTGGGGGTGAGGTGGCTGATTTTTTTAGTGGAATTGTTTAATGGGGTTATAGGTGTGGGATTGGGGAATTACTGAAATTGATGAATGTTGCAGGTATCACAGTTATTCCTAAGTTGGGTAAAGATGCAAGTGCTTATGCAGCTCCTATTGACTGATATCATTGATCAATTTGGATGCTAAGATCTTGACCAAAGTTTTGGCTAGTAGATTGCAGAAGTGTTTAACTCAGCTGGTGAAGGATGATCAATCTGGATTTATCCCAGGTAGGCATGCAAGTGACGATATAAGGAAAATACTGAACCTCACTTGGGTTGCTCAAAAGGAGAATGTCCTCTGTTTACTGATAGTAGTTAATGCTGAAAAAGCATTTGATCACGTAGAGTGGAGCATTATGTTCCGAGTTTTGAAGAAGATGGGTGTGGTGACAAATTTATAAATTGGATTGAGGTCTTCTATAAAGTTCCCAAGGCTAGAATTCAAATAAATGGGAGGTACTCGGAAGAGTTTGGGCTAGGAAGGGGAACCAAGCAGGGATGCCTGCTGTCGCCTCTATTACTTTTGATGGTAATAGAGCCATTAGTGGAATCTTTAAGACAGAAGCAGGATATTCAGAGTGTTTGGGTGGGGGACAAGGAGAACAAAATTGTGCTCTTTGTAGATGATGTGTTATTTGCAGTGGGGAATCCCTTAGTCTTGTTACCAGATTTTCTGAAGGTTATTGAACAATACAGTGGTGTGTTGAGATACAAGATGAACATGGGAAGACCGAGTTGTTAAAAATAGAGTTCTAGCCCAGTTTGGAGGAAAGATTAAGGGATGCTTTCCCATTTAAGTTGGCAAAAATGTCCTTTAGATATTTGGGGGTGCAGGTGAGATGTGAACTCCTACAATTATACAAGTTAAACTATGGGGTATGTTTACTATTCAGCGGTAGTGGCTTCCATGCGATATCGGAACCGCAGCCCCATTTATTTCAATGGAGCCATGGCTCCGATATCGCATGGAAGTCGCTACCGCCAAATAGTAAACATACCCCTATGAGTCTTTATGGAGGACATTTTTGAGGGATTTAGATCAATGGGAGAAACCCTTTTTCTCCTGGATGGGATGGATTTCTATTATTAAAATGAATGTTCTGCTTAGGAATTAGTTTTTCTTTATGGCACTCCCAATTGAAGTATTTGAGGGGATATTGAAAAATTTTCAAAGGTGGTGCTTTTCCTTTATTTGGAGAAGACACCCACAAAAGTCAAATAGAATAGTAATATGCAAAAAGAGGGAGGGAGGGGGATTCCAAATTTATGTAGGTATTATTTGGATGCATAAGTGTGGGGGGGGGGCAGTAATAGGGTGGAGGGGAAAGAAGGAAGGGAAGAAGTGGGTGGAGATTGAACAAAATATAGTGGGTTATGTGCCTTTAGTTGTTGATTGGACTGGGAAGGGGGAGGAGTGTGGAACATCTGCTCATTGGGCATGCCTATAAGATGTGGAATAGAATGAGAGAAAGATTGGTGAGGAAAAATAAGGTGTTACGTATTCAAAGGATTAGGTGATGTGGGGATTTTCCTCTGGGTAGGAGGTACAAGGTGTTTGAGAGATGGGAAGGGAAGGGCTTGCAGTCTTGGGGAGAATTACTCAAAGAGGGTGAGGAGATGAGAGAGGAATTTGGATTCGATGAGGAAGATAGATTTAGCTATCTCCAAGTAGTGCACTTCCTAAGTCATCAAAGGTGAGCAGGGTCGCTTAGTAGAGAAGAGCCTGTTTTTGAAAGATTTTATCGAATCTGCTCTAATTCCAAAAAGTAGTTATCTAGGCTATATCAAATGATTGGGGATGGAGGGGGTAAATAAACATTTATGCTGGCATGGGAGAAGGATTTGGGTGGGGAGTCTGTTGAGAGTTAGCGGAATATGGTGTTTTAAGGAACTAAAGTGCATATGGCATCTGCAGGGATACAAGAACACTGCTATGAAATGTTATATAGGGTGTACTTAACCCAGTATCAGTTGAGTCAAAGGGGAGGGGCATATAGCTCTTGGTGTTGGAAGGAGTGTGGTAGGAAGGGGGATTAAAGTTGAGGTCAGAGAGGCTGTTGTTGCCAAAAAAGCATCTTTCAGGAAATGGAATAAAGAGCCAAACGACGAAACCTGGAAACAGCACAAGCACTGGCAAGTCAAATGCAAGGCATTGATAAGGCAGGCAAAGGGAGAATTTGAGAAGAAGCTTGCTGCAGAAGCAAAAACGCGAAGTAAAGACCTTTTCAAGTACATTCTTAGCAAAAAACCTGTGAGAGAGTCAGTTGGTCCATTAGATGATAAAGGGGTTAAAGGAACACTAAGAGGCGAAAAGGCGATAGCGGAGAGACTGAACAAATTCTTTGCTTCAGTCTTTACTGAGGAAGATGTAGGGATGTTACCCATGACTGAAGTGGTATTTAAAGGTGCAGAAGAATTGAAGGAAATATCGATACATCGAGAAGATGTATTACAACTATTAGATAAGCTGAAGAGTAGCAAATCACCTGGGCCGGATGGTATACATCCAAGGGTATTGAAAGAACTGAAATATGAGATTGCAGACCTGCTATTAGTAATCTGTGAACTATCATTAAAATCATCTCTAATACCTGAAGATTGGAGGATCGCCAATGTAACACCAATTTTTAAAAAGGGTTCCAGGGGTGATCCGGGAAACTACAGACCGGTGAGCCTGACGTCAATACCGGGAAAAATGATAGAAACCATCATAAAGAATAAAATTACTCAGCATGTAGATAGTCATGAACTAATGACAGACAGCCAACATGGCTTTAGACAAGGAAGATCTTGTCTTACTAATCTGTTATGTTTTTATGAAGGAGTGAATAATCAGGTGGACAAAGGTGAGTCGGTTGATATTGTGTATCTGGACTTTCAGAAAGCCTTTGACAAGGTCCCTCATGAGAGACTTTTGGCTAAACTAAAGAGTCATGGGATAGGAGGCAGTGTACTATTGTGGATCAGGAACTGGTTAAAAGATAGAAAGCAGAGGGTAGGGCTAAATGGCCAATTTTCCCAATGGAGAAAGGTGAATAGTGGTGTACCCCAGGGATCTGTGCTGGGTCCGCTGCTTTTTGACATATTCATAAATGACCTGGAAAGTGGAATAACGAGTGAGGTTATCAAATTTGCAGATGACACAAAACTATTTAAAGTTGTTAAAACCCAAGAGGATTGTGGAAAATTGCAAGAGGATCTTGATAAATTGGAAGACTGGGCATCAAAATGGCAGATGAAATTTAATGTGGACAAGTGCAAGGTTATGCACCTAGGGAAGAACAACCCAAACTATGGTTACACGATGCAAGGTTCCACATTAGGAACCACCACCCAGGAAAAAGATTTAGGCGTCATTGTGGATACCATGTTAAAGCCCTCGGCCCAGTGTGCAGCGGCGGCCAAGAGAGCAAATAGAATGCTAGGTATGATAAGGAAAGGAATGGAAAATAAAACAAAGGATATTATAATGCCTCTGTATCGTTCCATGGTGAGACCGCACCTTGCATATTGTGTGCAATTCTGGTCGCCGTATCTTAAAAAGGATATAGAGTTATTAGAAAAGGTTCAGAGAAGAGCCACCAAAATGGTAAAGGGGATGGAAGGATACTCCTATGAAGAAAGGCTAAAAAGGTTAGGGCTCTTTAACCTGGAAAAGAGACGGCTGAGGGGAGATATGATAGAAGTCTACAAATTAATGAGCGGAGTGGAACGGGTAAACGTAGATCGATTGTTTACCTTATCAGAATATAGAAAGACTAGGGGACATGCAATGAAGCTACAGGGTAAACTATTTAAGACTAATAAAAGAAAATATTTTTTCACTCAACGTGTAATCAAACTCTGGAATTTGTTACCCGAGGATGTAGTAAAGGCTGTTAGTGTAGCTGGGTTTAAAAAAGGTTTGGACAAGTTCCTGGAGGAAAGGTCCATAAGCCATTATTAAGAAGGGACCCAGGATATCAATGCTTGAACCAATACAAGCATTGTGGAACCTGTGTCCCTTGGGGAAACTGCTAGGTACATATGACCTAGATTGGCCACTGTTGGAAACAGAATACTGGGCTTGATGGACCTTGGTCTGACCCAGTATGGCATATCTTATGTTCTTATGTTCTTATGATTATATGCACATGTGGTGGTTCTGTCCTTAGGTATGGGTGTGCTAGGAATGGATGGCACAAATATTGAAAGAAATGACGGGAGTGTGAGTTGGAGCTGGCCCCCATGGGGTTCCTATTAAATAATTGGGAGGTAGATGGAGATTATGGGCTGGTGCATCTTGCCAGGTATTTGGCACTAACATTATGAATGTTACTTGCTATGAGGTGGAGGAATTGTTCCACTCTGGATACAATAAATATGCTCAGTAGAGTGGCATATATGTATAGAATGTGTAAGTTAACAGCATATATCGTAAGAATCATAGATGTGAAACTGTCCAGCGAATTTCGAAACCTTATGAGGAATGGTGTATTAAGGGGAGAGGCAGGGTAGGATGGGAGGGTTAGATGGTAAGTGTATGGCTAGGGGGGAGGGGTTGGGGAAGTGCACAATGCTCTGCTTAACATGTGTGACATACGGTTGCGCTTTGTGATAATGAAATCATCAAAGGTTGCTTTAATGATTTGTATTGTATCTGCTCAGTTACAATTGAAAGTATTATGTATTTCTTGTCTCGGTGATTTCTGCACCCTTACTCTGTGTGATGATGTGGAGTGTGGTTTTGTTTTTCTGCTGTATAAGTAATCAAATATAAGTTTTAAAAAAATCTAATGTGGACAAATGCAAAGTTATGCACTTGGAGAACAACCTAAACTACAATTATGCAATCCAAAGTTATACATTAGGAGTGGAGGAGTAGCCTAGTGGTTAGGGCAGTAACCTAAGCTCATAAAGATCATGGTTCAAATCCCACTGACTCTCCCTGGGGCTTTGGGCAAGTCACTTAACTCTCCATTGCATCAGATACAACCCTAGATATAAGCCCTCTGGGGACAGGGAAGTACCTACAGTACTTGATTGTAACCCACCTTGGTCTCCCTCTGGAAAGGTATGAGATAAATACTACCAAATAAAGAAAGAACCACCACCCATGAAAAGAATCTGGGTGTCATCATGGATAATTTGATGAAACCCTGTGTACAGTGGCAGCCAAGAAAGCAAGTGGTAAGTTAGGAATTATTATTATTATACATTTTTAGAGTGCTGCTTGTTGCACACAGTGTTGTACAAACACAGATGAAGACAGGCCTTGCTTGTCAGAGCTTACAACTAATCAAGACAAACAAGACAAAGAAGGAGTAGGAGAGGGAGACAAACTACAAAGGAGACACAAAGAACAGAGGATTAGGAACCAAGGGCAGCCTTAAAGAGGTGAGCCTTTAGCAGAGATTTGAAGAGGGGGCATTGTGAAGCCTGACGAAGAGCTTCAGGAAGAGATTTCCAAGCATAAGGAGCTGCAAGGTGAAAGGACCAAAGTTTGGAGTTAGCAGAAGAAGAAAAGGGCAAAGATAAGAGCAGGCTTGTAGAAGAACATTCACGAGGAGGGGGATAGAGGGAGAAGAGAGATAGAGCGGAGCAGCAGATTGAATGCATTTAAAGTCAAAAGGAGGAGTTTGAATTGAATACTGTAACAGAGGGGAAGCCAGTGAGGTGATCTGAGAAGAGGGGTGATATGAAGAAAACAAAGATGGAGAAGGATAAGATATGCAGCAGAGCTTTGGACTGATTGAAGTGGAGAGAGATGACTTAGAGGGAGGCCAGTAAGAAGAAGGTTGCAGTAGTCTGGCAGAAATAACTCGCATGAATCAAAACACTCGCAATAGCGCCTTCTCCACCTACACACCTGACCTGTGGAATGCACTCCCCAGCAACCTCAGGGAAGCCCAGGAACTAAAGAAATTTTGCAAAGATCTCATAACATTACTTTTCAAGGAACACTTAAACACCTGAGCATTGCTCTTCCCTGCACTTACCTTTGGTCACTCTCACATGACTTCTCCTACACTCAAAAAAATCACAGACACTGTCTCCTCTCTACTTTTACTGGGAGCTACTTCAACCTCATCTTGGATTCTCTGTTAGATCGCCAGCCTGTCAAATTTTCATGTTCAGGGCAGGCCCTTGAGGTATTGAAGTCTCTTCTTATTTTGTCTGGTCTAGTGGACTCTTGGAGACTTCAGCATCCTACTATCAAGGACTATACTTTCTACTCCTTTCTACACAATTCCCATTCTCAAATCGATTTCTTCCTCATGTCAAAGTTACTGATCCTCACTTTGATTGCTTCGGATATCCCCCGTGACCATTTTCAATCATTTGGTGATCATGCTTACTTTGAAAAGGGAGCACTCCAAGGCAATCCCTGCTGGGCGACTTAATAGGGTCGTACGTAATGGTGAATGTTTCATTTGCAGCAATCCAGCAACACATTTCCCCTTACTTTGAGAGCAATCACCAGGAAGACACATCTGGATGAGCGTGGTGGGAAGCTTTTAAGGCTTTCATCAGAGCACATATTACCAGTTATGCTATTGGTGACTCCAAACAGCGGAAGAAGGAATTGGATGATCTGGACTCCAAAATAAAGATGGAAGAATATCTTCTGATTAATGGCTCTGGTTCTATGAGCCTGTTACATCTTAGAAAGCTGCGCTATCAATACAACTCCTTGCTTAGCACAGTAGCTAACCAATTGCTGACTCTGCAAAATAGTTGCTCCTTTATGGAGAATAATAAAGCAGGTAGGCTCCTGGCTAGTTCTCTTAAACTAGAAAGGACTCCAAATGGATAGCAGCTATACAGGAGGACAATGGGGCCTTACTGATACAGGATTCCAAGATTCTGCACCGCTTTCAGATCTTTTACAAGACCCTATATCAATCAGAGGTGCAGGAATTTCAAGAAAGTTCTCACTACTTGTTCCATACCTTAGTGCATCCTACCCTTGAAGCAGCGGTTGTCTTGGATCAGGACATCAGTGTGAATGAGATAGAAGTGGTGGTGGCTGGTCCAGATGGAATTTCGGGAGATTCTATTGAATCTTTAAAATGGAATTGGCCTCTCTTTTGGCTACCTACGTCAGGCTTCTTATACAGTAGGTGCCTGCTGTGGGAGCCTTTGCAGACGCTCTAATAATAGTATAAAAAAAGCCTGGTAGGGATCCACAAAAGGTTGAAAACTATCACCCCCGTATCTCTGCTTAATGCAGATTATAAAATATATGTGAAATGTTTAGTGAACCATCTTGGTAGAGTACTCCCTTCCCTAGTGCACAAAGACCAATGTGGCTTTATGGTGGGTCACATTATGTCTGACAATGGACGTTTAATGTGCTCCCTATAAACCCTGTCAGCAAGGCTACAGACTCCATTACTTGACCTTTCATTAGATGCAGAGAAAATGTTCAATAGGCTGGAGTGGTCATTTTTGTTTCAGGCCCTTTGGTTTTTTTGATATGGGTAACCAGTTTCTTAAAATGATTAAGACTCTTTATGTAAATCTGATTAGGCACATATATGCCAACTCCAGCCTATCGAAGGCCTTCACACTGGAGTGTGGCACCTGACAGGTCTGCCCACTATCTCCGCTCCTCTTTAATCTGGCTTTGGAACCCTTGGCTAGCCTAATAAGAAAATCAACAGATATTGTGGGCTATGGTGGCTGTGGTCAGCAGATAAATTATTGGTATATGCAGATGGTCTCATGCTCTTTGTGGAGCCCTCCTCTATATTGGCAGTTCTTTGTACAATCGAGTCTTACATCCAACTGTTGGGATATAAAATTTAATTTAGCTATTTTTATTCATTTAATATATTTTTAATACTGTTTTATCATTATTTCTGTCAAAACAGTTTACATTGTAACTTAAACTTGATAATCCGCACTGATGGAAAATAGCACGGTATATAAGAAAATGTAAATAAATAAATAAATAATGTACATTAAACAGGGACATTGATAACTTGGATTCTTCTGAGGTAATGGAGGGTTAAGTGTCTTGCCCAAAGCCACAAGGAATGCTAGTGGGAATCAAACCCTGGTCTCTTGGTTCCCAAATTAATTGGTGCAAATTGGTGGCTGTCCCTCTTAACACCAGAGTAACCCAAGCAGACCTCAATGCTTACCGTTTTGGTGGGTCGATTCAGCCTTCTGCTATTTGAGGATTCATTTTTGCCCTACTGTTCAAGACACGCTGCAGCGAAATTTTAAGGAGTTTATCGATCTTCTCAAGACAGTTACAACCCGCTGGTCTCCCCTGCTTATATCTCGATGGGGCTTCTTAGAGTCCATAAAGGCCCCCAAAACATTTATATTTTGGGAATGCTCACTATTCTTTATGCAGATTCCTTTTACAGAAAGCTTGAGACAATTTTAGTACATTTTCTGTGGAAGAATAAAACTCCGCATATCACATCCTGGAAATTAAAACTACCTAAAGTGTGTGGAGGGGGTTCTTTTTCCTGACTTTAAGCTGTATCATCTATCTTTTCTCCTTAGACAAGGGCTCAATGAAGAGAGGAGTCTACGAGATGGCTAGTGTGGGCACAGTAGGTAGCAGATCTGTTAGCTCCGACTCCCTCTCGTATCCTCCTTGGGATGACACATGCAGGTTGTAAAACTATTTCTCTGGTCATCTCTGCAACTCAGACAGTATTTAGAGTGTTTGCAAGTAAATGTACTGAAGGGAAATTCTTTTCTTGGAACTCTGCACTGTGGTTATATCCCCTATTAAAAATCCAAAAACAGCATTTTCAGTGGAGAGAGTGGCAGAGGCAGAATATCTGGACCTTAGATCAATCACTGACTCCCACAGATTTTCAAACATTTTCTGATCTGCAATGAGAATTCGGCCTTTCCCCCCTCGATATTATTTCTAATACATTCAGTTAAGACGCTGTCTTCAATGGGCAGGAGTGTTATTTGATCAAATCTCTGTAGAGTAGACCCATATGCTTAAATGCTAGCAAATTGTTAGTACAGGTAAGGCTGCTTCCAAATTGTACACCTTTTTTTCGTGATAAGACGTCTAAATACTGCATGGGTATGGAGAAATGTTGGTCTGCTGATGCTAAGGAATTGCTTACCCGTTCATGCTGGAACCACTTTTGGGGTCCGCTCATTTGGATATCCTCTTCTGCCTCACTCGCACATTCAATGTGCTTCCTCATTCACGGGGCCTATATCAAACTAGTGACACTGTCCAAATGGGCCTCACAACAGGACAACAGTTTCTGGTCCTGTGCAATGTTGGTAGGTACCTTCAGACATATGATATATGGTTGCCCCAATATCCAAAATTACTGGAAACAAATCTGGAAGACACTATCCCAAATCTTCCACCTCAGAGAATCCTTCACCTATAGTGTAGTGTATATAAAAAAGGCCTTAATACAATTTTATTTTGGATTAGCATTTAGCGATGTGCTGGATTGATCTGGGATTATGCCAATCAGTCACTCACCTGCATTTTCTTTTATTTCTTTTCTCTCGTATCTTTTAAATTATATTAGACTTGTTTGTTAATATGCAATGCTTATTTACTTTTTATTTTTATATTTTTTAGTTTTGAATTCTGATTGTATCTTTTTCTCTTTCATTTTTATTAATTTGGTTTGTATTGTATTCCACCTTGATGTACCTCAAAAATGGAATAAACATAAACACAAGTGCCCCTCAGGACAACTTTTAGTCAGTGCAGTGCTGGCTGCAGGCACAGCTGGCCAAGGCAGACTGAAGTAGTGTTCATTTCACCAGTCACATCTGGGCCACTCAGAATACTATACATGCCTATCTCTCCCTGACAGCACACTTGTGACAACTGGATGAGGCAGGGGCCCACTGTAGGTATACTCAAGGCATATCAGCAGAAAGATACAAACGAGCTGTGCTGCACATCAAGGAAATGGTTGATAGCCATACCTTGATCAATATCTTAATGGAAGTGAGGTCAATGAAGAAGGGCTGTCAGCTAGCTTAGAGTGAGAAAAATACAATTCCTGGCTATTTTATAACAGACAGTGAGAATTGCATGGTCAAGACAGTGCAGGAGAGGGACCTTTAATAGTATCTGATGTTCTGCATATTTACTATAGCTTGTAATAAGAGGGTCCCTAGACCTGAGGAGCAAGAGAAATGGCAGCCCTGTTCTAAATCTACAGTTGATAAGTGCAGGAAAATAGTTATTTCCACTATAGTGCCAAGGGTGGGCATGATCTGCATGAAAAACAGGAATCAGCCAGGGCACCTGTGCACCAGCTCATTCAGGATGTCAGCACCTGGTACAATTCTGTCTGATGGTAGAGAGGTTAATGGAGCAAATAACAACCCTCCATCAAATGTCATTGGATACCAAAATTGGTCTTGAAAGCCCCTGAGGCATCAGCATTAGAGAAATATGGTCCTAGAAGTTTGAAGCCTTTCATGGATACCGTGGAAGAATTAAGTTCAAGAAGGGCCCCCTTGCATTATCATCTTGACAGTGAATATCTTGGAAGCAAAGTTAGAGAGTTTTTCCAGTGAGAGGGTTTGATGTCAGAGGTATTAGTGCTAGTGGACTCCTTGCCTGTGCAAGTGCAAACAAGGTTGAAGCCCCTCACTAAGGAGAATGTTTGCATGCTACCACTCTATGTGACCTAAAGGTCAAAGTGAATATGGAGATATAAGATGAAGATTAAGGTATAGGAAAAGGAGCACCAGAGGCAGAGAAGCTCTGGAACTGCAGCAGAGGAAAGAGGAGTACTGGCAGCATAAGCAGCACCCTGTCAGCTTCTTCTTCCTTCTTCACCTTTATTCTCCAGCACTCCATGGGTGCTTCAGGGGCATCTTTTTTGACACAGGGCATAGCTGCAGCTTTATTCCTCTGCAACGTGAGACCCTGAATAAATTTGTGTGACAGAGTTCCTTGAAGTGTGCATCGAGGCCATAACTACAGACTTGGCATATTGGACTCCATCTGGCCAGACCTAGCCAAAGTCACCCAGCATATCCTTTTCTGCCCACCAAGCAGCATGCCCAGTGAATGGACATTCTGAGTGACAGAGGACATTGTGAGTCCACATTCTTCAAGCAAACCAATCTCTAGCCCTGCCCCCAAGCTCTTACATTGCTGATACTGTGTTGGGCAAAATATTAATGGGTCCATAGCTCCACTGGCAGGGACATCGCAAGGGTGAACCTTCAGCCTTAAGGCCTTCATCCCCCAAAGTTTTGATAATCAAACTCAACAATCATGATCACTGTAAAAATGCACAATTGGACATCATGGAGCCGATATTCAGCAGCTTGCTGATGTACCATGGCTAGCCGCCACCGCTGAACTTTAACGCCAGATATTCAATGTCGGGGTCATATCTGGTCTTGGCCTTGAATATCCTGTCTGCCTGCATTCAAATGTATATTGTTATATAGTCCTCCAACTGTATATCATTAAATATTCTCTGCAAACCAATTCAAATTGTTAATTGTAGACCACTGTGATCTAGTGAAAAGCAGTATAAAACATTTTGCTAAATAAATAAATAAAATAAACTAGGTAGCCATGATATTCAACTGCTGCCCAGTTAGCTTCCATGGCAAAGGTTAGGCCAGCCTTTGCTGTGCCTTGCTTTTGCCATATAGCCATAACCGGGTAGTGGCTCAATATCACTGCTGCTCGATTATGGACAGGTGCCTGCCCTGGACCTCCCCGGAACACCCATATGCTAACCGGTTAGCTCTGGAGTATGCAGCAGCAGCAGCACCCATGGATATTCAATGGCATTAACTGTGTTACTCCCTTTGAATATGGGGCCCCTTTGCTTTGTATGTATATATGAGCCTAATCTTCCTGCAGGTAAAAGACTGTGCTGTGTCTCTCAGGATCAATTGTTTTGCTGACTAATGCAGCCCTTTGCCACCCCTCAGAAGCTATTACCCTGAGTGACTGCCTAGTATTGTATAATGATTGTGCCGGCCTTACCCATTGGCTTGCCCCATTCCACTGCCTATGAATAAGAGCATATAGAAGAAAAGGGGAGGGAGAAGAAGACACGGATGGAGAAAGAAGATGATAGGAAGGTGGGCTTCAAAGGGAAAGTTGTGAAGGGAATTGAAAAGGCAAGGAAACATTATAAGAAGGTTAGAAGAGACAAGGGGCATGTTTACTAATGAGGGCTATTCAGGTAGCACGGGTTAGCATGCAGTATTGGTGCTGCATTAAAAAGGGGCATGGGGCACTGTGCTAAAAACCTAAACTATCCTTGTAGCACGTATCTGGGCAGCGAATGGGTGGGACAGGGACGTTCTCGCTGCGGCTTAGCTTACACAGGCGTTTGGAGCCCATATTACCTGTATTCAGGGCAGATAGTGTGGGTGCAACTAAAGCCACCTCAATGGGTGGCATTAGTTGCACCCACGGCCAGTTTACCATAGTGATGCACAGTAACTGCAGGGGGACAGAGGTACCTACCCCCTTGCAATTAGCTCACAGTCCCACTCTAGTAACACAGCCCACAGGTGCATTACCAGGGCGAGACTTAGTAATCATGACCAAATAGAATTAGGTAGGAAAGAATATAAACCTTCCCTTTTAGGCCTCACATTAATTTCCCTTTGGTTGAATGTCGCTGTTGTGCTTATGCTCTACTCCTGTTTCATATTAGCTCACTCTTTCCAGTCATCATATACTCAATGTCATCTCCAGTTCGCCTTGTGCTTCTCCTGCTGTCACACACGCGTTACCCTCCTCTGTTCCATTCTTTTGAGCACTGCTATCTAGTTACTTGCTAATACACCTTTGATCATACAGAGGGTGATATTATAATTGGGCCTTTAGATTTGGAGGTGGAGAAGGTGTATATTTTATAAAGTCACATGGGAGGTTATTTTAGAAGCACTATTGGGCCTGATATTCTGTTGAGACAGCTATGCGCCACTACAGTGCATAGCCATTGCCGCAACCTCTAACCCTGGATAATGCTGGGGTCATATGCAGCCCTGGCATTGAATATCTGGGGTCGCTGCACAGCCTCCAATGTCTGAGAAGCTAACCGGGTAGCAGCAATATTTCACCACTCCTTGGTTGGCTCCTGTGGGTAAAACTAGGTCAGCTTTTGCTTCACCTAGTTTTACCTGCAGGTCGCTAACCAGGTAGCAGTGCAATATCTCTATTTCCCGGTTAGCGACTGTCGCTGCCCTCAACATACCCTGATGGTAAGCGGATAGTATTGGGGAATATAGTGGTGTTGGTTGGGAATATTCATCCTATACGTGTTAGTGCCGTTGAATATCCCATTCAGCAACATTTACGCAGTTTTAAGGTCAGTAAACTGTGTAAATGCCTTTAGAATATTGGGCCCATTGTGCTTTGGACATTTGATAATGAGCATAGAGATGTCCAAAGCACATAGATGTCTCCAGAGCCATTTTAGAAGCCAGGTCTGTGAATGTCCAAAGTGTGAGGATGCCCAAGTCTGAATGAGAGTATGATGGAGCCATGGCCAGGATGTTCTCATAAATTTGGACATCCCCACCTGATCTCAGAAACATCCTGTATATTCAGAGTTGGATCTTGGTTATACCTGCTCCAGGCATGAACAGGCATCTACAAAGTGATCGTCTTGTCAGGCAAATGTCTAGAGAGAGTGGAGGAGTTGTTACACTACTGGCTCCTTTATTTTACATGACAACACTGATGAGGGATGGGCACTGATATTTTAATTTTGCTATACTGCTGGACACCCTTTCTGCTAGCTTTCATAAGATGGATGTCCCTACCCTCTGCTTTCCTAAGGAGAATGTCTGTGGCAGCCGGCATGGGCATCCACATCAGAGAGATTTGTGTTCCTATGTCCAGAGACATAGATGACCCTGGCATTTTTCTGTATGTTCCACCCTGGACGTTCTGGATTTGACTTGGACTTCCTTTCTAAAAGGCCATTAAGCATACAAATCCAGCAAGATAATCACCTTGATTGTGGGTACTGATATTTACACCTGCTTGGCATTAGGAATAAATGTTGGCACATAAAGTACACACACAAATTGTGACTCCATTCACATTTTGTCCAAACTCCTCTCTTATGCATGCACATTCTACAGTTATGCATACTTTTAGGTATGAACTACTTTTAGAAGAAGCCTTTTATTTGTGTGTAATTAGTGCTTTTTGCATGTAAAAGGTTTATAAAATTACTTCAAAGATGTCATAAGAAGATAAGATAAGCCATCTTGAGTCAGACCAAAGGTCCATCAAGCACAGTATTCTGTTTCCAACAGTGGCCATTCTAGGTCTCAAGTATCTGTCAATTTCCCAGAGGTATACACATTCCATGCTGCTTGTCCCAGGGGTAAACAGTAGATTTCCCCAGTCCTCTTTAATAGTGGGTTATGGACTTTTCCTTCAGGAACTCGCCCAAATCTGTTTTGGACCCAGTTATACTTTTATTACATCCTCCAATAATGAATTCCAGAGTTTGATTGCACACTGAGTGAAAAAAATATTTTCTTAAATTAATCTTACTGTAAATATGCCACATTGTAGTTTCATTGCTTGTCCCCTAGTTTTCAACTTTTTGGTGGAGTAAACAAACTGATTTACTTTTACCTGTTCCACTACATTCATGATTTTATAGACCTCTATCGTATCTCCCCTCAGCTGTCTCTTTTCCAAGTTGAACAACCCTAACCTTTTAAGCCTTTCCTCATAGGGATATCCTTCCATCCCCTTTCTTTCAGCATTTCATCATCTGTCTCTTCATTCTGGCCAGGTGGGCAATAGTACATCCCCACTGCCATTCTCTGCTCCTTTTTACATGGAATTTCTATCCATAAAGATTTTACAGTGTGTTTTATTTCCTGCAAAAGCTTTATCCTGTTTGACTCAATGCCATCTTTAACATATAGTACTGTCCCTCCAACTACGTGATCTATCTTATCTTACAATGTGGTTTTGTAGCCTGGAATCATAGTGTCCCAGTGGTTATCCTCCTTCTACCAGGTCTCTGATATGCCAATTATATCTAATCTTTCATTCAATGATATATATTATAACTCTCCTATCTTATTTTTAAACTTCTAGAATTTGCATACAGGCATTTGAAAGGGTTTTTTTTCATATTAACAGTCTGGCTATCGGATGACAGGGATAATTTGGAATCTTTCAACTCAGTCTGGCTTTTACTTAAAGGCACCTGGGTTACTTTTATCTTTATTGGAACCTAACTTCCCTATTTGCTATTATCCTTCAAAAAACATCATTTCAATTCATGTGCTCTTGGGTGACTGTTGGCTTTCCCCTATTTTCTAGTTTAAAAGCTGTTCTCTCTCTTTTTTTAAAGATTAATGCCAGCAGCCTGGTTCTATCTGGTTAAGATGGACCTGTCCTTTCGGAAAAGATCCCTCCCCCCTTCTCCAGAATGTTGCCCAGTTCCTAACCAATCCAAAACCCTCTTCCTTGCACCAACATCTTGTCCATGCATTAAGACTTCAAAACTCTGCCTGCATTTTTTGTCCTGTGCATGGAATGGGAAGAATTTCTGAGGATGCTATCCTGGAAGTTCTGAAATTCAGCTTTCTACCTAAAAGCCTAAATTTAGCTTCCAGAATCTCCCTCCCAAACTTTCCTATGTCATTAGTACCAAGATAGCAGGTTCCTCCCCAACACTATCTACAGTCTTATCTACGTGACGCATGAGGTCTGCGACCTTTGCACCAGGCAGGCATGTTACCAGGCAATCCTCATGTCCACCAAGTACCCAGCTATCTACCTGCCTAATGATTGAATTACATGCTATAATGGCCGCCCTAACCCTTCCCTCATGGGCACATGCCTTGCACACCGGTATCCCTAGGTTACATACTGCTTGCTTCCCTTTCTGTTTTCTTGAAGTTAGACAAACTTGGGCTGGCTGCATACAGGCCAGTAGGAAATAGACTTCCATATCCAAAGAGACATTTAATAGCATGAAAGCAATATATAGAACCATAAGTGCTGATTTTACATGATGGCAATCAGTTTGTGATTTTGGTTAATTGATATTATGCATCTCTTCTCAGATTGTGCAGTGCGCCTACAGTAAAGCAATTAAAGATTGGACAAAGATCGAAAGGCAGCTAACCATGGAACGAGGTTTGTGGGGGTCATTAACAGGACCGACACCCAAAAAATGGGCACTCAGTTTGTATGAAGGTCCTGCTCGCATGAGGAAGAGGTTGCAAGCTGCCAGAGAACTGACAGATGAGGTAATGCTACATTTTTTAGAGAGCTTTTTGCATATCAATTTGTAATGGATCTATTGTCATAACATCCTTGGTAGATCTTCACAAGTAGAATTACATTATAGATTGTATGGCGCAAAGTAGGAAGGCAGCAGTGGCATAAGTTACAATGAGGGGTCCCCAAGCAAATTTTGCTGAGGTCCCCCATTGTCATGGAGGCAGTGGGGTGCGCACCACCCATCGTGCAGGGGTCCTCCCATGTGGCCCTTCCCTCCCTCATGTGGCAGCAGCGGCAAACTTACTACATTGTGTTTGCCACGCTGCTTTGCTCTTATATGTTCACCGCAGTGCGGTTTGAAGTCTCAAGGTGTGGTTGTTATCGCAAGACTTTGACCCGGCAAGAAACAGCTGCTGGGCCCAAGGTAGACTTCCAAGAGCCGAGTGAACAAGATCCTGCAGTTTTGACTCAAAATGTGCACATAACGCTTTAGTGAAACCTTTATAGTCTGTGTTTAAGAGGAGATGGGTCTATAATTACCACAAAATAGTGGGTCTTTCCCCTCCTTAGGGATGGCCGTGATGGAAGCCTGGTAAAAAGAGGCTAGCAGCATGCTCTGAACTCGAAGATCATTGAAGACTTGGACCAATACAGGGACAAAGAGGTCAGGCAAAGACTTGTACAGCTCAGCTGGGAACATATCTGATCCCGGCGCCTTTTGCCACCTTTAAGTTACATATCGCCAGGTGCACTTTTTCTAGTGAGAAAGGTTGGTCTAACATCTCCTGTGCCTCCAGAGGAAGATGAGGAAAATCCGCAGCCGACAGCCATTCTTGAATCTCCACCCCTTCCATTAGCAATTGGGACGAGTATAGTTCACGATAAAACTTGATGAACATGTCCGCTTTCTCTGAGGATTTATAGAGCGAGCTCACCTGTGCTGACTTAAGAGCATTGATTCTCCAATTTGCTCTCTGTCTCTTCAGTTTTCATCGCAAGGCAGAGAGGACATCCCTCTAAACCTCACGCAGTACATGCCCCTTTTTTTATTTATTTAATTGTCAACTTGTATGCAGTAGTTTTATTTAAAATCCATAAATAAGTCCACACTTATCTGCTCAAACACGACGTGCACGTTTCGAAGCACCAGGCTCCTGCTTCAAGTGTATCAGTGAGAAAATAGTGTGACCATTCCTTTCTTCCTCAAAAAACGCCAAATCTGTGGCGGGTGACGTCAGAGGATTCCAATCTTCGGATAGGCCTATTATAGGACTGCCTATATCACGTCAGCCAATCACCGAAGGAGGGAAACCCCACAGCACAGGGGAATCTCTACAAGTAATTGGAGAGTGTTTAAAGTGTCAACCACTCAATGTCCCTATTTAAACCAACAGGCTCCATAGAATTTAAAGTAAAAATCCATCGTTGTTCCAATTGTCTCAAACGAGCTGTGCGATCACCCCCTCTCGGATCAACCGGTACATGATCAATCACAGTCCATTGAAGCTGTTCAAAAACATGGCCCAAATCGATGCAATGTTGTACCATCGGAGTTGTCGCCACAGACTGACGTAAACGGGATGCATGTTCACCCAATCTGACCCGTATGGCTCGATTTGTACTCCCGACATATTGCTTTAAACATGGGCAAATCAAGACATACACCACATAGCAAGAGTCACATGTAGTATGCCATCGCCGATAAAACCTTTTACCCGAGAAAGAATCAGTCCAAGCAGACCCCGTAATGGCTAAAGCACAGTATCTACAATTGGCACACACCTCATGAGAACCTGATCTAGAAACTGGCAGTTCAGGCCGATCGCATTGGACCGCCGATTTAACCAATCTGTCACGCAGATTACGGCCACGCGAATATGCTATTTGCAAAGGCTTGTTCAAACTAGGGCAAAGAGCAAGCACTGGCCAATGTTTCCGTAGTATTGAAGCCACCGTTTTAGAATGACACATGTAAGGCAATACCCCAGTCACTTTATCAGGGGATTCCTCCTTGTCACGAACAGATGTTAAAGTGACGTCAGAGAACCATTCAGAGTGCGAATATAAAGCCCTACGGTACGCTTTAGATATAACCGATTTGGGATACCCCTTCTGTGATAATCGTTGCCATAAGTCCATCGCATGATGTTTATATTGGGCTGTAGAAAAACACAACCGTCGGATCCTCAAAAACTGACCAAAGGGGAGCCCCCGGCGGAGTGGTTCAGGGTGGAAACTTCCAAAATTCAATAAGCTATTACGCTGCACCGGTTTTCTATATAGTGTGGTCAACAGCTTAGATCCATCACGATATACAATCATGTCCAAAAATTCCAACTTGTCCAGCGATATATGAGCCGTGAATTTTAAATGGGGTTGGATAGTATCCAACCATCTGAGAAATTCTTGCAAAGAGGCCAAATCAGAAAGCCAAATCAAAAATATATCATCAAGAAAACGTTTCCAGATAGCCACGTTGACAAAACTCGCCGAGGGAAAAATATATCTTTCTTCAATTTCTGCCATATAAAGGGTCGCGAGAGAGGGGGCAACAGTAGCCCCCATCGCTATACCAAAAATTTGTTGGAAATATGCCCCTTCAAACAAAAAATAATTGCGAGTAAGCACATATGAAATCAATGTAAGCAGAAATTCTTTTGGCAATCGAGCTGGCACTTGAAGAAACCGAGATTGTAAAAGTTTCAAAACTTCCTCTTGATCTACATTCGTATAAAGTGCAACTACATCTAACGTCACTAAATACCAAGTAGTAGATGTCACTAAATACTACTACTACTTCTTCTGGAACCCGCTTGAAAGAGAGATCAGTTGGCCCTGAAGGACCACTTTCGCTGCCTCCCAGAGTGTGAAGGATGAGGTTCCATCAGTGCCATTGAAGGTCATATATTCTCGCCGCATCTTTCGTATTTCGAGAAGAAAAGCCTTAGTTTTTAGAAATTCATGATGAAGAGCTCAGGTGCAGGGAGGCCTCTCAAGCTGCCCCTTCCATACCTCCAGAGAGACTTTGGCATGATTGGAGGTCCCCATTGTGTCTATGGACATTGTCATGAATGTCAAGCCAGGCTTCATGAAACAAGCCAGATATCAATTCTAGAGTAGCTGCAGTGAACAGAGGAAAAATGGTGTAATCCCTCTTGCTGCCATGTATAGCTCTCCACACATCATAGACATCTAACTATGTCAGTACCAGATGGAGTTTGGCTGGAATGTTTGGAGCGCATCTCTGCTATCCAAACTGGACAATGTGCAATTAAAGTCCCCTCCCATTAATATCTCTCACTGCTGATGAGCCTGCATAGCGGCCATCAGCCAACAAGACTGTTCCTACTTGAGAGAGTATAGCTCCATTCAGGGTACCCACCAAATGAGGAACTGACCCCTCCTGGTCAGTGTACTGGATGAGGCTGTCTTTTAAGATGAGTAACCACCCCTTTCTTGTACGATGTGAAATTGGATGCATAAACTTGCAGAAATGCGCGAGACTTCAGTCGCGAGTTGTCCTGTCCAGAGAGGTGAGATTCCTGGAGGAAGGCAATATCAGCTTTTCCTCTTTTCAGTTGGTCCATGCCTTTTTGATTCTTGACGGGACTGTGCAGGCCCTGCATGTTCCAGGATACGAGTTTAAGCATTCTACTATACATTTTCAACTGTTCCGTGGGTCAGCAACCGCCACCCAAATCAGCCTAATTCAAGCCCTCCCATGACATGCCAAGATCTCCATCCCTACCCCCCCATTCTGACCTCCCCCCTCTACCCTAACACTCCCCCCACCCTGTATCCCCTTCAGCCCCCCTGCTTGGGGGATGGAAATGCCTTAAGAGGAACATAGTTCCTCTGCGACCAGCAAGGAGTATTTATCTTCTGGGGTACTGATGACACAACGCTGGGAGCTCTCCTCCATCTCTCCCCAGCCCTAACCTAATACTTAAAAGTCCCTGATTCACCTGTACTCAAAAAGTTACCTGCCAGGGCCTAACCAGGTATGCAGATCGCTACTGATCTGACCCAAACGTCTCCCTTTAATTGACGGTCAGTGTTAGGTAAAGTCCCCCTCAAGCCCCCCCCCCATTCAAACTTACTCTCACCTTACAATCCTCCCTCCCACCATCTCTAACCACCTTCCCACAGAGGCAAAAAACCCCAATTATGGCGCTTGCAGGTAAAGATTACGGAGTGTTAAGCAGCAATACAAATACAATAAACATCATCATATTGTCTCAAGCGGGGTTGGTAGTATCCATTTCACACTCCTGATGATCTTTCTCTACTCCACTAAGCTGTCGTCTGGCCCCTGGGTTCTTACGTTTCTTCAGGGTAGAGGCCTGCCATTCACAGAGCTCTCTGGGTCGGCCTGGAGTACAGCGCTCCTCTTCTGCAGAAGATCCACCATGTCCAGGCAATCCTCCTGTTCCATTATCCTGTACTGTGTATTGTCCCACTCAAAGATTAGGGCAAAGGGGAACCCCCAATGGTATTTAATGGTATCAATGGCCCAAGCATGAGCAGGAAGTTCTGGTGCACATGTAAGTATGTCTGGACAGGCTGCGATCTCTCCTTTACCTTTGTCAGCTTGCTTTATATGGGTACTTTCAAAAGCATCAGGGCAGCACGCTGTGATTCTCTTAAGCAGCAATCAGGATTTTCTGTGAGACTTTGGTCCAGGTAAGCAGTAATCACACCATTAACAGGCTGGAGGGTTGTGGAGCTCGCAAACTAGTCAGTCATTCTAGTTAGGGCTCATGAGCTCCCTCCCTCACACTTAACATTCATTTGTAACACATGCTAAAAACAAAGTGTTCATGTTAACTGTTTGGGGTGTGACCCAACAGATTCCTGGTAGATAACGTGCAACCGAGTATGTTAATATGCGGCACACTTAACACAGGTGCACCTAATGATACCCCTTGAAGTATTGTTGGGTACACCTGCACTAATTGCCACAATAATAGTACTCACATTCTAATGTGCTCGCCTTGCTCACACTCCGTCCCTAGCCCGCCCACTCTCCACATTAGTGAACCTTCCCAGTTAATATGCATTTTAACAGTCTGTAGCTGGCATGCCCTACATTAGTACTCACCATGGCAGTTATTGCATGCTATAATTCACATTAACTGGTTAGTGACACGTGGAGCCTGATTCAGATAGGGGCATGTCCGGGCCGTTCGGATGGACCCAAGCAAGACAGGCCTGTTTGGACCCGATTCTGGAATGCGGGAACAAAATGTTCCCTCAGTAACCAGAATCAGGCCTGAGGACATCCTGGCCTGCCCCTGCTGCCTTCAGGACAGTACAAAAACGTAGGCAGGATTCGAGAACTCACAAAAATATTTTATTGGTCCATATATAATAGAGGGGGGCCTGCTATGGCCTGGATCGGGTGGTGGGGATCCCCGGCCCGATCGTCGGGTTTTTGCTGCATATTCCACCTTTGAGGTGGAATAAGCAGCGTGTCCCACCTGCGCGGGTGGACATACAGGGCCCTGACCCGAATCAGACCTGTATGTCCTGCCGGGCTGGTCCTCTCCCAGCTCCCCCTGTCCTGATGCACAGGACAGACACGGAGAGCCAGAGAGGGAATCGGGCCCCAACGGCTTGCGGGGCTGCACGTTCTGCTGGGACATGCAGCCCTGAAACCCGTGTTTCAGAATTGGGCCCTTAGTAAAAGGGGCCTTTATTCTGTTACTGCATTGAATGTTATGTGTATACTGCGCATCACCTGTGATGTTTTTTTTTTTTTACCATTGAATCTCACTTGGAGTTTTTTCCAAATGACCTAGCAGGCCAAAAATCAAAATGAATAAATAGTTGGATGGATGACTGTGACAATTTTCAATAACCCAGGTAATTACAAAATATGCAGGCAGTTTAAATGTGTTTTAAAGAAATATTTTGATAGAGGTAATACTAGCATTGTGTTTCTGAAAATTAGCTAGCACGGAGCACACATGTTAAAAGCTTTTGTGTATTTAACATTAGCTATTTGTGTGGATGATGGGCGGAGAAAAATAATGCATACAAACCTGAAAATAAAAAATATTAATTGTTTGCTGTTTTTCTGTCCTGAAGTAAACATGCTCATAGCAATGCCTGTTTGCTATAGCTAAAGACAAGGGGCCTGATATTCATTTGGGCGGGCTATGCACCACGTCGCCACATAGCCCTACCCAGTGAACTCTAAACCTGGATAATCAGTGCTGCGGCAATGGCATAGGATACCCGAGTTTGGCACAAAGTGGATTCACCCACAGAGCCTAACCGGGTAGCAGTGATATTGCACCGCTACCCGGTTAGCATCTGCAGCGAGAACTAGGCAAACCAAAAGCTCGCTTAGTTTTAGGTGTGGATCACTAACCGGGTAGCGGTCCAATATCGCTGCTACCCACTTACCAGCAATCTCTACCCCCACTCCACCCTGGAATGCCCTCAACATGTTCCTGCACTAACCAAGTAGGTGCCATCGAATATTCCTCTTTAAGGCATTTACACGGTTTAATGGTCTATAAACCATGTAAATGCCGTTCGAATATCTGGCCCTAGGTGTATTCTGAACTACTTTGGAGAAAGCAGATTTTCATTCAGTCCATTTTACAGTAGCTGGGTAGATAGCTAGGTTCTATGAGTGAAAGGCTTTGGGGGATAGTCAGAGATGGACCTGCAAATCTTCTAAATACTGCTCAATGGGATTTTCAGCAGCACTAACTCGGCTTCTGCTAGTGAATATCCCCAGGTGAAGCCTCTAAGAACCCCGACATGTAGCCATCTAGCATCAGGGGGTTCTGGTGGCAGAGCAAGTGTGGCACTGTGGTTTAGCTGGGCAACAGCAATATCCAGCTGAATTTCGCTGTCTTTGCACTCTGGTCAGTGGCTGAATATCATCACTGACTGGATTGCAAACTCGCACGCCAGCCAACCCGGATATTCAGTGCTGGTAGCGAGATATGACCGTGTTCATTGACTAGTCACTGTAGCAGCATTAGCCATCACCGCTGAATATCTCCTTTGAAAATTGTTCTTTTAATAGGCATTGGGTGACCAAGTCTGAGAAATGTGGAGTATAAAACAACCATGCTTGCGTTGAATATTTTTTCAGATCATTCCAAATGCCTTCTGTTTATACTGAAATGTTTGTTTGCAAAAGTTATTATTTTACAAATCTAATTATTTTTTTCTTCAGAGACCAAAATATTTGGGGGATGGATTTAAGTGAATAATGAATAATGCTAAATAGATGCCAAAATGTCTTTCCTGTTCTCTTAAAATTTCCCACTAGAAGTAGGTTGCAATACTGTGAGCAGCGCTCAGGATCAAAATCTTCACTTACATGCAGGCTTCATAGTCAGGACCATTCATTTCACCATTAAAACATGAGTGAAATGATAAACTAACCATCTTATTGATATCTTTTGACGTTTTTGCTCCGCTGTTCTTAGCTTCTTATCATACACATGCTTATATGCGCTTTACAATATTATACACTTATCCTGTGTATTTTCTTAATTTAGGTGAACAAAATAAATAGCAGTGAATTTCCACAAGGCTATGAAGAAAATCAAGGTAAAATCTTTACGCTACCTGCAACAGTTGAAAATTAGTCACAAACAATCAGTTTCTTTACAAGGAAATGCTATGCACATTTCGGAAGTGTGTATGGCAAGTTTGTATCGACTTAAATTATTTTGAAATTGTTAAGTTTGAAATTTCTAATCTGCTTCTATGTGATTCTCCTGAACTCCCGGGAATAGTGTTCAGAGAAATGTTTCAGGTAACCGCACGTGCATTGGATTTGATAGGTCTGTATGAGCTTTGACATCATAAACGCTACCCCATGTATACCAGAAACCGATCACATCCCATTCTATTAGTGTTAAGGCATAATGCTGTCGTGTCTAGAGCTGTTCCTGGAGGTTCAGAAAACTTATACCTGAGTCATTTAGGGGTTATTTTACTAAAGACTGGCAAAGTTTTGTACTTACCATGCATTAGATGAAGAGATTAATGCTTGGTGAGTGCAAAGCTTGTATTAGAAACATTCTCAACTTTTCCCATACAGTTATACAGAAAAATACAGATATGCTTCTTGCCTCCAGTTTAAGAGGCGGAAACGGCACCTGCACTTTTGCACCAATGACACCACGTGAGAAGTCACTGTGTGCCAACTACAAGGCACAGTCCATGCCTATTTTCCATCGCACAACAGGGTGTGCAGCTAGTGCATAAATTAGTGTGCCATCATGTCAGTGCGGTAACAGTTAACTTGTCTGTGTGCTAACAGTTACTGTGAGCTTAATCAAATGCTTACTGCTTAGCGCATGTTAATAAAAGGGCGTCTTAATCCCAATAACATCTCAGAATGAAAAAGGAACATCATTTAATATTGAATAAGCATCTACTGTATACTGATAACAGGAGGGACATTAGAGAATATGTACACTTAAAGTGGCATTTTAGAAGGGTCGTCCAGAGTGCAATGTCCAATAATCTAGGGGGAGCGGAAGTAGTGAAGGGAGGCACTTATAAGTATCTTCCAGAATTGCTCCATCTCTGTCCTAAAATATGGCAGGCCTACGTAGATAACAAGTCTGGTTATGTGCACAGGAGCAAGCCATTTCACAAATGTGGACATCCCTGAATTGCATGCCGGCAGAACTGGGTACATGGACATCTCAGCCATGGCCTTTCAGAAGGGAGGATGACTATGTTATGTCCTGACTAGCCATTTCTTTTTTTTTTTGTAGGAACTTTATTTTGAAAAAAGGTTTTATAAGCACAAACAGTTGAGTACAAACATAGTAGTACAAATGTAATCGGAGAGAGCCAACCAAAAAGAAAACAAATTATGCAATTGTTCATTATACTCAGAAAAGACCAAGAAACAAAATATAGCAAACCATGTACAAAGAAATATGATATATGAACTTTCATTCACCAGACAATGCACAGAGCATGTTAATTACCAGTCAAATCATACCAAAATTCAAACAGAAGACATTCTCAATAAAAGGAGGCTTTCAAAAGATAAGAAACCAAAGAGTAATATTTCCCTAAGAACCAGCCCCCACCCACAACCCCCCTATCCCAAGCAAAAAACATCAGCATACAACCAGATCATCCATAGCAATACAATACCCGCAAAGACATTTGGGGTAACTAAAGGAATTTAACAGTAGATCATTACTCTTGATACAAAGTATATAAAAAAATATCAACAAAGCAAAACAAAAAACCCCCAAAACTGTGATGAATTTCACTTCAAAAATACAGAAAAATGAAGTAGGACCAGTTGTAAGGATCAACAACCAATATGAAATAAACAATACTCTGCATAAAGAATTTAAGCCAAAAATAGCATAGAAACAACATTTTGGAAGCTAATTTATTCTAATATAAAAAAAGAAGAAATTTTTATCAAGCAGAGTATTTAGCTAAGAAGGGATACCAGACATCATCAAATTGTTTAATATTTCCTCCCAGCATCTAAGTCAGTTGTTCCATATAAATGGTATCCTAAACCTGTCTACAACACTTAGCCTGGGTGGGCACAGTCTGTCTTTTTCAGTATTTTGCCACAGCATAACAGGCAGCCAGTAAAAGGTTCTGAACAAAGACATTATGAGTGGAAGAGACCTCACCAATGGTAGGAGCAACTAGAAGAAAAATCCTAGACTCTAAGGGCACTAACAGGCCAAGAAGATCTCTGATAACACTGATAACTGTGGACCATAGTCCAAAAAGATTGGAAATGTGAGCAAGTCCACCAACAATGATCAAAAGAACCTAGTTTTGGCACCCTCTCCAACATAGATTACTTACGTGGGGTAAGGTGTGTAATACATTCTTTCGAGTAGCTTCAGTTGAATGTTGACTCTAGAAGGTGAGAGCGAGCATTTAAAAGTACTGTATACTACCAGACTGTCGTTCAAAAAGATTCAATATCCTGTTTACCAACCAAAGGCGCTCACTTTGCCATATAATTATGCTGGTCTGGGTCATTTTGCAGCTCAAATAAAACTTAGAATTAGGTTTTTTTAGCACTCATTTGTTCAAAAAGCAAGTTTTCAAAGTTGAGGGACTGTCTTAATACTAGTTGAGTGTTATCTTTCTTCATGCAAAAACACCTGATCTGAAAACATTGAAAGAAATATAAATGGGAACCAAGAGAGATGAACAGAAGACCAAGTCTTATATGTCCCCTCAAAAAACAAAGATCGACAGAGTAGGAGATCAGAATCTCAAAACTATCTATTGGATTGGCCATATTTTGAACAAAATGAAATGTATTAATTGGGGTACATGGAGAATTGAGGCTAATAATACCAGCTGATTTATAGATATTTTTCAACTCGCAGATAGTCACACTAAAAAATGGATGGCAGACATGAATATTTGAAAATTTGGAGTTTTCTAAATAAAGGGCTTCATGTAAGGTGTAGGGTAGTACTAGCAAAGCGTCAAGCTGAACCCAGTGTAGTGATTGACCTCCCTTCACCCAATCCTTTACTGCCCTAAGACAGACACTCTGATAATACAGAAAAACATTAGGGAATCCAACACCTCCAAAAACTTATCAGTGGCCAATAATTTGTAGTTTGATCTAGAGCATTTCTCCATCCAAATAAATGCTGCAATTCCTTACAACTAATTAAAAAAAAACTTCTAGGGATAAGAATTGGTAAGCTAGAAAAAAGGAAGAACAGCTTAGGAAGGACTAGAATTTTTAGAACATTAACCCTGACTATCCAGGGTACAGCCATGTCCTTTGCTAGCACAATACTTTTTGTATAGTGGGCAGTAACCTATCATAATTTAGGGTGTATAACTGAGACAAATCTTTTGGAATAATAGCATGTAGGTAGTTAAATTTTATGACAACAGAAAAAGGAAATTGGTGTAATAAATTCGCAGTTTAGAATTAGAACAATTAAGAGTACCCAGCCAATTTCCCAAAATGTTTCAATAATAAAAGCAACTGAGGGAGAGATTAGTGTCATCAGCATATAAGGAGATATGACATTCACCATCTAGCCCAATATCAGACAAAGTAGCAGAATCTCTAATAGCTATAGTGAATGGTTCTATTACCAGTGCAAACAGTAATGGGGATAGTGGGCATCCCGGATGGGTTGCCCTAGCCAACTGAAAAGGTGTAGAGGAGAATCCATTTGCCAGGACACAGGCTGAAGGAGACAAATATGCTTGTACCCATTTGAGGAAGTTCTCCCCAAACCCGAATCTTCTTTAAACATTAAACAGATATGGCTACTCAGCCATATCAAAAGCCTTTTTAGCATCTAGAGATAAAATCCCCACTTTCCCTCTAAGATTCTTAGGGGCATGGCTACTAAGCCAGGCTGACGGTTAACCCAGGCTTTCTGCATTGAATAACATGGGACCTAGTTGCAGAGCCCGAGTTAACCATTAGCCCATCTTAGTAGACATACTCCTTACTGTGATAAATAATATTTAAAAGGTGACAAACATTATCAGAGCCAAATCTATTCTTAATAAAACCAGTTTGATCAGGATGAACTATTTGTGCTATGTGATTCTCTATAAGAAGACATCATAATTTAGGAAAACGTTTGTAATCAATATTTTAAAGAAAAATGGGATGATAGCATAATTAGTGACACACTCAGAATCACAGATAATGGAGGCTGCATGAAACGTTAAAGACAATCTTCAACAATAAGTAATCTCATTGAACACTTCCACAAGCAGGGGAGCAAAATGATCTCTGAGAAACGTATACAACTCAGCTAGGAGACTGTCCGGGCTGGCAGATTTGTTCCTCTTTAGTGAGCCGATAGCTCTGCAAACTTCCTGAAGAGTAAAGAGTTTATCAAATATTCCTTAACAATGCCCTGCAAAGATGGAATCTTTAAGTTGTCCAACCACATATCAATACCACACTGAATGTAATGAAATTTGGAAGAATACATTTCTGATAGAAATTAGCAAAAGAATTAGCAAGTCCCAAGTTAGATTCCCATTGTCTGATTTTATGCTTAATACTCACTTTCGCTGTCTCACTCTTTTTAGGTGCCATAGTAGGAGTATTTTGGGCTTGTTTCTATGTTTATAAAAGGATCTCTTGGCTAAAAACATACAATATGTTACTCGTGTGGTCTCCAGACTGTTTAACTCACCTTTTAATTGAATTTAATTATTATTATTAGACATTTATAAAGAGCTACCAAGTGTACATAGCACTGCACAGACATAGAAGAAGACAATCCCTGCTCAGAGCTTACAATCTAGAAGACAAACATACAGGACAAAATAATATGATAGGAATAAAGGCAATAAGGGGCTAAAACATAAGGGAGGAATCATGAATCAAAGGTATTCTAAAAGAGGCGAGTCTTGAGCTTGGACTTGAAGAGGGTGAAGAGAGAGATTTGACACAAGGACAGGGGCAGGTTATTCCAGATAAACAGCAGCAAGGTTAATAGAACAATGCCTGGAGTTTGTGGAAGAAGAGAGAGGCATAGTGAAAAGGAAGACAGAAGAGGAACAGAGATCACGGGTAAGCAGCTTGAACTGAATGCAGTAATGGATACGGAGCTAGCGAAGGGATTTTAAAAGAGGAGCAATGTGACAGTAATGTGGCAGGCAGAAAATTAACTGTGCAGCAGAGTTTTGAATAGATTGAAGAGGGAAAAGATGAGATTGAGGGAGCTTGGGTCTGAATCGGGAGAGTTGAAAGAATATGGGGAGAAGTGTTTTTCTGGTGTCTATCCAGTAAGCACTGTTTTAAATTGGTTAAAATCTAAGAGGCATCTTCACTGAAGCACGGTAGCCAGAAGTGTTGAGTTTAGCACAGGGCGAACACACGTCTTGGCTGTGTGATAGCAAGGAGTGCATAGCCCATTGGTGACCACATTAAAAATAGTGTGCTACCTGAGCATCACACAAATCGATGGGGTTAAGGTGGAGAATGGGCAGAGAGAGGGTAGAGACAGAGCACTTGGCTGAAGCAGGAGTGCTAGTCATGTGCTAGCTACACAAACAGGCTGTAGGCATGGCAACAACTAACGTCTGCTTCTGACCAGGTGGTAGCTGCACCCACCTTGCTAGTGTGTACACAAGTGTTAGGAAATAAGAAGAGCAGAAACAGGGCAACTACCCTGAAATAAAAAAAAGCAAACAGGAAAGATAGAAGAATATCTAGGCACCTGCCTAGGCCATCAGGGAGGAGGAACTTCATGGTGCAGTTGTCATGGCAGTGCACCGCCACCACAGCAGCCTGACATCTACAAAACCAGGGCCTGCAGATCAGGAGTGACCCTGCTGGGACAGTGGGCAAGCATCCACAGACACATCAACAGCTATCCTGATGGACTGCTGTTCATGTCTGCATATGCTCTGTTTAGATATCAGAGGGCTGCTGGTGTCATGTGCTGTGGAGGTGTCAGGAAATAGGGCCTATGCTCTGCTTCTGCCAGTAGTGGCAATAGAGCCAGTGCTGAAGCCAACAGAGAACAGTGGGGACTGGGGCATGCAAATCAGGTGTGTCATATACCGGCAAAATGACAGTGTGGCATCAAAAGGTGTCGTCCAACACCCATCTCCCCTGCATGGGTGTGGGGGGGGGCAGCATTTAGCAGTGCATACATGTACCCAGGGGTCTCTGCTACTGCCATGGACCATGTTCCTGTGGGCAGATGGCCCCTCACCCTGACTAAGGCAGGATATGGCTGAGGCCTATTGGCTTAGAGCAGCTATATAATACTAATAGCACTGAACATGGGTTTGCTTTTTTGGAGCTCATTGAGCAGTGTGTCTTCTTTGGCCCCCATGCCCAAAGGATGAAGTATTCCATGGATTTAAGGTACTCTTGTGGGCTTCCAAGGTTCTGTGGGACTTTGGTTCCCTGAGAGCTGGGGTGCTCAGCCTGAAGGCTGTTTGGGTTTGATATTTCCATGCAGTGTCCCCCAGAGCTGTTCCTGGTGGGGAAGCATGATCACCATATGTGGGTAGACTGCCTTCCAATCCTCCATTGTAAATATCAGGCCATAGGGGTGGGTGTCCTATATGGTGGATCATGTGCGTACTTCTTGACCCTATGGACCCCCTGTGGTAGAGGGACTGATTTGGCATGGCTCTAGAGTCCCCTTCCCCCCCAACATGGTGGACACATTCCACAATGCTATGGTGTTGTCCAAGCTACAGTATATCAGAAGAGTGACTGTATTAGTGTGAATAAAGTTGATTTTTGTATACTAAAACATGTGGCGGGTAATTGCATAAATTCCCACATAGTTCATCTGTTTTTCTGTGTTACTAGTTCTTATTTTAAAGTCAAGTATGTGCATAATTTACTTTACATAAGCTCCTACATTTTTCAAGAATGTACCTAAATTGAGGTATTTTATAATTTGTGTGCATAAATTTGTGCTCCACCCATACTCTGCCCATGTGCATGCCCACAGTGGAAATCCACGCAATCAGCCCAATAAGCGTACTTACAATAGTGACCACCTAAAGTACATACTGTACATAAACGTCTGTCGATACACTTAAGTCATTGAAAATACATGATTTGTGCATGCAACCTTCCATAGCTACTTATAAAATGACCCCCCTTTATTTGGAATGCATTAAGTTTTGAAAAAAACCGAAAAAAAATTATGAAAATCAGCTACCCCCTCAAAAAAGAAATAATTCAAAGAAGAGACAAAAATTGTTTCCATGCATGTTCCTTTCACTTGAGAAATATATTCAGTGTTATTCAAGCACAGCACTACTAACTTTACTTTTTCTTTGTATTTCAAAGAATCAGTGCTAAATGGCATAAACTCAGAAACTGATAACCATGGAAAACAAAGTAACCAGCTGACCTTCTTTCCTGCCTTATACGAAAGTCTGCCATCAGAAGACTTCTTTGAGGAATGTGTGGAAAGGCAAGTCATTCTGCAGGAGTTTGCAGAAAAAGAGAAGGTATCATCTATAAAACTTATCAATCTTGAGGACTGCTTATATCCCATCTTCCTAAGTAACTGGACAATATTTGAAGAAAGGAAAGCTTACAACTTACCCCCCCCCCCAGTCTTCCAGGCATCCTGCCAGCAACTCCTAAAGGATTAGGAATCATAGCCCCCTATATGGTGGGACCACAGCTCATGATCCCACCATTCCTTCTGCTTCAGTGTCAGAGTCCCAAGCAAAGTAGCAGGGTGCTATGGGAATAGGAAGCACACAAATGTTCTTTATACCTCCATGGCACATGTCAGGTTTTAAAATAAGGTACCCAGGGAGAATGAAGGCAGCTCCTGGGGCAGTGAGCATATGTGTACTCTCTAGCCTCATCCCCGTGGTGCTATATTGCCATGCCTATTCTTGCTGCACATGTACGCATGGGAAAGAGGTGAGGAGGCTGAGGGTCCAGAGAAAGGATGAGAACTAGACAGGATCTGGAGAAGAGCGTGAGGTTGGTGGCTGAGAAGGGCATAGAAGATGAACATGAGAGGCAGGGAAATGAGATCTCAAAAAGAGGGTTAGAGGCAAAGGAATGAAAATAAGGATTTTGGAGGTGGTGAATGAGAGGAAAAAAGATTTGGGAAAGGGGCAATATAGAAGGGGGGACATGGACAGGAATAGGGATGAGAATGGGCAATGGCAAATTAGCAGAAAATATGCCATAAAAATGATAGATTAAGAACCGGGAAGGACAATGAATGGCGTGGGATAGAGATGTAAAATAGGAGAGACAGAAGAGTAAGACCAAGGATGTGGGGAGATGAGACAGGATACAAGATGATAAATATGAAGAGAGATGGCCGGCCCACTGGCTGAGTACAGTGCTCCACATTGCTATACAGAGGGTACCCCGTTCAGTTTTCAGACTGGGCCTTTTGCGCTCCAGGTCTGCAACTGAGACTGAGAATGCCGCAGGAGCAGTGCTCACTGTCTCTGAGAAGATCATGGCCATTTAAGGACAACACCTTGTGACTGCATTAAGAGCTCATGAAACCGGTTTCTAGAAGAAGACCTGGTGCAGATCTCCTGGCTCCAGAACCATTGCTGCAGTGGCCAAGCTAGAAATAGTATAACGATTTATTAAAATAGGACAAAAATTCCACAGACAGTTGTGAATAAAAAGCTCGTTACGCCAGGATGCCAATACTGGTTCAAACTGGGAAGAAAAAGAAAAAGAAAGGGCTACCAGGCCAATAAAAGGAGAGATGGTGAGAAAGGGGACGCAGAGAGAGTGATGGAGTGTCCGAGAAATGGAGAGAAGTGTAATGGAAAACAGCAGAGCTGTCAGATGCCAAAGGGAGGGAGAGAGAGTGAGAGGGATGGAGAAAAGGAAGTGGAAAATGAATGAAAAGAGTTCAGAGAATGAAAGCAGAATGCAATAAGAAATGTAGAACAAATTGTTGCAGTTCAATGTTGTATCTTGTGACTTAAATATGTATTTTTCTTTAAAAAGTATCTAATAATGTAATTATTCTTAGATATCTTTATGTACAGTATCTGTTATAGAACCTGGTCTACTGAGGCTTTTCTCCTATTCTATCTATGGAGAATAAACTTAGCAGCCTAAAGACTAAGGGGTATGTCTACTAAAAGGCGGTAAAGGGGCAAGTGCAAAAAGGCACTTTAGCGCACGCTAACGGCGCCAGCAGTGGAAAGTGCCCTGTGGGTGGAGGGAAGGCATGCATGGGGCGGAGAGTGGGGGTCAATGCACGGGGAGTGGGCAGAAACAAGGTTTGCTTCCTTAACGCAGGCACCTTAACGGCAGGAACCCTAACACAATTCAAAACCTGGTGGGAAGGGTGATTTTGAGGAGAGAGAGCCTATTTTACGTCTGCAATGTGATGCACAGAGAGGGGAGCCCAAAAGAGTGATAGTAGTGCTCCATTAGCAGCAACAGCATAGTGCCCAAGTATGAAAGGGCACAATGTTGATGGTGCAAATGTGGGCAAAGGAGGTGGCACATGGGTCATGCAGTGGGGGCTTCTGGTGCACAGGTGGTACCAGGCAGCTGCCTAGATGGCACATAGGAATATAAGACCACAAAATATGCCAAACTGTGTCAGACCAAGGTCCATCATACCCAGTATCATGTGTCAAACAGTGCACATCCTAGGTCACAAGTACCTAGCTGTTTCCCCAAAAGAGGCACAGGTTCCACAATTCCTGTATTGGGGCAAGCAGTGGATTTTCTGCGTCCCCCAGTAACTGTAAGGGGGCAAGCAATGCATAGCTCGGATCCTGTTTAGCAATGGTTTATGGACCGTTACCCACGAACCCGTCCAAACCTTTTTAAACCCAGCTACACTGACATTTTTTACCACATCCTCCAGTAATGAATTGCAGGATTTGAATACGCATTGACTGAAAAAATATTTTCACCTAGAAGACCTCAGTGGATTACAATGTAGCCATATTGCAGGCCCCCTAGTCTGTCCACAGTCTGATGGCATAAATAAGCAACCTAAGTTTAATGCAGCACATCCTGTTAATGCCCGCTAAGTGTCCTCTACCACTCCTTAACGTCCTGTTACCGCCCACTAAGTGTCCACTAGCACCCCTTAACGCCGGAACACCTCTGACACGCCCAGCACACTTAGCACACGGTAACTCTTTATCACTGCTGTTACCACACGGAAAAGACTGCTCCATTACTTCTGTTTAGTAAACATACCCCTAAGACTTAATTTGCTATTTATTAAACCATGTCAACATGTTGCGGTTAATTCTCGTTAACTTCACAACTCATCTGCAGGAGTTTGCAGCCTCTGAGGTAACCATTGAGGACATTCTTGGCACCAGGAGAAGGCAGCTGTGTTTCTAAAGCAGAACAATGTTGTTAGCATGATTGAAAACAAAAAACAGCTGCTAACACAAAATGCAATTGATAAATGTTGTGGATGTATAGCTAACTGTTCTATGCTAATGGCCACATGAACAATTCATGTGCAATGATGAAACCAGCACTGTGGCCATGTCACCCTGTGTGCGCCCAATCTTTTCTGAGTCTGGAAGCTAAGCAAGGCCAGGCTGGTTAGTACTTGGATGGGAGACAACCTTGTGCTAGTGCACAGAAGAAGGGCCTAGCAATCTACTTCTGGTTGCACCTTAACAAGAAAACCCAGGAAGTAGTTACAACATGGACAACTATGCACAGGCTTGACAAGAAATGACATCAACTCAAAGGCATTTAACAACAACAACACATTCATAAACAGCAGGATATATTCCTTGCCTCTTCTCCACTCTCTAATATGCAGTTAGGGGATGATTTTTTTAAGGGATCCATGGAAAGTTATGGCCTATTTACATGTGAAAGCCCCTATTTTAAAACACTTACATGTGCGCGTTAGGTTGCTGCAATTCTGTAAGCACACATGTAAGACCTATCGTGTGTACTTTCAGTTTGGGCGTGCACAGGGGTAGAGCCTAAATTTACACACATAACTTTTTTTCTGGAGAATCTAGGCAAGAACATTTATGCCTGCTCTTGTGCAAGTGTAACTGTCACAACTAGATTGAGGCATGTCTTTAGACCCCTATTTTCTAAAGTTAAACATACACATACTTCACATTTTAAAGTAGGCCTCAAATACTCACATGGCAACATGTGTTAACTGTACAAGAGTTCCTCCACGAGTGGAAATTAATATGCAGTGTAAATTGTGGTTCATAATCTGTTTTTAGACTCTGCTTAACAGTTTACATGCATTAGAGCCTAAGTTAAATATCTAGGCATCTGGTTATTAAAGTGTGTTATGATTTTGTAGTTACTGCATGATAATGGCCAAAATTAACATACAATAATGGTTCAATCTCTGTGGAGGCATTCCCAAAAACTTTGGGGAAGGAAGCCATGCAACTGATCCTGAAAAAGTCAGTACCATATGTTAACAGTGCAGCTTTTAACATACATTTTAGAGGGATAGTCACTGAGATGTGGAAATACCACATCAAAATTTACAGTGGGAGTCACTAACCTGAACTAATCCAGTACTGCAGCTTAGTGACTCCTGCGGTAAGCAATGGTAATTTACTGCAACAGAATTTATCATGGGATTCAATAACCTGTTTTCTCTGGACAAGCAAGAATGAGTCCTCACGTATGGGTGATGTCCCCGATGGAGCCCCGCATGGGAATGCTCCCCAGCTTCTATTGGAAGCTTCTGGGAGACTTCATCATGCTTCCTTCCCACCTGTCGCTGAAGCACCATTTTGATTCAGTCTTTTGTTATCCATGGACACGTTCCTGACACCTTCATTGGTAAACTTCTCTATTTTCCCCTCATGGGGCTTTTTGCCTAAGGTTTTTGTCCCATTGGGCTGCTGTTGCAGTTCTTTTCTCCCTTTTACCTTTTTTCTCCTTCAATCATTACTTGCTGCAGCATCTAGGCCCTCCTGGTGCTGATGCTCTGGCAGGCCTCGATCCTCATCATTGAGCCATAAAACTTTGCCATAGCTATTTTGCTGAACGACATGTCCCAGAAACCCACCAATGGGTTCAAGAAGTGTTCCAAATATTCTAGCACCATAACAGTCACCCGATTATCAGTTTTCTTCTTGTAATTTGTGTTCACAGATTAAAAAAAGGGGACTCAAGGGTTGTGAGAAGCAGTGTGAATCACTTTTAGGTGCTCAGAGGTCCGATCCATTGTCGTTGGCATTGACGGCATTGGTCTCTGTGGCTTACAAGGATGCATCGGATGCTGGTGGTACATTGACACTGAGGGACTCTCAAACTCATAAGAACATAAGATATGCCATACTGGGTCAGACCAAGGTCCATCAAGCTCAGTATCCTGTTTCCAAAAGTGGCCAATCTAGGTCATAAGTACTTAGCAGTTTCCCCAAAAGACACAGGTTCCACAGTGCTTGTATTGGGTCAAGCAGTGATATCCCAGGTCCCTTTTAAGAATGGTTTATGAACCTTTCCTCCAGGAACTTGTCCAAACCTTTTTTAAATCCAGCTACACTAACAGCTTTTACTATATCCTCCGGTAACAAATTCCAGAGTTTGATTGCACGTTGAGCGAAAAAATATTTTCTCTTATTAGTCTTAAATAGGTTACCCTGTAGCTTCATTTCATATCCCCTAGTCTTTCTATATTCTTTTTTTTTAAACTTTTATTTTCATTTTACAACAAGCAAAAAGAAACAACACACCAAAGGAAACAAATACAAACATACAATAAGGAAAAAGCAACCCCAATTACCCCCCACCCCTATGCTTCTTCTCTAAGCTGATAAGTATCATCATATAAGCGCTTACAAACAACAGTAATTGTACATCAAAACAAACAGAAACAGTATCTGCGATACAGAATGATCATGTGACAGAGATTTACACAGATTTAAACAGTCAGATGAGAGCATTTAGCAGTTTGAACATAGTCGTTGAGCATCTTCCATTTAGACAAGTGGTGGGGGGTCTGAGCGGAAGAAGCTAACATACGAGGTATTTGCTCATATTTACTGTAGAGACAGACATGATTCCACCATTCATTGGGGCTCAGATGGGAGCTATTTTTCCAGTATTTCGTAATTAGGGAAATAGCTATGCCCAGCATAAAGTCTAAAAGGAAGTAAGCTGATTTGGGAAGAGAGGGGATCCCCGCAGCTGAGCGGAGTCCCACTATCTTCCAAGAGAGGGGTGCTTGAAAGTGCAAAATAGATTGAAATAGATTGAATACGACCCCAGACCCGACTCCAGTAATACTGTAATGCGGGGCATTCATACATAACATGAGTGAGTGAACCAATGGCCGCATGGCATGTCCAGCATCTATTGCTCTGGGTGGCGTTCCATTTGGCTAACTTGTCAGGAGTATAGAAACATCGGTGGGCTAGAAAGAAAAGTGTCTGAGTGAGTGAGGCGGATCGAGAGACCCGTGTCACCTTGCTCCAGACTAGGCTCCATTGCTCCGGGGTCAAAGTTACATGCATTTCCCGCTCCCAGGATTTCTGTGCTGTAGGAGTGCCTCTACTTACAGCATTACATAAAGTTTTGTAAAAGTTAGATGCTACACCCGATAAGCCCCCTCTTTTTGACCTTTCAGGGCATTGGCTAACAATTTGCCAGCACGGTTATTTTCCCGATAGTACATCCCTTGTTGTGATTCAATATTTTTAGCAGCAGCGGTATATAAAAGCTGATTGTATTGAAAACGAAGGCGTTGTAAGCGAAGTAAAATACATGGGTCAGTACGGGACGTGAGGAGACGCTCTCCAGCTTGTATCTGTTGTTCTAGAATCAGTAAATGTTGCTTTCTTTGTTTCCCCTGTCGGATTTGATAGCTAGTTATAGTTGCACGGATAGACGCCTTGAAACCCTCCCACCAAGCCCAGCTCGCAGTGTCATGGGGTGAATTAAAATGAAAGTAGTCTTGGATAGCGGCCTTTATGTCAACCTGAAAATCTTTTTGGTCTAGTAGGGATCTATCAAAAAACCAAGCACGGGGATGTTCACCTTGCGTAGTGACATGTAATGAGAATGATATGGCAGCATGATCTGAAATATGGAGAGGATGAATCCTAGCCGTGTTCACTTGGGGTATCAGTGCTTTGGAGATAAGAAAAAATCTATTCTAGATTGTGAGTGATGGGGGGCTGAGAAAAAGGTGAACTCTAAGTCGGAGGGGTGAAGCAGCCTCCATATATCTACTAACGCAAGATCTTTCATCAGAGCTGTAAGGGTATCAAGACTCTTGGGTGGACCACTCATTCTAAGTGGCTGTCTATCTATCAAAGGATCAAGTACTTGGTTGAAATCGCCGCCAAGTATTAATGGAGTATTGGCAGAGGCCTGTGCCAACTGCGCAATACTGGCATAGTAAGCAGGGTTATCCACATTCGGAGCATAAATACAAATACACGTGATTTCACTATCTCCAACCTTAAGGTGTGCACGGGCCCATCTACCCTCCTTATCAGAGCTAGTATCCATTACAGTAGCTTGCAAAGACTTCTTAACCAAGATGGCTACCCCACACCGTTTGGAAACGGCGGGAGAGTAGGCAGCCACCATGTAAGGCTTAGCATTAAATTTCAGGGTTTCAGCGGAGTTTAAATGCGTTTCCTGAAGAAACACTAAATCAGCATGCTCATGATTAAGATAGCTAAGGATTTTCTGTCTTTTGATTGGACTATTGATGCCTTTTACGTTCAGTGATAAGAGCTTACATAAGGCCATTCAGAAAGGTTAAAAATTCTGAAACAGAACATGATAACATACATAATTTCACAATGTCCCTCATATTAACTGTATATGGCTGTACACATGACATGATAGAAAATAAGCTAATGAAAAACAATGAAGCGCCCCATATAAAAAAAATAAGCACCGAAGTGCGTTAGAGAAGAAGCAGAACCCCAGAAATTACTGGCGACCATATGTCTGTGGGGAGAAACCCCAGAGAAGGCCTAAATTGAAACATATAACCTGTATAGCTATGCGTGTTCCGAATCCAACCGAGGTGCACATCATGGAGGGATAGGAGACCAAAAAAGTTATATATAGACAGAAAGAAAAGTCCAGGCAGTCTCTGTTCCAGGCTGTGATCACCGCGTCGGGCCATTCAAAATGGCGGGCAGATCCGGCGGATTACAGATCCAAGTTGTTGGATTAGCGCATCTGGTCTGCTTCTTTGGAATCTAAAAATGTTGCTAGTAGATCAGGATCTTCGAATGTTCTAGTTTGGTTATGGAGAGTCACTCTGAGCTTCGCTGGATACAATAGGCCAAAGCGAGCCTGTAGCTGTTGAAGTCTAGGGCGAAAAGCAAGGAGTCTCTTCCGACGGTCAACTGTGGGCTTTGCCAAGTCAGGGAAAAAGGAGACTTTATGACTTTCAAACTCCAAATGATGATTCGCCCGGGCAGCATTTAGAATCTGCTCAACTTGTTGATATCTCAGTAATCGAAAGATGATAGGCCGGGGGGTCGTCCGATTGAGGGCCATGTTGGTAGGAACACGATGTGCTCGGTCAATTTCCAGATCTCTGTGAAAAGTGATCTTCAGCAAGGAGGGAAGAGTTTTGACCAGGAATTCTCTTATATCTCCTGCTTCGGCCCCCTCCGGTACTCCAATGAGCCTTACATTGTTGCGACGGGCTCGATTATTGCTATCCTCTAACTCTTTTTGAAGATTCTGTATCTGACGCTCAGCCTTGTCCAGTTTCACCAAGCGCACCGCGTGCGAGTCGAGGACCCCCGCCATGTTGTCCTGCCGTAGTGAAAGACCTTCAAGCCAGTCCTGAAGCATACCGAAGTCTTCTCGCATGGCTCGGAGCGCTTCTCCGTTGGACTGTACCAGTTCCTTCACACCGCGTATTTCCTCCAAGATCTCCTGTTGCATTTCGGGGTTTTCCCGAAATGGAACTATCTTTTGTGGGGAAGACAACTCTGTTTTGGAGCGTTTTCCGTGTGAAGAAGAGGGAGACCCGAAGTCTAAGCGCGCTGGTTTGTGGGCCGCCATCCCCCCCGAGGTACCCCGGTAAGTTCGGAGCAAAATATTAAGTTTAGGTAGGTATTAAGTCAGGATTCTGAGTAGGCCTCTCGGGAGCTTCAGCGCGAAGCGTCTAACCCGCTGGACATCAGGCTCCACCCCCCGTCTTTCTATATTCTGATGATGTAAACAATCGGTCTACGTTTATCTGTTCCACTCCATTCATTCATTTATAGACCCCTATCATATCTCCCTTCAGCCGTCTCTTTTCCGGGTTGAAGAGCCCTAACCTTTCTAACCTCTCTTCATAGGGGTATCCTTCCATCCCCTTTACCATTTTGGTGGCTCTTCTCTGTACCTCTTCTAATAACTCAATCAGAGCTGAGCACCCATAGTGCCCTGTGGCATCAGCCATCAATTGATCTCAATCCAAAGATGAGGAAAGATTCGACCACTTCATCTTCAACGTCGAGGGGTGACCACTATGAACATCAGCATCTGAGCCCTTTGAGACATGACATTGAGAGAGAGGGAGTCTGTGTGAGAACCCCTCAAATGAGGCCTGAATGGAGGAGAGATCATCCTCCAGGACATCAAAGGGGCACCAACAGCCTACGGACAGCCAAGACCTAGTTGCCGATATCCCTGTACACCTACCAGGTACATCAGTCAAAGTTGCTCAGGTCCACAGCCCTCGGAATTGGAAGCCATGGAGATATGCCTTCTGCAAGTGCTCAAAGAATGCACTGTGGTGCTGTTGGCTGTGCAGCATGCTGGGGCCTTGTTGTCATCTGTATCATTGACTACCATACAGCCGATCCTCAAGATGTATGCCATGCCTGCAGGAGAAACATTGATATTGGGGCATCGAAGGACCCTGACACCGGTGCCTGCCCAGCTGATATCCCTATCTAGCATCTCAGGGTCTCATGCACCCTCGAGATGTAGAAAGTTGTCAGTGCATCATCACTCCCAAAGGAACTCCTTATCCCTCTCAAGGCAGGAGAGTGATCCAGGCAGGGACTCAGAAGTACTTTGACTTCCTCTCGGAGTCTGTCTCAGAAGGCTGGATCACCAACATGGAATTGGAGGATTTCTCAGAGGTCAAGTCCCTTGAGCTCCCATCAGACCCTTCTCCACCTCATGAGTGGCACAATTCCCCTCCTGAGGACATAACCTTCCAAGAGTTTGTGATGGATATGACCAAGGCCATCCCATTTTATTTGGAGACTGAGGATGAGCACAGGGCAGAAGAGTTGGAGATCCTACAGTACTCCACAGCACTTAAGGAGGTGGTGACAGTGCTCATGAACTGCATCCTGCATAGGATATGGATGAGTATATGGGAGAACCCCCTCACTGTACCATTAGTTAGTAAAAGGCTTGACTCCATATACCGAGTTCAGAAGGCTCCCAGATTCGAGATGCCTCAGCTTCTGCACCATTCCTTGGTGGCTGAATCTGCTCAAAAAATAATCAAGAGTACCAAGAATCATTACTCAGCTGCCCCAGGGAGGGAGGCACCAACTATGTACTTTTTCAGGAGACAGTGTTTCTAGAATTCCATGCTTGTTGCCTGCATGGCCTCTTACCAGCTCTACATGGCCATGTTCTTGAAGAACATCATATGTCACTTGGCTTATCTGGCTCAGTTCCTCCCTCCAGAAAAATTCATTAATTAAATTATTTATTTACAAGTGTTTTGACCACCTTTCTGACTTATATCAATCAAAAGGGTGTACAACACCTAATGACAACAATTAAAATCAAAACAGGAAATCCCAGTTCCCAAAGGGGCTTCCACATACTCAGACCCCACCCTCCCCTTCACCCAAAGAAAATGGCCACATTTTCAGGCCTTCCAGAAGGCCAGCATAGATGGCAGACTATGAAGCTCTTCTGTCAGTGCAGTCCATACTTCACTAGCGACCACCCTAAAGTCCCACTCACGATGGGACATCCGGCGTACCACCTCCAACCTGGGGACTGCCAGCAGCTGGATGGGCTGGATCATACATAGCAATAAGGTCCCATAGATACCCTGGTTGGGAGTACTGTACCACATAGTACACTATGATCAACAGCTTAAAAAGGCATCCCTGCCTCACTGGCAACCAATGCAACTGGGCTAACAATGGGCCTGTCACCCTATGCCACACCCCATAAATGAGCTATGCTGCTGCATTCTAGAGAACCTGAAGGTGGCAACTGCCCCCTCTCCCTCCCCCCCCCCGTGGCAGGCCCACATACAATGCATTACAGACGTCCAGCACACCGTGTATCAATGTGTGCACAACCAATGCAAGGTTGGTTCATCCAAGTACAGGGTCAACTGGTGCCTCGTCCATAGTTTTAACCAAGCCTGCTGGACCACTTTCACCACCTGATGCTTGCCCACCCCTGTTCTCTCCAGGAGGACCCCAAGAAACCAAAGCTGCTCAGCCCAGGGCATCGTGTAACTCGCAATCGCTGGTTGCAATTGCAAATCATCCCACTCTACTGCTCCCAATCGAAGATATATGGTTTTATCAACATTCAACACTAGACCGCTACCTGCTAGTCAACCAGCAATTTGGTCCATACATTCGTTCAAGTGCCCCACTGCTCTACTCAGGCCACCCCATAAAGGAGCCAAGATCTGGAGATTGTCCATGTAAGCATAGAACTGTAGGCTGTAAGACTGGACCAGGGTCCCTAGCTGCTGCAAATTGATCTTGAAAAGTAAGGGCAATAAAGGGAAGCCCTGAGGCACTCCTCATTCCCTGGAATAAAGAGATGAGCAGCCCACTGCATCCCTCACTTGGAAGCCTCGAACCACCATAAATGAGGGTATCTATTCCAGCACCTTCCCCGTAATTATTATTATTACTGTTATTATCATTAAGCATTTATATAGCGCTACCAAGCATACACAGCTCTGTACAGACACGCAAGTAGACAGACCCTACTCCTAGAGCTTACAATCTAGAAAATAAACATGCAGTACACAATAATACAAAACAAATAAGGGCAATAAGGAACTGAAACACAAGGGAGCGGGATCATTATTCATTCCCTAAGTCCTGACAACGCTCAAGCAGCAGATCTTGTTCCACCAAATTGAAGGACACTGAAAGGTCTAGAGAAATAAGCAACACAGAATTTACCCCATCCGACCAAACATGAACTTGGTCTAAAAGAGCTAACAGAAATGCCTCCATACTGTTACCTGCACAGAAACCACCTTGCCCGATGTCCAAAAGTGAGTGGTCCTCCAAGTAACCACCTAGTTGGAAAACAACCTCCTACTCCGCCAACTTTACCAACAATGGCAAATTTGAGAACTGGCAGACATTCCCACAGTCTGTCAGAAACCCTGTCACCTTCTTGAGGTCGCCACAGCTTTCTTGAGGCACTTCGGAACCAAACCCTAAAAGAAAGAAGCATTAATAAGATCACACAGCCAATCTTAAAGTGTATGATCAGAGCAGGGCCCAAGCTGGAGTAAGTATTCTACAGATAGGGTAGAAGGACCCCCAAGTGGCTTCTTGTCACTGGATAGAAAGTCGCCATCCTTTCCGGACCCATGAAAGGTAATGGGAACAGTACCGGCATCCATTGGGTACCCAACCTGCCCATCAGGATGCTGACCTTAGTCATAAAGAAACGAGCCAAGGTATCCCTATCCACCTCTGCACGCACCTGTCTATCCCCTGTCTTGGCCCTCCCAGACCCGACACCACCTGGAAGATCGCTTTTGTGCACTCCTCTGCCCGTGTTATTTGGGTCAAGAAGCACTGTTTCTTGGCTGCAGTCATCTTCCTCCTATAATGATTTTCTACTTTGCACCATGCCATATGAATTGTGTCACAACGGGAGTGATGCCAATGACGCTTCAGCAATTGTAGAACCCGTTTCTCCTCCTTGAGCTCCCTAGAGAACCAAGCATTTTGTCTTGCTCTCCATATGAACACTTGCCTCACTAGTGTTACTGTTTCCAGTGCCCCAGCCACTGCGCAGTGCCATTCCTCTATCTGCTCCTCCACTGGTTAAAAGATAGAAAGCAGAGGGTAAGGCTAAATGGCCAATTTTCCCAATGGAAAAAGGTAAATAGTGGAGCACCCCAGGGATCTGTGCTGGTTCCGCTGCTTTTTGACATATTCATAAATGACCTGAAAAAGGGAATGAGTGAGGTTATCAATTTTGCAGATGACACAAAACTATTTAAAGTTGTTAAAACCCAAGAGGATTGTGAAAAATTGCAAGAGGATCTTGATACATTGGAAGACTGGTCATCCAAGTGGCAGATGAAATTTAATGTGGACAAGTGCAAAGTTATGCACCTAGGAAAACTATAGTCACACGATGCAAGGTTCCACATTAGAAACCACCACCCAGGAAAAAGATGTAGGCGTCATCATGGATAACATGTTAAAACCCTCTGCACAGGGAGGCGGAGCCAGCCGAAGACCAGCATGGCCGCATAAGAGTGATTCTCCCGGTTGAAGGCACCTAACTTAGCCCCCATCGGGGATAACACCCCCCTGAACCGCGTCTGCGAGATAGCACATTGAGAGGGCATGTCGAGCGGCAAGCAAACGCGCTGCTGGAATTTGTGCAGGACCGTCCTCTACGGGGTCTAAAAGATCTAAACGGATCCCCTTTCCCCGATAAAAATTGGCGCCTGGGCAAGAACGGCCTGAGGGCATCAAAGAATTGCTCCTTGAGATCAGAGCGGTCAGAGCCGAGTGGAAGCGAACGGGGACACTCTTGCTGAATTGCAGTCCGTATGAAAACTCTGGGCATGCAACTGCAGACACTCACGGTTAGGGTGGAGACGGTGGAAGGCATGGCAGCGAAGCAAGCTGAACAGATCAAAACGCTTACCGCGGCGGCCCGGAAAATAGATTGGCTTGAACGCAATCTAGAAGATATTTGGAAATAGGAGCCGCCGCAATAATGTACGCATACTGGGCCTTCGTGAAGGAGTTGAGGGAAATGACCCGATTCGTTTCTTGCAGACTTTCTGCCCCTCTTTGCTCAAAACTTGAACTGAAGTTCCCGCTGGAAATCGAAAGAGCCCATCGCATCCCAACCACAACGGCTCAACATAATATGAGGCCGAGACCAATGATCCTGTGCATTTTGCGGCATCAACAAGTCCGCAAATTCTCGAGGCTGCTAGGAAGCAGCAACCACTTCAACATGAGGGGCAGAAAGTAACCTTTTACGCGGATTATTGCAAGCATACGGTGGAGAAGAGAAGGCAATTCTTGGCCTACGACCGCGGCTCCAGCGCCTACAAGCGCGCTATGGCCTTTTCAATCCTGCGAGGTTTAAAGTCACATTAAACAACTCTACTAAAACATTTGACGACCCTGCAGCCTTACAACGATATATTGTCGAGCAGGAGGCACTGGCGATGCAACTTACTTGAATCCGCCTACAGGTCCTGTTCCTTTTTTCCTCTGAGTGCTGCCGCCTGCTAAAGTCCGGGCCTGGCCTAGGGACTTTTTCGTATCTGGAACCAGACCTGCATGGCAAAGAGTGTGCAGTATGGGGGTGAAGTAGCCGATGGGGGGTTTCATCATAATTACAATTATAGTTGTATTTCTCTTTTTTTATTATGCTTCTCTTTCTTTCTTACTTTACTTAAGGGCCCTCAACCGGGCTGCGCTATGCTGTAATAGTGTTTTCGCTGTCTAGCCCTGTTTGTTTTTGTTGGGGGATTGAGGGAAATGGCTCTCCGGGGGGGTTGCGTAGCATTGGCATCTTTTAATTTGGAGCTTACGGCTGTTATTATTGTCAAAATCTTTAGTTGTCATTGCCATGGCTAATTCATTCAAGATACTGTCTTTAAATGTTAAAGGTATACACTCCCCGCTGAAAACGTAAAAAAGATTATGTCCTATTGTAAGCGTCAAGAATCCAGACGCCATCTTTTTACAAGACACTCACTTGTCTCAGAAAGAGACCTCTAAGCTAGAGAGCAATGGGTATCAATTAGTGGGTTCTTCACCTGCAGCTCACAAGAGAAATGGTGTAGCTACACTAGTTAAAATCTCGTTAAGCTGTAAGACAATATATGCTAACAATGACACAGAGGGCAGATATGCGCAATCCTTAGTAATGATTGGAGGTGTGCAGATTTTGCTTATCAATGTTTATGGGCCCAATAGGAAGATCCCGGTTTTTTTTTGCAACTTGAATGAGAAGATACAGAGAGCGGGAGAGCCCTTTGTCATTCTGGGAGGAGACTTTAATCAAGTACGGGATCCTTTGATAGATAGGTGCCCTGGGAGAATAGAGCGCCCATCTCGGACGAGCTCGGCGCTCTCTGCCCTAATGGACACGTGTGGAGCTAGTAGATATTTGGCGATTACTCCACCCAAGTGATAAAGATTACTCTTTCTTCTCTCCAGTACACAAGTCTTCGTTCCCGCATGACTTTTTTCTAATATCCAAGCTTCTGTCTCAGATGGCTGCGCGGCGGAGATTCTTAGTGAAAAACAGTATCGGACCACGCAGCCATCACGGTTACTCTGACGTTCCCAGGCATTGAGAAGATTCCTCCTAGTTGGTCCTTTAGTAGAGCTTGGCTGGCAGAACCCACATTTTAAAGCGGAGGTAAAAGCGACTATTGCCTCTTATTTCAGTGAGAATGTTCTGGGAGGAATCATTCTAGTTGGGCATGGTGGAAGCTTTCAAAGGCCACGTTGAGGGCCTCAATCACTAGCTATAAAATTAGGGACTCCAAGCGACGTAGAGCCCAGCTAAACGGCTCTGGAAAGCCAGATCAAGGCAGGCGAGCGGCTGTGGCTCAAACAACCAGTACCTGGCCTTCTTCAGCGCTTACAGCGACTAAGATTCCAATACAATGAAATTCTCAGCTCTGATGTAGAGCAGGTAATGCTGCACAGTCAGCCAGATATCATGTTGAGCGGAATAGATCAGGGCGCTTACTCGCCCAACGCCGCTAGCGGTCAGCGCCAAACGACTAGGATCACGGCTATCGAAGATAGTCAAGCAGCGCGGCATACCGCCAGCTCCGAAATAGTCGAGGAATTTTCCAAATTTTATAGGACCTTATATGCATCTGAGACAAGGCTGAACTAGGGGACTTCCGGCAATTTGTGGAGAAGTGTAGCTCCTCCTGTCTTTCAGATCATCAAGCCGCTAATCTTGGCAAACCCTTCTCGGGTGCTGAAATCAGTGAAGCAATTAAGTCTATGCCTCAAGGAAAGGCTGCAGGACCTGATGGTATACCCGCTGATTTTATGCTATATTTAGAGTTGAACTGCAGCCTTTTCTATTGCAATATTACGAGGAGTTTAGGAGAAAATCATGCGCAAAACAGGCTTATTCTCAGATGCAATTATAGCGGTCCATTGAGAAGCCGGAAGAGACCCTAGCAAAGTGGGAAACTACCGCCCCATCTCTCTCCTAAATGCTGACTATAAAATTTATGCAGCATTTTGGCAAGGCGATTGTCGACTCTCATGGGAACGATAATCATCCAGATCATGGTTTCATACCTGGGGCGGTCTACGTCTGATAATGCCCGTGTTGCTATGCAATCTTTTGGACAGAGCGGCGGTGGTAACTAGGCCATATGTAGCCCTCTCTCTTGATGCAGAGAAGGCCTTTGACCGGTTTGGAGTGGCCTTTCCTATTTTTCATCTTAAATTGGTTGGGCTTGGAGAGGGATTCATTAAAAAAAGTGCAGGCCTTATATGCTAAAACCTCTGCACGTATTGTGGCAAATGGGTTCCTGTCTCGTTCATTCTCATTACATAGAGGTACCCGGCAGGGTTGTCCCCCTTTCCCCCTGCTTTTCAATTTGGCAATGGAGCCGCTGCTTCCTGGCGGTTTCGGCAACATAGCGGTCTGGCTGGCATCGAAGGGGGAGTATCAGGTGCGAAATTATCGGCATATGCGGATGACTTGCTCCTTTTTGGACAGCCAGCTGTAATTCCAATAATCCTGGACGTGATAGAGTCTTACTCTGCTGTGTCTGGCTACAAAATTAACTGGCACAAGTCGGTGGCTTTCCCCCGCTTAACAGGGTCTCTACGGTCTGCTGAAATGGCTACTTTCCTTTTAGGTGGGAGGCTGATTGTATCAAATACTTAGGACTTGGTACTGTTCCTCAATGGAGCTCATGATCCAAAAGAATGTAGAGTAGTACAGGTGATAAGAGGGAAAACTTTATCGTGGTCCCTTCTTCACTTCTCATGGTGGGCAGATTGGAGCTTATTAAAATGATTCTGGTGCCAAAATTAATTATGTCATGAACATGCTTCCTCTCCCTCTGCCTGCCGCGCAGCATATTTATTAGGTTGGAAAAACATCTCACTAGCTTTTTGTGGAAAGATGCCCAACCGCGCATTGCCCTTCGGAAGCTTAAAGCGGCAAGGGAAGAGGGGGGCGTGCAGTTCCCGGACCTTTTCCTATATCATCAGGCTTTTTTTGCTGAAGCAAGGAGCTCTATGGCTAGGCAGGGCAACATTAGAGTCCATGCCCGACCTGGTTAGAGTTCGAACACAGGACTGGCAGCTCCTTACCCTTTGGAAATCATGCTAGGGGCTCTGCACCCGAATGGCTGAATGCGGGTAGTGTTTAGAAGAGCGACGCAAGATGCTTTATTTAAATCTGGTTAGGGCGGATGGGTGTAAGCAACTTACTTGTGGAAGCCTCACCGATTTGGTGGAATCCACAACTTCGAATACGAGTAAAATGTTCGCATGGAAAGCCTGGCAAGCGTGCGGAATTTGGTCGATTAGCCAGCTAGTGGGCCTGCAAGGCTGGAAGGGATTTCGCTGTCTTGCAGCTGGATTACTCTCTCTCTCCCGTCCGCTAATTATTTAAATGGGTGCAGCTCAAGCATTGCCTTGTCAACTTTCATGCTAAGTCACAGCAAATGCCAGTGGAAAGTGAGCTGCTAAAGTCGGCTCTGGGGCACGATTGGACAGCATGGTGCGCTTTCTAAATTATATGCGTTTCCTTAGGGACAGTGCCCCAAAGGGGTTGGTTGGGTTGAAAAGAGTGTGGACTGCCGACATGGCTGGCCCAGTCCGGTAAAACACATGGAAATTGCTATGGGGCCCTGTAACTAGGGTCTCCCCCGATCGGCAGCAATCACACAGTCACTCTACTTCTTTCTTCATAGGGCTTTTATAAACCCCAGTGAGGCTGGCCAAATGGCACAAAGAGGCCTCAGATAAATGTTGGTCCTGCCAGACCGGAACAGGCACATACTCTCACATGTTCTTTGACTGTCCCTACATTAAAAACTACCTGGCTCAAATTTTGGGAGAGAATCTGTCACATCTTGAAGCTATCCTGCGATTTCACGTGGAATATATTCCTCCTTCCTGCGCTCCTTGGCGCCGAGTTTGGCCCTAAAGCGCGGGGAAGGCTTCCTACTGAAACTTTTTGTTGGCTATTGCGATTAAGCAGATCCTGGCCAATTGGAAGTCTTCCCTAAGCTTACTTTTACACACTGGTGGAACTCGGTCTGTCAGTATTCCCAAATATGAGAAATTGTATTGTAAACTATATCGCCCGAATGATGTTAAATTAGCTATCACGCGTTGGGGAGTTACTAGATCAATATATTGCATGCTCCAAAGTAACGTTGTAAAACATTACCTTTAATGGAGGTACGCTTTGTCGAGGCCGCTGTTTTGGGTCGCTGTTGTGCTGACCCAGAACTGCGGCTGGTATATGACCAGAGAGCGGGGTGGTGGGAGGGTTGGTTGGTTTTTTTTGGTTTTTGTATAGCAGCAGCTTCATTGTTATCATATTGATCATGAATGTTGATTTTGTGTTTCTTTTTTCTGTTTGTTTTCTTGAAATTATAAATAAAGAATTAAAAAAAAAAAAAAAACCCTCTGCACAGTGTGCAGCGGTGGCCAAGAGAGCAAGTAGAATGCTAGATATCATAAGGAAAGGAATGGAAATATAAAACAAAGGATATTATAATGCCTCTTTATAATTCCATGGTGCGACCACACCTTGAATATTGTGTGCAGTTCTGGTCACCATACCTTAAAAAGGATATAGCATTATTAGAAAAGGTTCAGAGAAGAGCCACTTAAAAGGTAAAGTGGATGGAAAGATACCCCTATGAAGAAAGGCTAAAAAGGCTAGTTCTCTTTAACCTGGAAAAGAGACGGCTGAGGGAAGATATGATAATAGTCTATAAATTAATGAATGGAGTGGAAAGGGTAAACGTAGATCGATTGTTTACATCATCAGATATAAAAAGACTAGGGGGCATGCAATGAAGCTACAGGGTAACCTATTTAATGACTAATAAGAGAATATATTTTTTCACTCAACATGTAATCAAACTCTGGAATTTGTTACCAGAGGATGTGGTAAAAGCTGTTAGTGTAGTTGGGTTTAAAAAAGGTTTGGACAAGATCCTGGAGGAAATGTCCATAAACCATTATTAAGAAGGACCCAGGATATCATTGCTTGACCCAATATAATCATTGAGGAACCTGTGTCTTTGGGGAAACTGCTAGGTACGTATGACCTAGATTGGCCACTGTTGGAGACAGGATACTGGACTTGATGGACCTTGGTCTGACCCAGTATGGCATATCTTTGGTTCTTTTGTTCTTATGTTCACCACAGCCAATAACCTCCCACATCTCCACACCTACCTCACCTCTCACCTCTCTTCAGACACCTCCCTCCAGCAGATTCCCTCCAAACTACATTGGTCCACCTGCAATGGAACTGCACCACACTGTGATCTGTTCACAGAAGTGGACGCACCCCCACATCTCTAGGCCACCTTTGGCTAACAGTTGCACATTTCCCAAATACCAGGGTATGCCCCTCCCCACCTTGTATGTGTCACACCCATTACAAGCTGCTGAAGGCTGCTGAGTTCCAATGAGGTTAGCAAAAATTCCACTTTCTCTACCCTGCTCAGTCCACATGCATATTAAAATCTCCTACCACCACAAACTCCCTTTCTTCCAATGTCTTACCCAATATTCCTTCCGCCAATGCCTCCCACAGTACACCAGCAGCAAACCTCCCTACCCACCCTTACCCACTCTAAGCAATCCCCTCCACCCCGTTTGGTAAGCAGACAGCTTCGCTTTGAACTTGCAACTGCTCTCAAACCATAGCTGATCCCCCCCCCCCCTCACCAATCAGTTTGCACAATCCGAAAACACACAAACCCCAAAACTGCTACCCAACCATCAACCAAACATTGCCCCCTCCCCCACCCATATCTCCGGTAGAAGCAAGCAGTCCACTTGTTCTTCCTGGATCAGTATCATTCCCTAGTGGGCCACGGTAAAGACTGCTCAAAATTCATGGTCTGAGCGACCTATGATATCTTCTAGATGGCATTCAGAAATGCTGCCATTGGCATTGGAGCCTGTAGACTCACTTGGCTACAGTCATTGGACCTGAAACAGTCTATGCAAAACAAGCTGGCAAATATCCTATACTGTGGAGAGAATCTCTTCAGGGAACAGATCAAAGATAAAGCATGTTACTCTTTCCTGGCTCTCCAGGCACACATCCTATCATATGAGTTACCAAGAGGGAAACCAGAAAAAGATCTATTACACTCACAGGCATAGATACTTTATTGGGCCCCAGACCTCCCAAGCCAAACAGGCCCCTCGCCAATAGCAGCAACGAGAGAAGCCTCAGAAGTCTCAGCCGACTCCTCAGCCGAAACTCGGAGCAAGGTTTTTCCTGATTCCTGCGGAGCAGAGCCAATCTCCCAATGACGGCTATAGAAAATCCTCCATTCGGGGGAAGGCTTACTCTTTTTGCACAAAGGCGTCTCCACGTAACCTCAGACTCATGGGTTCTACAGGTAATCCAAAAGTTTTTTCAACTTCATTTACTGGAACTATAACCAAATTGCCCCACAAGGGCGCATCACCTTGACCCTCTGCATCACAAACTACTTCAGAGAGAAATCATCTCCCTCTTGTCAGATCTTGCAATTGAGCTCATGCAACCAGAGCAAAGATGTCAGGAGTATTATTCCAGGTACTTCCTGATCCTCAAGAAAACAGGGGGCGGGGAGAGGGGGGAGTGGATACTGCCCCATCCTAGACTTAAGAGATCTGAATCTGTACTTGGTCAGAGAAAAGTTCAGAATGATTTCTCTAGGCGCCCTGCTTCCTTACCTCCAAAAAGGAGGTGGCTATGCTCCATGGATTTCAAAGATGCCTATACCCACATACAGATACATCCTGCTTACAGGAAGTATCTCAGATTTCTCCTGTTCTCCTGGGGGGACAACGCTTCCAGTACAGAGTGTTGCCTTTTGGCTTGGCCTTAAATCCTCACATCTTCACAAATTGCCTTGCAGAAGTAGCGGCTTACCTAACGATGCTGGAAGTTTTTGTCTTCTCCTGCCTGGATGATTGACTGATCAAGTGTACCACTCTGGAATGAGTCCAAGAATCAACACAATTGACCATTCTGGTGTTGGAACTACTAGGGTTTGTGGTAAATTACCCCAAATCCCACCTTCAACCCCACCAATATTTGGAATTCATTGGAGCCCTGCTTGACACGACTCAAGCAAGAACCTTCCTACCACATGACTGACTTCACAAATTGACAGCACTGGTGTGGGAAACTCAAGTGAGTCAGCAGGTAATAGTTTTCAAGATGTTGACTGTACTAGGCCACATGGCCTCTAAAGTGCACGTCACACCCTTGGCATGCCTCCAGATAAGGCAAGCTCAGTAGACTCTGAAGACTCAATGGACCCAGGCCACGGGTGGACTCGGGGATTGTCTGTGTGTGCCACCTCTCTTTCAGTCATTACAGTGGTGGACAATCCACCACAGTTTGCTCAAGGGTGTTCCATTCCAAATTTCTCCACCCCAAAAGTTCTGATGACAGACATAGCAAGCTGGGGTGGAGAGCTCATCTCGATGGGTTGCACATCCAGGGTGAATGGTCCATCCAAGAAAGTCTCCATCAGATCAACTTCTTGGAACTAAGAGCAGTGGTGAATGCTCTAAAGGCTTTCTGAGTTGGATTTGCCAACCAAATTGTTCTGATTCAAACCAACAATCAGGTTACCATGTTCTACATCAACAAGCAGGGAGGAACAGGTTCATATCTCCTGAGTTTGGAAGTGGTCAGGCTGTGGAAGTTTGCCATCGTGTATGGGATGGGCTGGACAGCCACATACCTGCTAGGTGAGCAAAACATTCTGGCAGACAGAATGAGTCGAGTCCTCCAGCTGCACGAGTGGACACTGGACAAGGAGGTTGTGACACCTGTTAAATAAAATAAATAAATAAATAGGTCATAGTGAAAGTCCAGAGAGATAGCGAAATGTCCATGTTTCTGTGACCCCCATGCTCTGATGATGTGACCCCATTTGGCGTCCTGACCCTAAGTTTGGGAACCACTGCTCAAGATCCTTGTATCTGTTCCACACAAAAACTGCTTGAATATCACCTCTCTGAGTTTGGACTTATTTATTTATTTATTTTAAATATTTTTAGACTGCCATATGCACAAGCTTAGGCCCAACTCCATCAGGGTCCACCTCCGTGTGATTTGCGAGCATCAGCCAGGTATGAAAGAAAAGTCCATCTTTGTACAGTCTTTAGTTGTTCACTTAATGTGGGGCTTGTTTCTCTTGAAGCCTCCCTATAAGCCTCCTGCAGTGTCTTGGGACCTCAATGTGGTTCTTGTTCAGCTCATGAAAGCTCCATTTAAGCCTCTCAATTCCTGTCTTCTGAAGTTCTTGACCTGGAAGGTATTATTTCTAGTGCCGGTCACTTCAGCACACAGAGTGAGCAAGCTTCATGCTCTAGTAGTTCATCCGCCCTACACCAAATTCCATCATAATAGAGTGGTTCTTCATACTTCATTCTTCATACATGCAACACTGCACTTGAATGGTGCAAGTCTTATCTAGATGGAAGATGGCAATATGTGAAGTCCGGATCAGAGAAATCAAAACGCTTCCACCAAAAAGAAGGTGTGCCTCAAGGGTCCTCGTTGTCTTCTCTCCTATTCAATATATACATGCAACCCATCTGCAATATCATTAGATCATTTAACGTGAACTGTTTGATATATGCGGATGACATACTCTTGTACATGCCATTCTCTACAGTTCAATTGGACCTGACACCACTGATAGATTGTTTCAATGCAGTCTCAGAATGGCTCCAATCTCAAGAAAACTGAGGTGCTTTTCATCACCAGAGACCCCAGCTTTATTCCTCCGTCCCATGTAAGGGTCAAGGAAGCTGACCTACAAACTAAAGAAACAATAAAATACCTTGGAGTCACCCTGGACCAACGTCTAGATATGAAACATCACATAAACAATATAGTCAAAGCTGTATATTTCAAAATCCGATCGCTTAGGCATATGCGCTCTCTATTGGACCCAGATGCTTTCCGCACTATATATCAAGCGCTAATCCTACCACATTTCGACTTTGCAAATGCCATCTTACAAGGTCTCCCTCAATCCACACTGACCCCGTTACAGCTGGCCATGAATGCTGCAGCAAGGGTCCTCTACGGAGCCTCCAGAAGTGACCACGTGACTCCTATTCTCAAGCAGCTGCACTGGCTTCCTATCCATGGAAGGATCATCTTTAAAACCCTACTACTCTCATTCAAGGCAATCAAGGGTATCTCATCTTCCTCACTCTCAGAACTTATCCACACAGTGCCCCCCAACAGATCCAGAAGAGCAACAGCCGTAAACCTACTAATAGTCCCAAAGGCACTGACAAAATGCAACATGACAACGGCAAACAGAGCTTTCAGTGTCTACGTCCCCAAATGCTGGAATGCGCTACCATCCGACATTCGGGCCATTGTAGACCTAACTCAGTTCAGGAAGGCGCTCAAATACCACCTTTTCCTCCAATACTACCCAGTCAGCAATGAGACCTAGGTATCCCCACCTAAGAAATAACCATATATTTTCCCTACGTTACTGTTACTCCAATCTTGTATTTATAATTATATCATGTATATAGTTCACCCTGTTATCCAAGTTTATACTCCTGTTCTATGTAAAACCAAACAACTTGTTGTTATGGTCATTGTGTTATAATGTAAACCGCGCTGATACCGAATAGTGCGGTATATAAGAAATTGTAATAAATAAATAAATAAAATACTCATCCTAAATTCCTTCCAAAAATAGTAACAGATTTCCACCTTAATCAGTCAATTGTTCTTCCAACATTTTTACCAAGCCCTCATGCCCACAAAGGGGAAGCTGTGTTGCACACGTTGGACTGCAAGCAAGCCTTGGTCTTCTACTTGGAGTGGCAACAGTCCATAGAAAGTCCGTCTAGCTTTTTATTTCTTTTGACCCCGATAAGCTAGGAGCTGCTGTTTCCAAACACTCTTTTGCAATTTGGCTGGCAGACTGCATCTCTTTCACTTATGTCCAGGCAGGCCTGAGTCTTGATGATCATGTCACTGTTTATAATGTAAGAGTTATGGCTGTGTTGGTGGCCAGCTTTTGCTCAGTCTCTATGGAAGAGATATGCAGGGCTGCAACATGGTCTTCAGGTGTCATGAATATTACAGTTGATCATCAGGTTGTGTTCTTTGAAAACAATTGTAAACTGATTAAGAAATCTTTTAGTGAAGAGCATTCCGGGCTTTTAATTAAAGAGGGCATAGATCATCACATCATCTGCATATAGATGGTAGTTGAGGTTGTAGCTTTGTATTTATTTTATTTATTTATTTTAAAGTTTTTTTTATACCGCCTTATCAGGCAATCAAAGAAGTTTACAAAGAGCAAAACGTAAACATTTACATCTAACATTGTACATTAAAACAGTAATTAACTATGTACAGTGTAACTAGTTGGAGTACAGTGCAACGAGTATATAAGCTTGCAGACTGGCTGCTTGTATAGATTGAATAGCAGGGAAGACAAGGAGGATCCCTGAGGTATACCTTGTTGCTGCTTAATTAATTTTGAAGATTTGTCCTTTACCTTGACCTGGAAGACACGATCTGTAATGTAGGAACTGAACCAAGAAAGGGGGGTATCATTAATTCCCAACTCCATCAGTCTGGATATGAGCTTGTAATAGTTTAGAGAATCAAAGGCAGCTACTATATCTATAAAGATGAGTATGAAACCCTGCTTAGGATTCTCAATTCCTGTGAGTAGTGTGTTAATTAGTGAGGTTAGCAGGGTTTCTATGCCATGGTTTGGCTTAAAACCATGCTGCTGAGGGTCTAAGGGGGCGGAAGTGTCTATGAAATTCTGGAGCTGGAGCTGGACTACTTTTTCTATTACCTTGGCAAGAAAGGGGATGCTAGATATAGGTCAGTAGGAGGGGGGTGATTTGAGGTCAAATGCTGAGTTTTTTGGCAATGGCCTAATGGAGCCATTTTATAAGTTCATGTGCATGTAGCCCTGTGAGAGTGATAAGTTTATCATTCTGAGTAGAAAAGGCGACAGCTCTTGTTTTGATATCTTGTTTTGATCCAGTAGGTGGGGCATGGATCAAGAGGAGAAGTGGTAGTGTTTAGGCAGTTCAGTATATGTTCGATTAGATCTTCCAGCATTTGTTGTTCCTTGAGTGGGTCTTGGATGAAGACTCTGAAGGTGTCCATCTTGGAAGTTAGTTTGTTCTCCAGATATGCTGCATATTTGTCTGGTTGTACCATTGGTGTATCATGGCTTAGCAGAGGTCATATAAATGATTTTTCAATGTCAAACAGTTCTCTGGGATGGTTTAAGGACTTAAGAATGAGATTTGTGTGGAATTCCTTCTTATGATTGTGAATTAAATCATTGTATTCCCTCTGCTTTGCTGTGTATTCCTGCAGGTGGAGTGGGTCCCTGCTATGTCTCCAGTGCTTTCTAGGTGTCTTACCTTGAGTTTGGCTTCTTTGATCTTCTTGGAGTACCATGGTGCTTTGTGAACTCTTGGTGAGGGCTTTTTCCTGGGTGCAGAGGCTACCAGTGCAATGATGTTATTCCAATTTTTTATGAGGGATGTTAGGTCAATTGAGATGGCGTTGAGGTTTAATATTATAAGGTCAAGCATGGCTTTCTTGCCGAATTCATTAATCTTCTTGTGTTAGATATTTATTTCATACTTTCATTTAGAGGTTGTGCTGGTATCTTAAAAGTGACCATGTGGTGGTCAGACCAGAGTATGGGTGTAACCCAGTGGGGGATGCAAGTGGTGGTGCTGGATTGTAGACTGTGGGGGATAAATATGAGTTCTAGCATGTTTCCACATTTGTGTGTAGGAACTGTTATAATCTGGGTGAGATCCATCACATTCAAAGCCTCTAGGAAAGAGGTGGCACATGTTGTGGCTAGTGATCTCAGGTTAAAGTCTCTGAGCAGAATAAAAGTTTTGGCTCTACTGAATAAGATCAGGCTATGTGTAGCAGAGAGGAGAGATCATTGTTGTCCATATTCAATGATGTATATGTCAGGCATATTGCCATGTGCTTGTTTTCTACTAGAAGCATGTTAATTGTGTTTGTGGCTTGAGATGAGATGACACTGAGGTTGAGATGTTTTTTTTAGAGAGGATGAATATTCCTCCACCTCTACGATTCAGCCTTGAGCAATTATGGAGGTCATTGTTGCGGTTGTTAGCTGATTTATTAGCATAGTGTCGGTGTTCATAAGCCAGGATTCAGTTACAAACATGATATCTAGTTTGTGATCCTGTATGTAGTCAGAAATGATGTGAATTTTGTTGGAAGCTGAATGGGCGTTGACAAGGCCACATCTAAGGGATGAGCATATTAGCTGTTTGGTCGGCGAAAAGTTGAGGACAGAATTGGTTGTATGAATATGAGCCATTGAAGCTCCCTTTGGAAGTGCAGGTAGCAAGTATATCTGGCAGGGTGGTGCCTTTCTGTGTGTATGATCAGTATCATACTGTTCTCTATGTGCCCTGTGTGTGTTAACCTTATTAGCAGGATCATGACTTCTGAAATGCAGAAGGACTACTGTTCAGTAAACCTCTGAGTGTACAGATTTCTCCCACTGGCAAGTACTTGCCTTGTTTTCAAGTGGGGATGTAGTGGGTGCACAATCTGCACCTTACACCCTAATTGGGTTTCTCATGCCGCAATGCATGACATGTCCAGTTCCTCTGTGCAAATAAGGGTCTCGCACACCTTGATTACGCTTTGGTCCATGCTAAGGACCATGCCTAAGGGCCCTCAGGTGCAGGCCTGCCAACCGCGGGCATGCCTGGAGGTGTGTACATTTTAAAAGTCCCTACTCAGTGCTCCTATTGGCCCAATTGGCCTTGTGATGGTGAGTGAGGAGGGGCTCTCCTTCCCGCTCTCTTTCCCAATGCTGATCGGGCTTCTGGCATCTGCAGCAGCATCTTCTCACACCTGGAGGTGCTTAAGTTTTAAAAGTTGCTGCTCCGTGCTCCTATTAGCCCAATTGACCTTGTGTTGGTGAGCAGGAAGGGATCTCCTCCCCGCTTTCTTCCCCAATGCTGATCGGACTGCTGGTGGCTGCGGCAGGGTTGGGAAGTGGGAGGGACTTGGTTTGAGCATGCTCCTAACATAGACATTTACTTCCCATTTTTCAGTGGGAAACCACTTACAAATCTAAAAAATATCCATATAGGCTTTTGCACCTGCCCTGAGGTGCTTGCAGGTTCCTGCACCTCAATTAAGTCCTAAGGTCTAAATGAAGGGGCAGATTGGAAAGATCTACTAGCCTCTTCCCATACTCCTCTGAACCCACAACAACATCAGTTACACTTTCTCCTACCCTCCCCCAATCCCCATAACAAAGATATACTTCCCAAACCCCACCTGCACATCTTTGAACACCCCTTAACCCTTCTGACAAAGGTAAACCCCTCAAACCCCACCTATACTCCCTGAACAACCCCCTCCACATCCCCCCGGGTCTTACTCGTAGTCTCCCTGGTGTCTAGTAGGGGGCAGTAGTGATCCCCAGTTGCTCCAGCCCTGTCAGGCACCCAGTTCAAATTGACACCTCTGACTTCTAGTGGCAATCTCCTGGTACCACAGCTAGGGGTCAAGCCTAGCAGGGAAGCACTGTTTTATTTGACAGACTGACCCCTAACAGTACATCTGGATGTAGCACTAGGGGTCAGGTACCATCATTTTGAAAAATGATAGCACCACAGGCATGAATGTGTGTGCATCACTCCTACCTCCCAACTATTAGAGGTCAGTGAGGGAGGTCTGGGGGTCCAGAGGGTGGTCTGAGGGTCCACTTGTGGGGTTGGGGGGGAATGGAATGAGGATTCAGGAAGAACAGGGTGAGGGATCTGTGGGCCCACTTGGACCATCAAGAACTTTTTAGGGGGTAGAGGTGGGGAAGTTTGTCATACTCAAGATCATTCAACATCTTAGACCCCTACTTGACAACCATGACTTTAGATCCATACTACAAGCTCTTATCACACCTCACTTTAACAGCTTGTTACAGAGTACAAATAAAAATAATGTTTATTCTCCAGAGGACCCAGAATGTCACAGCACAAATTATTTGCAAGGCCCACTTAAAAGATTATATGAGGGAGGGGTGGTCTAGTGGTTAGGACAAGGTACTTCAGGCCGGAGGGTTGGGGGTTCAAGTCCCACCTGGGGACAGCAATCTCAGGCCGGAGGGATTGGGATTTCTAGTCCTATAGGCACTCCTTGTGGTCTTGGGCAAGCCACTTAACCCTCCAATGCCCATGTTCCCTGTATGTATTAGTGTGTGTGTCTCATATTCCCTCATGTTAAATGTATCCCCCAATTGACCACTTTGACCTGGTGAAAAGCAGGATATAAATACAGCTAAATAAATAAATAAATAAAATTATATCACACCAATACTATATGATCTCCACTGGCTGCCATTTGCGAGTCAAATAAAATATAAAACCTTAATGACCATTTCAAATTGATCAACAATATTGCCCCATCCTTCCTCACAACACTACTACACACCCTCACAGAAACTAACTCTAGAAGGGCAATCACAATCCTCACAATCCTTCCCTGTATCTGAAAGAACAAACAGAACACCAGAGCATTCACTGGCGAGCACTTACCTTGTTTTTAAGCGGGGATGCAGTGGGTGCACAATCTGCACCTTAAACCCTAATTGGGTTTCTCATGCCGCGATGCATGATGTGTCCAGTTCCTCTCTGCAAACAGGGGTCTCATACGCCTTGATCACGCTTTGGACCATGCCTAAGGGCCCTCAGGCGCGGGCCTGCCAAGCACCAGAGCATTCACTTATACTGCTCTCAGTCTATGGAACTCCCTCCTAGACTCAATCCGTTTAAAAAACCTCCAAACATTTAGAAAAGAGATCAAGACACTCCTTTTCAAGGAATACTACTGTAACATTATAGACAACACTAGTGCACACCCTGCCACCTCTGACACACACTGACATCGTCCTATACATATAGGTCAAACCAAAACCCCTCTTACGCCTGAGTTCATAAAGTGATTTTGTCACTCTGCATTATGTAAATCTTGTACATAGTTGGAAGGGGCAGTATAGAAAAGTGTAACAAATAAATACAAATAAATAAGTAAGATGCAGACCGACCAGGGGCAAGATGGTGGCAGGGAGATTCTCTGACTGAGACGCTCCACGTACACTCCTCCTGCTTCAGTGTTTCTGCGGCACCTTGAAGGTGATGGGGCGGCGGAAATGTAAACAAGCCAGCCTACCCTCAGGCTTGGCTGAAAGTAATACTCCCAAGCAGTTGACTTTGGCGGTGTGTGTTTTTTCTTTGGCTCCAGTTGAGCGGCATCTACAGCAGAGCTGGCAGAGGAGACTTTGGTGGCTCTGAGTGCATCTGGGATGTGGTTGTCCCCTGAGCAGCGCGCCCCCCCCCCCCCCAGCCTTGACCTGGAAGTAGAATGTTGTTCATCGGAGTGCTTCCTGCCGGATTGCCGACGGGTTCACCAGTGAGTGGAAATGAAGAGGGCTCCTCTGTGGTGGTAGTTGCCTCTTCCCTTTCTCTTGCAGATGCATTTGTAGATGGAGGTGAAGTGAGATCAGCTCCCCTTGTTGGTGGTTTTGCTGTTGTAGTTGGGGGACCTGGTGTGGTTCAAGGTTTGAGGGGCTTGATTAAACCTGCTGTGATATCTTTAGAAGTGCTGTGGGATGTGGTGGCTACTATGAATACCTCCCTATTGACTGTTGTGAGTACTGTGAACACTGATTTACTTTCTTTAAAAAGTACTGTTTCTGAGGTGAAAATAATCCAGGAGGAACAGGCCGGACGTTTGGCCAGTGTTGAAGTGGAGCTGGAACATCTTTGAGGGCTGTGTGTTGCCCAGGTTAAAGACAAAACTTTGCTATCCAGGAAAGCTGACTATTTGGAGAATCAAGTTCATAGAAACAATTTGAGATTGTTGAATTTTCCTAAATCTCCTCTTATGTCTGCTTTGGAAATGGTTCACAAATATTTCCAGGAGGTGCTTAAACTTCCTGGGGATAACTTGCCTCCCATTGTGAGAGCACAGTACTTGTCTATGTCCCCAGTTCTAGTGGCTCTGCTTCTGAGGATCTATTTCAGGGCACCGGAGACCTCACTGCGCTTCTGGAAGACTCTTTGGAAGCGGTTACTGGGTGGACAACCCTGCTTGTGACCTTGGCTCTGGGGCTGGATAAGTCTTTAGTTCTGCGGGCATATTTCAGAAATTTCAATGTAACTTTTCTAGGATCTAAAGTTTATATTTTCCCTACCTTTCATGTGTAACCCAGCTGAGAAAGAAGGAATTCCTGGACCTTAGACCTAGGGTCCTTTCCCTTGGAGGGGGAGGGGGGGAGACTTTTGTTTTACGGTTTCCTTCTCAGTGTATAATTACGTACTTATAAAGATAAGGTTTTCCTGTTTTTTGAGCCTAGTCAAGTACTAGATTTTCTGGTAGCTAGGGAAGAAATTGTGGTTAGTACTGCACCCAACATGGCTGTCGCATAGGTTCTCACCCTTGCTTTATGTTTTTCTTTTTCCTTTTAATGAGGGTTTTTCCTGGAGCCCCTGGTGATTTCCTATATTGTGGTCTAAATGCGATGATCAAGTTTTTTCTTTATTGTTGTTTTCTTTGGGGGTTTTTTGCCTACTTGCTTGATGTATCATCGTGTTTCTGTCATTCTTGTTTTACTTGAATGAGATCTATGAAAATTATGAAATAAATAAATAAATAAGTGAGTGTGGGCCCAATGGGGCAGTGGGGATATTAGGTGATATGAAATGTAGTGCCACAGTTCAACTCAGATCATCTTTTTCTCCCATGCCACACCTGTACTCCACCCCAGATGTGGCGCAAAGATTCAAAGCTAGGAAAAGAGTAAAATTCTACACCAGATAGTAGCTTGATTTTTTTTACATCAGAAGTAAGTTTTTACTGAATGATTTGCATGCATTTGGGTAGCGCAGTGTGATCTCCAGGAACAAGCAGGAATGTAGTCTTCACATATGGGTATTGTCGGTACTGACGGAGCCTGCGCGGGAACGCTCCCCAGCGTCCAAAAGGAAAGCTTTTGGGAGCATCCCACAGTGCCTGCGTGCTGCCTTCCCGCCTTTCCCAAGTGTCCCTCTCCAGTTCTTCATTTTCCGTGGAGCCGACAGGTCGCACATCCTGTCACCACAGAAAATAATTCCCTTCTATTCTTCTTTTTTGTGGTCGCGTCTGCCTTGCTTCGACGCTACACCGGTACCGCTGGTTCTTCTTTCTTTTTTTCCAAAAAAACCCCAAAACCCTTTCTTTTGGAGTCTTTTCCAGTTATTTTCTCCTCAGGTGCCACGCGCCATTTTGGGCACTAGGCCCAACTTTTTCCTTTAAAATGGAAAAACCCGCTTCGGGTTTTAAAAAGTGTTCCAAGTGTGGCGGTACCATCTCCGTCACCGACACCCATGAGTGGTGCCTCAAATGTTTAGGTCCTGACCACTCTATTTCGGAGTGTGTTACCTGTGGGATGATGTCGAAAAGGGGCCAGCAGAACCGAGCTGCTAAACTTAGCACCCTTTTTCCCTCCGATGCAGCCTCTGTGGCATCAGCGTCTTCCAGGGCTTCGTCTTCCTCCCATGGATCTCAGGTAACTAAACATAAATCTAGCCGGTCCTCAAAGGGTAGATCTCCCTCTAAGCATTGAGATGCCTCTGGCGTTGCCCTTGAGAGACTTTCACCGGCAAAATTGCCCCAGCGGGAGACTTTGGCTTCCAAAGCACTAACAGGGCTCCAGGATGTTCTCGAGGCCTCAACCTCGGCAGAAATACTGGTGCCATGCTCTGGGGTACCGGCTGCTTCATCCGGTACCGATACCCAAGCATCGACAGCATCGATAGACCAGAGATTCTTGGCTATTGAACACAATCTGGTGGCTCTTCTCACGGCCTCGATGCCCTGAAACCGCTTCAGACAATTCAATTGGTACCGGCACCGACTGCATCGACATTGGCAGGTATTCTACCGGGACCGAGTCATGCTTTTCAATCCGGTATTGACAAGTCGGTACCGGATCCCTCCGATACCGACTTTGATCGGTGCCAGTACCGTGCCTTTCACGGACATCCGGATTGGAAATACTTTGAATCCTCGGATGAGTCTGAAGACTCTGAAAGCTCTGCCGATACCAGAGTACTTCTTCGTGAGGATTCTTCTTCTTCTCAGCATAGGATGTCTCCACCAGAGAATATGTCCTTTCAGGATTTTATCCGAGATGTGACTCGAGGTCTTTCCATCACAGTGGCTCCTGAAAAAGAGCCTAGGGCAAAGGAATTAGAAATCCTACAATACCCTAAAGCTCCCAAGGAGGCAGCTACCTTACCTATTCATGAGATCTTGCATGATCTCATGTTAAGGATGTGGGAAACACCTCTAACCACATCTCCTCACTCTTGAAGACTCAACACCATGTATCGAGTTCCTCCTTGTCCTGGATTTCAGAAGACTCAGCTACCACACCATTCCATGGTGGTGGAATCAGCTATGAGAAGGATCAAGAGTGCAAAAAGGCATGCATCTAATCCTCCAGGACGTGAATGTAGGACTCTTGACACCTTTGGACATCGAACCTTCCAGGCTTCCATGCTTTCTGCCAGGATCAATTCCTATATATTATGGGAATTTTCTTTAAGGAGGTCACAGGAGATTTAGAGCTTATGAGCCCTCTCCTTCCTGATGATAACAGGCAGGATTACCTCACCCTTGTCAAACATGCTCAGGATGTTTCCAAGTTTGTGAATCATGCAGCCTTTGACTGTTTTGAGTGCATAAGCAGAACCTCTGCTATTGCCATAGGTGCACGTAGGATTGCCTGGCTTCAGGCGTCTGACTTAGAACTTTGGGTACAGAATAAACTAGGGAATATTCTTTGCACAGGAGAGAATCTCTTTGGCAAGAATTGGCAGGAAAAAGCTAATGAGATAGACAATCTGTCCAAAGTGATATTGTCAGCATCTAAGTCTACAGCTGATCCTGCAAGGAAAAAAATCCTACAAGAAACCATTCTTCAGTAAGAAGAAAAAGTTTTATCCCTCCTATACCCAGCAGGGACATAGTTTAGGTCAGTCTGCCCAAAAGGGACAGCAGCAACAACCTAGGCAAAGAAAAACAAAAGCTGCTAAGCCTCAACCGGCTCAGCAGACTCAGCCTCCACAGGGGCTTTGACTTCTATCTAGAGAACTTTGCCTTCCTGGCCCTGAACGGCCCAGAGCCTTCCACCATTCCAGGAAGGTTATGTCATTTTGCCCCCAGATGGGGTCTGATAACAGCAGAAAATTGGACTCTGTCTATTGTAAGAGAGGGATACAAGCTTAATTTCCTCAGCATGCCCCCCTCCTACAATGGTAAGACAGTTCAATTCTCAGACCTCTCTCAGTGACCAGTTAGGTCAAGAGATCACTGTGCTTCTTGCCCAAGGGGCAATAGAAGAGGTACCCATTCTCCAACAGGGTACAGATTTCTACTCCCCCTATTTCCTTATTCCAAAGAAAACAGGAGGACACAGACCCATTTTAGACCTCAGAGAATTGAACAAATTCCTGTTCAAAGAGAAGTTCAAAATGATTTCTCTAGGAACTCTGCTGCCATACCTTCAGAGTCAGGATTGGCTTTGTTCTCTAGATCTCAAGGATGCATACACTCATGTTCTCATCCATTCAACTCATCGAAAGTTCCTTCACTTTCTGTTTCAAGGGAAGTACTACCAATACAGGATTTTTCCTTTTGCCCTGGCCTCGGCACCAAGAGTGTTCACAAAATGCATGGCTGTGGTGGCAGCATTTCTTCGCACCCCAGGAATATTCGTCTTCCCTTACTTAGACGACTGGCTCATTTGAGCCCCTTCAGAGCCAGAGGCCAGGGTTGCTCTCTCTCTCGCACAACGCGCATCCTTCAGTATTTGGGACTTGTCATAAACTTCCCAAAATCCAACCTCGCTCCCACTCAGTCCCTAGAGTTTATAGGAGCTCTGCTGAATACCAGACAGACAAGGGCCTACCTTCCACAGCCCCGCTGCCTTCGCATTGTGCAGTTAGCTTCACAGGCAGTGCTAAAACCTCACCTCACTGCTTGAGAAATGTCACAATTGCTAGGCCACATGGCATCCACTGTGCATGTGGTTCCTTATGCTCGCCTCCATATGAGGGCAGTCCAGTGGACATTATCCACTCAATGGACTCAGGCGTCAGATTGCCTGTCAGACAAAATAGCAAACTCAGATCGCCTTATTTTGTCACTCCAATGGTGGCAATAACCCCAAAACTACTGTTGTTTGTAACCCTTTATACTGTTGCCAGTAATAATTAGTCATTGTACTGTTGCCAGTAATTTCATACACTGTTATATTGTTGTTTGTAACCCAGTAGTCATACTGTTGCCAGTAGCCACCCAGACCATTGGGAACTGTTGCACACAGCTATATATTAATTCTCATACCCATCTCTCATACGCTATTATACTGTTGTCTGTAACCTTCAATAAACATACTCATCCACTAGTCCCCTGTACACAGAGTTCCCTCCCCCCTCAATAAAAAAAGAAAAAAATATACACAGTCACCTACAAAACAGATAAATCTTCCACTCACTCTCATTCTAATAACACTCCTAACACAACACATTTATTCATACAAAACCAATCAAAACCCCTACAATAATATCCCCATCATACATAATCATTACCGAAACCCATATAGCAACATCCTCACCATCCACAATCTTTACCAAAACCCACCACACAGTCCATCTTATACACACCCTCACAATCACTATTCAAGCCATGACTCAGACAGACACCATCGCAGACTCATCCAAATAAAACGTCAACCACATAGAGGTTTAAGTGAAAATACAGCCAATATAGACACCAAAACAAAGCTCCTCTTAATAAACATTCGATCCATAAGAAATAAAATACCAATTATAAATGACATGATAAAAGACAAAAACCCTGACATCATCTGCATTACCGAGACATGGCTCACTCCCACAGATACCGTACTACTAAACCAGCTAACCACACATCAATATGATATATTCAGCTGCCATTGGGATGTAAAAAGAGGAGGTGGCGCTCTCATACTCACCAAAAAAGACCTACAATTCACCTTAACAAGCTTAAATAATATAGATGGAATCGACATTATCAATATAGAAAATAGAGCCCTTGCACTCACCCTCATATATAGACCCCCTTCAGCTGATCAAAAAAGCCTCTCCCCCATCCTTGAACTCGCTTGCACAGCATCACGAAACAAACCACTCGTAATCCTAGGTGATTTGAACCTTCCCTCTCTGAACAATTCCCAATCAGATAACTTCATGGACGCTATGTCCCAAATGGGATACACACAGATAGTACATGCCCCCACCCACATAAAAGGCAACACTTTAGATCTCATCTTCCTCCCTTCCTCCCTTAACAACCACCAACAACATACTCCTCCAACTATAACAGAAGTACCATGGTCCGACCATCACCTTATTACACTCCACCTTCCAGCTCCAAAAACACTGAATACGACAAGCACCTCACCCCATATATCACGCTTTGCACACTTTGACAAAGATACTTTCCTTGACAAAGTATTACCCATACTCAACACAAACTTCCCAGACATCAACTCCACGGTAAATCATTGGAATTTAACAATCCAAAAAGCAGCTGTCCCCACACACACCATGCAAAGACAAATAAAAAAGACAGAAAAATGGTTCACGAAAGAACTAGCAAAACTAAAAAAGCAACTGAGGAAACAAGAAAAGAGATGGAGGAAAACTAAATCAGACGGAAATAAATCCCAATATATGAACACACTCAACGAATACAAGAATGCAATTAACAAATCAAAAAGGGATTACCACTCCAAAGTAATAAATCTGGCTATCAACCGCCCTAGGGAACTATTTGCAATCGTAAAAACTTTGACAAAAGCTAAAAACCCAGAGCCAAAACATTCAGCAATAAGCATACAAACTTTAGCAACCCACTTTGCAGAAAAACTAAAGTGCAAACTTAATACCATGCCAGCGATACTACCTCCAAACACTGAATTTAATAATATTTGGACAATTTTTCACACGGTAGATCAAAAACACCTCCTTAGGATCATAACATTAATCAACACCACAACTTCTCCACTTGATCCATGCCCTGTGTCATGGATCAAATGTACAAAGGAGGAACTAGCTGAAAACATTCAACATATGGTGAATCAATCCCTCTCCCAGGGCATCATGCCCAACGCCCTAAAACTCATAACGCTTCGCCCAATAATAAAAAACAATAAACTTGACTCAAAAGACCCAAACTCATACAGACCAATAGCCAGCATTCCATTTATAGCTAAAATAATAGAAAAAAAACTGTTCAATTACAATTACAAGACCATATTGATGAGCACAAACCCCTAGACTCTCACCAGTTTGGTTTCCGCCCCTTCCACGGTGTAGAAACCTTTTTAATTACACTGATAGACTTCCTCATCAAAGGTACAGATGACAACAGTCAAGGCTTCCTACTCCTTTTCATAGACATTTCTGCCGCCTTTGACAACATCAACCACCTTACTCTGATCAATAGACTAGAAAACCTAGGAATAGGTGGGACTGTCCTCAAATGGTTTAAGTCTTACATCACACACAGACTAATACGTGTTCAAATAGACCAGGAAGCATCAGAAACCTTCCCCCAAGGACAAGGAATACCCCAGGGATCAGCCCTTTCTACCCTCCTTTTCAACCTGTACCTCCAACCCATTACAAAAATGTTTAGAAAACACAGGATTAGTCATTTTATCTATGCTGATGACATCATGCTCGCTCTCCCCATAACCACCAAAAACCCTACTTACGACACCCTATCCGAATGCATGGCTGAGACCACCTCCTGGATGGAAACCAACTACCTCAGCATCAACCTCAAAAAAACAGAAGCAATGTTCGTAACAAGATCACCCATGACTGAGAACACTTATCCAATATCAATCTCAATCAACAATACAACTATACCTGTTAAAAAAAAGAGGTAAAATACCTAGGTGTAATTGATCATACACTCACCATGCTACCACATATAAAACAGACAGTAAAAACCATATTCTACAAACTCAAGACCATACAACACCTAAGGCCACTTCTTGACACACATGACTTTAGATCAGTTGTTAATACACTCATCACCCCCCACTTTGACTATTGTAATAGTCTCCTAATTGGCCTACCACAAAAAAATACATACCTATTAAAAAGAGCCCAGAACATATGTGCAAAAGTGGTTACAAAAGCTCGCCTAGTAGACCATGTAACCCCTATAATGCTAGAACTACATTGGCTTCCTATAAACAGCCGAATCAGATATAAAATCCTCCTAACCACCTTCAAGCTCCTAAACGACATTTCCCCCTCACATCTATCCACACTACTACACGCCCCATCTGAATCAAGAGCTCGCAGATTAAATGCAGCCCACTCACTTGAAATACCAAAAACTTTCATGAAAACTAAAAAATCCACCAGCACCAGGGCCTTCACATTCACTGTCCCATGCTCTGGAATGATCTCCCAATAGACCTTCGTATCATAAAAGACCTCTCCCAATTTAGGAAGGAACTCAAAACATACCTCTTCTCCATACACTTTGAAATCCCATACCCCCCAAGTCCAACCCCACAGCATCCACAGACACACAAGCACAAAGCCCTTAAAATCACAATCAACTAACCTTACACCAGAGGTTCTCAACCCAGTTCTCTGGGACCCCCCAGGCCAGTCAGGTTTTCAGGATATCCACAATGAATATGCATGAGATAGATCTGCATGCACTGCTTCCATTATAGGTAGATCTATCTCATGCATATTCATTGTGGATATCCTGAAAACCTGACTGGCCAAGGATCCCAGAGGACTGGGTTGAGAACCACTGCCTTACACAGACCTACCACAAACACATCAAAAACTCACAAAAAAATGGAACTAAATTCCACCACTCACACATGACTAATGAATGCTTCACCCTGTAAATCATTGTATATAACCTCTTGGTAAATAACCATTGTAAATAGTTTTTGGCAGTTCCTCGCCTCACTACCTGTAAAAAGTTAGAAGAAAAAAAAATTTGTTTAATATTACAATACAGAAGTATACAAAAGTATACAAAATGTAAATAGTTCCGACAGTGTACTACACTATTATCTGTAAAAAGTTAGAAATTTCTGTTCTATGTAATGTATACAGAAGTATACAAAACTGTTAACTTGTTCCATGTAAACCGCCCTTGATCTCTGGAAGGGGCGGTATAGAAGAAATAGATAAATAAATAAAAAATAAAAAAATAAAACCTTTTGGTTGGGTCCCCTTTTCAGCAAACTCCACCCCAAGCCACTCTAACAACAGATTCCTCACAGGTGGGTTGGGGAGCCCACCTGCAAGGCCTCTCTACCCAGGGTACCTGGACTCCACAGGAGAGCTATCTACATATCAATCTCCTGGAACTCAGAGCAATCTTCCTTGCTCTTCGAGTATTCCACACCCAGCTCAGCTACAAGATAGTCCTAGTTCAAACGGACAATCAAGAGGCCATGTTCTATCTGAACAAGCAGGGTGGAACAGGCTGTCTGTCGCTATGCAACAAAACTTTGCGACTATGGGCCCTCGCCAGAGAGCATCAGATTCATCTCCTTGTGGTGTATCTTCCAGGCATTCAAAACTCTTGGGCAGACAGACTCAGTCGAGTTCTGCTTCCACACGAATGGTCTCTCCATGCAGACCAGGTGGCCAAAGTTTTCCAAATTTGGGGTACCCCGGACATAGATCTCTTCGCAAGTCCGCTGAATGCCAAACTTCCACGGTTCTGTTCCAGAATTTTGGCTCAGGGTTGTCAGGCCAGGGATGCTTTCCTCCTCCATTGGGGCCAGGACTTCCTGTATGCCTTTCCCCCCATTCCCTAATTCCCAAAACCCTGTTCAAGCTTCAGAGAGACAGAGGTCATGATTCTCATAGCTCCACATTGGCCATGGCAAATGTGGTACCCTCTGCTCCTACATTTCTCTCAAGCTCCGTCTCTGGAGCTTGGATCTGCTCCAGATCTCCTTTCTCAGGAGGACGGGATGCTGTGGCATCCCAATCCCCAGTCTCTGCATCTCAGGGCCTGCTTGCTGAAAGCCTAGAACTTATGACACCGCCCACCCCTTAACCTTGAGGGTTAAGGAGGGGTTGCCTTATGATGCCCTTGAGGCAGTTAGTTGTAGTTGTGTTATGCTTCGAGCAGTAAGGCTGGCAAGAGTTATTTATTTACATGAGGTTTATTTTTTTCATGTGGCTCATATTGCCATTGTGCAGTTCAAAAGAAGATTACAGATGGTGCAGAAGTTTTAAACCAAATAAACAGGATTAACTGAAACTTTGCCTGACTGGCTTTAAATGCTGTATTTCTTCACATTCATTTCATGTGCTTTTAACATACAGGCTGATAACAAAAAAGTCCTTTACTAATAAAGCTCAGGTTCTATCAATCACTAGTAGTGCTTTAATTCAGTTTCCCTCCACAAGCTTTCTTGTGTCGGTCACAGTTAAGTGTCACTGTTCTATTACTTCCTATATCAGCAGAAATTCCTCTCTCTGTTTAATTGCCTCTATCAATTAAACAGGTAGAACAGTCCATCATCATCTCATCATCATCAGCAGGGGAAAACATAGAATTATGAACAGAGTTTTCTTCCTTACAGTCAGTAACTGGAACACTGTGATTAAAACTCTTCTTCTGTTCTAAATAATTCTGGAACTCTTTAAGAAGTGATTCAGCATGAAACTTTTCTTCATTGAGCTGTCTTCCTGTCCCCTCGGTGAATAGGTATTGATTGAGCCTATCTATCTCAGGCTGCTTCTCAGGTTTGTTTGCATTTGGAAAACAAACATGTGCTGGGCTTTCGTTAGCTCCCCACCTTTCCCTACACGTGGGTGCTGTGCATTCAAAGTTAGCAGTGCTAGGAGAATATTTAAAAGCATGTATATCAGCCCTGTCCTGGCTAGGTGACTCAGCTAGTTTAAAAGAATAATTATTGTCATTCAAAGCTTCTCTTTTCTGACAACAGCTGCCACCATCTTGACTGGCTTTGCTTTTAAAAGCAGAACATAGACTTTCTGGCTTTAGAGCATAAACTCCTCTTTCTCTGGGTATCTTATACAGGAGCTTCTCTCTGGAGGATTCTTTATCCTTCTGCCTTTGTTCCCCAGCTCTGCCTGGTCCTGTAGCCTTGGGTTTCTCAGCGTTCTAGAAGAGCCCTGCCTCCAGCAGTCTCTTTCCTCATCTGAATGCTGCTCCAAGCTATCCTCCAGCTGCAGACTGTTAGGGAAATTATCACAGCAAGGAAACCTCCGTTGCTCTCTTGTCTTCTCTCTCTGAATCTCTCCTTGGATCTGCCTTTGGATCTCCATCTGCATCTGCCTCCTCTGGCTTTCACTTCCTGGTTCCTGTGTATTTAACCAGGTGCTTCTAGCCTGCACTGCCCGCCTCCCCTTGGGGCGTGCCCAATCACAAGCCTTCCTACTCTCCTCCCTCGAGGTGAGCTGTTTTGCCTGATTGAAACTGTGTTTTTTTCTTTCTGCAGAGAAATCCCTGCTTTCTCCTGCAGTACCGGCTTCTACCACCGGCTGCTCACTTGTATCCATCTGTTCCTGAGGAGCTACTGTGTCACAAACTTCACAGTCTTAATCTTTCCCAGCAGGTAAGGGATATCCTTTATGCTTCCAGGAAGCTTTCCACAAGACACTCATAGGGGCTTGTTTACAAAGCCGCGGTAGCGGTTCGCGGTCGTTATCGGAGCCGCGACCCAATGGGGCCGCGGCTCCGATAACGACCGCGAACCGCTACCGCGGCTTTGTAAACAAGCCCCATAGTAACATAATAACATAGTAAATGACGGAAGATAAAGACCAGCATGGTCCATCTAGTCTGCCCAGCAAGATGGCAAGAGTAGGTGCACCTGTCACTCTGTGCAGGCCCCCCTCCCCATGTCTTTGTTTAGGGGTAAACACACCACTCCATGTAGGACACCCCTATTTGTTGAGACGTTATATGGTTCAGAAGTTAGATGGTACTGTTTATTTTGTTTTTATCCTATTGCTGTAAAGGGATCCACTGTATTTGTCCCATGCTGTTTTGAATTCCATCACCGTGTTTGCCCCCACCACTTCCTTCGGGAGGGCATTCCAAGCATCCACCACCCTTTCAGTGAAATTTTTTTTCCTGATATTGCCTTTCAATTTACCACCTTGCAGCTTCATGTTATGCCCTCTAGTTTTACAGCTTCCCTGTCTTTGGAAGAGGTTTGTTTGTTCATCATTTCTCTTTAAGTATTTAAAGGTCTGAATCATATCTCCCCTGTCCCTCCTCTCCTCCAAAGTGTACATATTTAGGTCTTCAAGTCTCTTCTCATAAGGCTTCTGACGCAGGCTCCAAATCATTTTGGTCGCTTTCCTCTGAACAGTTTCCAGTCTTTTTACATCTTTTGCAAGATATGGTCTCCAAAACTGAACACAGTATTCCAAGTGAGGCCTCACCAGTGACTTATACAGTGGCATAAGTACCTCTTCTTTTCTGCTGGTAATCCCTCTCTATGCAGCCCAACATCCTCCTGGCTTTTGCCACCGCCTTGTCGCACTGTTTTGCCACCTTGAGATCATCAGAGATAATCACACCAAGGTCTTTCTCCTGAAGTGTGCATACCAACCTCACGCCCCCTATCTTGTACATTTTCCTTGGATTTCTGCTACCCAAGTGCATGACACTGCACTTTTTCGCATTAAATCGTAGTTGCCAAACATTAGACCAGTCTTCCAGCTTTTGTAGATCTTTCCTCATGTTAACCACTCCCTCGGGGGAGTCCACTCTGTTGCAAATTTTTGTGTTGTCTGCAAAAAGACAGACTTTTCCATTCAGTCCTTCAGCAATATCACTCACAAATACATTGAACAGTGCTGGACCCAGGACCGAACCCTGGGGCACCCCGCTAATTACCTTCCTCTCATCCAAGTGAGCTCCATGTACAATCACCTTCTGTCGTCTGTCAGTCGACCAGTTTCTAATCCAGTTTACCATCTTGGGACCCATCCCCAAGCTACTGAGCTTGTTGACAAGCCTCCTATGAGGAACAGTATCAAAGGCTTTGCTGAAATCCAGGTAGATGACATCCATCGCATGCCCCTGATCTAGTTCCTTGGTCACGCAGTCAAAGAACTCAATCAGATTTGTTTGGCAAGACCGTCCTTCGGTAAAACCATGTTGCCTCGGATCTTGCATCCTGTTGGTTTTGAGAAAGTTCACTATTCGCTGTTTCAGGAGCGCCTCCATTACTTTTCCCGCCACCGAGGTAAGGCTCACGGGCCTGTAGTTTGACACTTCTTCCCTGTCACCACTTTTGTGTAGAGGTACGACATCAGCCATTCTCCAGTCCTGAGGAACCTCTCCTGTTTCCAAGGATCTGTTGAAGACATCCTTTAGCGGTCCTGCAAGAACCTCTCTGAGCTCTTTCAGTATCCTAGGATGTATCCCATCTGGTCCCATGGCTTTGTCCACTTTCAGTTTAGCAAGTTGTTCTAACACCTCATCTTCTGTGAATGGTGTAGTATCTACTTCATTCCCATTTTTATATTTGGGAGTCACAGCTGGTCCATCTCCAGGATCTTCTTTAGTAAAAACAGAGCAGAAGTATTTATTTCCGCTTTTTCAGTGTCACTTTCCACGAGTCCTTTCCCAGCACTTCTGAGTCCTGCAATTCCAACTCTGATCTTCTTCCTTTCCCGAATATACCTGAAGAAAGTTTTGTTGCTACCCTTAACATCTTTAGCCATCCTTTCCTCTGCCTTTGATTTTGCTATCCTTATTACTCTTTTAGACTCTTTGAGTTGGATCCTGTATTCATTTCTGTGCTCTTCTGTTTGCAAGGATTTGTATTTTGCGAAAGTTGCGGTTTTTGCCTTTATTTGAGCAGCCACCTCTTTGGAAAACCAAATAGGTTTCCTTCTCCTCTTGTTTTTATTTACTTTTCCTACATATTTATCTGTTGCCCCATTTATTGCCTTCTTGAGTTTAGCCCATTGCAATTCCACTTCCTTTATCTCCTTCCACCCCGTCATCTCCTCCTTTAAGTACTCTGCCATTTTATTGAAGTCAGTGTATTTGAAGTTTAGGACTTTGAGCTTGCTATGATTGGCCTGTGCCATGGCTTTTATCTCAAACCACACCGTGTGATGGTCGCTGTTGCTCACAGGGGCACTCACGCAGACATCTGACACACTACCACTGTTGGTGAGCACTACATCCAGTGTTGAGGTTTCCCTGGTTGGTTCCATCACCATTTGTCTAAATAATGCATCTTGGAGAGCATCCACAATCTTTTTGCTTCTTTCCAGATGTGCAGAAGGAGTAATCCAATCCACATCAGATAGATTAAAGTCACTCAATATGATCGCTTCCCCCTTTGCTGCTATCTTGGCAATATCTTTAATCAATTCATTATCTCTCTCTTTAATTTGAGTTGGAGGTCTGTAGACTACAGCAATATGGATGACAGTGCCATCTCCTCTTTCCAATGCAATCCAGAGCGCTTCTTCTTTTCCCCATGTTCCCTACATTTCAGTAGCTTTAATATTGCTTTTGATATACAAGGCTACTCCACCTCCTCCAGCTATGGCTATATCCCAATCGTGCGATTCATTAAACCATGTTTCTGTAATGGCCACAATGTCCAAATTTGTTTCCACCATTAAGGCTTCCAGGTCTGAAATTTTGTTGGCTAAGCTTCGAGCATTTGTGCTCATTGCTTTCCAGCATTTTCCTGGCTTGTGTGTATTTTGCATTGATTTTGTTCTGCCTACTTCTTCCCACATGCTTTTGATGTGTGTTTTAAAAGTGTGGCTGTTTCTGATGGTGTTCTGCTTTTGCTGGGGGTGGCATGCAGATGTTGACCTTCCACATCTGTCACCCCCTTTTCCTAGTTTAAATGCATATCCACATACTGCCTGAATTTTTCACTTAGGATTCTTTTCCCTGCGACAGAGAGATGTAGTCCATCAGCACAGTATAGTCTCTTGTTGGTCCATCTGTTGTCCCAGTTGCCAATAAATCTGAATCCTTCTTGTTTGCACCAGTTCTGGAGCCATGTATTAAAGCTGTTAATACGATGCAGCCTTTTTGTCCCCTTACCAAGAACAGGTAGAACTTCTGAGAATGCAACAGTGTTAACAACGCGCTTGAGTTTCTCTCCCAGAGATTGGAAGTCCTTTTGGGCTGTGGAGGCACTGTTCCTAGCCAGGTCGTTTGTGCCTAAGTGGATAATAACATCAAGCTTGGAGTGTTCACTTTTTGCGCTAAGTAATTCAACAATTTGGTTTGTATTCCTGCTGGCTGGTAGGCACATGACTATCTTCTCTCCTTTGAACTGTGTTCCCAAGTTAGCGCCTCTGATGATGGAATCTCCAAGTAGTAGTAGTTTTCTGTTTGGTGAGGTTTTCTTCATATTTGGTGCTTTAGCAGGGGATTGGGCATTGTCTGACTCATTTAAGGGCTCTTCAGTTTCTTTGGATTGGGCATCCTCATTAGCCAAGGCAGAGAAGGCATTATGCAGGGATATCTCTTCATGTACAGGATGTCTCTGTGTTACAGGTCACAGTCTACCAGAACCCACTGTGATCCATTTGTTCCTAGGGCATTTGATTCTTTGTGGGAGCGGTGGTGGACTTTCTTCAGTTTGTATCCTAGAAGAGGTGCGCTTCATTGCAGCCAGTTCCTCCCTCAGTAGAGACACTTCTTTATGCATGGCAGCTAGGTCTTTCCTTAGTAGAGTCAGTTCTTCATGCATGGCAGCTGACTTTAGGCATATAGGACAAGCTTTTAGGCTCCAAATGATTCGTCTTTGAATGAAAGTACCGCAGTTATTGCACTGAATACAAGACATGTTATTTATGCAGTCCCAGAAGAGGAAGAAGAAGAAGAAGACAGATGAAGAAGATGTGGCTTTTAACCCAGGTTAGGAATGATAGATGGCACGTATATGACCACTATATAGATAATGTAGCCCCTGGGGTGGGTGGGGCGAGGGGTAGGGTGGGCGGGCCAGTGTCTCTGGCCAATAGGCTGTTCCGGAACTGTGGGCACACACAGTGGAGTAGGCAAGGGAACCCACCACTAAGGACAAAGGGACACGTGCAGCACAGGAAATGGAGGTCCACAACACTAACTCAGCAGGGGGGAGGGGTGGTCCCTCAGGGCAGGGTAAGAGAAAGTTTAAAACTTAAACCTCTACTCATGCATTTAAGTGGAAAAGGTTTATCATATAGTGCTCGCAGAAGGGTCTTAACCCTCTTGCGATACCTCTGGAATCATTACTAGAGTATCTCCTTCATTTATTTAATGCATGGTTTAAGACCAATTCAGTGAGAGTTCATTTGAGTGCTATTGCAGCTTCTTTCTAGCCTCTAAATGGACAACCTATTTCCTCTCATCCTCTCATAGCGAGATTTATGAGAGGTCTTCTTTTAACTAAGCCTCCCATTAAGCCACCACCGGTGGCATGGGACTTAAATTTGGTCCTTGGGCAGCTTATGAAACCACCTTTTGAACCATTAGCCACTACCTCCTTGAAATTCCTTTCCTGGAAGGTCATCTTTCTTATTGCAATCACATCAGCACGTCGCATCAGTGAATTGCAAGCATTGGTGGCTGACCCTCCTTATACAAGGTTCCATCATGATAAGGTAGTCCTTGGGACTCATCCACATTTTATGCCAAAGGTGTTGTCACCTTTTCATTTAAACCAAGCAGTTTAGCTTCCTGTATTCTTCCCAAGGCCTCATGCCTCAAATGCAGAAAGGAATCTTCATACTTTGGATTGTAAAAGGGCTCTGGCCTTTTACTTACAAAGGACACAGCAACATAGGAAGTCCTCTCAACTTTTTATTGCTTTTGATCCTAGTCATTTGGGACTTCCAGTCTCCAAAAGAACACCATCCAACTGGATTGCACAGTGTATATCTTTTGCCTATGAGAGTAAAAACCTTCCTCTGGAAGGCCATGTCACAGCTCACAATGTGAGAGCCATGGCAGCCTCTATGGCTCATCTTCACTCTGTGTCTATTGACGACATCTGCTGAGCAGCTACTTGTGCTTCGGTTCATACCTTCACAGCCCATTACTGCTTAGACAAGGACTCCCGCCGGACTCCCACCTGTTCCATTCTTAATCAACTCCTACCCACCATCCCTGATAGGAGGCCAGAGATCCATGGGGGGAAGTGGAGCCCTTTCTCAAGGGCAGACAACTTCTGGGGTTTTCTCCCTGGCATCTGCAGCTAGGAAGTCCCCATATGTGAAGACTACATTCCTGCTTGTTCCTGGAGATAGCATAGTTACTCACCTGTAACAGGTGATCTCCGGGAACAGCAGGAATTTAGTCTTCACAACCCACCCACCTCCCCTAGGAGTTGTATCTCTCTATCTCTCTCTTTCTCTCTTTCCCTCTCTCTTTTGTCTCGGCTTTAAACTCAACTGGAGAGGGACAATTGGGAAAAGCGGGAAGGCAGCACGCAGGCGCTGTGGGATGCTCCCAAAAGCTTTCCTATTGGACGCTGGGGAGCGTTCCCACGCAGGCTCCGTCGGTACCGACGATACCCATATGTGAAGCCTAAATTCCTGGAGATCACCTGTTACAGGTGAGTAACTATGCTTTACCCTTCAGCGCACAGTGGTTTTACACATTTCTTTTCCATGCTGAAATGTCTTTCTACATTGAGAGTAAGATTAGAGCAAGAAAACTGAGAATAAACCACTGCTATAAATGATAACACAACTTAATGCATCAGGGCCTGTTAGCTCCATGATTATTATTTATTTGGTTTTCTTTGCTAAAATTTCCATAAAATGCCCAAGATGAGTAACAACAAAGATAATATATTATCATAAAGATATAACAAATCATCTCTTGATCTCTTCCACTATTTACTTTTTTTTTATGGGGGCGAGGGAAAACTAACATTCACTCAAGAATGCATGGTTCAGAGTAAGGTATCTTTGAAGGATATTATCATAACAGAGAAGTTAATTTACTTATTAAATTGTTATACCATCTTTGTGGACAAATTGCCATTCAAAATGATTTACATTACAAATAAAGTGAAAGCATCCTAACAGAGAGGAAGTAATAAAGGCAAAATTAGTTCAGGTGCCTTTAATTGAAGAGCAGACAGCGCTGAAAGGTTACAAATTATCCCTGCTTTCTGTTAGGCAGAGTGTAGTTATAAACAAAACATACTTTGAAATATATGCATACAAATGCTAGAAGCCTAAAAATTAAGATGGGAGAGGTAGAGCATATAGCACTGAATGAAGAGGTAGATATAATAGGCATCTCAGAGACCTGGTGGAAGGAGGATAACCAATGGGACACTAGGGGGGGTGCAAACCAATATTTATTTTTATTTAGTTTCCTATATTGCTTATGGAGATTTTAATTTTATTCTTTTTTCATTTATATTTATTTCTAGGGCAGGGTCTGCAATAGTGTAGACTATTGCTTAGTTGTATGCATTATTGCTTAATAAATGCACCCTATTGCTCAAACAATGCATCCTTTTGGGCAATAGTACACACTATTGTGCAAATTTGTGTGCTGTTGCTCAACATTGCACACTATTGGCAACATAAGAAAGGAAACAAATTTTTGGGTTTTTTTCAATTGTTTCAAATTAAAAATAGCACAAAACAACATAGGAAATGTTATTTTCATTTTCCGTGTAATTTAAAATTAATGCATATCCTTATGGGACACTATGGGACCTGTCTACTAAAGGATTTTTTGCATTTTGTGCCTATGGGGGAAATGCACAATTCCAAGGGTGGGAGCTTACCCTTGCTCCTCACTCTCACTCCCCACCCTGATCTGTCCTTATCCTGTCTGTGAAATCAGATTTTTTTTTTGCAGGTTAGCTGCTACCATAGGGCATTAATCCTGCCTCACAGTAGCAGCTAACACACTTTAGTAGACATACAGGGTACAAATTATATTTGTGGAGAGGAGTGGCCTAGTGGTTAGGACAAGGTACTTCAGGCCAGAGGGCCAATGGTTCAAGTCCCACCTGGGGACAGCAATCTCAGGCCAGAGGGACTGGGGTTTCTAGCTCTATAGGCACTCCTTGGGCAAGCCACTTAACTCTCTGTTGCCCACCACTTTGATTGAAGGATAAGGTGGTATAGAAAACTGGATAAATAAATAAATTATAGAGCAGATTAAATTGGTGAAGGGATGGCTCTATATATTGAAGAAAGCATTGAGTCAAATAGAATGATAGTGCTGAAGAAACAGAATGAACTTTGGAATCTTTAAGGAAAGAAACTCCATGTGTGACGAGAAAGGGGGTTATTACTGTCCACGTAACCAGAATGAACAAACAAACTTAGGGGTGCTAAGAAATTTGGCAACATAATAATAACACTGGTCAACATGAAAAAATCATCACAAATAATTCCACGTGTAAACCTATGATGAACAATGTTCAAAACCAGTTTTGTTTTTGTTGTATCACGTCAGGTTTGAAAGATGATAGTGTTGGAAGTTTTACTCTACTAGCCGAGTTGACAGAAATTGTGTCAGTGATTACTCTACCAATATTGATTGGTATTTATTTTGCATTTCAGGTTAATTATTTTGATTACATATTTGGTAATAATAACACTGAAGAAATCATCAGAAATATAATGATCATGCCAAGACAGTGTAGAAATCTGATGTTTTTTGTTACAGTAGCAAATGAATCACAAATGTATCTTAATGTTATTCTATGACGTCAGACCTTCACAAAATGTACAAGTTATATTTTGGATGCCCACTGGGTGACCAGGATAAGTCATGGGTGCCTCACATCATTTTCATTGCTTATGCAAATGGCCTACATGATTGGTTAAATGGAAGGATAGCAGTAATGCCATTTGCTGTACCGATGATATGGAGGGAGTCAAGAAACCATCATGATGACTGCTATTTTTGTCTGGTTAATATCACGGGTTTCTCTGTGAACAATAAGCACAACATCATGAAACACTTCTAGTTCCTCCACAGGACGGGCTGTCTTCTGTACCAGATGAAATGGAGTTAGATGAAGGTGCAAGTGGCGACCAACTTACAGTCAGAAGATGCAGACTGCATGCCAGATGAAAGCGATGGCAGCTCAGAGAAATTCAGCCAAGAAGAGCTTAATGATCTTATACGAGACTTGGCACTCTCGAAAGATAAAGTGGAATTCCTTCTTTCAAGGCTGAGGGAAAAGAACTTACTTGAAAAGAATGTTCTCATTTGCCACTGTTGCACGAGCAGTAGTAATTTAGCAACGTTCTTTAAAGTAGACAGCCCAATGTGTTATTGCAATGACATCGACGGACTTTTTGGAGCCCTCTCACAGGTACACAAACAGTCAGAATGGCGCTTATTCATTGATTCTTCAACAAAAAGCCTCAAGACCATTCTTATTCATATTGGCAACATAAAGCCATCTATTTCAGTTACACACTCTGTCCACCTCAAGGAGATATATGATAGCCCGCAGATATTGCTCCAATCTATATGCTATGACATTTACCAGTGGAAGATTTGCAGGGATCTTAAGGTTACTGGAATGCTGATGGGCATGCAAGGTTTGATTTACCAAATATTGCTGTTTTCTCTGCCTCTGGGACAGTCACATTGTCAAAGATCATTATGCTGTTCACGACTAGCCTTTAAGAATGGTCTAAAAACCAGGAAGCAGCATTGTTAGTCACGTTCCATTAGCCGATCCAGTAAATATTTTGCTTCCTCCTTTGCATATAAAACTGGGTTTAATGAAAAATTTACTGAAAAGAATGGTGCACCTTGAATATTGTATGCAATTCTGGTGGCCATATCTTAAAAAGGATATAGCTGAATTAGAAAAGGTATAAAGAAGAGCGACAAAAATGGTAAAAGGAATGGAAGAATACTCTTATGAGGAGAGGCTTTAAAGGTTGGGGCTCTTCAAACTGAAAAAGAGACGGTTGAGGGGGGATATGATAGAGGTCTATAACTTAATGAATGGAGTGGAACGGATAAAAGTAAATCTGTTGTTTATGCCATCAAAAGTAGAAAGACTAGAGGACACACAATGAAGCTATAATGAAATCCATTTAAGATTAATAAGAGAAAATATATTTTTTACTCAGCATGTAATCAAACTCTGGAATTTGTTACCAGAGGATGCAGTAAAAGCTGTTAGTGTAGCTGGGTTTAACAAAAGTTTGGACAAGTTCCTGGAGGAAAGGTCCATAAACCATTATTAAAGAGAACCAAGGAAATCCACTGGTTGCCCCAGGACAAACACTGTCGAACCTGTTTACCTTTTTAGGAACCTTCCAGGTACTTGTGTCCTGGATTGACCACTGTTGGAAACAGGATACTGGAATTGATGGGCCTCAGTCTGACCCAGTAAGACATTTCTTATGTTCTTAAAAGGATTTCTGTATCTTTCTAATTTTTCAAAGGGTCAAACTGAAAGAAGGCATTTTTGTGGGGCCACAAATAACAGAGGTGATGGAGGATGAAGAATTTGAAAAATGCCTGGATGCTTTGGAAGTTGAAGCATGGAAAACCTTTAAGTGCATCTGTGAAAACTTTCTGGGTAATCACAAATCACTAGATTATGTTGATGGAGTACAGAGGTTACTTGACACATATCACAAACTTGGTTGCCACATGTCATTGAAAATGCACTTCAAGGACTCACATCTTCACTTTTTTCCAGCAAACTTGGGTGAAGTGTGTGACGAACAAGGTGAGAGTTTTTACTAAGACGTTCAGGCCATGGAAAAAACGTTAGCAAGGATTCTGCGAATAAAGCATGATGGCAGATTACTTCTGGATGTTGTATCACGACAATCCTGACAAACGTCACAGCAGAAAATTCTTTGTAAAACACTTTTAGTGCATTTCTTATGTGCAAACACGCCAACTATAGTGCATTTCTTATGTGCAAACACGCCAACTATAGTTCTTAGCACATGTGACATCTGACTTTCTCAGTGTTTACAATATGTAACATTTTACAGAAATGTCTATGGATGATAACTCTAAAACTCTACGTGCTAGAGAAAATCTAATTGGAGATTTATAATCAGCATGAAAAACTGCTTTAGGAAAACCTGATTTCACTTTTGATGAGAAAAAAAAAAAATATCTATATATATATATTTTTTGTTCTAAACCAATGTAATGGGTGATTTCAGTTATTTAATAGTATTTAGCTCAAACGTTAACAGTAGGCAAATTACATACAGGTACAGTAGTTTATTTCCCTGTCCCTGGAGGGCTTACAATCGTTTATCATTTTGTTTCATTTATTACACTTGATATACCTCCATCCATTAAATAACAGAGCGGTATACAATTATTAAAATTACAAGAATTGCCAATGGCCGAGAAAAATGAAAGGAAATTACAATGCAAAAAAGGATAGTGGATAGAATAACCAAGTATGCCAGACAGGAGGAGTGGACAACACTGAAGGGAAAAAGAAACACAGTCACATAAGGGGAGTAGGGAGGTCAAATGCAGAGGAGAATACATAGGTCTTTAGGCGTGTTTTGTAGGTACAGTGGTTTTGTTTAAGTCTGAGGGAGGTAGGCAGTGAATTCCAAAGTGCGGGTCCAACTAAGAAAAAAACAGAAGTGCGGGTCGATTGCAGTTGGGCACGGGAAGGAGAGGGGAGGTGGAAGAGATTTATGTGTACAGACCAAAGATTGCGACTAGGAGTGTGAGACTGAATGAGGTCAGCCAGATATTGTGGGGTGTGGGTATAAATAACCTGATGAACAAGGGTAAGGAATTTAAAGCAGATACGATGGTCTATGGGGAGCCAATGAAGGTGAAGAAAAAGGGAGGTTATGTGTTCCTCACGAGTGGAGTGGATAATAATACGTGCTGCTGTATTTTGGATACGTTAAAGTCGGTGTAGCTGTGACCGTGCAAGGGCAGAATTACAGAACTCAAGACATGACATAACAAGGGACAGAGTGAGAGTGGTGAGAACCTGTGGAGCAAGGAAGGGATGAACAGCACGGATCTGACAGAGAAAAAAGAAAGAATCTATGGGGCATGTTTACGAAGCATGTGACTTAGGGCTTTTTTTGAGGGGAGTACTGCGGTGCTTTGGAATACCGGTACCTTTTTCTTTGTCTGCTAAAATTGACCCATGGGCCTCATGTATTACTGAAAGAGCCCTGCTTATGAGTATCGGTGCCTTTTTTCTAGGAAAAATGCACTGGACTTAGTTATGTTACAAATAGCTTATGCTAATCATTAGCCCAACTTGGTAAACGTGCCTCTAAACTTGTACCCGAGGCAATGGAGGGTGAAGGGGCTTGCCCACAGCCACAGGGAGAGTCAATGGGATTTAAACACTAGTCTTTCTGGCTCTAGACTGCTACCCTAACCACTGTGTCAGGAAATGCTATGAGGCATTTTCTCCATGGCAGGTAATGTTAGGGAGTTATCTCCTAAATAAAATAAATGACTGCTTGATGGAGCATGATGCAGGAACCAACACGAGGGGGAGCTATTTTAGACCTAGTGAAACAGGATTTGGTGTAAGAGGTAATGGTGTTTGGGCCCCTTACCAAAAGTGATCCCAAAATGATCAAATCTGAGTTTACAACGGAAATGAAGGCACAAAAGAAATCTGCCGTATTAGCAATGAACATTTTACTTTCATAAGGGTGAATATGATTTTAAAAAAAGCTAAAAAATTGGCTGCAAAGGTTAAACGTTCCTGCAACGGAGACATCATTTGTATAGGGCTAGAAGACATATGCAGTGCTGTACAGACACATGTAAAAGACGGTCCCTGCTTATCAGAATTTACAATCTAGTCAAGACAGATAACGCAACAGCAGGACAAAGCTATATCTAGGGGAATGGTAAGGAAACACATAGGAGACTAACCGGATCAGGAGCCAAAAGCAGCCTTGAAAACTGCTGACCGCCAATCTTGAGTGCAGTAGAATGACTAAATGCAAATCAATTGTTTACTCTTTCAAAAAGCACAGACTGGGGAATACACCGTGAAGTTATTATGTAGCGCATTTAAAACAAATTGGGGAAACTATTTTTGACTCAATGCATAGTTAAACTCCGGAACTCATTGTTGTATGATGTAGTAAAAGCAGTTAGCATAGCCAAGTTTAAAAAAAAAAAAGAGTTGAACCAATATCTGGAGGAAAAGTCCATAAACGGCTATGAAATTAGACCTGAAAAAAGCCACTGCGTATCCCTGGGCCAAGCAGCGTGGAATCTATCTACTTTTTGAGAACCTACCAGATACTTGCGACTTGGATTGGAAACAGGACACAGGTCTCAATGGACCTTTAGTCTGACTTTTATGTAAGGAGAGATGTGCTTGTGTGTGGGGAGGTGTGGCTAGCTGCCTTTCAATCTCCCTGAAATCAAGCTCAAAGGTATCGCCTTTGTGACCTATGTTTGAAATCTAATCTCATAACTAAAATTTTCCCCTGTGGAGAGAGGTTAAAGTTTGAAAACGGCAAACATGTTTTGTCAGTGTTGCAATAATTGTCATTTTAGGCTTCAGGCATTGTTTATTTCTCCACGGCTCCACAGGAAGTCATCAGAAACTCCAGACATTTTATTTAGACAGCAGTGCTACATCCTCTAGTTGACAGAAGTATTAAAAAAAGCAGCAGGGGGTGACATTAGCTGTCCTGTGTTCACTTAGTGCTCTGTGTTCCTGGAATGTAAATGATTACAATTCCCCCTGTGTCCCTTCTGTGTTAACCGGCTCGCTGGAGCCTGTTTACAGAATGTATTCGAACATTCTTTTATAGCTCGCTGGCCGATTTCTTTGTTTGGGAATTATAATCTAGCAAATAATACAATTGCCGTTTAAACCTAGCACGTGTATAACGATGTTTAAATTTACTTGTTCCATAAATTCTACATACTTTCAAATCGCAGGTTGCTTTTTTGCTTAGTGCCTTAGTGCAGGTTTTATTTTTGGCTCATCAGCACTTTTTCACACTTTATTATCTCCAGATATGCTGTACCTGGTGATCATTTTTTTAATTGTGCAATTCTATAACATGGTGCAGACCAAAGAAAATCATGATCCAGAAATTCCATAAAGGGCCCAATGGAATAAATCTAATTTTGTATTGGGCTGGATTAAAAAAAAAGACTCATTAAAAAGGCACTTAACAAGTGATGCAAAAAGATTTAACATAACATAATAACATAAAGGCACATTTTACAAATAACATCCTAGTGCAGTCTGGGATTTCCAGACTAGAATGTCCGTAAAAAACAGGCACATCCGAGTTCAAGCAGGATTTTAAAAAAATGTGAATGTGCCCAGATATGGACATCCGCGCGTCCGTCTACATAGATGACACTAGAATAGTATTGAAGATCAGGGACATCTAAGAATAACCTAATGATCAGAGTAGTCGTTCAAATCCTACTACTGCTATCATTGTCGTGGAGAGTCCTGGGGATGGTGGAGCGTCACCTTCTCTACACTACTCTTGTTGTTTTATGGCCAAAATGAGCACTTTCCTGATGTCTATTATGCCCGGAGCAGGTCTAAACTTGGATGTCTCTGAGGTTTCTGAAATCCATCACCCCAGACATACCTCCGCCATGTTTCCTGCCTACTTGGCCATCCCCACACCAGAGACATCTTTAAAAGCCACTTGTAAGATGGCTTCAGGGATGTGTCTGCGATTTCGATGTCTGCAGGCAAGTGTTTTAAAATGAGCCCCATAGTAAATAACCGCAGATAAAGACCAACATGGTCTATCTAGTCTGACCAGTAAGGTGACTGGGTTTGTACCTGTCACTCCCTGCAGATTATTCCCCCTCTACCTTTATTTAGGGTTATAGGGTTACACCTGCTGCTTCATGTAGGTTATCCACATCTGTTTCTTGAAGTGTAATAGTTATTTAAGTTTGCTTGGATTCCATCCTCATGCTATATAGGGATCCTCTGTATATATCCCATGCCTTTTTGAATTACATTGCTGATTTGCACCCACCACATCCACAAGTAGGTCATTGCAGGTATCCACAATCCTTTCCTTGAAAAAATATTTCCTGATGTTGCTTTTAAATTTGCCGCCTTTCAGCTTCAGTTCATGTCCTGTAGTTCTATGGCTTCCCTGTCTTTGCAAAAGATTTGTTTATTCGTTAATGCTTTTCAGATATTTAAATGTCTGTATAATATTTTCTATTTTCCCTCCTTTCCTTTACGGTATACATCTTGAGGCCTTCAAATTGCTCCTCATTCATTTATCTTGTGCTGACTCCATATCATTTTGGTCACATTCCTCCGAACTGCTTCAAATCTCTTTATACCCTTGGTGAACTAAGGTCTCTAAAACAGAACACAATACTGTAATAAGTCCTCACTAATGACTTGTACAGGGGCATTCATATCTCTTCACTTCTGCCGGTTATGCCTCTCTGTTTGCAGACTAGCATCCTTGTGGCTGTGGTCACTGCCTTGTCACACTGTCTCTCTACCTTTAGCTCCTCAGACACTATCACCCCTAGTTCCCTCTCCAGGTCATACCCACCAGCCTGTCACCTTCTATTGCATTCATCCCCTTTGGATTTCTGCATTCCAAGTGCATCGCTATACCCTTCTTTGCTTTAAAGATTAACTGCCAAGCATTAGACCATTTTTCTAAATTTCTAGATCATTTTACATGTTTACTCCCTCCAAAGTAGCCACTCTGTTGTAAATCTTTGTGTTATCCGTAAAAGGTCAAGCTTTTCCCTTTAACCCTTCTGCAGTATCACTATCATCTGTCCCAGGACTGATCCCTGAGGCACTCCACTACTCACCTTCCTTTCTTCTGAATGAATTCCATTTACTACCACCCTCTGTTGTCTGTCATCGATCAATTTCTTATGTAGTTCACCATCTTGGGACCCATCCCAATTTACCAGCTAGTTCATTCAAGAAACAAACAGTAAAATAGAAAAACTGGAAAAATCAATTTGTTAAACTTATAAAAATATAGTCCACGAGGGCTATAATATAGATACATTGTGGTTGTCAGTGCTCCTGAACGACACAGTAAAGTTGCATTGGAGTATTCTAATGAAGATAATTTCTATAGTTATAGATGGATTTTGAACATGGTTATAGCATCTGGCTCATAAGAGATGAGTATTTTGTTTTTTGAGTGAGCTCATTAGGTGGATATGATATTTATTGACTTAGGGCCTGATGCAGAGTTGTGGGTTGCGGGGCTGCACATCCCAGTGGGTCGTGCAGCCCCGCAAGCCGTCCTGGCCTGATTCTTCCTCTAGCTCTCCCCACACATCCTGAGCAGCAGGACAGGGAGAGCCGGGAGGGGGCGGAGCAGGGGTGGGCAGCCCACCAGGATGTACAGGGTCGATTCAGGTCACGGCCCTGTACATCCTGTCAGGTCCAATGGGATGTGCTGCTTATTCCACTTCGGAGATGTAATAAGCAGCACTGATCCAGCGATCGGGCCTGGGGATTCCTCCCTGCGGCCAGGTGCAGGGGGGGACCCGCCACCTAATCAAGGCCCTGGCTGGTCAGCCATGGGTTGGGTGGTGGGGAAGAGGGGGCACTGAGCCACAGCAGCCAGTGGAGCCTGCAGAGAAGATGGCCTCAAAGGCAAGCAGGGGCATGCCAGGCCATCCTCTGGCCTGATTCTGTGTACTGTGAGAATGTTTTGTTCCTGCAGTCCAGAATCGGGTCCCAATGGGCCCATCTTCATCGGGGATGTCCGGATGGCCCAGACATACCCCTTTGGGAACTGGGCTCTTAGTTTTCTAGATTATTGATCAACTCATTTAATGTATTTTTGATTGATTTTGTTGACTATTTTGATTAATTAATTTTTGAGTGCCTCGAGCAGTTTAAATTACATTTATTTCCTCACATAAAATATTATGGGGATCAAATGATGGAAGCCATGGCACTTGTTTTAATTAAAGATTTTCATTAATTACAAATCAGAAAAAACACGAAAGTACAAAACCTGAGATATCAGAGTTGATAAAGAAATTAAAAATGTATCTAGCTCAAATACATGGGGAATAGCAAAAAAATAAATACATAAAAGGAAACCTCAAAGAAATTAAGTAAATCAGCCATATGCCATACATATACATACATGTGTCTCCTAAATCTACTCCAAAGACAAAATTATAACATTAATAGATGGATTCTTCATTTGTGTCAAAAACTGTTCTAACTGAACAGGGTTAAAAAAACATATTTATAACCCTGAGGAACGGAGGAGTAGCCTAATGGTAAAAGCAACAGCCTACTACCCATCTTTGTTTGGGCCTATGAGAAGGGCAGAAGAGAAGAGTTCCTGCCCTTCTCATAGGCCCAAATAAAGGTGGTCACAATCTCGTCATACTACCCTCTAGCAAGAGGCTAGAGGGCAGCACCTCATGATGGCAGCCATTTTGTATTGGCCTCAAGGCAAGGCAGGAGTGAATAGGATCACTCCTGCCCTGTTCTCTACTAGAGCACCACAGAATTTAAAGTATGTGTGTGGGGGTCCAGGAGGGTTGGTAAGGCCATGGGGCCCCCTCTTACCAGCTAGCTAGCTGGAATTTTATTTTTAGAGGGGGAGCTGGGAGGGGGAGGGTGGGGCGCCAGGGACCCCCCTTTCCAGCTGGCTAGTCAGGATTTTATTTTTGTAAGGGGAAGTGGGAGGTGGAGGGGGCACAGGGCCCCTCCACCCTTGCCATTGTGTATCGGGGGGAGGGATGGGGACTTAGCTGACTAGCTAACCAGGACCGTTGCAATGTCAGGAACTGCACTGATGCCCCCCCTGGGATTGGAAGCTGTCCAGGGGGATCAGTGATGTGGTAAGTCCACCACTTTTTAATATTATCTGTGCCATAGATCACAGTACCACGGCACCAGCAATATTGTGGAGAGGGAAGGCCCAATCGCCTGCAAGGAAGAGCCCACATTATCAGGCCTCCTGGCCTATCTGCCACTATGTTTGGGTCCAATTTTGGCAGTCACTGTGCAAGATCTTTTTTTGCGCAGTGGCTGCCAGCCATGGCTTCCTCCGCCCAACCCAATCCCACACCTTCGGAGCTGCACCATGTGAAAAGCAGATATCATAGAAAATTACCCACAATATCTGATTTTTTTTTCATGCATTAGCTGCTACCATGAGGCATTTAACCCTGCATTAGTCCCATGGTAGCATCTAATGCACTTTAATAGACATACCCCTAAGTAATACATAGCCACTAAGGATAAAAGTGCAGATTTATGTGCCAAAAGGTTTTTCATCCTAGATTGAGTAGCTCTAACAACATCAGCAAATCACCACAAAAGAGATATTTTTCATAAAATAAAACTTAAATATGGTACTCTGATACACATCAGATACCAAAGTTATCAATAAAGTACTGTGATTAGTAATAATATCAGTGATGACTCTAAAAACCCATTGAAGTCAGTAACAGATGAATCTATCTTCCAACTGATCCGGTTTTGCAACATTTTTGGCAATAATAGCAACTAGCCACTTTGATCTCATCTGCATTTGATGTTAACTATGCTTCTTTAAGATATTTTCTAAAATAATCCCTGGAAAAAGCAAATAAACACTAGGAAATTTCCACAATTGAAGATTACACTGGTCAACAAATCTTTACAAAAGTCATGTTACTGAAATAAAAATAGTCATTTCTTATCAATTTTTATATGCTGAACACAAATATGACAGTGAAATTGCAAAGTTGGCTCTAGTTTTTTTGTAATCTACAAGAATTAATGTTTACATCATGAAATGCATGTCAATAGTAAATATAATAGGCCTTCGGTTAATACCTGTAAAAAAACAAGTCATAGACTACTTCTTAGATTTTTTTCGCCTGTCTCTTGTACAGCTGTTCAGGAGCTTCTCTGGGGAGTGTCCAGCAGTAGTCAGCCAGCATTGTAGTGGACCATGCCTGGTATCTTTGCTCCATCGTTGCGCTATCCTGGTGAAAACGTTCACCCTCTTCATCACTGACCATACCACAGTTGTCAGGAAAGAAATCGAGATGGGAATCAAGGAAATTGATCTTTAGAGACATATTGCAGCCAAGTTTCTGATACTGCATCAGCATGTCTTCTACTAGTTCCTAGTAGTTTTCTGCCCTAACATTCCCGAGAAAGTTTGACACTAGGCAAAAAGCATTCCATGCTTGTTTCGCATCACCCTGCAGCAAGTTGTTGAACCGGTCATCTTTGAAGAGCTCTCAAATCTGAGGACCCCAAAAACTCCCTCTTTAATCTTTGTTTCGCTGAGTTGAGGGAATGTTTCATGCATGTATCGGAAAGCTAGCGAAGTGCAGTCCATGGTTTTCACAAAGTTTTTCATCGAACCTAGTTTGATGTGAAAGGGTGATAGCAGGATTTTGTGAGCCTCAACCAGAGCTGGGTGCTGGATATTCTTCTCTGCAACTGTTACATTTTGTCTGCGATTCCATTCCTTCCACAAGTAGTGCCAATCCCTTGCTCGGCTATCCCACTCACATAAGAAACACATGTATTTTATATATCCTTGCTGCAGTCCCATTAAAAGGGAAACTACCTTCAAGTCACCACAGAGGTGCCAGCTGTACTTGTTATAGTTAACTTAAAGCATCTACTTACTTCCATTATCGTATGTCTCTTTCATGTGGACGGCATGCGCTACTGGAATAGATAGAAGATGGTTTCCATTGTTCAAAAGCACAGCCTTCAGACTCAGTTTCGAAGAGTCTATAAATAGTCTCCAGTCTTGTGGGTCATGAGTGATTTTTAAGGCATTCTTGAGGCTTTCAATATCGGAACAGAATACCAGATTACTTTCCTTTCTGAAGAAAGGCTCCAACTGCTGGTGGCGCTTTCGATATAAAATAATGTTGACATCTTCTTCTAGAAGATTCCATTGTTGGAGTCTTGATCCTAAATAATCTACCATCCGTAAGATGAAATTGAGGTTACAAGAACATGCCTCGAGATTACGTAATTCAGTGCTTTCGGCACCAATTGTACAACACTGTTTGGATTTCAATCATTCATTTTCCGATTTACAATGGAGGATTATTGATCATGTTCCACAGCATCCCCGTGGAGGGGACAGAGAGCAAAAATTACAATTATTAGAACAAAGTTGGATTTTCCGATTAAAATCAGTGGAACCCAGGGGGCTAAACCTTGAACTTGATTGGGCTAGCCTACTATGATGTCATGGAGGCGGGGTTGAGCTTATTCTTTAAATGCCCTGCGCTGTTTTTTAGGATCTTGCTGAACAAGTTGAACTGAGATACCAGCTGGAAAGAACAAAGAAAATTCCTCCTTATCTGCCATTAAATTGCGGATTGAATGAGAGATGAGATTTTCCATGCTGGACTTCATTTTAGATAAGTAAAGTTTGGAGCGGAAAGTAAAGCGTTGATACAGGGCCGGAAGGGAAGAACGGCTCAAAACGCAGTACTGTGTTCGTTTGAATTCTGCATTTAAGTTATTTATAAGGTATTGGGTATATGTGTAGTAGCATAAGATAAGGTATGCAATTACTTCACATGGTTTTATACAGTGGTTAGGTTACCACATTGAGTGATTAAAAGGGAAGTTCTGCCTCAGGAGGGAGCAATCTCTCACGGCTAAAACTTCCGACAAAAATAATTATATGATATGATTCAGTTACTGTGGGTTCACTCTAGCTTTGGTAATATATAATGGAGTCTTGATCCTAGCAATTCTACCTTGTTCTTGGATAACTCCAAATCACAAACCAGGTCATTTAGTTCTTCCTGTGTTATTCTGTGTGGAGTTGATAATGCATCCCAGTGAAAATCTGAGTCACTGCATGCTGACAGACCAGGAGAAGAACAGGTCGGCTCACCCTTGTCCTCATCAGATGAATCAAGAGAATATTCTGATGGAGGTTCTGGAATAGGAAATCCCTCACCATGTGAAACTGGTCTCAATGCAGACGGAATGTTTGGTTAGACTATGCTCAACTTCTTTTGCTTCGTTATTCCGCTGGAAAGAGGAGGAACCAAGCAGAAGTAACAGTCATGTATGTGGTTGCTTGGCTCTCTCCACACCATGGGGACTGCAAATGGCATTGATGGTCTTTTGCAATTCAACCACTGTGAAAGCTGTGTTGTACATGTAGCGCAGCATATATGCGGGGCCCAAGGCTTGTCTTAGTCACCAATCTTGCATCTGAAGTAAAGATGATATGCCTTCTTCAGTTGAGAAGTGATACTTTTCTTCTGGTTGGCAAATGTCACTTCCCCACAAATGTAGCAGAAATTGTCAACGGTATTAACGCACTTTCGCAGCATTACTGTTCTGTATTGTACCTAAATGGCTAAAACTATATGATTAATAAAAGTTACATGTAACAGTAGCTTAAACTGTCTCACACACAGTCTGAAATAGTTTAAATGCTCAACCTTTCCGACTGCGTATAGTACACTGATGACGTCAGATGGCTTCAGCAGCCATCTAGCAGTAGTATTGCATTGCATCAGAAAATGATGCAATCAACTTTGGATGATGTGTGTATTATGCAATGTGATGCAATATTACATCATTAAAGGCTTATTTGGGATGTTGTTGATGTCTTGGATAAATTTACATGGTGAAAAGTCAAAAATGAACTACATGTATTATCTTCAAAACGAGAGCCAATAAAATTTTTTTAATGTTATAGTCGTGTTCAGTTCACCAAGATACTACAGATTAGGGCCTTTTAAAGTCAGTAACGATTTGACCAGTGTTATTTGATCTGTCCCTAACCATGGCGCTTTTGGAATGACATGTAAGTGTCTGCCTACTGATGATCCTAAAAAAAAAAAAACCCACATCATAATATTTTTACACGTTGAACAAGTTGATTTTCCACATGTTCTTTTTTGTTGTCCAGTATATTCATACACCTCCTATGAAACACAGTTATCAATGCTTTTGCTAAAATTTATTTATTTTATTTATTTAAGGTCTCTTCTATACCGCACTATTTAATTTAAGTAGATCACATCCAGTGCATGCCTTTGATCTAATTCTCTGGTCATCCAGTCAAAGAAATCAATGAAATTCATTTGGCACAATCTTCCTTTGGTAAAAGCCATGTTGTCTGGGATCCTGCAAGCAATTGGATTCCTTCATTTCTTTTCCCACTGCAAAGATTAGACTTACTGGCCTGTAGTTTCTCACCATCTCTCCCTTACCAGCTTTTTGAAGACGGACCACCTCAGCCCTTTTCTAGTCCCGCAGAATCTCCCCTGCCCGTAAGGATCTATTGAACACATCCTTTTATAGGTACACCAGAACCTTTCTGAAGCTCCATCGGTATCTTGGAATGTATCTCATCTGGCATAAAGGCTTTGCCTACTTTCAGTTTTGAAAGCTGTTCATTAGCAGTTTCTTCCATTAGTACCTTTATCATGGTCCTTCTCCAGGATTTTCTTGTGTGAACACTCAACAGAAGTATTTCTTTAGCATGTCAGCTTTTTCCTTGTCACTATGGACATATTGCTCCTCAGCACCTTTTGAATCCTACAAGTCCAACTCCAGATTTCCTCTTCTCTCTGATATACCTGAAAACCATCTTGTCACCTCAGTTCACATCTTTAGCTATTTTTAGGGGTGTTTTGCATAAGCTATAGTGCCTGCTGGGGGGGGGGGGTCCATTTCTTTTTTTTGTTTGTTTTCAGGTTTGGTTACACATGCACAAACAAACCTATGCACCCAGGAGCAATAAAAACATCCTGGAGGCTGCCACTAATATCCACAGTGTCTGCTGGTGGGAAACCCAACTCCATTGGCCAAATAATATGCCAGGCTATAGCCATGGTGACGTCAGGGTATCCTGCTAAAGAAGTTCTAACAAAAGTAAAAGTAACCCAGGTGCCTTTAAGTAAAAAACAGAGTTGAAAGATTCCAAATTAACCTCAAATAGCCAGACTGTTAATATTAGCAAAAAACAAACTTTGAAATCCATGTATGCAAATTCTAGGAGTCTAAAACCATGCTGCATAGGCTATAGTCTCCCCACTATCCATTGCCTGTACCTTAACCTATATCGCACAGCACGTAGTCCCCACATGCAACCCAACACATACTGCATAGTGTTTAGAACCTGTAGCCTTCTCATTGCTTGAAAGATAACTTACACTGCATAGCCCCCACTACTCCTCGGCTATGGCCCCACATCACATTGTCCTTCTCTTCCTCATACTCCCAAACTGTCTCCCCTCCTACCAGCACCCTCACTCCTCTCCCCCTCTACCTTCCTCACTTCTCCCTCCATTCTGTCTTCTAACCTAGTATCTGCCCTTGAGCTTCATCACTTCCTCCCCCTTATTCAATCAGCCCCTCTCTCTTTAAGGCAACCCCACCCTCACTTCTGCCACACTGCCTCCACTTTACCCCACTCTCTACTACTCCTTCTCCTTCTCTCATCAGGTAATATCAACCCCAACCCTGCCCCCCCCCCCGTTATCTTTCCCATTCTAAGAAGAGCTCCTCACGTACCCTATCTAATCTCATCCATATCCCACTCCTTTCCCCTTCCGTCCTCCCTCACTCTTGCCCCAATCTCTCAACCATGTGGACAGAACACTCACCCAGTGACACCCTAGTCCCTCTAGATCCCTGCATTATTCTGAAAATAGATCCTCACGTAATGGTCCCCCTAGACCGCAGACTTACTCTGGAAAGAAATCCTCATGTAACTTATGCAACTTTATCCATATCCCTCTCCTTTTCCCCTCCTCTCTCGTGTTCACATGTGCCCTATGGAATGCATGCTCAGTCTCTAACAAACTTGCTTTTACTCATGATCTCTTTATCACTAATGCACTACACCTTCTTGCCCTAACTGAAACCTGGCTCCCCCCAGAAGATACTGCATCCGCTGCTGCTGCTCTCTGCCACGGGGGTTATCAGTTCTCCCATACACCTCAATCCACTGGCCGCGGTGGTGGTGTTGGGCTTCTACTTTCTCCCTCTTGCCAATTCCAACCCCTCCTGCCACCTCAATCACACTCCCCCCTCTCCTTTGAAGTCCACTTCATTCGCCTCCTCACACCATTTCTCCTCCGAGTAGCTGTTATCTATCGCCCACGCGACAAATCCAAATCAACCTTCCTTACCGACTTTGACTCCTGGCTTTCTATCTTTCTGGATCACTCTTCCCCCACTCTTATTCTTGGCAATTTTAACATTCACATCGATAACCCCTCCAATCCCCATGCTTTAAAGTTTCTCGCCCTCACCTCCTCATTTAACCTCCAACTTTGCTCCACTTCCCCCACCCACCTGCATGGCCACTGCCTTGACCTGATACTCTTCTCCAATTCTTCTCCCTCAAATGTCCGTAACTCAATCCTTCCCTCACATGTCCATCACTTTTTAACCTTTAATCTTCAGCTTCTGCTGTCTCAAACTCGTTCTGTCTCCTCCGACCTATTTAGAAACCTCCATAATATTGGTCCCCTGACTCTCTCCTCCACCATTTCTCCATCTCTTTCCTCTATTATGTCCTCCAAGTCCATCGATGAGGCAGTATCCTCTTATAATGCTGCACTATCCTTGGCTCTTGACACTCTGGCCCCACCCACTCCATGTCCTGTTAGACGTTCTGCTCCCCAGCCCTGGTTCTCATCCGCAATCCGCTATTTACGCATCTGTGCCCATTCTGCTGAACGTGCTTGGACCAAATCCCGCTCCCCAGAAGAGCTTCTACACTTCAAATTCACGCTTGACTCATTCCAGTCAGCCATAACACTTGCCAAACAAAAATACTATATCCATCTGACTAACTCCCTTGCCTCAGATCCTTGTTGCCTCTTTAATACCCTCAACTCTCTCCTCAAGGTCCCCCCGCCACCAGTCACACCCTTCCCCTCTGCCCAAACCCTAGCTGAATACTTCCATGACAAAATCCAAAAGATTACCCTCCATTTCCACATTCCCTCATCTACCTCCCCCTCCATAATTCTCCCCCCCCCCATCCATACTTCCTCTGCTACCCTCTCCTCCTTCCCTACAATCTCCAAAGAGGAAACTGCACACCTTCTATCCTCCTCCAAACCCAACACCTGATCCTCTGACCCTATCCCCACCCATTTCCTACACCCCATCTCCCCCACCATTGTCCCCACCATCTCTCATATTCTCAACCTTTCACTCTCCACTGCAACCGTCCCCATAGATTTCAAACATTCTGTTGTCACACCTCTCCTCAAGAAACCCTCATTCGATCCCACCTGTCCTCCTAACTATCGACCCATCTCCCTCCTTCCTTTCGTATCTAAACTACTAGAACAAGCTATCCACCGCTGCTGCCTCGACTTCCTCACCTCCCAGGCTCTCTTGGACCCACTACAATCCAGCTTCTGTCCCCTACATTCCACTGAAACAGCCCTTACTAAGGTCTCCAATGACCTGTCCCTTGCTAAATCTAAGGGCCTCTACTCTGTACTCATCCTTCTCGACCTCTCCACTGCCTTTGACACTGTTGACCACAATCTTCTCCTCACCACCCTCTCCTCGCTTAGTTTCAAGGGTTCCATATTATTCTGGTTCTCCACCTACCTCTCCCATTGCTCCTTTAGTGTATGCTCTGGCGGCTCCTCCTCCTCCTCTCCCACCCCGCTCCATGTTGGTGTACCCCAGGGATCCGTCTTGGGGCCCTTCTTTTTCTCTCTCTATACCCAATCCCTTGGCACGCTTATCTCCTCCCATGGCTTTCAGTACCATCTCTATGCCGATGACGCCCAAATCTTCCTCTCTATACCTCATATCTCTCCAGCAACCCAGACCAAGATCTCTGCCTGCCTCTCTGACATCGCTGCCTGGATGTCTCATCGCCACTTAAAATTGAACATGGCCAAGACTAAACGCCTCATCTTTCCCTCCAACTCCTCCCCTCCTCTTCCCCCTTTCTCAGTCTCCATGGATGGATCTACGATCCTTCCTGTTCCCTCGACCCACAATCTGGGGGTTATCTTTGACACCTCTCTCTCCTCCACACATATCCAGCTCGTAGATAAAACCTGCCGTTTTTCTCTACAACATCAGCAAAATCTGCACTTTGCTGTCTGCACACACCACCAAAATGCTTATCCACTCCTTAATCTCCTCTCGCCTCGACTATTGCAACCTACTCCTGGCTGGTCTCCCTGTGAGCTATCTCTTCCCCCTTAAATCTATACAAAATCATGCTGCTCGACTAATCTTCCGCCAGCCTCACCATGCCCACATTACTCCTCTTCTCAAATCGCTTCACTGGCTCCCCATTCAATTCCGCATCCAATTCAAGCTTCTCCTGCTGACCTACAAATGCATTCACTCTGCAGCCCCTCAGTACCTCTCATCTCTCCCTACATCCCCCGTCGAGAACTTTGCTCCGCTAACAAACTACTTCTATCTAAGCCTTTCACTCACACCGCTAACTCCCAACTTCGCTCCTTTCACCTTGCTGCAACCTACGCCTGGAACAGCTTACCTGTGTCTATACACCAGGCACCCTCCCTGGCCCTCTTCAAATCCAGGTTAAAGACCCACCTCTTCACTGTCGCGTTCAGATCCTGACTTCTATCCTTCATCTTAACCTAACCTCATCATTTTCTATCCCTCATCTTAACCTAACCCCCTATCATTTGCATAATCTAACTGTATGACCTCACTATGTTGTGCATTAAATTGTATTGTGTACTGTCTTGACTAGATTGTAAGCTCTGACGAGCAGGACTCCGACGAGCAGGGATTGTCTCTTGTATTCGTGTCTGTACAGTGCTGCGTGCGTGGTGCTATATACGTGTTAAATAGTAGTAGTAGTAGTAGAATAGTTAGATATAATTGACATCTCAGAGACCTGGTGGAAGGAGGATAACCAATGGGACACTATGATACCAGGCTACAAACTATATTGCAATGATAGGGTAGATCATATTGGTGGCGGGGTAGTGATACATGTTAAAAAGGGCATTGATTCAAACAGGATAAAGATTTTGCAGGAAGCAAAGTACACTAGAATCTTTGTGGACAGAAATTTCATGAAAAAAAGGGAAGGGAATGGCACTACTACCTTCCGCCTAGACAGAATGAACAGACAGATGATGAAATCCTAACAGAAATTAGGGAAGTTAGCAAAATTTAGAATACAGTAATAATGGGATATTTCACTTGCCACGGTATTGACTAGGTCAATGTCACATCAGGACCTGTTAGTGTGATACAGTTTCTAGATGAAATAAATGACTGCTTCATTGAGCAGCTGGTTCAGGAACTGACATGAGGGGAAGCTATTTTAGACCTGGTTCTCCGTGGAACACAGGATTTAGTACGAGAGGTAACTGTATTGAGGCTGAGCCTCCTATCACAGGACTACCAAGGGAGGGGACAGAAAAAGACATTACTCTCTTAGATGTAGGTACTTTCCTGGGCCCTAGACCTCCCAGCTCAAACAGGATCTTTACCAACAGCAGCGTCGAGAGAAGCCTAAGAAGACCCAGCCAACTCCTCAGCCAAAACCTGGGGCAGGGCTTTGACTGGTTCCCTTGAGCATAGCCACTCTTCCAATAACCGTGATAGGGAACCCTCCAGTCAGGTGAAGGCTCACTCTTTTTTCACAAAGGTGACCCCTCATAACCTCAGACTCATGAGTTCTACAGATCATCCAAAGTGATTACAAACTACATTTATTGGAACTATCACCAAATTGCCCCCGAGGGTGCACCATCTTGACGCTCTGCATCAGGAACTGCTTCAGAGAGAAATCACTGTCCTCTTATCAGATCTTGTGATCGAGCTCATGCCACTAGAGAAAAGAGGTTGGGGTTTTTATTCCAGGTACTTCCTCAACCCCAAAAAAATGGGAGGGATATTGTCCCATCTTAGATCTAAGAGATCTGAACATGTACTTGGTAAGAGAAAAGCTCAGAATGATTTCTTTAGGCACCCTGTCTCTTACCTTCAAAAAGGAGATTAACTATGCTCCTTGGATCTGAAGGATGCATATACCCACATACAAATACATCCAGCACACAGGAACTATCTCAGATTCATCCAGTACTAAGGGTTGGCTTTTGGCCTATCCCTAGTGCTGCACATGTTTAGAAAATGCCTTGCGCCATGTAGTGCAGCGTATCTTAAGACACTGGGAGTGTTTGTCTTCCCCTGTCTGGACGATTGGCTGATCAAGAGTACCACTCTGGAATGAATCCAAGAATCAACCCAATTGAGCATTCAGGTTTTGGAACTACTAGGGTTCATTTTAAATTAGCCCAAGTCCCACCTTCAGCAAATGGAATTCATAGCATCTCTGCTCGACATGACTCAGGCGAGAGCTTTCCTACTGCACAATCGACTTCAGACTGACAGCACTTGTGCAAGAAATTCAATTGAATTAGCAGGTATCAGCTCACAGGATGTTGACTATTCTAAGCCACATGGCCTCTATAGTACATGTCACACCCTTAGCACCCCTCCAAGTGAGGTAAGCTCAGTGAGAACTCAATGGACCCAGGCCATGGATCAACTCAGGGATCCACCCCTCTCATTCAGTCACTGCAATGCTGGACAGTCCACCACAGTTTGTACACCTAGGGCAATTTGCCCATCCAAGAACACTGCCATCAGATCAACTTCTTGGAGCTAAGAGCAGTGGCAAATGCTCTGAAGGCTTTCCGAGATCAACTGGCCAACCAAATTGTTCTGATTCAATCAGGCCACCATTAACAAGTGGGGAGGAACGGGCTCATAGGTCCTGTGTTGGGAAACAGTCAGGTTATGGAAGTTAGCAATCGCAAACGGGATGGACTTGAGAGCTATGTACCTGCCAGCTGAGCAAAACACTTCGGCAGACAAACTGAGTTGAGTCCTTCAGCCACATGAATTGACACTGGACAGGGAAGTTGCATCTCACACATCTTTCAAGAGTGGGGCACCCCCTCAATAGATCTTTTTGTCATCCTGCAGAATGCCCAGGTGGATCAGTTCTGCTCCAGAGTAAGATCACACAGCACATTAGCACTGGATGCTTTCCTCCTGCATTGGGAGGAAGGTCTTCTGTACACATATCCTCCAATGCTTCTCATTGCAAAGACTCTCCTGAAGCTCAAAACAGATGGTGGCACGATGATTCTCATCACTCCCTACTGGCCCAGACAGTCATGGTTTCCCCTCCTGCTGCAGCTCTTCAGTTAGGAGCTGCTCTGGCTTGGCCATGCACCAGATCTGATATTGCAGGATGGCGGGACAATGTTGCAACCTATCATCCGGTCCTTGGTCCTCACGGCATGGATGTTGAGAGGCTAAAGTTGACTGAGCTCAAACTGCTGGATGGTGTAACCAAAGTCCTTTTGGCATCCAGGAGGGCCTCTAAGAAAACCTTATACCTGTAAATGGAAGAGGTTTGCTGTCTGGTGTGAGGGCCAGACCCTAGATCCTTTTGTCTGTTTCACACAAAAACTGCTTGAATATCTTCTACACCTCTCCGAGTCTGGACTTAATCCAACTACGTCAGGGTCCACCACAGTGAAATTGGAGCTTGCCATCGAGATGTGGAAGAAAGTCCATCTCAGTACAGCTTTTAGTTAGCTTTATGCCTCCCTATAAGCCTCTAACAACCTCCCTTTAAGCCTCTCACAGTGTTTTGGGACCTCAATGTGGTTCTTGTGCAGTTCATGAAAACTCTCTTTGAGCAGCTCAACTCCTGTCTTCTGAAGTTCTTGACCTGGAATGTATTGCTTCTGGTGGCAGTCACTTCAGCAAACAGAGTGAGCAAGCTTTAGATCCCAGTGGTTCATTCCATCAAAATAGAGTGGTCCTCCATACTCATCCTAAATTCCTTCCAAAAGTGGTTTTGGATTTCCATCTTAATCAGTCAATTGTTCTTCCACCATTTTTCCCGAGACTTCATGCCCACAAAGGGGAAACTATGTTGCAGATGTTGGACTGCAAGGGAGCCTTAACCTTCTCCTTAGAGCAGACAGAAGCCCATAGAAAGTCAATCCAAATTTTTGTTTCTTTTGACCCCAATAAGCTAAGGACTGCCCTTTCTAAACATTCTCTTTCAATTTAGCTAGCAGACTGCATCTCGTTCACTTATTCCCAGGCAAGCCTGAGTCTTGATGGTCATGTCACAGCTCACAATGTCAGAATATGACTGCGTCGGTGACCAACCTATGCTTGGTCTCCATGGAAGAGATGTGCAGGGCTGCAATGTGGTCTTCAGTGTACACATTCACATCTCACTAACGTGTGGATGTGTATTCTCGACACAATAGTAACTTCGGCCAATCTGTACTCTGGAATCTGGGGATTAGAATCCAACTCCATCCCTCCCTAGGCCCATTCTATTCTGTCCAGGCTACCAAAAAAAAATATGAAGAAAGAAATAAACTTATTTTATACATAGTTGATAGCTGCATAGTTATGGCCTCTCACCATGACGCAGTTGACTTTTGCACCCATGGGGATTCTTGGTGGCCTCCTCGGTTTTTGGTAGCCTGTAGTTTGTGCGTCCCATACATGAGGATTCATTACTGATTGCCTATGGAGAAAAGATAGTTACTCACCTGTAGCAGGTGTTCTCCATAGACAGCAGGAATTGGTCCTCACAACCCTCCTACCTCCCCGAGGAGTTTTCTTCTGCTGCAGCTATGTTATCAGATGGATCCAAGATAGCACTGCAGTGGCAGGTAGGAAGACACATGCAATTGTGGTGGAGCCTCCCAAAACCTTTCAATAGAAGCTAGGGAGTGTTCCCGTGCAGAAGCTCCACTAGGGACATCACCCATATGTGAGGACTTTCTTGCTATCCACAGAGAATACCTACTACCTTCGCATTGTGCAGTTAGCTTCCCAAACAGTGCTAAAACCTCACCTCACTGCTCGGGAAATGTTACAATTGCTAGGCCACAGGGCATCCACCGTGCATGTGGTTCCTTATGCTCGCCTCCATATGAGGGCAGCCCAGTGGACTTTATGCACTTAATGGACTCGGGCGTCAGGTTGCCTGTCAGACAAAATAGCAAACTCAGATTGCCTTATTTTGTCCCTCCAATGGTGGCAATCACCCCAAACCTTTTGGTGGGGTCCCCTTTTCAGCAACCTCCACCCCAAGCCACTCTAACAACATATGCCTCACAGGTGGGTTGGGGAGCCCACCTTCAGGGCCTCTCTACCCAGGGTACCTGGACTCCACAGGAGACCTATCTACGTATCAATCTCCTGGAACTCAGAGCAATCTTCCTTGCTTTTCGAGTATTCCACACCCAGCTCAGCTACAAGACAGTCCTAGTTCAAACGGACAATCAAGTAGCCATATTCTATGTGAACAAGCAGGGCGGAACAGGCTCTCTGTCGCTATGCCACAAAGCTTTGCGACTATGGGCCCTCGCCAGAGAGCATCAAATTCATCTCCTTGCGGTGTATCTTTATTTATTTTTTATTTATTTAAGGTTTTTCTATACCGCACTATTCGGCATCAGCACGGTTTACAATAAACAAGTTTGTACAATGAGGAACAGCCATACATTGAACTTACATAGAACAGGGAGTTTAAACATGGATAACAGGTGAACTTTATACATAGCAAACAAAGGGAGATTTAAACAAGGGTAACAGGTGAACTTTATACATTATATACACAGGGATTGCATCACATCTAAGTTTATGATACAGGCCCTAAGGGGGATAGATGGGGAGGTGAAGAGTTTTCATCGGAAATTGGTTAGACAGCGTTGGCTTGTTAGACTATATGATCATGTGGTACTGTCTAGGTGATGCTGTCGGAGTTACCAAAATGTTGTAAAAATAATTGCAGTTTGAGGGCTTTTCTGAACTGTGGGAGGTTATTTATGCTGCGGATTTCTGTTGGGAGGGAGTTCCAGCAAGAAGGGGCGAATAAGGCAAAGGCACGCTTTCTAGTGGATTTGTTGCATTTTGTGATGGCTTTTGGAAGGAGGATGGTATTGCAGGATGTGGTTCTTCTTAATCTGTTGTTTGGAGTAAGTTGGATCAGATCTGACAATATATTTGCGGTGATACCGTTGACTGCTTTGAAGGTCAAGGTGAGGATCTTAAATGTGATCCTGTACTGGACGGGGAGCCAGTGCAAGCTCTTCAGGATAGGGGTGATATGTTCTCTGCGAGATGCACCATAGATGGTTCTTGCTGCGGTATTCATCGCAAGCTGTAAGGGGTTTATCGAGCTCTTTGGGAGACCGAGTAGGATGGGGTTGGCGTAATCGAAGTGGGGCATGATTATGGCCTGGAAGACTGTTCTGAAGTCGTTTGGTTCAAGGGTGTTCTTTATGAGGCGTAGTGTCCGTAATTTGTGGTATATTGTTCTGATTGTATTGTCTATATGAGCATGCATGTCCAGGTGCTGGTCCAGTATTACGCCTAAGTATTTGATCGTTGTCTTGGAGAGGAGTTCTGCGTTGTTCACCTTGATTGAAGATGGGGGAGTGAATGACTGGTTTCTTCCAATGAATAGAACTTCTGTCTTTTTCAGATTTATTCTGAGCATTTGGTTGTGTAGCCAATCTGTGACGGCATTGAAGCAAGAGGAGAGCTGGTCGAGGTTTGGATGATCTGTGTCTATTGGGGTGAACATTAGGACATCATCAGCATATACTAGGCAGTTGATGTTAAAGGACCGGATAAGATTGCAGATGGGCTGCATATAGATATTGAATAAAAGTGCTGAGAGGGATGAGCCCTGGGGAACGCCTTTTTCTAGTGGGAAAGGGTCCGATAAAGAGGATCCGGAGCGGACATGTTGCCATCTGTTATTCAGATATGAGGCGCACCAAGCTAGAGCGTTGCCACGAAGACCCTTCTCAGTGAGGCGTGATAGGAGTATCTTGTGGTCCACCGAGTCAAAGGCGGCTGCGATGTCCAGAAAGATAAGGGCAAAACCCTTCCTGATGTTATCGAGCCCAATGGTAAGGGAGTTGAATAATGTAGTCAGAAGGGTATCGACTCCATGGGACTCTCTGAATCCATGCTGGCAGTAATCGAGAGGCGCGTTGTTTTCAATGTGATGGGTTAGTTGCTGTTGGACTGTTTTTTCGATGATTTTAGCTAGAAGCGGGATGCTCGATATGGGCCTGTAAGAGTCCATCTTTGTGGGGTCGAGCTTTTTGTTCTTCAGTAGGGGTCTTATTGAAGTTTGCTTCAGGTTCTGTGGGAAAATCCCCGAAGTGAAGGATGATCCTATTAGTTTGGCGAGGAAAGGGCTGAGGTCTGATTTTAGCGCTTTTATCCATTGTGCCGGGCATGGGTCGCTCGGAGCTGTGGTGGTATTGATGCATGTGATGGTATCTTGGATCTCCCTTGCTGTTGGGGGGGAGAAGGAGTTAAGAATGTGGTGGTTATCTGCTGTCTCATTTAGAGGGAGGGAGTCGGGAGGTAGCGGGCTTGTATGTTCCAGAGGGTGGTGATTTGCAGGAGCAATGTGTTGGTTTGTCTTTGAGCGAAGGTAGTCCGCATATTCCTGAGCGACAGGTAGATTTGTTTGGTTGGAGGTGGGCTCCTTAGCCAGATTTTTGACCAGATTGAAAAGCTCACGTGGTTTGTTTATGGCTCTGAGTAGGACGTCTGAATGGTATTGTTTCATTCTTGATGATACTGCTGTTCTATGGTCGTCAAGGTGGGTGTTATAGGCTTCAAGGCTCTCGGTTGTCCTTGATCTGCGCCATCGTTTTTCGAGTTGACGTAACCGCCGGAGGGATGCTGTTAGTTCAGGTGAATACCAAGGTGCTCTTTTCTTACCTCTGAGGTTTTTCTTGGTAGTTGGGGCGTCTATTACTGCGTTGAGGGACTTGTTCCATAAAGTTAACATGTCGTCAAGGTTGAGTTCAGGTGTTTCCAGGAGAGGGTGTATTCTCCCAATGATCTCCTGCTCATTGAATGGGAGATAACGTTTCCGAGTAGTGATGGTATTGTCAATTGTGGTGGGGAGGTAGTTAGATCTGTGAAGGGAAGGCAGTGAGAATCTCACAAGACTGTGGTCAGACCATGGTACTGGGCTCAGTGAGAGCTTGAATTTGTGAAAGGGGTAGTTGTCTATTTGAGGTGCAAATACCAAGTCGAGGGTGTTTCCCTTAATATGAGTGGGGGAGTTAACTAGTTGGGTGTATCCTAATGCTTTGAGGGCATCAAGGAAGGCATTAGCTTGTGTGTCTTGCAGTACAGGGAGGTTAAAGTCTCCTAACACCCAGTTTGCTGTACGGGGATTGCTGGGGTTGCATGCAAGGTCAACAATCACTGAAAGGTCATCAGCTATTGGGGAGGGTGCTCTATATATCAGGTTGATGGTGTGGTTCTTATTTGCTATGGATAAATAATCAAGGTGGGTGGAACTGTTAGAGGCATTCCAGGCATTCAAAACTCTTGGGCAGACAGACTCAGTCAAGTCCTGCTTTCACATGAATGGTCTCTCCATGCAGACCAGGTGACCAAAATTTTCCAAATTTGGGAAACCCCGGACATAGACCTCTTCGCAAGTCCACTGAATGTCAAACTTCCCCGGTTCTGTTCCAGAATTCTGTCTCAGGGCTCTCAGGCCAGGAATGCTTTCCTCCTTCATTAGGGTCAAGACTTCCTTTATGCCTTTCCACCCATTCCCCTAATTCCCAAAACCCTGTTCAAGCTTCAGAGAGACAGAGGTCATATGATTCTCATAGCTCCACATTGGCCACAGCAAATGTGGTATCCTTTGCTCCTACATCTCTCTTAAGCTCCGCCTCTGGAGTTAGGGTCTGCTCCAGATCTCCTTTCTCAGGAGGACGGGATGCTATGGCATCCCAATCCTCAGTCTCTGAATCTCAGGGCCTGGTTGCTGAAAGCCAAGACCTTCACGGTCTTAACCTTTTTCAGCAGCTAAGGATATCCTTTATGCTTCCAGGAAGCCTTCCACAAGATGCTCTTATGCATTTAAGTGGAAAAGGTTTACCACATGGTGCTCGCAGAAGGGTCTTAACCCTCTTGCGATACCTCTGGAATCATTACTGAGTATCTCCTTCATTTATCTAATACAGGGCTTAAGACCAATTCAGTGAGAGTTCATTTGAGTGCTATTGCAGCTTCTTTAAAGCCTCTAAATGGGCAACCTATTTCCTCTCATCCTCTCCTAGCGAGATTTATGAGAGGCCTTCTTTTAACTAAGCCTCCCGTTAAGCCACCACTGGTGGCATGTGACTTAAATTTGGTTCTTGGGCAGCTTATGAAACCGCCTTTTGAACCATTAGCCACTACCTCCTTGAAATTCCTTTCCTGGAAGGTCATCTTTCTTATTGCAATCACATCAGCACGTCGCATCAGTGAATTGCAAGTATTGGTGGCTGGTCCTCCTTATACAAGGTTCCATCATGATAAGGTAGTCCTTACGACTCATCCACACTTTATGCCAAAGGTGGTGTCACCTTTTCATTTAAACCAAACGGTTTACCTTCCTGTATTCTTCCTAAGGCCTCATGCCTCAAATGCAGAAAGGAATCTTCATACTTTGGATTGTAAAAGGACTCTGGCCTTTTACCTTCAAAGGACACAGCAACATAGGAAGTCCTCTCAACCTTTTGTTGCTTTTGATCCTAGTCATTTGGGACTTCCAGTCTCCAAAAGAACACTGTCCAACTGGATTGCACAGTGTATATCTTTTGCCTATGAGAGTAAAAGCCTTCCTCTGGAAGGCCATGTCACAGCTCTCAATGTGAGAGCCATGGCAGCCTCTATGGCTCATCTTCACTCTGTCTATTGACGACATCTGCCGAGCAGCTACTTGGGCTTCGGTTCATACCTTCACAGCCCATTACTGCTTAGACAAGGACTCCCGCCGGGATGCCTTGTTTGGTCAGGCTGTTCTTCAACACCTGTTCCATACTTAATCAACTCCTACCCACCATCCCTGATAGGATGCCAGAGATCCATGGGGGGAAGTGGAGCCCTTTCACAAGGGCACACAACATCTGGGGTTTCTCCCTAGCATCTGCAGCTAGGGAGTCCCCATATGTGAAGACTACATTCCTGCTTGTTCCTGGAGATAGAATAGTTACTCACCTGTAACAGATGATCTCTGGGAACAGCAGGAATTTAGTCTTCACAATCCACCCACCTCCCCTAGGAGTTGTATCTCTCTATCTCTCTCTTTCTCTCTTTCCCTCTCTTGTATCAGCTTTAAACTCAACTAGAGAGGGACATTTGGGAAAGGCGGGAAGGCAGCACGCAGGCACTGTGGGATGCTCCCAAAAGCTTTCCTATTGGATGCTGGGTAGCGTTCCTGCGTAGGCTCCGTCTGTACCGACAATACCCATATGTGAAGACTAAATTCCTGCTGTTCCCGGAGATCACCTGTTACAGGTGAGTAACTATGCTTTCTCCGGTGTTAAATTGCTTGCAGAATCTGGCTTCTTGAGGTTTTCATTTCAGATTTTGTCTACATGTTTCTGTTCTGTAGCTGGTAAAGGTCTGCAGGTATGTGCATGTGAGTGAGATGCAAGCATATACGAGAATGATTACTAAAAGTTAACGTACATTAATGAAGTTAATGCACATTAAGTGCAACTGCACCCACAGAAGTAAAAGGGCTCTAGGCATTTAACATGCATTAACATTCATTAACACATGTTAAATCCTTTCGTAAACATGCTAGGGGCTGAGGCTTTGGAGGATTGCAATTTTTTATACATGAGCTCTCTGGGTGAAGGTGCTGCCACAAGGAGGTGTGCCATCCGCCCTTACCACTGTATCACAAGCAATTAATTATGCTGCCCAGGCACGCAGCTTAGTAAATCCTATGGTAATTTTTGTTCATTAAGAAGGCTAGTTACTAAAGTGTGCTAATGTTAACATGCATCAATTCACCCATTAACGTGCATTATTAACTAAGTCCCATTGAATAACATAGGACGTGTGCAAAATAACATGCATGGTAGGTCAATTCATGCATTTATTTTATTTATTTAAAAGGATTTATATACCGCTTTCAGGACTGACTCGAAGGCACACATTGCATTTGCATTTTTTTTATCTTGAAATCAAAGCGGATTACACAGCAAAACCAATCAAATACACAGCAAACATGTTAACATTAGCCCACTTTAGTAACTCTTCCCCTTAACCTGTACTGTTTCAGTGCAGCTTATTAAATAGGAGTCTAAGTTTGTCTCCAGTGTCACTTTCTTGCATTGAGACTTTTTCATCATTTTGTCAAACAGCAAATTTATTTGTATTTTCTTTTTGAAATTTCAATATACTTATACAAGCCTAACAGGAAAAAACAAACACAAGAAAATATTATAGAAAAGTATCTGCAAAGGAAATAATACAATATCTAATTAGCCTACATCAAGGGGAAGGGGTACTAAATCCATTTATCATGCCATATCTTCCATACCCCAGCCTCAGAAAGCAAACTTAACCACATAAAGTAAATGAAAAAAAAAATCACTTAGGCTTTGGCTAACAAAAAATTATCCAACTGGTAAGACTCAAAAAATATACAACTATTTCCTTGAAGGGATTCCAGGGACTTACATGGAATCTAAGATAAAAAGTGGCACCCAGAGCCAAAACTCTAGGCTTCAATTGCGAAAACATTTGTCTTGGTGCCTGGGTAGCCCTATAAACATTGGGAACACATTTATTCTCTGACCACAAAAGGAAACTTCTTTCTTACGAAAATACATTTTCAACACCTTACTCTTGACTGATTCATTCTGAAACACAACCAGACCATGTGGGAATCTCACAAAAAAAGGGAATCTCATCTATTGAAGAATCCAAGAATTCTGAGAAATCCAGACTTGCTGGAGAAAGCAAGCCCGCCCCCTCTTCCTCATTATTCACATTTACCAGTCATGAGGAAATATAAATTTGAAATAGGTGTAGAATCGGCATCAGTCAACTGCAACATTTTTTCAACAAATTTCCTAAGAAGAATTATTGGAGTAAAAAATGAGTCTTAGGAAAATTTAGAAAGCATACATTTTTAAAACATAAATTATTGCCAAGCATCTCAATATTCTATATGTAGCAATAAACTCTTAAATCTGCAAAGTCAGCTGCCTGCAAGGTGGATACTTGAGACTCAACCTTGGAGCAAACCTGTTCAAATGCAGTGAGACTGGTATTCTGCTCTTTGAATTTAGAAATAGTTTCTGAGGAAAAAAGACCAATACATTCAGAGAACATTTTCAGTAAAGAATCTATATGAAAAACCACAGTCCAGATATCCCTAAGAGAGAGATCTCAATCAAGCATCCCCTTTTTGATCTTAATATTTCTCCCTCTTCCTGCATGATGGTACCGCTGCATGAACCATTTACAGAGCTTCCAGATATGACCATGTATCACCTCTCCTAGTACAATTACACTGGCTTCCAATAAACAATTGACTCAAGTACAAAGCTCTTCTTTTATTTTTAATTTAATACTTATCATTTTACAATATGTCCAAGCATAACACACCTGCTTAGAAATTAGGGTACAAATTGAAAACATCATTGATACATACAATAAGAAGAAAAATTAAAGAAGAAAAGGCAAAACTGCCTAATCTACCAAAGCCCACCATAAAGAAGGGAACCAAGTACATCAGTAATAAACAAAACCTGTGAAGAAAATTTAAATGGGTGTCAAGCAGTCAATCAAAAACCTTACTGCTATGGGAACTGGACCGCCTCAGCCGGGCGATGAGCATTCCAAAAGGCCAACAACTGTGATGGCTCAAAAAATATATAAGAGGTAGACCGCAACCTAACCATACATTTACATGGAAATTTCAAAAGGTATTGAGCACCTAACAGCACAACTCCAGGACGAAGCAACAAAAATTATTTCCTTCTTTTCTGAGTCTCTTTAGACAAATCAGGAAACACACGAACAGATAACCCTTGAAATATCATATTACGCTTCCGAAAATACATTCGTAAGAACCAATCTCGGTCAGAGGAAAGAGCAAAGGTTGCTATTAAAGTAAATGGAAAAACAGAATCATTTAATGAGGTTTCCAAGATACCAGAGACATCCAATGAATCAACCTGTTCAACCCCAGGAATCATCCCACCACCAACACCCTTTTTATCAGGAGGGAGATAATACAACTTAGTCATTGTGGGATGGGATTCATTTGGAACCCCCAAAACATCTACTAAGCATTTCTTAAACATCTCTTTAGCACTAATAACAGAAGACTATGGAATATTTATGACAGAAATTTTGATATCTTGATAAATTCTCCAACATTTCAATCCTCGCTTTTAAAGCCCACGCTTCCTTCTAAAAAGATAGACTTCCATCTTCAAACCGAGAGGCTTTTTGCTGTAACTCAGTCACTGAAGATTGCAAAGCAGACACTTCCAATTGTATGTTGCTTCAGAAAATTGGTATGAGACTGAAACTGAGCCGCCAGAGCAGTCACCTGAGGAGCCAACAATTCCCCAAGCTTAACAATATTTATTTATTTTATTTACATTCTCTTATATACCACGCTATTCTGCATCAGTGCGGTTTACATTGAACAAACTGAAATTACATTGAACAGGGCATTATAACTTGGAGATAACTATTTTACAGGGAACATGGGCTATGGAGGGTTAAGTGGCTTGCCCAAGACCACAAGGAGCACCTGTGGGACTAGAAACCCCAGTCCTTCTGGCCCAAGGTTGCTGTCCTCTAGTGGGATTTGAACCCCCCACCTTCCGGCCTGAAGTACCTTGCCCCAAGCACTAGGCCACTCCTCCACTCCAATAGCAGACCAAATAGTCTCTAGAGTAAATACAACTGGTCATTCTAAGGAAAAAGTTACCAAAGTTTCAGCCACTCCTGCACCGACCTCCGAAAACTGCCGCTCCATCGCTGGACCCCCAGAATCAGGAAGGACCTCAGCTGACCTGTCAAACTGCCTCCGCGGTGAAGGTACTCCTGGGCAGTGAGGGAGAGAAGAAAACACCTCTCCACTACTCAGCCCCGCAGACAACCCTCCACTCTCAGCATCCTCCTCTGCCTGGGAAGGGTGCAAGACTGCTGAATGTGCTGGGCTCCGCTCCAGGAGAAGATCCTTCGGAGGATGCCACTGCACCAGAGGAGAGATGTCAGGCCCCGAACCTCCCTCCGAGCTGCTCAATTCCGCCAGAATGCCAGTAGGGCTCCACTCCACCGACTCTCCTGACTGCCTCTGCAACAAAGAAGGAATCAAGTGGACCCACTACGCGAGCAGGTAATGGGGACGAAGCTGCCGGGATAAGGGAGGGTTTCTTAACCCCTTTAGCCTTCCTTTTTCCCATGGGTAAATCGCTGCAGCCGCTGGCACCCATTAAGCCGCCATCTTGGTTCCCGCAGTCCCCCAAGATCAGTACAAAACTCTTCTAATGACATTTAAAATCCTTCATCATCTCTCCGCATCCTCCCTGGAAGATCTCCTGCAGTGGATGCCCGACAACAGAGCCAGAAGAACAAATATGGCAAACACTCTTGCCATCCCAGCCCTGGATGGGAAAAGCTCCCCAATTCGCCAGGCACAGAGCCTTCTCCATCTTCATCCCTCTGCTCTGGAACTCCCTCCCTGCTCCTATGTGTCTCATCACTGACCTGTCAATTTTCTGTAAAGCAATTAAGACACATCTATTCCAGCTTTCATTTGACCATGTACCTTAGCTCATTATTGTCTTCCATACAATACCCAGATCCCTTTAGCTTGTATATAGTTCACCTTCTTGAAGGAATCTGTTATCATTCACTTTGTTAAGTTCTTGTTCAAATATTTAATGTAATCTGTTATTGTGTTATCTCATACTTACTTATTCATTATAACTTGTTCCATGTACTTTAACCTGTTCCTTGTAATGAGTTGTTTTTCTGTAAACTGTGCTGATTATAAAAAGTGCGGTATATAAAACCAAATAAATAAATGATGTTAATAGGAGTGGCCAAGAGACATCTCACACCTCTAAGTTCCTAATTGGAGGTTATTTGAGGGCGCTGCCTTATCATAAAACTGAGGGTACCAGAACTGTGTCTCGATCCAACTCAGAGGCAGCTGAGAATAGCGGGAGGCAGTGGGTTTTCCTAGTGGACCTTAACACTATTTTTTGAGTTCATGGGGGAAATAGTCATCTGTTTGGACCGATGATCAAAGTTACTTTTTCAGTTACCCCTCCTAGATAGGTATCCATGCGTCCACAACTTGCTTACTCGATTCTTCTCTTTTGTCTTGTTTTTCTGTTTCATCACTGATCAGGGCATCATGCCCAATGCCCTAAAACTCACTACGCTTCGCCCAATAATAAAAAACAATAAACTTGACCCAAAAGACCCAAACTCTTACAGACCGATAGCCAGCATTCCATTTATAGCTAAAATAATAGAAAAAAACGTCCAATTACAATTACAAGACCATATCGATGAACACAAACCCCTAGACTCTCACCAGTTTGGTTTCCGCCCCTATCACGGTGTAGAAACCCTTCTAATTACACTGATAGACTTCCTCATCAAAGGCACAGATGATAGCAGTCAAGGCTTCCTATTCCTTTTCATAGACATCTCTGCCGCCTTTGACAACATCAACCACCTTACTTTGATCAATAGACTAGTAAACCTAGGAATAGGTGGGACAGTACTCAATTGGTTTAAGTCTTACATCACAAACAGACTAATACGTGTTCAAATAGACCAGGAAGTATCAGAAACCTTCCCCCAAGGACAAGGAATACCCCAGGGATCTGCCCTTTCTGCCCTCCTTTTCAACCTGTACCTCCAACCCATTACAAAAATATTCAGAAAACACAAAATTAGTCACTTTATCTATGCTGATGACATCATGCTTGCTATCCCTATAACCACCAAAAACCCTACCTACGATGCCCTATCCGAATGCATGGTTGAGACCACCTCTTGGATGGAATCTAACTACCTCAGCATCAACCTCAAAAAAACTGAAGCAATGTTCGTAACAAGATCACCCGTGACTGAGGACACCTATCCAACATCAATCTCAATCATCAATACGACTATACCCGTCAAAAAAGAAGTAAAATACCTAGGTGTAATAATAGACCATACACTCACCATGCTACCACATATAAAACAGACAGTAAAAACCATATTCTACAAACTCAAAACCATACAACATCTAAGGCCCCTTCTTGACACCCATGACTTTAGATCAGTTGTTAACACACTCATCACCCCACACTTTGACTATTGTAATAGTCTCTTAATTGGCCTACCACAAAAAAGTACATACCTACTTCAAAGAGCCCAGAACATCTGTGCAAAAGTAGTCACTAAAGCACACCTAGTAGACCATGTAACCCCAATAATGCTGGATTTGCATTGGCTCCCTATAAACAGCAGAATCAGATATAAAATCCTTCTAACCACATTCAAGCTCCTGAACAACATCGCCCCCTCATATCTATCCACACTATTACACGCCCCATCTAAATCAAGAACTCGCAGACTAAACGCAACACACTCACTTGAAATACCAAATTCATTCAAGAAAACTAAAAAATCCACCAGCACCAGAGCATTCACATTCACTGCCCCCATGCTCTGGAACGATCTCCCAATAAACCTTCGGATCATAAAAGACCTCACCCAATTTAGAAAGGAACTCAAGACATACCTTTTCTCCGAACACTTTGAAATCCCATACCCCCAAGTCCAACCACACATCATCCCCAGACACTCAAAAACAAAGCCCTAAAATCACACTCAACTACCCACTCACATACACCTAACACATACACCCACCACAAACACCCCAAAACACTCTCGAATAAAAAAAAGGAAATAAATTCCTCCACACACACATGACTAATGAATGCTTCACCCTGTAATTCATTGTAATAACCTTTACCCACTCACATACACCTAACAGATACACCCACCACAAACACCCCAAAACACTCTTGAATAAAAAAAAGGAAATAAATTCCTCCACACACACATGACTAATGAATGCTTCACCCTGTAATTCATTGTAATAACCTTTTGGTAAACAACCATTGCAAATAGTTCAGCAGTTCCTCGCCTCACTATCTATAAAAAGGTAGAAAATTCTGCTCAATACTATGATACAGAAATTTATAAAAGTATACAAAATGTAAATAGTTCCGACAATTAATACACTGTTATCTGTATAAAGTTAGAAAGTTATAAATCTCTGTTCCGTGTAATATACTAACTATTATCTGTATAAAGTTAAAAAAATCTCTGTTCCATGTAATGTATACATTAGTATACAAATTTGTTTACTTGTTCCATGTAAACCGCCCCTGATCTCTGGAAGGGGCGGTATAGAAGAAATAGATAAATAAAATAAATAAATAAATATATGACTCTTAAGCTTAATAAACCAGTCCCACACCAAACTGCAGCAAGTTGAACCGAAGGGGCGCCAAAGAAAAAGATGGCCCTTTGGTCATACTCCTTTGGTCGCATTCCTTTGGTTGTGCACCAAAGGGCAGCTTGATGTTTACCAAGTCCAGTGGGTGATGTCACTGGAGAATGCAGAGTTTGCTCACCAGTTCCACCGCTCTCTCCAACTTGAGGGGGTGCTGATCCCTCTAACTCCTGCTTCTTCCAGAATTGGGTTCCCCCCAACCAGGTACCATTTGCAATTAGCTAGGTGCAGGTAGCTTCTTTCTCCTTTATTTGGATTTTTGATTAGATGTTGCTTTTGGCAGAATAGTTCCAAATTTTTAGAACATATGGGAAAACGATGTCTGACATCATCTAAAGCTTAAGATCCTAGTTCTCTCTTGTTATTATCCATCTGGAATACTGCAATGCTCTTTACCTAGGTCTCCCTCTTTACTCCATCAAGCGCCTACAGCTGGATAAGCTGCTGTACTGTGTCCATTGTTATGATCATACCTCCCCCTTATCTCTCTCTACTGTCTCCTGGTTACTGCGCGCCTGAAGTTTAAACTTCTCACCTTGGTCCACCGGGCCCACTTTACATCTTCTCTCCCATTCCATATAGCTCTCATCACACCTTATTGCCCTCTCTGCTTCCTATGGTCCTCCCAAGCATCCCTCCTTACTTTGCCCCCTCCATCTGCTCGCCATCTAAATGTTTCCAGCCATCCTGCCTTTGTTACCTTTTTCAACATTCATTTCCCCAGGCTTCTGGTCTCCGACACCCCTCACCCTCTTGTCTTCTTGTACCACTGTCTCCCTCTGGGCTGCACTTGTCCTCTTCCTGTTATTCCTCTCCCCTGAGAAATTCTAATATTCCCCCTTCTTGCAATTTCTCTTTTTTGTCCTCCAAGCCCACTTTTGTTTGTTTTTTGTAAACTGCCCCCTGGTGTTAATTTGTCCTTGGGTGGTATACCAAGCACCGGGAAATAACATTAGCATGTCCCTAGTTAGAACAAAGATTGTGCCTTCCTGACCAGACAGAGCCGTCATGTACAGAACATAAATCTTTTGCTTCTTCTGGTCCGCAGTTATGGAAATCTCTACTTTTGTCTATTCGACTGGAGGAGGATCATTTGAAATTTCACAAATTGGTTAAGGCTTGGATTTTTCTTGTGATGAAATTATATCTTTGAGATCAGTAGCTAGTAGGTATAGCTATGGTGGGTGGTATTGGAAGGGGGATAATAAGGGGATTGCATTTTATGTTGTTTATTACTGTAGGCTGATGTATTTTATGTAATTGTTTATTGTACCATGCAAAGTCTAGTAAGGCCTGCAAATAGATAAACTGGGAGTTTTGCAATCTAAATCATCCGCCTGACTTAGTAATGAGGGAACTTCCCAAATTATGAGTTAAAAAACAAATATATATAATTGCATCAAGCAGCATTCGGGTTTTGTATCCTGTGCTGAAAGCTCTGAAAATAAACTTTGGCTGTTGTAGACAAATGGATTTTTGTTTTGCTTATGTGGTTGGATGGTACCTGTTACCTTCATCCTTGTGGCCATATTTATTCTATTCTTGCATATGTGAGCAAAGTCACTTGCTGTATATTGCTGTAGGCAAGCGCTTTGCAAAGTAATTATTCTATTATTCGATGTCACCTTTGCATCACTGATTAATTATTCTAATAATTACAAAACTCATTTTATCGCAGAACAGTTCTGTTTGGAAAAAAGGAGGAAGGTTTCTTTAATATCTAGAATGTTAATTGCAGACTTATGTCAGCACCCAGGTGCCTCATACTGTCCCAAGTCCAATGGGATTGTACTATCTTTATAGAATAATTGAGACAGGTAACTTACAAGTAAAGAGCACTAAGAGAGCTCGTAATGGCTAAGGTGAGCTGGGACAGAGAAACATGTAATGTACTCTCAGATTTATTGGCTGTAAACCAAGGGGCTCTGTTTATATCTTTGTGGCTTTAAAAATGCTCTGTACATAGGTTTAAAAGTTTAGATGATGAGTAAGTAACCTCACCATGTGTGAACAGAGAGTTTAACTTTTTTGATGAATGGTTATTCAGTTCCCACTGCTGGTCCTGTCACAATCTACCTACTGAACTGTGGTGTTACTGAGAGTGTCATGAAGGACAGCACTGTGGGCTTTAGTATAGACAGAGAATATGTTCAAAGTATGAAGCACTCTAAGTGGGAGATCTAAGAGGTCATTTTAGAATGGGTTTCATGGCACTTAAACACGTAAATAGATTATAATGCCGCTGTTTATAGATGTGAGTACCATGGGAGACATGGATTGTAAGGAGATGTGATTTGGGGAGTGCAAAACAATATATACATGTATTTCTAACTTTGCATGGGAATATATGCATATTTTAAAAATTTCCTCCATTGGCTTTTGCAGTTCCTCTGAGGCTTGCATAAGTATCAGCAAACTGCTTGTTTCAGCCTCGGCTGCTAAAGAGGTCCCAAAAATGTAAAAAGATGACTTTAGGAGCCTGGCTACTTAATTGGCACCTACTATGATGCAGTTTTCTGAAATACAATGCTTACACATGCAGATTGTTGAATCAGTCTTTATCGTTAATGTGTTTTCTCTGACAAGGGTTACTCCCACTCCACCTTTAGGGAAATCCACCACATTTCACAAAGGGCTCTGTGTTCAGTGGGCCTTTTGTAAAATAGACTGGAAGCTGCGAACATTCTGACTTAGATGGCTTTCTTCTGACTTAGATGTCCTATGTAGAGTCTGCCTTAAAGGATTTCTAAAGAGGTTGAATGCTAAATGCATGTAAAAGATGTGTCAATGAACTCTAGCCAGGTTTGAAGTCTTGATGATTGGCACTACTGATCACATGTTTTAACCTGCTGCAAATTTAATTTATCTGTTTATCTATTTTTTATACTGCCTTATCTGGGAATCAAGGTGGTTCACAGGAAAAAAGAACTTAGCAGGTTTATGTAGTGAGAAAATATGATGAAAATAAATGGATGATTTAATGCAAACCTCAATTTTGTGGTAGTGCCAGTTATCAAGACTTCAAACTCAGCAACTGACCAATTGTACAGTTTTCATAGTCATTCACAGTTCAACCGCATTTTAAAAAAATTGCTGAGTGTAGGCATGCGTGCTGTTCCGAGCATAAAATGAAACACACACAGGGGCCCCATTTACTAAAGTGCACTGTGGTTTTGCATCTAACATGCCAATAGTCTGCAAAATCAAGGCACATTACATGCAAAGTTACTGTGTTACCTGTTGGGAGTGTTAATAGCATTTCCCCAGCAGATAATTTGTGGTAACATAAGAACATAACATATGCCATACTGGGTCAGACCAAGGTCCATCAAGCCCAGTATCCTGTTTCAAACAGTGGCCAATCTAGGTCCTACGTACCTAGCAGTTTCCCCAAAAGACACAGATTCCGCAATGCTTGTACTGGGTCAAGCATTGATATCCTGGGTCCCTTCTTAGTAATGGTTTATGAACCTTTCCTCCAGGAACTTGTCCAAACCTTTTTTAAACCCAGCTATACTAACAGCCTTTACTACATCCTCCGGTAACAAATTCCAGAGTTTGATTACACGTTGAGTGAAAAAATATTTTCTTTTATTAATCTTAAATAGTTTACCTGGAGCTTCATTGCATGTCCCCTAGTCTTTCTATATTCTGATAACATAAACAATCGATCTACGTTTACCCGTTCCACTCCATTCATTAATTTATAGACTTCTATCATATCTCCCCTCAGCCAGGTTTTCCAGGTTAAAGAGCCCTAACCTTTTTAGCCTTTCTTCATAGGAGTATCCTTCCATCCCCTTTACCATTTTGGTGGCTCTTCTCTGTACCTTTTCTAATAACTCTATATCCTTCTTAAGATTCGGCAACCAGAATTGCACACAATATTGCACACATGGGTTGGTATTCTCGCAGTTGCAGTTAACCTCATCTATAGAGGTGGAGGTAATTGTATCTGCATTAATTACAGGGGTCACAGTTAGCATGTGGTGTTTACCCATCACTACACCCACTCTTCACCCATAACCTGGCAATTTACCATTTTACAGTACCACGCCACGCACAGTTAACACAGAAATCGACCTGTGTTGTAATGGCCCCGCTGTAACAGTTACCACAGGCTACAACACATGGTGACAGCATGCTGAAACCCAAGCTAACTCCATAATGCACTTTAGTAAAAAGCCCCCTTAATGTTCTTGCTTAAATGGGAGGTAAGGTTGCATAATAGTGCAAAATGAAAATGTTCTGTTTTTTCTCATATGCTTTCTTTTCTGTGGAGCAGCCTTATCAGACTGTACAAATAATTCCACAAGAATAGTTAAACACGAAGAGGGTAGTTTTATAAAATCGCCCATACTACATGATCTACACTGGCTACCAATCTCATCAAGTGCAAAATATAAATCAGCACTCACCATCTTCAAAATTAAAAACATGTCAGCAGGAATTCTACAAGAACTCATCGGAACTAAAGCAAGCACAAGACCAGACAGAAACAGCACCAAAAACACCATACCAACCCCTAGTCTATTCACAAGAACCAATAAATCCACATCCATGCGAGCCTTCTCGCTTGCTGCCCCAGCTATCTGGAATGTCCTTCCAGAATATATAAGATCAACAACTGATATAAAATACTCAAAACCACCCTATTCATTGAACAATTCAATGAAAACCCCCAATCACACTAACCACTCAACAAACAGATTTACACAAGCTATGCCATCTATAACAATGATCCCTCCCATTACAATTAGCAAGATGTATATACGTTTAGTTGATGTTACAAGATACTGTTTAAGTTTGAAGTTATGACGTTACTGTTTAATTAGCAAGTTCTATGAAAAAGTTAAAAGTTAAAGTTTGTAAACTGCCTTGATTAAATGAAAAGGCGGCATAGAAAAATTGTTAAATAAAATAAATAAATGTGCACATTTGCATTTATAATTTATGCCTATGTTATAAAATCAAGTACGTGCATACTCAATTTTATAGAATACTAGTGTAAGTGGCAGAGAATGTACCTTAAGTAAAGACACAGACATTTATTTTATTTAGCTGCCTTAGAGCTGCTGTAGATGCCCACACCAATGTTTTATAAATAGGCATGTAAATTAGAGTATTCTATAATCAGTGCGCACTCTTGCATGCTCCACCCAAACTCTGCCCATGTACATATCCACAGTGAAAACACACATGATGCAAAGAATACACATACCTTTGTGCTAGTCTGTAATTAACAAGAGGTCATTTACCCTCTTAAGTGCCCACTCATGTGCATAAGTGATTAAAATACCGACATTTACGCGTGTTGAGGTACATAACAATAAAAGATTCCTTACAAAATTACCCATGAAAACTCAGCAAGACAATTGTTTTTTTTATTATTCACAGACACTCATGAGTCATGGATACAGTTCATTTTTAGAAAATGTATGAAAACACAGAATTTTACAGTAGATAAGGCCTAACAGGCCCATTTTGTCTATCAATGTTTTGGTGTCTTCCACATAAGCGCGATAGGGTCTATTGGGGAGGCTGGCTTGTTGTGACTTTTTCTATGTCTGTCCATATGCATCTGTCTATTTGTACATGTGCAAACAGATCCATATGTCATCCCCCCCCCCCCCCCAACTGACAGAAGAAAACATTGCACTGGCTCAGGAGCTGGTGAGGGATTCCACTCCTCTACTAGCAAAAGGATAGTAGCAGCTCTAAAACCTCCCCTGCCTTCTTTCTTTTTGTCAGGGAAGGTAGATCTCATCCCCTAGCTTCAACCCACAAATAAGAAAAGTAGCTGGATGGGGAGGCCCTGAAGACCCCACTCCTGATGGCAAAGCCATGCCTATCCTGCTCCACTTCCCCTGTATCATTGAAAGAGAAAGAGAGAGAGCTTGAGTATGTGGGGCAAACCTGAAGGACCCATGGCTGACAACCAGACAAGACATCTCCCCACTCCATGGTGAGAGAGCGAGAAAGAAGCAGAGGAAGCACAAAAGGAGCCATGGGCCAGATATGCCCTGCCCACTGATGTTGGAGGAGCAGTCAGTGTAGACCCTCGGTTATGGCTGCACAATTGGCATCTGCAACCTGCAGAACTGACGTGAATGAGGGGAATAGGAAGAGAAGGAGTGCAAGGGGTGGTGAGGAAGAGAATGATTACTAGAGTCAGTGACAAGAAAGAGATGAGATTGCAAGAGGGTGGGAGGCACAGGAAGTGTATGCAGGGCAAGGAAAAAAAATCATACATGCTCATCACACATCTGCTCCTCCTTCAGCACACACATGCACAGTGCACACCTCCCCTACTCGCTGTCACTCTCCATGACACACATAAGCACATATATACACACAGCCTTTGGCCCTCCCTGTTGGCACACACACATGCACTTACCCCTTGACATCCCCCATGACACACCACAACTATACACCCTTGACATCCACCATGACACATGCACATTCTTACCTCTGACACCTCCAAATACACACACACACACACACACACACACATGCACCCCTATGACAGCCCACCATGATGCACATGTGCACTCCCTAACAACCCACCATGACACACACACATGCACAGTGCACAGCTCCCCCACTCCCTGCCACTCTCCATGACATACACGTACACAGCCCTTGGCCCTCCCTGTTGGCACACACACATGCACGCACCCCTCAACATCCCCTATGGCACACCACAAACACACCCTTGACATCCATCAAGACACATGCACACTCTTACCTCTGACACCTCCAAATACACACACAGACATGCACCCCCCAGCCCACCATGATGCATATGTGCACCCCCCCAACAGCCCATCATTACACACACGTGCACCTCCTGATAGCCCAGCATGACACACACACATGCACCCCCCACATGCCTGATTGTGGAACTGGGGGAAATGCACCATTGTGTCATGCTGCAAATGTATACTCTTTAACTTGCTCTTTTCTGCTGGAATACTGTAAGCTGTACTTGATCTCTGTCTTGGCCTTTCTGACAAACAACTAAGGATTCTCCATGCTTATCCTCTGTTTTCTTGAGTTTTTCTTGGATTTGTCTTTATCATATCATTACAGGAATTACTGAAATTTACCAAACTTCAATTATGCAGTCAAAATTAGAAGGAATAGGAAACAAATTAACTTCTTATATTAGTGCCAGTTGGTGGATAGGAATCCACTGCCTTCTGCGATGCTACTGGCTTATGAGCAGAACGAACAGTTCAGTGGCCCTTGGCTGACTTCATGCAGGATTTTAAGTTACTGAATTTCCATGGGAGACAAAAGCAATTGCAAAATTGACATATGGGAGTAATTGTATAAAGTTATTTAAGCATATATGTGGCAATATATGCTCGTAAAATGGCTCTTACAAGATTGTGACAGGTGTTAGTATACCTGCCTAGATGTAGCTTATAGGCCGACTATAAATTTAGCATATGAAATGAAAATGAGTGTGCATAATTTTACTGCAGGCATTGCCAGGAGCACAGTCTGGATGGAGCATGAACGGCATCGCTAATACACACGTTGTTTACACAACAGATAATCTATGCATGTACTCACATACTCCAGGAAAGAGAGCAGCAACTGCCACGTAGACAAGCCTAGCAACCAAGACAAGAAACGTGAGCAGTGTACAAAGCTTTTTATTGGTCCTTATGTATTAAAAGGAGGGCAGCCAAACCCAACACAGGCCGTGTTTCGTGGGTACTTCGTCAGGGGTGAGGCACTCCACAAACTACAAAACAAAAGAAAATCATAAAAGAACAAAGTAAAAAACAATAACAATAACAAGAATAAAATAATGAATAAATACAATAAATAATTAAAAACCATATTAGAAACCAGTTAGTAATTGAACAAAGAGTACAGAAGAGTGAACACAAATTGTCATAAGCTAAAACATACCAAAATTATCAAATACACCACATAAATAGAGAGCCATATCATATTAATAAATAAATAATAAATAAATCCATCATTGTGTTAAATAAAATGAACCTAATACAATCACAGATGAACAAGATATTAATAACAGTATTGTGAGGAGCATTTAAATGCAAAGCAACATAAACACCGTTGTAAATATGAAGGCATATAAAAACATTGTGTACATGAATACTTAAATAATATAATACTAAAATAAAATACACTAAAAAGGAGAAATTGAAAAGGGGAAAAAATTATAATTCATGGGCCACTCAGAGGAATTTATATTATATAAACCACTAACAAAGAAGCAGGAGTGAAAAAAATGGAGGAGAGTTAAAAACAGAGGAGGAATACCTTGGACCAGGTGATTACACAGCACGGAACAATCAATATGCTGTGAAAATAAAAACAGATAAAAACAAATACCATAAAAGAATAAGTGTATAATTAAAAATGAAATAATGACTCTAAAATGTGAACATAGAACCATAAGAAAACCGAATGCAATGAAGTGGCACAACCTGAAACCAAATCAAGTACCGGAGAGAGTGGAACAACATAAACAAAGCTCAATTATATAAATAAAAGATATTCCATAATAAGACGGTTGGAATCTCTCACTGGTAAATTACTCACTGTAATTTGCACACGCCAGCGAGAGGATAATGAATATACAGTCGCATATATAACCTCCCAAATGAGGCTAGCGAGATGAAACACTACAAGCAAGAGAAACTTTTTAAAATCAGCGAAACTGAACCAAACCCGCAGAAGTAGTCTTATCAAGGGATAAAGGAAGAACCGTGTACCTTTCAGTGAAACCACCATATAAACCACACATACGTGGGTACAACTGAATCTTGGTGCTGAATGAAAAAAAACACAAAAAAAAAACCGCTGACGCATGCGCACTCTAAATAGTCTGCAAACCGTGGGAAAAATAAAAACAAACAATCTGAATAATGTAAGGAGAATACTAAAAACTAGTGTACCCAGGAGCGGGACAAACTTACACATAATACAATAAAAACCAACTACATATGTAAAAGAAACTGGACAATAAAAAAACAAACAAACATGAATATTCATGAGATCTATTTGCATCTTCTGCCTTCCATTGTATGGAAATAGTCCATGAATATTCATTAGGGACATCATGAAAACCAGGCTGGATTTGGTGCACGAGGGCCGGAATTGCCCACCCCTGCTCTAAGTCAATTTGCTTGCACAATTTTGATCTAACATATTTTTGCTCATATCTTTAGTTTCTTGTAACTTCTGGAAGAGAATAAAAATCTGTAAAGAAAAAACAAAATATGTAAGCAAAAGCATCTGTACAAAAAGCTTTTAAAAAAAATTACAAATCCAACACATATGGGCAAAGGATTCACAGCTCTGCTTGCAGACATTTTTACTTACACTTTTTCTCTAATGTTTTTACAGAAATCATTGGGTGAAAATTGCGCTAATTCAAAATATTCATGTGATAAAATTGTGTATATTACTTCAGCTTATCAACTAGGGCCCTGAGAGTGCCATCAAGTTCATGTTGACTCCTGGCAGACCAGCCCCTGAGGTTTCTTGGCAAGGTGTGACCAGAAGTAGCTTGCCAGACTTTTCTTTAACACAGTAAGTCTACAGCACCTGCTATTCCAAGGTGGTCTCCAATCCAAGTATTAGCCAGGCCTGACCCTGCTTAGCTTCTGAAATCAACTAAGATGAGGCTCATTCAGGGCCCTAAGTAGGGAGCCCTTTTGCTAAAGGAGTTTTCACCTTTTACACTGACCACACGTTAGAAGCAAAACCAAACACACGATAAGTGGAAACGACATGTGGAAACTGTCCAGAGTGTGTCCAGCATGTCCCCTGCTCTTATTGCACTGGAAAGTCTCTTACCATGCATTAGATTCATTCACAGTTATTGTGTCTGCATTTAATGCCACCTCTTGAGGTGGCATCAAGTGCACCCACACTCAGGGATGGCCCCAGAGTTTTCATGCTGTTGGCACCCTAGGCAAACCTCAAGCCTTATGCTCCCCTTGGCTGTCAGAACCTATTGTTTAGATTTGAATGTCCTGCTCGTTGCCTCTCCTCAGAAGCTGCTGCCCTAGGCAACCACCTAGTTTGCCTCATGGTTGAAACAGCCCTGCTGCACTAAGAACAAAAGTGACAATGGGCTACTTCCCCCATGCAAACGGCAATGTGCAATCCATGCCATTCTCCTCCCATAACCTGCCCAGTCTCCACCCCATTGCATCATCAGCAGTTAATGCTGGAATTAACACACATTGTCATGCCAGCATGGTGTGAGTTTCCACAGTCCTGTGCTGTTAGTGCGCACTAACCTACGTGTGAACTACTTACTGTACTTTAGTAACAGAGCCCTAAGACCCATAATGTAACTTTGTTTATCTTGAAAGTGGTAAACTGTAAATACGATTTTTCTTCTTACCAGCTTCAGTAAAAATGTATGATATATTTTTTTTTCCTTTTCATAACCTGTATTATTTTGGTTTTTAATTCAGAGACTTTACTTGCACTAGAAAATTATACAAAAAAAAAAGAAAAAAAGTATTTTAACTTTTGCATTACGATTATTAGGAATTTGCATCAAGATTGTAATTATTTAGGAAATTCCACTGTTCTGAACTATACAAAAGCAATATATTTTTCTTATATACAGACATGGAAATAACCCTCCAGAAATCTGTTTTTGCTCCTGACAGGGATTATGCATAAACTACAATGTTGCCATTTGTCCTCTTTTTATTGTAGATCACCTTAAAATACTCAATTGTAACTGTAGAGGGACATGAAATATCATCAGGAGTTCTCTTGTTTGGTAGGGATCACTTCTACATCTGTGAGCAGTTTACTTTATCTCCTCTGGGGGACGTGACCTGCACTGTCCACTGCATATCCAGGTAACTAACAGAGGTCTTCCTTTGAAAGAGGATGTTTCATTTATGTGACATTGCTTTAGCACATTATAAAACTACAGTAAGATATCATGTTATTTTATACGAAAATGAGGTCATGGTCAAAGGCTTGTGCAAAGGTCCTACACATCTAAGCAGTGGTTTTAGGAAAGCTGCCACTTACCCATGTATATCCGTAGCAGGTATAGTTTTGAAGCAGTACAGGGCTGGCACAATCACTGGGCAAACTAAATGATTGCCTAGAGTTTCAGTGGTCCAAGAGAAGCCCATTACCGCTGTTTGCACCTTTCTCTGGGACCTGAAGTTGTGGCAATGGCTTCAACTAGCCCCACAGTGCTTACCTAAACCTCCAGCGGGATGTGGCTGTGTGTGCTTCCGCCCCCTCCGATGCCCGACGCACACTTCCTTTTGAATGGGGGTGGAAGCAGTTGAATGGTGTAGAAGGCAAATAGTATATTTTAGATGCTGATACAGCATTTGCAATAATAAGACCTCCCATATATTTCTGTAATAAAGCTATAGGGGACAGCAAATGGTCTTAGGAAAAGCCAAATAGCACAAATTCTTATCCTGAAAATAATTTTTCAAGGACTTTAAGGAGTGTTTTACTAATGGGCGCTAAGGTGTTGCATCTAACATGGCAGTAGCACCGAAACTGTGCACATTAGTGCAACAATGCCACATGAACTGTCGTGGGTGTGGAAAGCATTTCCCGAGCAGTTAACACGGAGCCATGTCCCTTCATGCACGTGCTGCATTAGCGCAGGTGCTCTTAACGCCACCTATTGAAGTGATGTGAACAAAACGCTAACTGCTCTGAGTTCACCATGCTCACTCTGCGCCCCTAACCCACCCACTCGTGACCCTAACGCGGGTTGCACAGTTAGTGCGGGAATTGTCCCACTCCATCCCTGTACTAGCTGACAAAATGTGTCCCAGCGTGTCTTCAGCGCATGCCAGAACATGCACTGCAACCTCGCACCTGTTAGTACAAGACCCCCAAACCGCATCTACAAAATGAAACTACCCTTGATATCTGAAACCCCAGCAGATTGTAACAATTGCATCTGCAAGGATAATTTATCTACTTTCTAAAGGACAGACACAAACTTAGAATTCTACTCCTGAATTTTTTAACAGAATCAGAAGAAAATTGTACATTTAGATCAATAAATTCACCCAACAGGTTGTCTCTGTCACTACCTTTAAAATAAAAGTCCAAAGGAAAGCCACATACTCACACAAAACGTGAGGAACAACAGGAACAAGGTATAAAACAGATAAGCTTTATTGAGTGTCCCAACACAGCTGTGTTTTGGCAAGTGCCTTCTTCAGGGGAATAGCTTTAAAATACAACATGATTAACATACATCAAAACATAATGAATAGATACATAAAACCTTGGGTAAAATGTAAGGACAAGTGCTAAAATTAAAATTGAATAATAACACATAAAATAAAATGACATAATTGAAGTGTTACATAAAATATCATAAGTAAAAAGAAAAAATATATAAAATATCAAAACAAGTGCTAAAAATTGATAACATATTAGAATATGATTTCTAATGATTCACAAAGCTCTGAACCACCAATCATCCTCTCACCTTTGCTCCCTCATCACACCACAGCAATCGAACAGACCACAGAGAACCTCCTCCATGAACACTCTGAGTACCCCCACAAACCATAACAAAAATCACCCAAGCCTATGCCAGATTCTTTGAACTTTATGCACCAACTACTTGGAACTTCCTCCCTACCCACATAAGAAACACCACAGATCTCCTATCCTTCCGCAAACTCCTCAAGATCCACCAAGTCACCCTCCATTTCAATCCCACTCCCTCCTAACCTCTCCCCCTATTAATCAAACAGCATTTTTGTATCATATTAAGGTCCAAACATTACAAGAACATGTATATAGTTCATCATCCTGTACATAGTTTATCCAAGCTAACCACCCCGCCCCTTATTCAGTCTACAAAGTTGCCTATTTCAATGTAAACATTGAAATAGGCAGCTATAAGCAGTGTAAACGTTGAAAGGTCAAACTGCATTGACCTTTGTGAAAAGTGTATATAAGTATAGCCAAATAAATAACAATTAATGATACATGGTTTTGGAGGGTGGACGGAAACAGCACATTCTGAACTGGAGGAAACTGCAACACAGCACCCTAGTGGTAATAAGCACTGCATCACGGTTTGAGGGCTATTGCCACCACTGCTGGCCCTGGAGAGGAGTGGCAGTAACGGCAATGGGTGCCCTTGGAAGGCCGGCACCTTAGGCGACTGCCTAGTTTACCTAGTGGTCATACCGACCCTGACCTTAGGGCTGAAACCAAGAGTACTCGGTTTATTTATAAGCAATATATGTGGAACCTTGTCAAAGGCTGTGCCGAAATCTAAGTGCATCACCTCTAGTGCGCTCTCTCAATCCAACTCTCTGGTTATCCAGTCAAAGAAATTAATGAGATTCATCTGACAAGAACTGCCTCTACTTCTTGCTGCTTTTGATTCTTCATTCAGTGGATTCCTCTTTCTTAACAGTGTTTCCATTAATTTACTCACCCCAAAGGTCAGACTTAAATGTTGTTTGTCACACATGCTTCAAGGTAAGTGCCTGCTTGAAGAGGCAAGTACAAAAGTGAATGTCATCACCCTCCTGATCACCCTACTGGCATTATACATTCTTCCATCATCTCCCAACATTAACCACCCCCTCCCAATCAGCCTCCGGCACAGATCATCCCCTTCAAATGCCACCCCCCTGTCCCATCAAATCCCCTCCCTCCCAACATCCTTCAAACAGCAAGAACCCCTCCCAATCTGCCCCTAAGACAAGCCACACTACCATCTCATCCTCCCTGAGACGACTGCTAGGGATCAAGCTTGAGACTGCTGATGAAGCGACTGGGGATTGCTCCTTCTTCCCACTAGACATGAGAGATACCCAGTAACATCTGGGGGATAGAAGATGCTTTTCTTGGTGGGGTGGATGATCGAGGAGGGTCTTGTAGTTGGGGGTTGTTTTAGTCATGGGGATCAGGGAGTGATCTGCCCATAGGTGTCAGGAGGGGGCGATCTGAGTCAGGGAGTCAATTGGGGGAATAGGGAGTACCTATGTTGTTGGTGCAGGAAGGGATATGCAAGTTAGGGGGATTGGTGCCCTTGGATGGCTGAGAGGAGATATGATAGAGGTCTATAAATTAATGAATGGAGTGGAACGGGTAAACGTACATCAATTGTTTATGTCATCAAAATATAAAAAAATTAGGGAACAGGCAATGAAGCTACAGGGTAACCTATTTAAGACTAATAAGAGAAAATATTTTTTCACTCAACATGTAATCAAACTCTGGAATTTGTTACCGGAAGATGTAGTAAAGGCTGTTAGTGTTGCTGGGTTTAAAAAAGGTTTGGACAAGTTCCTGGAGGAAAGGTCCATAAACCATTATTAAGAAGGGACACAGGATATCAATGCTTGACCCAGTACAAGCATTGTGGAACCTGTGTCTTTTGGGGAAACTGCTAGGTACGTATGACCTAGATTGGCCACTGTTGGAAACAGGATACTGGGCTTGATGGACCTTGGTCTGACCCAGTATGGCATATCTTATGTTCTTATGGATGCTCTCAGGACCAACAATTAAAAAAAGCTGCTCCAATGAAAATTTGGGCGAAAGCTGGGTGTTTTCTTCCCCATGTTGTAATTTTTTTCCTTTTTTAAATCGTGCCTCTCACTAGACTCCTGCATATCCTTCTATGTGTTCTACAACAGGCTCTGCATTGTTTTTTCTGTTCCATAGGCATATTTCATTGCACATGTGTATGGATGGATGGATAGACAGACCGACAGCTCATATATTTGTGTGAAATGCACTCAAAAATAGACATATAGAAAGCCTACAGAAACCATTAGGTGTTTTAATCCATTATGAAATGCATCTAAAATAGTGAAAGGTGGTTGCACTTATTTGGCATTTGGAATGGTGTTTGTTAACCCAAAAAGAGGGCAGCTTTCAAAGCCATTCTTGTAAATTGTCCACTGTATGCATGGGAAAAAGTACACATCTGAAGACAGATTTTAGATAGGACATGGAGAGATGAATTTTTGATGGTTGGATCTGGGAAATTCCCATTGTATTTTAGAAGCGGCTCCGCCAAACACAGAAACTCTTGTAAAAAAAATGTGTAAGGATGTGCAGGACTGCACGTTGATGCCTTCAAACATCCAGTGGGAGCAGCAATTTAAAAATGCTTGCGTGTAGGGGAAAAATGTCCAACATCCCACATCTGGTTGGGGGCACCTTTTTAAAATCACTGCTGCCTGATCTGTATATACACTCCAATTCTGGTGCACCAACCCTCCCCTCAGTTATCAAAACAGCAGTCCCCTACATTCACCTGCCTAATATCCAGTCCCCTGCCCCCCCCCCCCAAAAAAAGCATCATATCTCATATCACACACAACCACCCTCCGCATACCCAGAAAAAGCACCCAGTACCCTTTTAAAATTCCTGATCGCCTCCTTAATGGTCTCTGGGCAGATTCCTTCATTGCCCATCCCCTGATCTCCCCACCTTGGCTCTTAGCAGGGTTACACAGTCCTTGGGGTCTAGTAGGAGCAGAAACAAACCTCACTCTCTCCTGCGCCTTCATCTCTGGCTTCCAAAATGGTATTTGCGCCCTCTAGAGGTAAGCTTGTGTTACTGCCTAGAAGCCATGGAGGGGGGGATATTGTTGCCAGGGGGGAGGATTGGATGGGGAGTTCAGGTGCTTTCTGCAGGCATCTGGTTCTTTGTAAGTGGGCTAGGTGCTTTGTTTGGGGGGAAGGGGCATTAGATGTTTTAAGGGCATTGGGGGATGGGATGTTAGGGGGTGATAAGTGTAGGCTGATCTTGGCCATTACATGCCTGATGTTCAGATTTTTTTCCCATTGACATGGATTCCACTTGTAAGATGGAGAATCACATCAGTGTTGTAGGCCTGCCCTGACCACCCCTTCTCCATGCCCTTGCCCTACGTCTTGGCAAACAAAATGCAATGTGCATCACTGCATGTAAATAACCCATTTCTAGAATGAGATTTATACCTATATGTCAATCTACACGAGTAAGTGCTGTTTTTTTTATATGTGAAGATGTTTCTAAAATAAACACCAGAGTTCCACAACGTGCATAATTTGACCCAAATTTTACAAAGGTGTCTCTGGTGGCAGAGTCAAGAGGGACTGCAATAACATGCATGTGTTGTGTTTTCAAAACTATGTGTGTTGTTTTGGTTGGAAAGTATCCCCAGAAAAAGGAGGTACATTTATCAAAGACAGATTTCTAAGTGAAACGAGGTCTATGCATTCAATTTGATAACTGATGCAGGCATTTTCTTTTACAAAAATAGTTTCATTGTAACTATCTTTTCTGATTTGCAAAATGCATTAGACCAGATCTGCTGCGTTACATAGTCTTAGGAGGGAGATTTCAAATCAGTCCTGGATTTCTAGTCTTATCTTGATGCATTATAGGATCTGCAGCACCAATTTCAATGAGAAGAACCTGGGATTACAAAACCAGGAGCACTCCAAAAGTCTCCTTCCTGGAACTGGGTAGCTTGGCAGCTCTGTTAGACAGTTGTCAATAGGCCTATTTGTAATGGAAGCTGCTCAGTTGCAATAATGCTGTGCCTCAGATCTATACCAGCCTACAGAGGGAGCAGAGAGATACTGTTCTGAAGATTGCCAGAAAGAAAAGAAAACTGGATTATCATTTGGATGAATGAATTATAGATGGATCTTTGGGTAGAGTGGCAGTCATGAATGGAGACATGAATAACCTTGTTTTTTGGCTCAAGACAAATATATTCTTTTTGTTGACTATATCATGAATTCTACTTTTATGACTGAAGGTGTTTCTCCAAACCCAAATATTTCCTATTATTCATCATTCATAGGCAACCAAGGTTTCTTATAATATACAGAGTGGCCCCAAAAAAGTGAGAACATCTCGTAGCATATAAGTTATTTAAAAATTCAAAAAGACAGATGTAAACAATTGACACATTTAAAAAAAAGATGGCGGCAGGAAATTGTCGAAATAAAGATGTTATATAGCTAAAAAAGGTAAATAAGTAAACCTTTTAAGCTTTTAATTTATGAGAAGTTCTCACTTGTTTTGGGCCACCCTGTATATAAAGCGACAGAAGTACTTTAATATCATTCATAGGTACCTTATCTCCAGAATTAGTTTTTATCTTATTGTGACTAAAGAACAAGCCAGGCCCTCGCTTGTCCTCTGCATTCCCCATACTCCATGTTTATTGCAGTAATTTGCCAAATAAACTTCTATCCAACCTGATGGTTTATTAGAGGTCTATAATTTGTATCAACATTTCTTTTCTATTCTTTCAGCATTAAGGATCCTTTTATTTTCAACTTGTGTAATAAAGACCAACCCATCAGAAATCAGACATCCTCTAGGTTCTCCTATCATGAGATTAAAGACATTTATCATATGCGTTTTCTTCTACAGGTAAGAATGCACATTAAAACCTGCATTACTGGTCAAAAAGACAAAAAACTCGTAACCAATAGTTATTTTTATTTAAACTCTTCTTGTTGGGTCAAAGGCTTCTTAGGAATATCTACTATTACAGAATACTGGTCACCCAGTATCACAGTTTCCATATATTTCTTCTTGACTACTCTAACTATCCCCATTGCCAATTCGAAATCAAACTGCATAAACCTACTCAAATTAAGCTTATCAGATATTTGTTTCATGTTTTATTTAATAGGTCTTATAATCTGTTTCTTTTATTCCTACGAAGTTTACAACAATACAATCACAAAATATTTATTACACGCATAATGACTCAAAATTCAAAACAAAAACTGCAAGAACTAACACAAAATAGGAAGTAGGGATCAATATTAAAAATTATTTATCCAGTTAGCTTTGGGAGTTTAACAAAATAAATCATCAGATTTAAAATTTGAGTCTGTTGACAAGTTAACTTTTTATTAAACAGCTTAGTGTCCAGCCAAATGAGATGGTCTGAGAGGCATGCCCAGGGTACAGTCTTAGCCAGATAGCATTGAAAGACAGCACTATTTGATTAAAGGTAACTGGTTAAGTGAGGCCATAAAATAGCGTGAATAAAGATAACTATAAAACTCATCCTAGGAATATTCTTCAGCATTGACTTAACTTGTTATCTCTTTGTATAATTAGAGGCATGCTACTTAAAATGTCCACAATAAACACTAGAGTTTGAATTTATTTATTAATGCATATGCTTAAAAAACTCATAAACAGAAGAGAGTACATGAAAGAAAAAAACATTGTAGGCAGAATCACTATCCATAAAAGATTAAAATAGAAACCAAGCTGGGTACGTACTGCTAAAACATCAATGGGCAAGCATTATATAAAGCTACTAATGTTCCTGTCCAGAGGTTGCTATACTGTAAGGATATAAAATGTTCTAGTTCTCTTTGCAACAGCTGAAAACTTATATTTTTACATCATTAGTATGCAATTCCAGCAGAAGTGATAATAAAGCTGAATCTTTCCAGTTGCAGAATATAGCCTGCGAGCCAAGAGAAAGCATTAGGTCATATAATTTCTTGTGCTGGCTGTCTGGAAGATTCAGTGATATGTACACCTGTATATTATAATACTATATGAAAAAGACACTTTGAGATGGAAGATCTTTTTAATTGCAGTATGCCCTTTCTTTAAAAAAAAAGGATATCAGTAAAGTAATATAACATATGCAATAATGGTCCTATATCTAAATTATAATGTCATAATGCCATCGATTCTGGTCATTCATAATTTCCATTGGGATCTTTACTGCATAGTGAGCCACAAAGAAAAGAGACTGTGTCAAACTAGGCTGAGCTAATAACCTCACTTCAAATTGTACAAGTCTGTGCTATTCACTGTGGCTTCGAATTCCTGCATCCATACTTTCCTCAGTCCCAGATTGAGAGTGAAATACGCTTCTCACAATATTTGCTAAAAGCAAGATGCTAAATGGGTTATCACAGAAGCCCTGTTGGTGCTGTAAATATGGATGACGTTTAGCTATGTGAAGTATAGAGCTATGCATTTGGTTCAAGGGGATATTTGTAACATGCAACTTGTTTATGTACCAAATGGGTTTAAGGGACTGATTTACTGTGCTGTAAGAATTTATAAGGTAGGTGCCACGTCTGAAGGGAGTTTTTTTGGATGCGTGATGTCATGGCCTCATTTCTATAAGCCACTTACCACTGCATCATTCACCAGCAAGTTTTGGCAAGCAAGAGACTCAATACAAAGACTGTCATGGACATCACTTTCAAAATTGTAAATTCAGTTCGTGGAAGATCACTTCAAAGACGGCTTTTCAATCTTACTCTTGGTGAAGGGGCAGCAGAAATAATTTTGCACGCAGATGTAAGGTGGCTAAGTAGGCACAAATTTCTGCAAAGAGTTTGTGATTTGCTGAATGAAATAAGAAGTTTTTTGAAGGAGAGGGGAGATGACCAAGCAGAGTTGGAAGAAGAGGAGTGGTATTTCTCGCTGACTTTACAGGTGAACTAAGTAATATGAACCTTGAACTACAAGGTAAAAACAAATGCATTGGCGAGATGAGTACAGTTTCGTCCTACAAGAGCAAATTTGAGCTAATGACGACTGACCTTGCAAACAACACTTTTGATCATTTTCCTAATATGCAGGACAATCTGGGGCAATATCCAAATTTTGTTTTTCAGAATGAGAAGTATGTGACAGAAATCTGTTCTGTTATCCAGGAATTCGAAAATAGATTTTGTGACTTCCAAAAAATTGGAAACAGAACAGTTGTGGAGTACTTGTCATACCCATTCAAAGTAGATGTGAACATTAAAGAAACTGCAGCTGCTATCAGTAAAAATTACTCATTGAACAAGCCATCTCTTGAAAACAAAATATTAACCCTTAAAAATAAAATTTTTCTCAAGACCCGTGCTGAGCAAGAATCGTTTTGGAAGCTAGTGCCTAAAGACAAATTTCTGAACTTGAGAAGATTCAGTGAAGCTGTACACTCCTGTTTCATTTCAACTTATTTGTGTGAATCTGTGTTTTCCCATCTGAAAATGACAGAGTACACAACATTCCAGTATGATAGATGAACATCTCCAGGATTCCCTGAGACTGGCCCTCACACAATATTCACCCAACTTCAAAAAGCTGGTGGATGAAATGCAGGCTCAGACTTCTCACTAATGAGCAAGAGCGAAATATTAAAGATTGTGCAAGATCAGCCTGGATCAATACTCGACCTACATTTAACACAGATTATTCAATAAAAGTTAAAGAAAGTTATTACTCAATAAAACTTTAAGAAAAAATGTACTTTCCATTTCCCCTCACAGTTCTTACTGGATCTTAGTCTCTCTGTTTTGTTTTTGCTTAATTTGCTTAACAGCTGATCACATCCAAGTAAATGATAGAAGGTTCATTAAAAATGGGGGGGGGGGAGGGAGGGGGATCCTCCAACTTTATTGGGTTAAAATTTAATTTGAAACTAATTTGAAACTTAATTTTCATGGTGGTAGATCACCGGCACTTTTGGACGGAAAAAGTAGATCATGACCTGTTCAAAGTTGGACATGCCTGCTATAATCCGGGATAGTTTAGCTCACAGGTGCTGAGTTCCTTTTTTTTCCCTTACTGACATATGTTACTGATGGTAGAATGATGGTTTTGGGTATATAGATTACACATGGATATGGCACCATAAAAGTGTGGAAGACGTACCCATTTGTAAAATGCCATTTAGAAAGGTCGTGTGATGCACATTTTTTCGTCAGCAACAGTGATCTTTGCACATTTCCATGAAGGTCATTCTAGGGGCATTTCTGGGCATGGCTTGGGTGGTGCCTGCACTTGCACATCCAATGACATATTTCACATAGGCCGGCAACATGCAGGGTGGATTTTTTAAAATATGTCAATTATGAATAAGGATGGGACTTCGTTGTCTGTTGGGACTGCTTGTGGCGTTAGTGACTGGAGGAACTTGACTTGCTAGTGCCTGACTTGACTGTCATCTGTGTTCATGTAGGTGACTTTTGAAATGCTTATTCTTGCCTTTAAAAATTCCATGACCCAGCAGTTTAAAAGTTAGCAGAGCTGCGGGAACAGAGAAATGTTCCCGCAGCTGCTTTCTTTTTTGAAGGACGAATCAGAGCAGACATGGGGTGGGGGGCTGAAAGGGAGCAGACATAGGGAGGGAGCTGGAAGGAAGCAGACACGGGGGGAGGAGCTGGAAGGGAGCAGACATGGGGGGGGGCTGGAATGGAGCAGACACTTGGGGATGAGACTGGAAGGTAGCTGGGTAATAGGAGGGGAGTTGGAAAAGAACTGACAGGAGGGGAGGTGGGTGCTAGAAGGGAGCTCACATGGGGGGTTGGAAGAGAGTGGAAAAGAGGGGAAGGAGGAGGCTGGAGGGAAGGGTGGGGCTTGAAGGGAGCTGACACCCGGGGATGGCACTAGAAGGCAGACGGACAGAAGAGAGGGTGACTGGAAGGGAAGTGACATGGGAGGGGGCACTGGGACTGGAAGTTTGCTGATACCTGGGATGGTATTTGGACTAGAAGGGGCTGGACAATGGAGAAGGAGGGGGACTGAAAGGGAATAGACACCAGTGGCAGTACTGGGAATGCAAGGGGGTTAACACTGGAACAAACAAAAATAAAATATAAAAGAAACATACAGTAGTGGCCAAAAAATTAAGGCAGGTATCTTTTTCTACAATTTATTGTTAAATAATGTACTGTGGAGATATCACACGTGCTTACTTATTTAATCAGCATGGCGATTAGTCACACCATGCGTTTGGCATCCATTTTAGTTTACTTACACTCTGTAGTAGGTTTCTTCGATGAAGTTTTGAATTTTTACAACTAGGGGGCATGTTTACTAAACCGCGGTAGTGGAATCCACCCGATATCGGAGCTGCGGCCCCATTGAATTCAATGGGGCCGCGGCTCCGATATTGCATGGAGTCTGCTACTGCGGCTTTGTAAACAAGCCCCTAGGAAAAGATTGAAAGTTACATGTAAAATATACAATCAGGATGGGTAGAAAGTGGGATATTAATTACTTTGTAAAGGGACAAGTTGTCACACTCCATGCTGAAGGATATTCGCAATGTGCTATTGCAAAACATTTGCATATATCAAGGTGTACAGTTCTGAAATCAGGTGGCCATACACGTTGTTTGAAATGTGGGCGCAGACGGATAACTACTGGATGAGATGACCGATTCCTCAAAAGCATTATTACATCTAGTCCACATACTTCATCTCAACGTGTGGCTCAGTTAGCTAATGAACGAGGAATAAAGATAAGTGCCAGATCTGTCCAACGACGGCTTGTGGATGAATTCAAACTTGTGGCCAGAAGACCTGCCAAGAAGCCTATGATGACCAGGAAACAAATTGCTGCCCGCATACAGTTTTGTAGCAAGATGAAAGACAAATCTGCTGAATGGTGGGAGAAGGTAATGTTCACAAATGAAAGTACATTTCAACAAGTATGTGGGAGTGGTTACAATTATGTCCGTCGACCAGCAGGCGAGATACTAAATCCGAAGTACACGATCAAGACTGTTAAAGACCCACCATCGATCATGGTATGGGGTGGTATCTCAGCGAATGGACGATGTGGCCTGCACATTTTTGAGAAAGGTGAAAGAGTAAATGCTGCAAAATACATATCCGTGCTGAATAGTAAAGTTAAAATACACATGAATGTTTCTGGCACAACTATATTTCAGCAGGACTCGGCACCATGCCACACTGCAAAAACAGTCAAAAAATGGTTCGTGGACAAGAAGATCGAACTGCTACCAAGTTGGTCATCAAACTCTCTGGATCTCAATGTAATTGAAAACTGTTGGAATCTTATGAAGAAAAAAGTGGCAGCACACCGTCCATCTTCAGAAGCAGATTTAAAGGACATACTCAAGCATGTATGGGTCAACGAAATCACTCCGGCATACCGTAAAATGTGCTGAAAAATCATGGACACCCTATCAAATATTGACACATATATTGTTTCCTGAATAAAATTTTGAAAATGACATATATATCTTTGGTTCTTAAAGCTTTTGACCATGAAAGTGACAATAACACATACTTTTCTAATAAAATTCTGATATTTTGGATTCTGCCTTAATTTTTTGGCCCCTACTGTACAATACCAGTTAAGATTCAATTGCATATTTACTCCAATGGCAGTCAGCTTCTGGTAGTTTTGCAATAGCTTGTTTTTCCTTTTTTCACTCTCCTCCCTTTCTTTGTAAAAGTTTTAGTTCATTTAGCAGTTGTGGATTATTTGTTTTGTCCAAGTTGTTTTAGCTACTATTAGTCTTCTCTTGTTTTTTTATGTTTATATTATTTTATTTTATTTATTTATTTATTCAACATTTCTTATATACCGCCTTTCATGATATCAAGGTGGTTTATATTGAACAAACTGAAATTACATTGAACAGGGCATTATAACTTGGAGATAGCTATTTTACAGGGAACATGAGCAATGGAGGGTTAAGTGACTTGCCCAAGACCACAAGGAGCACCTGTGGGACTAGAAACCCAGTCCTTCCTGCCCAAGGTTGCTGTCCTCTAGTGGGATTTGAACTACCGACCTTAGGTAACTTGCCCCAACCACTAGGCCACTCCTCATGAAGCAAGTTAGCTGTAGAATTTTATGGTATTGTGTGTAGCAATTGTCCTGTCTCATATGCACCTTTTAGGTTACATATGTATGTTTTATTTATAGTTTTTTGTTACAATGTCCTGACTGCCATTGGAGTATATATGCAATTGAATCTTAATTGGTATTGTATGTTTCTTTCATATTTTATTTTTGTTTGTTCTTTACTGTATAGTTGGAAAATATTATTATATTTTTAATGGATTTTTAATATTCATGTGTTTTGTTTTTTGACCCTGATGCAGGCTGACAGCCGAAACCTGGCCAAGTCGGGTCTGTACTTTTGAATGTTTTACTAAATAAAATGTTTCTTTGTTTTTAAGGGGTATGGCCGTGTCCTCCTTGTGCTGTTCTGACGCTTGCAGCTCGGTCTCCTATAGGTTGACATAGTATTCCTGGTGGGCATGTGACCATCTCAGCAGCTCAGTTTTCTCTTCTTGCTGTGTCTGATGATGGACAATGTGCTGCACTAGACATTGAACACAGTGCAGAAGATGGTGACTCTGATGACTGATGCTAGGGGTGTCCTGGGTGTCATCTGCCCCTGCACCCTCCCCAGATTACTGAGCATCATCAAAGTGAGAGGGATACAAAAGCTGTAGATCAGCCCCCTCAATGGCATCCTACTCCTCCTTCACTTGAACAGAGGCATGGTTGTCACCTTCAGTGCCCTGATGCTCCTGGGCTCTGAACTCCTCTTCTTCCACCTCAGCCACACTGCTATCATCATCCCTGATTGTTATGGCCTGTGTTATGGGACTCTCTCCAGGGCTCTGGCTGCTGATCCTGCACTCCTGCTTTCCAATGATCGCAGATTCCTCATCTGCTGTAAATAGGACATGAAGCGCACTCATTCAATATATTCCAGCTGTCTATCCATCCCATGTCATGTTAGTGGTTCACACCAATTCCACATATATAAACCATCTGGTGCAATGTTGCAGTGTGTGTGACTGATGATAGCAGTCTGAGTGGTGGCCATGTCACCTATTGTATCAATGCCAGCTCTGGTTACTTGCACCATACAAGTGAGAGGGCCAGGGCTGTGACTAGACTCACCATGGATATGGACTTAAAGCTGTGCCCCCTAATGCCACACACTGTACATGTCCACAACAAGCTATATTTTCAACAGTGCACATTGGGAGTGGGTGTCGGCAGGGTGCATTGTATGGAGGTGCCACTTGCACACATCCCATCACTATACTCACAGCAATGCATATGCACAAAAAGCTCAAATGCTCATTGATGTGTATTGGCCCCAACCCAAAGCAAATGTAGCAACCTGTAGTGGGACAGACAAATAGGGAAACAGCCATTGGACAACATGGTACTGATGAACCTGATGCAGGGCTAGGGGACAAAGCCCAAATAGTAAGGACTAAGGTGAATACTGCTCATGCACCCCCATTGCAAAAAGTTCATGAAGTGACCTAAGTGTCCCTTAGAGGTCCCTTTTCAGATGCTATAATACATCTTTGTTTGTAGTAGGATGCTCTTAGGAGAGATGCCTGATCTCTACAGTGAAACTGTGTAGGTCATGACCTCTGCACACATACAGTGAACTGGAGATTACCATAGCAACAGCCTGCCAGAGCAGGACTTCAGTCTCAGGGAGGACAATCTAACTGCATGCCTGTAATCCATAATTGGTGACTGCAACCCAGGGTTCCCAGCTGCATGCCCCCCTGAGGTGTGGGTAATAACTGTTTGCATGCTCACACATTGGACCCGAGTGTAGTGAAGGTAGCAACAAGAGGTTGCAGAGCATACAGGGAAAGGTAGGACAGATGTAGGAAAGTGTGCTACAGATCCCTACTGTTTTCCTGGGAGACTCTTAATGTGTCCAGATTACCAATTCCCATCACTGTCTCCTCATCTATTGTTTGGAGCACCTGTTGCTCCAGGTGGGTGAGGAGTTGAGACTGGATATCTGGTCCTCTTCCCATAGCTTTCTTTTTGTTTTACCTCCCGCCACTTGCACTTCAGGACCTTTCATCTCCGTTTTGAGGGTAGATGGCATTCACTCACTGGCAGATGCCAAGTAAGAGTCTTGTTTATAATAGGCACTCACACGAACACTGCCATGGCCTAGGAGAGCTTTCTGGTGCTTCAGGATCTCCCACAACATGAGTTCTACCTCACCCTGGCAGAAGTTGTCCTTTCTGGTGGGCAACTTTCATTTGGGTGCCATGACTTAGTCAGAAACAGCACTAATTACAGATTTTCTAAAAAGAGGCCTTATACATATATGTTCCAGTTTTATGAACATACATAGAGGTAGGATCTGCAGATCAGTGGGTACATGTATGGGATATAAACATGCATGGCCGGATTTTAGAAATGGGAGAAATACATGTAGCTGACCTGCACATTTTCATTTGCAAAATAGTCAGCTCTTGGATTGCAATTGGGATGCTAACCTCAGACACATTAGCTGCTTCCAATCTGGTTGTGGGGTTTAGATGTGAAGCAGAGGCTGTGGTAAGGGGCATGTCATGAATGGTGACAATTGCTAACCAGGTAATGGCAGTATTGCATCACTACCCGGTTAGTGACACATGGTTAAAGCTAGGTGCAGCAAAAGCTGGCCTAACTTTATCCATAGGAGCTGACCAGGCAGTGGCTCAATATTGCCACTAACTAGTTAGCTTCTGTGGCAGGGGTCTGTGTGCCAACCCCAGATATTCAGTGCTAGGGCTGTAAATGACTCTGGCATTTAATATTCCGGTTTAGTGTTCAGCGCTGACGGCTAGGCGCTGTATTGGCACCTAGTCGCTGGTGCTGAATATCAGGCCTGTAAATAGTACACCAGTGTCCTGCCTCATCTATGCAAAAAGGGAAGCGATTGCTGAATTCCTGTCCCAGACAACCAGGTTGTAACAGTATATATGATATAATAAAAATCATTTTGAATTTTTGTTAGCAGGGCAGCCCATGTCTTGCCTGAAGTATTGGGAAAGGTATAAGTGGTTCCTTGTCTAGAATTTGATAAAACACCCATATATCCTTGGATGCTTGACCAATCAATCTCCAGTTTATTGATTTTGAACAAGGGATTCATCCAAACAGCAAGCTTGACAGCATTTGTTCCACGGATCACTAAACCATTTTCTAGATCAGTGGTTACAACCTGTGGTCCATGAATCTTTGGGTGTCTTTCAGACCATTATAGGGGGTCTCCAGGGAACAAAAAAAGAGAGAGAGACTAGTAGGGATTGGCTATGGAGAAGAGGGAGATTTGTAGGGTCTGGCTGCAGAGAGAAAGAGACTATTGTGGACTGGTTGGGGGAGAGAGAGACTGGTAGGGGAAGGGAGATAAAGAGGGCTTGGGGACAAACGGTGCAAGAAAAGGGGTCTAGGAAGAGTGGCAGGGATGAAATGTGGGTATCTCAACTTTGTGAAGACTAATAAGGGGTCTGTACAAGAAAAAAAGGATGGAATCTTCTGTTCTAGGTCTTTTAATGCTTCACAAGTGAACCATATGGTTGGGATAAGTCTGTGACATGCCAATAGATCGATACATAAAAGCAGAGAAAGCGGAATAGGGAAAGCTACAGTAGCTGCTGTTCAACTAGCAACCAACTAGGAGCAAATACATGTCTGTTTTTAGTAAATCATAAGACCCAAAACCTGAGGAAAAAAGGCTTCATAATATGAAAAAGAAATTTGGGACCCGTACTCCTTCATTTTCTTTTGATGCTTTTATTTCTCTAGTGCTATCCTGAGTCCTTGCCTTTCCAGAGTAGTTTACTAAGGGACATGTTTGCTGACCCCCATGCCAGAATGGGTCATGTTATCAGTACAGGGCTTCGGGCTAACTGCAGGGGGAGTTTATATCCATCCCCCATGCGGTTACCATGCTTCAACAAGGCAAACCAGCCACGGGTGCAACTAACATCACTCACTGAGGTAGCGTTAGCTGCACCTGTACTACCTGCGCTGAGTGCAGATAGCAGAAGCTACAATTGTCTGCACTAGTTGCACCATGCTGGGTACCAGGGTAGCAGGCATTTTTTGGCACAGGGCCCTGTGCTACTTTTCAGCACCATACCAAAACTGCATGCTAATCCTGCACTAACACCATGCTACCCATTAGTAAACATGCCCCTAACAGTTGCTCAATTTTACTGCAAAATGATTTAGGGCATAGAGATGGCGGTATGTTTAGCATAAAACTGATCTGAGACGCAATAATCATTTTGATGGATCCAACTGCTTCATCAAGCTAATGAAAAAGGAACCAGTTTTGTAAGGTCTTGCGTAAAAGATCAAGAATTCTTTTCATGCTTGATTAGAGTGTAGCTCCAAATCCTTATGGAGCATTACAGCAAAGTATTTGAGGCCGTTTGAGATCCATTTAAAACCAAACTCATCTATATCATTTACATAGTAACATAGTAAATGACGGCAGATAAAGACCAGTATGGTCCATCTAGTCTGCCCAGTAAGATGGCAAGAGTAGGTGCACCTGCCACTCCGTGCAGGTCACCCCTCCCCGTGTCTTTGTTTAGGGGTGAACCCACCGTTCCGTGTAGAACACCCCTGTTTATTGAGAAATTAGATGGTTAAGTTTAATCTCCAGGAACAAGCAGGAATGTAGTCCTCACATATGGGTATTGTCGGTACCGACGGAGCCTGCGTGGGAACGCTCCCCAGCGTCCAATAGGAAAGCTTTTGGGAGCATCCTACAGCGCCTGCATGCTGCCTTCCCGCCTTTCCAACTCTCCCTCTTCAGTTCTTCGTTTTCTGCGGAGCCGACAGGATGCATACCTGTCTCCGCAGAAAATGTATTCTTATTATTTTGTTTTTTTGTGGCCGCGTCTGCCTTCATTCGGCGCCTACCAGTACCGCCGGTTCTCTTTTCTTTTCTTTTCAAAAAAAAAAAAAATCCCTAGCTTTCTAAAAGATTTTTCTTTCAGGGGCCTTTCCCCTCTCGGCACTAGGCCCAATTTTCTTCAAACATGGAGAAACCAGCTAGTGGTTTCAAGAAATGTTCTAAATGTGGTGGTACCATATCCGTCACCGACACCCATGATTGGTGTCTTAAGTGTTTAGGTCCTGACCATTCTCCATCAGAGTGTCTCTCCTGCAGAAAGATGACCAAGAGGGGTCTGCAGAATAGAGCTGCAAAACTCAGTACCCTTTTTGCTGCAGATACGATGTCAGTTGCATCGACGTCTTCTAGGGCTTCATCTTCCTCCCATGGATCTCAGGTAACTAAACCTAAGTCTTCTAAGACTGGCTGGTCCTCAAAGGGTAGATCTCCTTCCAGGTATCGAGATGCCACTGGCGTTGTCCTCGAAGAAAGTTCACCGGCAAAACAGCCCCAGTGGGAGTCCTCGGTCTCCAAAGCATTAACGGGGCTCCAGAATGTGCCAGAGGCTTCCACCGCTGCAGAACTACTGGTGCCATGTTCTGGGGTCATAGCCGCTTCCACTGATACCGACACCCAGACATCGGCAGGAGCGATGGATCAGAGAATCCTCGCTATCGAATGCAGTCTAGCGGCCCTCTTAGCAGCTTCGGTACCGCTAAGACCACTACAGACGGTTCCACAGGTATCAGTACCAACATCGTTACCGGTACGGAGCACCTTAGCCGGTATGCTTCACCCCATGATGAGCCTTGAGTCTATCTCAAGTATCGACAGACCGGTACCGAGACAACCTGATACCAACTTTGAGCGGTACCGTGCGTTGCAGGAACACCCGGCGCAGAGATACTTTGAATCCTTCGATTCCGATGACTCTGATGACTCTGACGGTACCAGAGCAATCCTTCCGGAGGATCCATCTCCTTCTCCTCAACGCAGAATATCTCCTCCAGAAGACATGTCCTTCCAGGATTTCATACGTGATTTAGCTCGTGGTCTTTCAATCACGGTGACTCCAGAGAAGGAACCCAGAGCAGAAGAATTAGAAATTCTTCAATACCCTAAGGCTCCTAAAGAGGCAGCTACCCTGCCCATTCATAGGATCTTACATGATCTTATGCTAAGAATGCGGGAAACTCCTTTAACGGTGTCTCCACACTCTCGACGACTCAATACCATGTACCAAGTTCCAAGCTGTCCTGGTTTTCAAAAGACTCTGTTACCACACCATTCAATGGTAATGGAATCAGCGATGCGTAGGATTAAGAGTGCTAAAATGCATTCTTCCAGTTCTCCAGGCTGTGAATCAAGGACATTCGATGCCTTTGGGCGTCAGTGCTTCCAATTCTCCAAGCTGTCAGCCAGGATCAGCTCCTACATTATATGGGAATGTTCCTCAAGAAGGTTGCAGGAGAATTGGAGCTCATGAACTCTCTTCTCCCTGAGGAAAAAATGGGGGGGGGGGGATTTCTTACTCTGGTCAAACATGCCCAGGATGTCTCTAAGTTTATGAACCGTGCAACCTTTGATTGCTTTGAATACATTAGCAGAACCACTGCTCTTTCCATTAGTGCACGTCATATTGCCTGGCTTCAGGCATCAAACTTAGAACAATAGGTGAAAGATAAACTGGGGAATATTCCTTGCACAGGAGAAAATCTCTTTGGCAAGGATTGGCAAGACAAGGCCAATCAGACTGAATCTGAAAATGCTACCTTGAACAGACTATCAAAGTCTACAGCCAACCCAGCAAAGAAAAAGTCAGTCAAGAAACCCTTTTTCAACAAGAAAAATACATTTTACCCATCTTACACCCATCAGGGACACTGTCCAGTTCATGTTCCCCAAAAGGGGCAGCAAAAGACCAGACAACAGAGGGAGCCACAAGTTCGAAGAGCTTAACCGGTTCAACAGACTTAGCCTCCTCAGGGGCTTTGACGCCTTCCTAGAGAAATTAGTCTTTCTGCCCCTGAAAGGCCTAGAATCCCTTACTATCCCAGGAAGGTTTGTAATGATTTGGATGCATCCAATAATGTTCTTTTACTACACACTGAGGTGAGATGATTATCAAAAGGAAAGGTTTTAAAGCACATCTTTGATCTTCACGATGAACTAAAAATGTTTTTTAAGCAAAAAGCAAAGCCACAATTCGAAGCACTTTTCAGTTACAAAAAGCAGCTGATGAAAATTGCTTACTTGGTTGACATATTTGCAATATTGAACAAATTAAATTTATCACTGCAAGGACCAAACGCAACGTGCTTAGATTTGTCCGAAAAGATCCAATCGTTTCAAATGAAACTTTGGCTTTGGCAGAAAAAGTTAGCTGAAAATAGAACGTACATGTTGCCCAACTTATCCGATTTCTTTGAAGAAAATGAGATTGAACTTGACACAAGAAATGTAATTATAATTTCTGTCAAATAGCACTTAGAAATGCTGGAAGAAGAAATTTCAGCGTATTTTCCAAATTTACCTGGCACACCATTTGCACTTGCCAGAAGTCCATTCACAGTTAAAGTTGAGGATATTCCTGAGATTGCACAAGAAGAGTTCATTGAACTCATTACCAGCGATGCAGCGAAAAATGATTTTTCTTCAATGTCAGTAATTAAATTTTGGATCAAGTATTTTCAATTGTATCCTGGACAGTCTGAGATTGTGTTGCGTCTACTTCTTCCATTTCCAACAACATATCTGTGTGAAACCGGCTTCTCAAGCTTGTTGCTTATCAAGAGTAAATACCAAAATTGACTTGCTGCAGAAGATGATCTTCATTGTGCTCTCGCAAAGACTGAGCCGAGAATTTCACATCTGGCGAAAAGGAAGCAAGCACAACCTTCGCACTGATAGCATAGGCCTACTTTTTAGGTTTGACAACGCTAACATTTCTGCCCTTCGTCAGTCTTTTTGAATAAAGCATATTAAAACTGTTGACTACAAAATCATAATAATTTTGAAATCAAATATTGTTACTTGTTATTGTGATTAATTATTGTGGTTTAAATAAGTAAATTTTATAAATAAAAACATATTGCAAAGGCCTTTAATATAGTAATAATTCAACAAATGGTTACAGCGACAATGTGTTAATGCTAAAGGAAGAGAGACACATTGGATTTTATCATTGGGGGTCGTCAAAAGTTGACCAATAGTAAAAGGGGTCGCGGTACAAACAAGGTTGAGAACTGCTGCTCTAGGTGGATTGCAAATTGCATATCCTTTGCATATGAGAGTAAGGGACTTTCTCTCGAAGGCCATGTCACAGCTCACAATGTGAGAGCAATGGCAGCCTCTACGGCTAATCTTTGTTCTGTGTCCATTGACGACATCTGTAGAGCAGCCACTTGGGCTTCGGTACACACCTTTACAGCCCACTATTGCTTAGACAAGGACTCCCATTGGGATGCCTCATTTGGCCAGGCTGTTCTCCAGCATCTTTTTCAGACTTAGTGCAACTCCTACCCGCCGTCCCTGGTTTCAATGCCAGAGATCCATGGGAGGAAGCATGACCCATCTCTCCGGGGGTTCGCAGCTTGCTGGGGTCATCCCCCTGGCATCTCTCAGCTGGGGAGTCCTCATATATGAAGGCTACATTCCTGCTTGTTCCTGGAGATAGCGTAGTTACTCACCTGTAACAGGTGATCTCCGGGAACAGCAGGAATTAAGTCTTCACAACCCACCCACCTCCCCTAGGCGTTGTCTCTATCTATCTCTTGTCTACTTCTCTCCTTTGGTCTCAGCTATAAACTCAACTGAAGAGGGAGAGTTGGAAAGGCGGGAAGGCAGCACGCAGGCACTGTGGGATGCTCCCAAAACCTTTCCTATTGGACACTGGGAAGCATTCCTGCGCAGGCTCCTTCGGTACCAACGATACCCATATGTGAAGACTTAATTCCTGCTGTTCTCGGAGATCATCTGTTACAGGTGAGTAACTACACTTTTTGATTTTATCCTGTTGCTGTAAAGGGATCCACTGTGTCTGTCCCATGCCATTTATGGAGCATTACAGCAAAGTATTTGAGGCCGTTTGAGATCCATTTAAAACCAAACTCATCTATATCATTTACATAGTGACATAGTAAATGACGGCAGATAAAGACCAGTAAGGTCCATCTAGTCTGCCCAGTAAGATGGCAAAAGTAGGTGCACCTGCCGCTCAGTGTAGGTCACCCCTCCCCATGTCTTTGTTTAGTGGTGAACCCACCGATCCGTGTAGGACACCCCTGTTTGTTGAGAAATTAGATAGTTTATTTATTTATTTTGATTTTATCCTGTTGCTGTAAAGGGATCCACTGTGTCTGTCCCATGCCATTTTGAATTCTGTCACTGTATTTTCCCCCCACCACTTCCATTGGGAGGGTATTCCAAGTATCCACCACCCTTTCAGTGAAAAGGTATTTCCTGACAAAATCTTTGAGGGGGCACCTGGATTTGAACTGGGGACCTCTTGATCTGCAGTTATATGCTCTACCACTGAGCTATACCCCCAGTTCATGTGCTTTATTTCCCAGTTTACCCTGGAATCTGAGAAAGAGCAAAACTGTTGAACTAAGTACATAAGTGCATTATGGGATTCCTTTGGGTAGGAAAGAAAAAGCAAGAGATCATCTGCATAAAGCAACACCCTTGCACTCAATATCTGAAAAAAACAATTTGTTCAATATTCAAAGTGTGATTTCTACGTTAAGTGGCTGCTTCTAAATGTGCAAGTCCCGTATCTGTGGATTTTCAGTGATAATATCCAGATAAATTCAAATTTAATAATAAATTTGATGGTGATATTTATTTTTCCGTGTATACAAGTGTTTTTGTTTCATTTTAGGACATTGCTTTAGAAATATTCTTCAAAAATGGGCATTCCAAGTTTCTTGTCTTTCAAAATAAGGATCGGAAAGAAGCCTTTAAAAGGTAACTTAAGTTTAATGTTTGATATTACCTTTGCCAGAAAAGTAAACAGCATGTTTTTAAGTGCATTTACAGCCAACTTATGGGGCCCTTTTATTAATGTGCGCTAAGCAGTTGTACCTGACATAGTGTGCTGTTACCATACACCTGTGGTAATTTTTGTCATGCTAGAATGGCAGTTAACACATCAGGGCTCATTCCATCCTGGACTACCAGCCCCTCTGTATGTCCGGTCTGAGCTGGACTTACAGAGGGGCTTGTGATTCTGATCCCGCGGGGCATGTCTAGCCCTGCGAGATCAGAATCGCGATCAGTCATGCACGTGCAGGCCGGGACTGCGATTCAGTCTGGCCTGCACGTACATGACAAGCCCGACTAACTCAGTCATGGTTTTTTAATGGAACCACGGCACCATGGTGTCCGGTTGCCATGGCACCGTGGCCCCATTTAAAAGCTACGATGCCGACCGCCAGAAAAAAAAGGCTTATTCCCCAGAGCCCAACCTCCGATCTGGCCTCCTAAGGCCAGGGTCGAGCTGCGGTGAATGTCCTTCGGCCCCCCTGCCCCATCCGTGCCTCGTCATTAAAAACAAAAACACGTCCAGGGAAGTTATTCCACCTCGGAGGTGGAATAACTTCCCTGCACATGTCGCTGGCCCTTGACGTACATAGCCAACATTAGAATTGGCCCTGTATGTCCAGGACGGCGACCGCCCACTGCCTGCCCAGACTCTGCCCCTTCCCAACTTCCCCGCACAACCGGCAAGGAGGTTAGATACTGGCAGTAGAAGGCACAAATAGCCCCCACACTAACTGCATGCTCTGGTACAGGGTGGAAATTGGTTGGGTTATGGGCAAAGTGGGCATGGTGGCTGGTGACAGCTGGTCTGCAGGATGATACTGACTGCTAGCTATCATGATTGCTGATATTACCTGCAGTAGTGTGGCCATCGCCTGATGCTTCAGTTTAAAATAACCTACTGGCTGAAAAACACCCCAATCCAAAAGATCCCTCTTCAACTTATGTACCCCCATTCTGATTCCCCTCACTTTCAGAACCGCCTACATTCCTCCCCTCACTTTCAGAACCACCTGCCTGGACAGCGAACACCCTCCTTCTAACAAGCAGAACCTTCAACACCCTCTCTCCATAACCTTCAAAATGACCCCCTCCCTGCTTTTGGGGGATAAGAAAGGACCTTGAAAATCATCATCCCTCCCAGAAAGTTTCCTCCCAAAGAGAACCTCTCACTGAGACCCATTTCCCAACCTCCCCCTGTCCAGAGGGGCTGTAGACCACAGAAAGTCATTGGACAGGAACAGTCACTCTCTCCTTGTGCCTTGATTGACTCAAGAGATCCAAAATGAGGGCGATAAGCTCTAGGGAAAGTCAGAATGGGAGGAAATGATGTATGTCACTGCAGCAGCAGTACCTTATATGCTTCGGTATGTGCTGAGGCATGTAAGGTGGGACCTGTGGGGTAAGTGTCTGCCCTGTGCAGTAAAGGCCAATCCTCACCTCCTTGCACTTACTGCACAGACTTTGCTCTTACCATGCATTCATTTTTGCACAAAACACACAGTAGATGCACATACCATTCTTTAGTCAAGGGCCCCTATATGTTCAAGTCTGAATTCTGAAGGTTCTGGCATAAGTTTATATGGATATCTTATTCATGTGACGGGTAATTTTATAACAGGCTGCCTATGTGTGAAGGTGAAGTAGGCATCTATTTTGAGGTTATTTTATGAAATTACATAGATGCATATGTGTCTTTATAAAATACTAGGGACAAAGTGGTAGAAATCATGGCTGGATTAAAGCTATAGACATTTATGCTTGGTCAGGAGCAGATATAAATCTTAGTTTGTTATGTATGCACATGTGTGAGTATTTTATAACAATGGAGGTAATTTTATAAAAGATTTTTTGCATGTATATGGCAGTATGTGCATTAAAGGCCTCATAAATTAGGCCATGTTTAAAAGGTATGCACAGTGTAACTAGGTGTGCACTTGCATGTGACTTTACGGATGTTTGGGAGAAGAGTGTGGAGAGAGCATGGGAGCAGTTATGATGTATGCATATACTTTATATCAACTACTCACATATGCACATACTTTATGCACCAAGCTGGTCCAACTATTAGGCAAACTAGGAGGTCACCTAGGGTGGTAACTTCTGGGAGATGGCAAAGAGCAGGCCATTCAAAGCAAAACAATAGATTCTGACAGCCGTGGGTTGGGAGGGTTAGGGGTATAAGGATTAAGGTTTGCCTAGGGCATCAGCACCTTGAACCAACTCTGGGGCCAGCCCTGTTTACCTGCAAACATTTATGCCTACTCCCAAGCAGCTATAAATGATCATTAATTAGAGCTGTTCGTTCCCTTCTCCCTTCTACTGCATTGATTACCCTAGTTCTGGCCTTGGTCATCAGCAGACTTGACTACTGCAATGTTTTTCTAGCTAACCTTCCTGCTTCTCAGCTTAAGCGCCTTCAGCTAATTCAAAATACGGCAGCTCGACTTATCACTTTTTCCCATTGTTATGAGCATGTCACTCCCATCCTACTTCGCTTACATTGGTTGCCTCTCCGTTTTCAATTCCATTATAAGTGTCTTATTCTAACACATAAAACCCTTTACACATCTACTCCCCTCTATCTGGCCGATCTTATCTCTCTTCACACACCATACCGTCAACTCCGTTCCTTACATGCGAATCGCCTGTCCTTACCCTCTCCGTCACAAGTACATTTGGCACAGACCCGTCACTCAGCTTTCTTTTTTCTAGGCCCCTCCCTCTGGAATGCTCTACCACCCTCCCTCCGACTGGAACCTTCGTATCCCAAGTTTAAGGAGCTGCTAAAAACCTATCTGTTCCGAAAAGCCTTTGACCTTCCCCCTGATGCCCCACCTTGAGTCTTTGTTTGATCTGTTTGATCTGTCTCTCGTGTTGTTACCTAGTTTAGTTGTGGATTGTCAGCTCCCTTTTGTTGTTTTGGCTTCTCACCCTGTGCTCGTTGTCTTTCTTAAATCTTCTGTCTGGTTTGTCTTTTGTGTTCTTATTGTATGTTGTTGTATGCTGTCCTTTCTCTCTCTTTCCTATTATAATTTGGCGTTCCTTTTCTATAGCTTAGTGGTGTAGACCTTTTATTGTACACCGCTCTAATGTTTCGACAAGAGCGGTCTAGCAAATGACGGAATAAAGATAAAGATAAAGATGGCTTCAGCCTAGCTGCTGTTTCTGCTGGATATCTGCTAATATTTTGTAAAGACACATAGGGGCCCTTTTACTAAAGTAAACTGGAGTTTTGCAACTAACACGCACTTAGCACAAAATCTAAGACCCGGTAGCTGCAACTGTTGGGAGGTGTCCAGCATGTTCCCGGCAATTACTGAACTGAACAGTACCTTAATGTGCCGCAGCGGCAGGCACAATTACTGCTGGTGCACTTAATGCTACCTATTAAGGTGACATTAGGTGAACCCACACTAACTGCAAAGGTCGCAGTTGGTGCATAGTGTTTACCTCCACGCTAATTGTGCAGTTCTCACTATGCCTGATCTCTGCCCTAACCCACCCCTTTACCACCTCGACACTATTCACAGCATGCAAATCAGACTGTGCTGTGTTGGCTCCATGCTAACAAGTATCACAGGCTTCAGTATGTGTTTAACATGCATGCTACCTGCATGGTGCACGTTAGTAAAAGGGCACCATATGTACCTAGGCATCTTTATAAATTAAGCTAACAATAGCTGCCTGCATGATCTTCCCACATCGATGACCAGTTATAAATTACCCTCTATTTATGTGAGTCATGAATCTCCCATTCTCTACCCAAACTCTGCCCCTAATCACACCTACACGTACGTTCTTGTCATACTTTTCTGTGCACATATAATGGGGAAGTTTTGTAAAAGCCTCTTTACACGTGTAATAATGCCTTTACACACAAAAAAAATCCTTCGTAAAATTATCTCCATAACATTTCTACAATTCCTGCATTCAGACATGAGCTGATGAATTTTGCCACTCTCCATAAAACTTCTGGCCCCACCCACAGTCTGCCCTTAATCCCACTGCAGTTTGATAGGATACATTTTGGTCATATAGCAAATTACTCTCTTACTTGGTTTGCAGCTTGTCATGCAGTGAGGGCTTGGGTGCATCAGTGATGCTGAGAGCTAAACTATCGGTAGTTTAACTACTGGCAGGGTCTCCCAAGATGGACAGGTCTCAGCTGAGGTGCCAGACCAAGACAAACCACCCATCTGGGCAGCAGCAGAATGGGACAGTGTTGACGGCAGAGGATCACATTTTTGTGACAACGGCAACAACACCAAACTTAAACTGCACGGAAGAAAGGCCCGGCAATCTACTTCTGTATCTTGCCATGAAAACCCAATGGATAGTTACAACAAAACAAATTGTGCTATGGTGCTGGAAGATGAGACCCCCAGGTCGGAAGGCACTCAACTAGCTACTGGGGAAGAGCTGAAGACTTTTCAGAGTAAAGCCAGCATTTATGATGTGGTTGGATCAAAGCCCTCGGGAAGTCTGACTGCTGATGTAGCTGCACATGAGTCAGAAGCTGTAAAGATGTCTTACACATTGGAACATGGAACATATGAAGCATGAACCAAGGAAAGTTGGAGGTGGTCAAGAATTAAATGGAACGTGTACAACTTGATCTGTTGGGTGTCAGCGAACTGAAATGGACTGGCATGGGGCACTTTGCATCAGATGATCACATGGTCTACTATGCTGGAAATGAAAGACAAAGAAGAAATGGTGTTGCATTTATAATAAAGAAGAAACTTGCAAGAACTATAATGAAATACAATGCAGTCAGCGAACGCTTAATCTCTATTCGTCTATGAGGATTGCCTATTAACACAACTATAATTCAAGTATATGCCCCAACAACAGCTGCATAAGAGAATGAAATTGAAGATTTCTATGAACAAGTACAAGCTGAAATTGACAGAACATGCAAACAGGATATCCTGACAGTCATGGGTGACTGGAATGCAAAAGTTGGCAACAAAGAAGAAGGCAAAGTAGTTGGAAAATATGGACTTGACAACAGAAATGAAGCAGGAGAAAGACCGATAGAATTTTGCAATACCAATGATCTATTCATCTCAAACACCTTCTTCCAGCAACACAAGCGGCGACTGTACACATGGACTTCACCCAATGGATTGTATAAAAATCAAATTCACTACATCTGTGGAAGTCAACGATGGAAAAGCTCTGTAACATCAAAAAAGACAAAACCTGGAGCTGACTGTCGTACAGATCATCAACTACTAGTATGCAAACTCAAGCTAAAGTTGAAAAAGAGCAAACCACTCATGAATGCAGCAAAATATGACCTTGAGAATATACCACTGGAATTTAAAGACTGCCTGCAAAATCGATTTGCTGCTTTAGATACAAATGACAGAGCTCTGGAAGAATTATGGAATGACATCAAGAAGGTTGTGTTGGAAGAAAGCGAGAAGTCTCTACAAAAGGTGAAAAAGCAAAAACGGCCAAAATGGATGACGGAAGAAACTCTGAAAATTGCCCAGAAACGCAGAGAAGCTAAAGTCAGAGGAGAAAGAAAGACAGTCACAGAACTTAACAGAGATTTCCAACGTGCAGCAAGACAGGACAAGAAAAAGTACTACAATGACACTTGCAAGGAAATAGAAGCAGAAACTATTAGAGGAAGAACAAAATCGGCTTTCCTAAAGCTACGAGAGTTAAAGAAAAAGTTCCAGCCTCGAATTGGAATGTTACAAGATGCTCAAGGTTCTATGTTGAATGATGCTGAGAAGATCAAGAAAAGGTGGAAGGAATATACAGAGTTTTTATATGATAAATATCAAGTGGACCAACAGCCGTTTCAACCTGTACCTTATGATCGGGAACCATTGGTGATGAAAGAAGAAGTTGAAGCAGCATTGAAAGCCTTATCAAAGAACAAAGCACCAGGCATTGATAGCATTCCCATAGAAGTATGGCAGCAATCTGATGCAGCTGTTACCGTACTCACAATGCTCTGCCAAGAAATATGGAAGACAACATCATGGCCAACTGACTGGAAAAGATCTGTGTTTATACCAATACTAAAGAAAGGTGATTCAACTGACTGTGGAAATTATCGCACAATCGCTCTGATCCCACATGCCAGCAAGATTCTACTGAAGATTATTCAAAAGAGAATACAACCATACCTGGAACAAGAACTACCTGAAGTGCAAGCAGGGTTCAGGAAAGGGCGAGGAACGAGAGACATCATTGCAGATGTGAGATGGATCCTTGAAAAGACTAAAGAATACCAAAAGGATATCTATTTGTGCTTTATCGACTATAGCAAGGCTTTTGACTGTGTAAACCATAAGAAACTCTGGGCCACATTTAGAAGCATGGGTATACCAGAACACCTGATCGTTCTCTTGCGCAACCTGCACATTGATCAAGAAGCAACAGTTCGAACGGAACAAGGAGAAACAGAATGGTTTAAAATAAGCAAAGGTGCAAGACAAGGCTGCATACTTTCCCCCTACCTGTTTAATTTATATGCAGAACAAATCATCAGAGAAGCAGGATTGTATGAAGACACCAGAGGTGTGAAGATTGGTGGAAGACTCATCAACAACCTTCGCTATGCTGATGATACCACATTACTGGCTGAAAGTGAAGATGATCTGAAACATTTGCTTCTCACAATCAAAGAACATAGTCTCAAAATGGGCCTGCACTTTAATGTAAAGAAGACAAAGATCATGACAACTGGCATAATCAACAGGTTCATCATTGAAGGAGAAGAAATTGAAATTGTGAACAACTTTAACCTACTTGGATCAACTATCAATAAAGAAGCAACAAGCAGTCGAAAAATCAGATGACGCATTGCTCTTGGCAGAATGGCTATGAAAGACCTAGATAAGATTCTCAAGAGCAGAGATGTCTCTCTCCATACAAAGATTTGACTTGTTCAGGCCATGGTATTTTCAATAACATCATATGGATGTGAAAGCTGGACAGTGAAAAAGACAGATAGGAAGAAAATTGATGCCTTTGAATTATGGTGCTGGCGGCGAATACTGTGTATACCATGGACTGCCCAAAGAACAAACCAGTCGGTACTAGAGGAGATCAAACCTAAGCTTTCTTTAGAAGCTCAGATGACAAGACTTCGACTTTCATACTTTGGACACATCATGCGAAGAGAGAGATCATTAGAGAAAAACATTAGGCTTGGCAAGATAGAAGGTCAACGCAAAAGAGGAAGGCCAGCAATGAGATGGATCGATACAATAACAGCAGCTACAGGTACCAGTCTGTCAACAATGAGCCGCCTGACTGAAGACCGAACACAATTTAGGATAGCTATCCAGAGGGTCGCCATGAGTCGACTCCGACTCGACGGCACTTAACAACAACAACAACAGCAAATTACTACTACTATTGTACATTTGTATAATACTACAAGACGTATGCAGTACTGCACAGACACATGTCCCAGCTCATCAGAACTTACAATTTAGTCAAGACAGACAACGCAGTAGCTACAGACATGGGATACGTCAAGGGGGAATAATAAGGAAACACAAAGAAGGCAAGATGAGTCAGGATCCAAAAGCAGCAGTGAAAAGGTGAGTTTTCAGCCTGTATTTGAAAAGGCCCAGAGAAGGTGCTTGACGTACAGACTCAGTTAGTTTTTCCAGGTATAAGGAGCATCAAGGTGAAAGGAGCGAAGTCTGGAGTTAGCAATAGAAGAGAAGGGCACAGATAGAAACAATTTATCAGAAGAGCGGTGTTCCGGAAGAGGGGTGTAGAGAGCGATAAGAGAGGAAAGGTAGTGAGGAGCTGCAGAGTGAATGCACTCATAGCTCAGCAGACATTTGAACTGGATGTGAAAATGGATAGGGAGCCAATGACGTGACTTGAGAAGAGGGGTATTCTGAGCATGACGATGCTGGTGGAAGATTAGCCACACAGCAGAGTGTTGAACAGATTGATGAGGAGAGAGATGATTCAAAGGGAAACCAGCAAGGAGTAGGTTACAATAGTCAAGATGGGAAGTGTCTGAAGAGTAGATAAGTGTCTTAGTAGTGTGTTCAGAAAAGAATGGGCATATTTTGTTGATGTTGTAGAGAAAGAAACAGCAGGATTTAGCTATTAGATGGATGTGTGTGGAGAAGGAGAGAGAGGAGTGAAAGATAACCCTTGCGAGCCGAAGAAACAGGGAGGAGTAGAGAGTTATCCACATAAATTGAAAAAGGAGGAAGGGGAGAGGAGGGTTTAGGAAGAAAAATAAGAAGCTCAGTTTTGGCCATGTTCAATTTCAAGCAATGGTGAGATATCTAAGCAGCAATGTTAGAAAAGTAGGCAGAGATCCAGGCCTAAATTGCTGGAAAGATTTCAGGTGTAGAGAGGTAGATCTAGGAGTCATCTACTTAAACATGGTACTGAAAGCCATGGGAAGAGATGAGTGGGTACATAGAGAGAAAAGGAGTGGACTCAAGACAGATCCTTGGAGTACACCAACTGAAAGTGGGATAGCAGCAGAGGAGGATCCACCAGAATAAACACTGAAAGAGCAATGGGAGAGGTAAGAAGAGAACCAGGATAGTACAGAGCCCTTAAAACCAAGCAAGGACAAGGTATAGAGGAGAAGGCTGTGGTCAACAGTGTCAAAAGCAGCAGAAAGGTCAAGAAGGATGAGGATTGAGTAAAGAACAAAAGAACATAAGATATGCCATACTGGGTCAGACCAAGGTCCATCAAGCCCAGTATCCTGTTTCCAACAGTGGCCAATCTAGGTCATACGTACCTAGCAGTTTCCCCAAAAGACACAGGTTTCACAATGTTTGTACTCGGTCAAGCATTGATATCCTGGGTCCCTTCTTAATAATGGTTTAGGCTCTTGGATTTTGCCAGAAACAAGTTACTGGAGACTTTGGCAAGAGCTGTATTAGTAGAATGTAAAGGATGAAAGTCACATTGTAAAGGATCCAAGAGGGCTTGAGATGAGATAAAGTTGAGGTAATGGTGGTGAACCACATTTTCAAATAGTTTAAAAATGAAGGGGAGGAGGGAGTTGGGTTGATAGTAAGAAGGACAGGTAGGATCTAGTGAGGGTTTCTTGAGGAGAGGTGTAACCACAGCATGCTTGAAGGCTGCAGAGACAGTTGCAGTGGAGAGTGATAGGTTGAGACTATGAGAGATGGAAGGGACAACAGTGGAGGAGATGGAACTTAGAAGACGGGTAGGAATAGGATCAAAGGAGAAGGTAGTGAGTTTGGAGGAGGAAAGAAGGTATGTGTTTTCCTCCTCAGAGATCATAAAAAAGGAAGAAAGGGTAGCGGAGGTAGGGGGGAAAGTTGGGAGAGAAGAGGGGAAGTAGCTGACCTCATGGGGAATTGGAAGGTGATCTTGTGCATTATGTCATGGAAATAATCAGCCAGGGTTTGGGCAGGAAGGAGAGAGTTGACAGCTGTAAAGAAACGGCGAGGGTCAGAGACAAGAGTTAGTTAAATGAACATAATAGACTTGTTTGGTGCGTGCTATGGCTGACTGGAAAGAGACAAGCATGAATTTGAAGTAAAGAAAGTCCGCAAGGGTGCGTGATTTGAGCCAAGCATGCTAAGCTCAATGGGCAGAGGAATGTAAATAGTGGGTAGTGGAAGACAGCTAGGGCTGGGGTATAGTACGCCTCATAGGATATGACATGGGTGGAGCAAGAGCATCAAGAGTAGAGGAGAGTGCAATGATATAGGAAGTGCAGAAGTGCAGAGTGCAGCGTTATAGCATTATATAGTGAATTAAATTGCAAAGTGTATCCATTGTTTGTGTTGGCATTTTTAAAAAGTCCTTATGTGTATTTTATGCCTATTGTATAAAGTCAAGAATGCATGAATATACTTGAATATAAAATAGTAAGTAAGTGGCAAAGAATTCCCTTAAAGTTAAGGTGCAATGATTTACACCAGTCCTAGAGTCAGTGTAAATTATTGTACCTACTTTTTGCAAATATGCACTTAAATTATAGTATTTTATAAACAATGCACAGCAGATGCTTAGGGTTGTCAACTTGCTCCAGATGTACCCGAAAGGCTTGATACAGTCCTAGGTTTTACCCCATTGCATGCAGGGACATGTATTCTGATTTCTCTATTGCACTCTATAACTCCCTCCAGGCAATTGGGTAAACCTAGGACTGGATCATGCCTGATAAGCGCATCTGGAGCCAGTTGGTAACCCTACACACATTGCCCTCAAAGTTCACCCATGTGCATACCCATAGAGAAAGTATGTGCAGTGCAAACAACAAACTTACTTTCCAGCTAGCCGGTATTTTGTACGAGGCCACCAATGCATGTAAGTGGTCATTAACATGTGGAAATGACTAAAATGCCTACATTTGCATGCATTGTTAGCTCCTAAAACTAGGCGTTTCTTAATAAAACTACCCATATAATAACTTTTGAATGGAAGTGGAGTAGCAGTCTAGTGGTTAGAGCCAAAATACTAGGGTTCGATTCCCACTAGCACTCTGTCCTGGGGTCTATAGAGTGTTGCCCATCCTTCTCCAGAGGGATTATCAACAGCCCCCTTTAAGACAGCCTGCAGCCCAGAGTTCAGGGAGAGGTTAGAAACCCAGCAGGCTGCAGGAGGGAGAGAAGTCCATGGAGTCATGAGTTCTTCCAGAGCAAGCCGTACAAAGGTAGGAACTTTAACTGTGCTGGAGGAAGGGCTGGGAGCAGGGGCAGCCCAAGGGAGGTGTGGGGGTCATGTGTGTAGACTCATTTGCATAAGGGGCCTTATTTGCATAAACAATTGCATAATATTAATATATGCTAATTTTTAGTAAACATGCCTCTTAATGAGTGTCTGGATAAAGACTACCAGATTGCTACATTACTATACACAGTGCCAACTGCCAGGCACATTAGGAAGTACTATAAACACTGCCCATTTAGAACCCACAGCAAAGCCACCGTATTATAACAGCACTACCAGGACTCAGAAAACACCAAACCCTACCTATCAAAATGCACACTGCAAATATTAAGCCAATGCACTCCACCCTCCAGCACGTGCACAACTGAAATTGACGGCCGAAGATGAACCTGATAACTTTTTGGTGTACTTTCAATGAACTGCTCACATGGCCAGGTGGCTGGAGGCAACATGGACTACTTACATGTGAATCTACTGACAGGTAGCTGTCAGGCTGCATTCCAGGATACCAACCCTGATGGGCGAGCTACATATGCAGCTGTCAAAGTCACCATATTGCTACAGGCTGGCTGTACACCAGTCATTCAGAATAGGGGAGTTCCAGATAAGAGTGTCCTTGGAGGTTCTTCTGCTGATTGAAGGAGCTTGCATGGAAGTGGCTAAAATCTTAGGTAAAGACCAGGCTGGAGGTAGCCAAGATTGTGCTATTGTAGAAGTTTTTGGAGGGCTTGACTGCCCCGATGAAACAGTGGGTTTCGCCAGAACCCAAGCTTTAAACTGGAGAGTGCACCGGAAATAGCCGATGAGAAGGGCAAGCCACAGTCAAGGTCATGGTGCTGCCAACAGAATCTGTGCATGACTATGGGGGGGAGGGATCCGAGGAGGGCAGTCTTGGGAAGAAGCCCCTAGAGATTGCTCAGGACCCAATGGTAGTGACCCAATTACAATTCCCCCTTTCTCAGAGTGGAAACTAGGGGAAAACCCAGGGAGCTTCAGGAGGGCCCAGCAAGAGGATGAGTCACTTAAACATGCTCGAGAGCAAATTTTGGAGGTGGATGGGGTTCCAGTAGCTAATAGAGAGTCCCCTTCAAAAACTTTCTTTATTTTATGCTAAAGGGAGATTTATTGTATAGTGGCCTAGGGCAGGGGTGGGCAATTCCGGTCCTTGAGGGCCGCAGACCAGTCAGGTTTTCATGATGTCCCTAATGAATATTCATGAGATCTATTTTCATCCACTGCCTTCCATTGTATGGAAATAGGTCCATGAATATTCATTAGGGACATCATGAAAACCTGACTGGTCTGCGGCCCTCCAGGACTGGAATTGCCCACCCCTGGGCTAGGGGGTCCTAGAGGGGGAAGAGGTGGAAGAACTGACAACATCTGCTGATGAGAGAGCCAGAGTACTATCATTGGCTCATAGCCATTTATTAGGAGGACACCTACGGGCAGAGAAAACACTAGAGCATGTTTTAGCATGATTTTTCTGGCATGGAGTCCATAAACAGGTGCAATTACAATATATTGCCAGTCATACCCTATCTGCCAACTTCATAATCCTGCTAGGGTCCAATCTGCCTCTCTAATGCTTATGCCTATTATTGAATCTCCATTCAAAAGAGTGGCCGTAGACCATGGTAGGTCTCAGGGAGAGAACCACCTGACCAACAAGTATGTTTTAGTCATACTAGACTATGCTACTCGCTATCCAGGGGCCATTGCTTTAAGGAATATGAAGACTACTATGATCACAAATGCCCTCTGGGAAATATTCTCACAGATGGAAATACTCAATGAGATCCTCACAGATCAAGGAACATCCTTTGTATCCAAGGTGATAAAGTGTTTGTTTTCATGAAGGTCAAGATTCTATGAACATCAGTATATCACCCACAGATGGATGGCCTCATTGAGTGATTCAATAAAACTCAGATGTTAAAAAAATGTTTATGTAGGAGGTTGGTTTACAGCTTGCCGTGCTGTGAGGGCTTGTGTGCATCAGCGATGCTAAGCTAGCAGTAGCTTAACTACTGGCAGGGTCTCCTAGATGGGCAGGTCTCTGCTGAGGTGCCAGACAAATCACCCTTCTGAGCAGCAGCAGAACGGGACAGTGTGTGTGGTGGAGGATCACCTTTCTGTGACAATGGCAACAACACTAGAATTTCTTGCGAAGAAAAAAGGCCTGGCAATCCACTTCCATATCTTGCCATGAAAACTCAATGGATAGTCACAGCAAAACAAATTGCACTATAGTGCTGGAAGATAAGACTCCCAGATTGGAAGACTGCTGTAGTTGAGCTGAAGGCTGCATACTTCCATCCTACCTTTTTAATTTATATGCAGAACAAATCATCAAAGAAGCAGAACTGTATGAAGACAACCAAGGCATGAAGATTGGTGGAAGACTCATCAACACCTTCTCTGATGATACCACATTACTGCTGAAAGTAAAAAAAAATTTGGAAACATTTGCTTCTCAAGATCACTGAGCATAGTCTTAAAACGGGTCTGCACCTTAACGTAAAGAAGACAAAAGATCCTCACAACTGGCAAAATCAGTAAGTTCATCATTGATGGAGAAGAAATTGAAATAGTTGACAACTTTAACCTACTTGAATCAACAATCAATAAAGAAATGACAAGCAGTCAAGAAATCTGACAACACATTGCTCTTGGCATTGGCAGAATAGACCTAGACAAGATTCTCAAGAGCAGAGATGTCTCTCTCCATACAAAGATTTGACTTGTCCAAGCCATTGTATTTTCAATAACGTCATATGGATGCAAAGGTTGGACAGTGAAAAAGATAGACAGGAACAAAATCGATGCCTTTGAATTAGGGTACTGCCGAAGAATACTGTGTATACCATGAACTACTTGAAAAACAAACCAGTCAGTATTAGAAGAGATCAAACTTAAGCTTTCTTTAGAAGCTCAGATGACAAGACTTCAACTTTCATACTTTGAACACATCATGCGAAGTGAGAGATCGTTAGAGAAAGACATTATGTTTGGCAAGGTTGAAGGTCAACATAAAAGAAGACCAGCAATGTGATAGATTGATACAATAACAGCAGCTATGGGTACGACTTTATCAACAATGAGCCAACTGACTGAAGACTGAACATAGTTTAGGTCAACTATCCAGAGGATCGCCATGAGTCAACATAGACTCAACAGCACTTAACAACAACATTTGATGTTTGCCATCTGCTAGTACCTCAGACTTCCATGGGGTTGTCGCCTTTTGAATTGCTCTTCAGAAGATAGCCAAGAGGTATATTAGAGGTGGTAGGAGAAACCTGTGAAGAAGAACCGCCTGCCAGACATAATTTGGTGGAGTATGCTGAGGAAAGTTGGAGAGGTGGCCAAACTCAGTCTGGAAAAAGCTCAAGCCAAGTAGGCCAGGGACTTCAGTCAGACAGTCGTACACAGTACCTTCCAACCAAGAGAAAGAGTTTTAGTCTTGTCGCCCTCATCCAAGAACAAGTTACTCTTATAAATGGCCTTTTACAAATCCAGGCTGAAAACTCACCTCTTTGAGGCTGCTTTTGGATTCTGATCTGCTTAGTGTCCTGTGTGTTTCCTTACCATTCCCCTAGATATATCCTTATCCTCAGCTAGACTGTAAGCTCTGATGAGCAGGGACCATTTTATACATATGTCTGTATAGTGCTGTATATGCCTTGTAGTGTTATACAAATGATTAATAGTAGTAGCAGTGATCAGTAAATGAGGTCAAAGAGAAAGTAGAACCTGTTAACTACAAGATGGCCCAGCCAGATAAATGAAAGAGAGACAAAATTTACCATATTAAACTATTGAAAAAGTGGACTCCAGTAACGGCTATGATGGTATAAAGAGATGATTTTGGGCCAGAAATTTAGCCTCGTTGGATCTAGCTCAAGTCCTAATTGGAAACCAACTCTCTGCTGCCCAGAGAAGTGATCTGGAAGGTTTGTTCCACCGGAAATGAAAGTTGTTCTCCATCTGCCCTGGATGGACCCTCCTCAATTGTCATGATATCATCACTGACCCTGGGGTGGTTATCCGGCAATGACCTTATCAGATTACAGATGCCTTGGTACAAACCATTGCCAAGGAGCTGGAAGAGATGCTTAACTTGGGAGTTATGGAAGAGTCCATGATTGCCTGGTTGTCACCCATCATCCTGGTTCCTAAACCCGACAAAGCATCTGATTCTGCATTGACTTCCAGAGGGCCAATGTAGCTTCTAAATTGGAAGTATATCCTATGCATAGAGCAGATGACCTAATTGAGCAACTCGGTGGAGCATGCTTTATATCAGTCTTGGACCTGACCAAGGGATACTGGAAGGTATTCTTGACTCCAGATAACAGGGAGAAAACTGCTTTTTTGACCCCATAAGGTCTGTTCCAGTTTACAGTGCTGCCCTTTCGATTACACAGATCTCGCACCACATTTCAATGCCTAATCAACCGCCTACTCAGATCGCCCAAGGAATATGTGGCTGCCTACCTTGATGACATTATCATCTATACCAGAGACTAGACCACACATCTAACCCAAATACAATCTGTATTGACCAGCCTGCGGAAGGCTGGGTGGATGGCTTTTTGGAAGGTCATGACTTCAATAACTGGGATATTTAATCAGGAATAAGCATACAATCTCAACAATGTAAAGTAGATGCCATTGCCAAGGTCCCCACCCCAAAATTGAAAAAAGAAGCTTGTGCCTTCCTTGGACTGAGTGGCTATTACTGTTAGTTCATTCCTAATTTTGCAGAGGTGATGGAGTCGTTACCCAGTCTCCTCTGGAAGAGAACTCCCCAACAGACCAGTGGTCACTGGACATGGACCTGGCCTTTCAGTCTCAAGAAGGCTGTGTGCTCTAAACTCGTCATGAGTAGGCCTGATTTTTCTCTACCATTTATTGTGCAAACTGATGCTTTGGAGATGGGCCTAGGAGCCATTTTGGCCCACAAAGTCAGGGGTGAAGAACATCCCATAACCTTCATCAGCAGGAAACTGCTTCCTGCAGTAATTAAGAAGGAGACCCTTGCTGTCCAGTGGGCACTTGAAACCTTCAAATACTACCTACTCGGCTGTTCATTTATGCTAGTAACAGGCAACCAACTCCTCAAGTGGCTGGCTCACCAGAAAGCATCCCAACGACCGTATTATGCAGTGGTTCTTGAGTCTCCAATCCTACCAGTTCCTGGTCCACTATACAGCTGGTCGGACTCACAGGAATGCGGACTTCCTTTCCTAGGTGAGGGTCTTGGGTGAGGCAGGGGCTCAACAGGCCATGGTGGAGCCAAGGGGGAGGGTGTGTGATGGGCTCTATAGAGTGTTGCCCATCTCTCTCCATCCCGCGGGATCAGAATCGCGAACAGGCCTGTACGTGCAGGCTGGGATCCCGATTCCGCCCGGCCTGCACATACAGGCTTTGCCCAACTAACTCAGCCAGGGTTATTCAATAGAGCCGCAGCCCCATGGTGTCCGTTGCCATGGCACCGAGACTTCATTGAAAATCCACGATCCCCAGTCGCTAGTTCTCAAAGTGCTTTCCCCACAGCCTGACCCCTGATATGGCCTCCCTGCCCATTCTCAGCCCTGGGCTTGCCATTCCTCCCGCATCGGGGAACTTATTCCACCTCAGAGGTGGAATAAGTTTCCCATCCAAGCCGTTGGTCCCGGACGTATAGGGCCGATTTTGGAATCGGTCCTGTATGTCCGGATCCGATGACTGCCCAACGCCACCCCCGATTCACCCCTTCCACACCCCTGTCTAAATTCCCTGTACAGTGTGAGCACAAGGATGTAGCCTAGTGGTTTGAGCAACTGCCTAGTACCCAGGAGATGCAAGGGTTCAATTCCTATTAGCACTCCTTGTAACCTTGGCCAAGTCACTTTACCATCTATTGCCTTGGAAGAAAAGATCTGGCAATCTACTTCTGGTAATACATTGCCAAGAAAACCCAGAGGCAGCTGGGTCACAAGGAGTCAGCACTGACTTTTTTAGTGCCTAAAAAAAAAAAAATAAACAAAGGATTGTGGGTGCTGTATTACAGGATAATGGTAGTGGGCTAGATGTGAGAAAGTCCATCTCTTCCTCTTCATTTTCTTTTTACTTCTATCCTTTTTCTACCCCTTTCCCTCTCCTTCCTTCCTCTCCTCTCCTCCATCCCTCTCGCATGTCCCTTCTCCCACATCCTCTCTCTTTCTTTTCCTACCTGTCCTTTGGCTGGTACGTGCAGTTGATCTGCTATGCATATGACTGTATCTTCGAGGGCAGAGGGATGTGGAAGGGGAGGGAGGAGGATGGAAGACCTGTTAGCTCTTCTTTCTCCATTGTGCCACTAGGTGCCTGCACCTTCTCTTTTGCTTGCCATTGTGAGTTGGAAACTCTGCTGGCACCTTAGGGTGAGTCCTATTATTGCATGTGCGCACAAATGAGATATAAAGGATGGACAGACTAACAGACAGACATAGCTTTCATAAAAGATACTATTGCTTTAATGTGAGACGCAATTAAAAAAGATTTTACAAAAAAAATGTTGCCTTGGTATTTTACAGTTATCTCTCAATCAGTATAGTGCAGGATCTTTAAAAACATCAAATCACATTGTTTTAAGAAATGTCATATAAATTAATCACCATATTCTAGTAATGTCTTTTTCTGTTGGTCAGATTTTGCTCCATCCTACCTTCTTTGAAATCGAAAGGTGCGACAGAAGACTCCATAAATATCCGGTAACATTTTCTTCTTCTACTTTCTGGCTGAGAATTTTGAACCTGATGCAGTGAGTTTCTTACTTTCAGATGGCGAGTGTGATTGATTACTTAATAGACTGATATTGTTTCCTATTGATCCATGATAATTGACCTCATTTGATGCTGATTGTTATGGATTGCTGGTGATTAATGGTGATTGCTATTTATTAATGGACAATTGATTTATTAATGGACTGGGTGCAGTGGGGATTCTTTAAAGTTGAACTGTAAATACCTTTAAGTTTGTTTATTTTAGAAAATATTTTATAACTAGCATAAGAGTTTTTAATACAAATGCTTACATTTTGTTCTTGATTTTTTTTATTTAAAATATATTGTAAAACCATATAGTGGAGATAGATGAATGCTGTTTACCATGTCCGCTGCTTATTCACAACTAAGGATTCACTTCTCAAGAACATTAGTGGTGAAGAAGCATTCTTAAAGGCTGTCTTTCAGTAGTATGCTGTGAAATAGTGGTAGACTCGTTCCCCTCCCTCAGCTTCACCCCAGGCACCATTGACTTTCTTTTTCTTCCTCATTGCATGCTCACTCCTCCTATCAATGGGAGAGGATCCCACAGAAAGCAGAAATAGGAACAAGAGGAAGGCTTCCTACATGGCAACACAGCCCATAAAAGATCATCCACCAACAGAATAAGGATCTTTAATATGGGTGCTCCTGGACATGCCATTCCTAAATTGGGGACCCTTATATCCAGACAGCCTAATTTCAGGGCCCCTACACCTGGCCAGATTGAGTCCAAGACACCGGCACCTGGGCAGCCTAAGTTCAAGATTCCCCCACTCTCTAACTTACACTTTACCACTGTATGCCCACCATTCTCTTATCCAATCCAAGATGCCTCCTGATTATTTCACCCACCCAATACTCCTCCTATTATGGTCCTGATTACTAAGCCCACCACCCTACCCACTTAACTACACCAACCCACTCAAAGAATGCAAGTGGCCATCCATCTACCTACCCCTTAACTACTCAGGTTCCAGCACCCTCAATCAGGAAACTCTACGAACGTCTGTATATTAAAATCCAAATCTTCCTTCAAATTTCCTACAGAGCAATTCATATTCTGTGCCCCACCGGCCATGTTAAATATGGTATTTCTTTAGTTGAAATTATTGATCTCAGCTAAATCAGCACTTTTTTTAAATGGCCAGAAGAACAGAAAGGAGGATCCATTCCTCAGGTAAGGTATAAAAATGGGCATTCTATAGAGTGTCTAGATGTTGAGATGGGTTAGTGGTAGGTGGGGGTAGATAGCTTGTTATGAGGGTTATTTCTGACTGGGTGGTACACCTGTGGTTCTGCCTCAGCACATCAGTTGGAAAACTCTGTGTTAGGGCTTAGTTTCATGGGAATTTACTGAATCTCTTGAAGATCTTGACCATATGGCTCTGCTGTCGTTCTGCAAGTCATAAAGGAGTCCGATCTTACCTAATAACTCTGATTAGACTTTCAAGCCACAGATTACATAGTAGACTTAGACTATCAGATTAGCGGTATAGAAATCTAGCTAAATAAATAAATAGGTCTTGTTATTATCTTCACTCTTTTTCAATTAACATAAACTGTTCCACTTAAAGTGGGTAATATGTATAACAGGACAACTATTTTAGGCCTATTTTATAAAGGCAGGCTAAGTGTCAATGTGTCTTTATAAAATAGGCTCGCAGATCCAGCCCCAATAGTGCACAAATGCCAATGCACAAACATCTACGTACTCTGAAAAAGGCATAAATATGTTTGTGTACTCTAGCCATGTACCTGAATATTTTATAAAATGCACGTGCATATCACCACTCCATCTCTACTCCATACAGAACTATCATTAAAGTCATCTGTAGTACCAGAAGACTGGAGAATGGCCAATGTAACGCCAGTTTTTTAAAAGGGTTCCAGGGGTGATCTGGGAACTACCGACCAGTAGTGAACCTGACGTCAGTACTGAGCAAAATGATTGAAATCATTATATAGAATAAAATTGCTGAATATGTAGATAGTCATGATTTAATGCAAAAAAGCCAACATGGATTTAGGCAAGAAAAGTCTTATTAATCGGATATATTTTTTTGAAGGTGTGAATAAACAGGTAGACAAAGTTGAGCCAGTTGATATAGTGTATCTGGATTTTCAGAAAGCCTTTGATAAAGTCCTTCATGTGAGACTCTTAGTGAAATTAAAAAGTCATGGGATTGGCGACAGTGTAGTATTGTGGATCAGAAGCTGATTAAAAATTAGGAAGCAGAGAGTACGGCTAAATGGCCAAGGATACATGCCGATCAGCCTCAAAACCTCTATCATCCTCTCAACCCTCAAGAAACACAATCTGGACCTCCAGGACCCCGCATCATTCAGGCCAATAGTAAATCTCCCATTCACCACCAAAATCATCGAGAAGATAGTGCAACAACAACTCCAAGACCATATGGACAAAAGCAACTCGCTAGACCCACAGCAACACAGATTCTGCCTCTCTCATGGGGTTGAGACCCTCATGATATCTCTATTGAACACCCTAATCAAAGAAATACAGGTCAAACAAGCTGGATATGCCATGATCTTCCTGGATATATCGGCAGCATTTGACATCATCTTCCACAGCACCCTCCTCAGCATACTGAAGGAGATTGGCATTAAGGACATTGTTTTACAGTGGTTCCAATCTTACCTAACCAACAGACAACAACTGATCCGCACCAACATGGCAACCTCCCCCCCCACCCCCCCCTCTTTCGACAGAATCTAAGAGTACCGCAAGGTTCGGCTCTCTCCACCATGCTCTTTAATATCTACCTTCAACCTCTTTGCTCAATAATATTCTCTCAGAACATCAACTAACATATCTACGCAGATGACATAATGCTTTATGGACCCATCACAACCACAGGCCCAACGAACAATCATCTAACAAATTGCTTCAATGACATCTCAAACTGGCTCCAAGAAAACAACCTAGCCATTAACCTTAAAAAAACTGAAGTCCTATTTGTTACTAAGGATCAAACCTTTACCCCCCACCAAACATCACTTTGGGGGCTACCCAAATACGAGTTCAACCATACATAACATACCTGGGAATCACCATTGACCAAACGCTATCTTTTAAGCAACAGATCGCAAAAACAGCTAGAACAATATTCCTCAAAGCAAAGATGGTACGACTCAAGCCACTCATTGATCCACAGGATTTCAGAATGGTTATGCAGGCTATGACACTCCCTCACCTGGACTACTGCAATGCAATCTATCATGGACTACCGGTCTCCCACACCAACCCCCTATGGACTGCCCTCAACACCACCGCAAGAATAATCCAAAGGGTCAAGAAACACATCACATCACCCCAGTCTTGGGAGAGCTTCACATGTGCTACTTATTCATAAAGTACTCCACCAACTTCAAATCTCTCAGCTCCAGACTCTACTCCCTCAGTCTACCTCTACTAGACCAACTCGCCAGGCCACCGGCAACGCACTCACGGTCCCTCATGAAAGGACAAAGTTCAATCAGCATACCTGTAACAGAGCTTTTGAACTATATGCACCCTCACTCTGGAACTCTCTTCCCAACCAGATCCAAAACAACAAAGACCTCCCCTCATTCAGGAAACAATCAAAAACCCACCTGTTTCGAGAACACCTCGGACCTGAAATGGACATCTCTCCCTAACAGACTTTCCCTGGTAGTCTCCAAACTGACTGAATCTGGACGAATCCCCTTTCTTTTGAGAGTCTGGCATCTATGTCAAGTACTGTTACCTACCTTGTCAGGATCATTATTGTTGGACCCCCCCCCCCCCTGTGTTGGTTCTCCCCTCCTATTACTGTTGAGCTGATTAATGTATCCCCCCCCCCGTTTGTTAAACCACTTTGACCCAGTGAAAAGCGGTATAGAAATGCAGCTAAATAAATAAATAAATGGCCAATTTTCTCAATGGAGAAAGGTGACTAGTGGAGTGCCCCAGGGATCTGTGATGGACCCGCAGCTTTTTAACATCTTCATAAAGGACCTGGACATGGGGATAATGAGTGAGGTGATCAAATTTGCAGATGAGACAAAATCATTTAAAGTTGTTACGACACAAGAAGACTGTGAATAAACTGGAAGACTCAACATCCAAATAGAAGATGAAATTTAATGTGGATAAGTGCAAAGTTATGTACCTAGGAAGACAACCCAAACTATGGTTACACCATGCCCATGAAAGGTTCCACATTAGAAACCACCACCCAGGAAAAATATTTAGGCATCATCATGGATAATATGTTGAAACCCTTTGTCCAGTGTGCAGTGGCGGCCAAGAAAGCAAATAGAAAGAATCATAGAAAAGGAAAGGAGAATAAAACCAGGGATAATATAATGCCTCTGTATCATTCCTGCACTTTGAATATTGTGTGCAAATCTGGTCACCATATCTTAAAAAAGATTTAGCAGAATTAGAAAAGGTACGAGTAGAAGAGCCACCAGAATGGTAAAGGAAATAGAAGGATACCTCTGCGAGGAAAGGTTTGAAAGGTTAGGGCTCTTCAACTTGGAAAGGAGCTGGCTGAGGGGAGATAGCTATTAGTGTAGTTGGGTTTAAAAAAAGGTTTGGACAAGTTCCTGGAGGAAAGGTCCGTAAACCATTATTAAAGTTGACCCAGGAAATTACTGCTTGACCCAGGACAAGCATTGTGGAACCTGTGTGCCTTTTTGGGAACCTGCCAGGTACTTGTGACCTGGATTGGCCACTGTTGGAAATACAGTAGGATACTGGGCTTGATGGACCTTGGTCTGACCCAGTATGGCATTTCTTGTGTTCTTAGGTAACACCTACGCACAGATTGCATGGAAGTAACCGTACTCTTTCCATATACTTGATTTTTAAGTACATATGTGGTCGAGCAATTTTATAAAAGCTTCATTTTGCATGTATAGCAGTCTTTAGATGTGGAATAATTTTATAAAGTTTATCTCCAAAAAATGCATCAAAAGATACAGTGCTTCGAATACAGTCCAGCCCTAAAAAAGACCAAAGCAAAAGCATATATTGTATGCCTCTCCTTCCTCTTTTATGATGGTGAGAGGCTGTAGGAAGAAACACACAATCTCTCTGCATTACCTAAATTAGTCTAATTTTGGGGTTGATACAGAAATGTTAGCACATTGTTTGCACATAGGTAGAATGACATCTGTGTACTTACCGCCATGCCACAATGCAGAGAGGGGATTGGCATGAACATTGCATTGCACACAAATGAATGCACAGATAGTAGCGTGCTGCTTATTAAAATATATTCAAATGACATGCTAACAAGGTCATTAATTATTCCACCTGGATGCAAAAAGTGCGCAGAAGAGACAACGGTTGCGTGCAGATTTAAGTAGCGCCATTATGAGGGGGGGGGGCTGATAAGTCTCTGGCCTTGTAACGAAACAGAAAGCTATGGGTATACTTCAGTTCCGGTGGTCCGAATGATCTCTCTGCAGTTTTGTTTTATTTGGTACGAAACTGCGGTGAGATCATTCGGACCATCGGAACTGAGGTGTGCCCGTAGCTTTCTGTTTCATTACAAGGCCAGAGACCTATCAGCCCCCCTCCCCCTTGTATTTGAGACAAAACTTGTGCATGTAAGAGAAGAAAACTTTGGCTCATCTAAGAGAAAACAGATCGGCGCGTAGGAAAACAGAAATGTTTTCTGGTGTGATTTACCTGTTGGTGCCTCTGCGGTCACCCATTCCTTACTGTGTCTACAAAATGTACAGGCACTCGACAAATCACTATTTCGGGCACTGAAGTTAAGTGCACAACTTTCCTCACCACCATGTGGATAAACAATTATTGTTCAGTGCTGAACAATGCTATTATAAATATAATAAATTATTTTAGATTTCACTATGGATATATCTCTGCAAGCACATAAGCTTTCTGAGCATGTGTCTGGCACCCACCACACATTTAAGAGAGAAGTTCTGTGTGTATCTCATTTGCATATGTTTTGCCTTATGGCATACCGTCGCACAACTTTTGCAGTACTCTCCCGCTAGAAAACCGTGTGCATGGCTTTTAATTCACGGCTCTAATACCGGCTTTCAGCAATGGCTGATTTGCAGTGTCAGCAGACAATAGTTGGTGGGGGAAAAGTATTGATGATAAGTAAATTTAAAAAATGGAAAATGTTCATCATCATTTTTTAAAATTGATTTTAAGGTATAGTCAGCCTAGTGTTCAAAAACATCTATATGAATAACAACAGCTGTTAACCAGATGAGTTCCTGGGCTGCTGCTACCGATGGATATTCAGTGGCAGTATTTGCCTAGTGCTGCTAAATAACCTTATAGACTGCCTTGGCACTATCCGCCTAGTGCCAGGGAGGAGCGAGGGATAGAGCAGTGATTTATTCAGATAACTAGCAGACGTGGCACTACACAGATATTCAGCCACAACTGTGATCTGGACAGTGGCACTGAATCTCTGCAAATTATTTAAACATCATGTCCAATGCTTTTAAAAAACTCTGAATGTGGTGTTTAAATATTGACACAATTCAGCTTAAAGTACTTTCCTCTTTGAACATGTAAAAACTATTCTTTACAGGATAGGGACTTCTGCTTTAATGCATCTTGTCACATGTTCTTCATTAGGGTGGATTTTTTTGACTCATCTAGAGATTTTTAATATGACTTTTGATTTCATCATAAACCACTATGGGCCCAATTCCATCCCGCACTTCCAGGCCCTTTGTGTGTTTGGCCAGAACCGGACGCACAGAGGTAGTTGTGATTCTGATCCCATGGGGCATGTCTAGCCCTGTGGGATCAGAATTGCGAACAGGCCTGTGTGTGCAGGCCAGGACCCCGATTCTGTCTGGCCTGCACATACAGGCCTTCCCTGGCTACTCTGTCAGGGCTCTTCAATGCGATAGCTCCATTGAAGAGCCGCAATCCCTGGCCACTGGCTCCTTAAGCTGATTCCTCGCAGCCTGATTCCCGATCTGGCCTCCTAAGGCCAGGATCGGGCTGCAGGGAATGTCCTCAGCCCTCCCTGCCTCATCCGTGCTGTGGGCTCGCTGATCCCTGGCGACTAGGGGAACTTATTCCACCTTGGAGGTGGAATAAGTTCCCTGTGCAAGTCGCCGGTCCCGGACTTACAGGGCCGACATTAGAATCGGCCCTGTATGTCCAGGGCCAATGACCGCCCACTGCCCGCCCTAATGCCGCCCCCGATCCACCCCTTTCCTACCCCCATCTACCTTCCAAGTACAAAATGTGTGGAAGGTAAACGGGATTGGGAATGACCCCTTATGTGATCAGTGATCCAACTGACTGCCAGTTTAGAATTTCTGAGTCATGAATATAATTTTTAAAAATCAATTATGTAAATTGTGAAACCTTTTAGAGGTAGGGGAGTTTTGGACCCTAGTGCCATCCTTGAGACATAGTTTACCTCGGTTTGCCTGCTTTTGTGCTGGGAACATTACAAATGTTTCAGAATGCCTACTGCTTGACTGGCAATAGGATGTGCTCTGAGAAAGCATGTTAAGCAATGCCACTGGTTGCCAGTCATGCAGTTGGTTTTCTCTAAGTTGGGGACTTTGATTCGTAGATCCCGACTAAGAAATGGTCAAGAATACCTGCAGAGCCTTTTTTCATTTTATGAACCTCCACTTAGATTGCATGTTACAAGTACCAGAAAACCTGGAATCCCATGTTAGTCTTTTTGTAGCTGGGCCAATTTTCTGGAATAGTTCATTGCAAAAACTCTGAATGGAACATAATTAACTTGTCCTCAGAAAAAGACTAAGATGAATTTTTGTTCATTCAGGTCTTTGGTAATTAATCTGATTGGTAGACTGTGTTTTATGTGATTATGGATGGTTTTAGAGGGCCTGGGGTTTTTTAATAGTTTTCATTGTAGCTATATATTTGTGGTTAACTAGTCTTTTTATGTCTTTCTCCAAGTACAAGAGGATTTCCGTTGTTTCTGTCCTGGGTTCATCTCCATCTCTAATGGGATGGTGTCTCCAATATTCCTTCTAAGCAGCTTGAAGCTGTACTGGAGTCCTCCACCAGCATTCCCTCCAGTGGGGGGAGATGAAATGCGATAGCGCTTAGGATTGTGCAGCATAGGCAGATCCCTCAGAATCTGCCTATGCCGTGTGATCTTAAGTGTGAATGCTTTGCATTTCCCCCACTGGCAGGGATGCTGGTGGAGGACTCCAGCACTGCTTCAAGCTGCTTAGAGGGAACATTGGAGAGACTATTCCATTTAATTTAGACATGGAGATGAACCCAGGACAGAAACATTGGAAATCCTCCTTTTCCTCAACCCACCCAAGGAAGTTATGAGTGTCTGTTCACAGAATCCTCAAGCATATCTAGATGAGGATGTAGGAGATCCCCCTCTCTCTACAGCTTAGAAAAGGAATATAAAATAAAACAAAGGATGTCATAATGTCTCTGTATCCGCGCCATGGTGTGATAACACCTTGTGTATGAAAGCAGCATTAGAAAAGATACAGAGAAGAATATCCAAAATGATAAAAGGAATGGAATAACTCTTCTATGAAGAAAGGCTAAAGAGGTCAGGGCTTTTCAGCATGAAGAAGAGACAGCTGAGTGGAGTGGAACTAGTAGATGCAAATTGATTGTTTACTCTCAAAAAATATGAAGACTGGGAAACATGCCATGAAGCTACAAAGTAAATACATTTGAAACAGAAGAGAGAACATAATTTTTTCTCTCAATGTATAATTAGTCTTTGGAACTCATTGCTGATGTGGTAAAAGTGGGAAGTATAATTGGGTTTAAAAAGGGTTTGGACAAATTTCTGGAGGAAAAAGTCCATAAACAGTTATTAAGGTAGTCCAAGAGAAAACCACAGCTTATCCCTGGGGATAAATACCATACAACTGGCTACTTTTGCGATATGTCAGGTACTTGTAATCTGGATTGGTCACTGTTGGAAACAGGACATTAGGCTTGATGGACCTTTGGTGTGACCCAATATGGCAGTTATGTTCTGTCAATGAGAAGGTTGACTCAATGCACAGAGTCCAGAAGGCTTCCAATTTAAGAAGCAACAGCTTCCTCACAATTCCATAGTGGTCAAATCCACTCTCAAAAGAATCAAGAGTTCTAGTCATACTTTTCAGTGCTCCTAGGGAAAAGCTTGGATACTGGAATCTTTTGGATGGAAATTCTTTCAAAATGCTATCTGTAGTTTGTTCTTGTTCTATGTACACCGCACTGATTATAATAGCGCGGTATAAAAGAATTGTTAAATTGTTAAATAAATATACTCATTTCCCGCATAACTTCTCATCAGCTCTTTATGGACATGTACTTGCTGAACATTGTATTCAAAATGCAAGAGTTTGCAGCAAATCTTCCTATCAAGAAAGTTGAGCAACTCTGTTCACTAGTGGACAAGGGAAAGGCATTGGAATATTGTCCAAGCAACCTGTGATATTCTTGAGATGGCATTGAGAACTTCCTCTGTGTGTATTGGCACCTGAAGTTTCCCATGGCTCCAGGCTTCAAACCTGAGATATGATATACTCGAGAAGCTTGCTGCCATGCTGTGCATGGAGAGGATCGCTTCAGAGTTAAAATTCAGAAAGCTGCGACTCTTATAAAGCAGCACATTTACAACCTTAGGGCCCTTCCCAGGTCCACTTCTGACTCAGTCTGTTCTTCCTTTAGGGGGTTCCAGAGTGGAGGCCATCCGATTGCTCTCTGGGGTATAGGTATCCTCCTCCCTCTCACTCTTCCCAGGCAAGACAGGGATGTTACTCTTGTCCAAAACAGAAGCCCAAACAGAAGCACAAAAGCCCCAACCAGCTCTTTACCCAAAACTAGGGATGTGGTTGATTATATCCATGAAAACATAATCAGTGTTCTAGTATCTATGCTGGATAGCCTTCCAATAGGAGGGAAGCTAGAGTTTTATGCAAACCATTGGTCTCTTGTAATCTCTGATCTTTAGGTACTAAATATCATCCAGCTTGGATACCATCTTCTTCTGTTCACCGTTTCACCAAATAGTTCACCAAAAGCATTGTGATCAAGTTCTCTGCATCAGGAGAAACTTGCCAAGGGGCTCTCTTCACTCTTAGAAGTCAAAGTAGTCATATTCATTCCACCAGGGGAAAAAGATAGGGATTCTACTCTAAGTACTGTATATCCTGATCACAAAGAAGTTAGTGGGATTCCATCCCATCCTCGACCTAAGGCCCTGAACAAAAATGTTGTTCAAGAAGAGTTCAGGATGATTTCCCTAGGCACACTCATTCCGTACCTCCAAAATAGAAGACCAATTATGTTCTCTGGACTTGAAGGATGCATACACCCACACAGAGATACATTTGATTCACAGATTAGTAATAGAGAAACACCAAAATTATCAGAACGGACATTTTGCTCTTTGGCCTTGTGTCAGCTCCTCAGACCTTGACATAGTAGCAGCATATTTACATAGACTGGGAATGCATGTGTTTCCTTATCTGAATAATTGGATACTCAAGAGAACATCCTAGAAAAGAGCTCTAAGATTCACCTGCACAACTTTTCAGGTGCTAGAGTTATTAGGATTTGTCATAAATTATTCAAATGAAGTTGCAATGTAATACATCAACAATCAAGGAAGAACAGGGTCCTATTTCATGTGTTGGATCACTGTGAGGATGCGGAACTGGGCCATCTCTCACAAGATGATGCCTATGGCCATGTATCTATCAGGGAGACATAATGGCCTGGCAGACAAGCTGCGTCCTATTCTACAACCACATGAGTGGTCCTTGGAAATGGAGGTAACTCAAAAAATCTTTTGAGAGTAGGATACCCTTGACAGATTTCACCACCCCTCAGAACAGGAAATTTCCTCAGTTCTGATCCAGGATAGGGATGTGGTGCAAACTAGTCTAGGACATCTTTTTCCTAGATTTGGTGGAAGGCCTTGTATATGTGTATTCTTCAATACCCCTGATTGCAAAAGTTCTCTTGAAACTCAGAAGAGAGGAGAGAAAAATGATTCCCATAGCCCCCTATTTGATGGGCCAAATGTGGTTCCCTCTTCTTTTGGAACTTTCCACAAGAAGTTCCATAAGATTGAGGGATTCTCCAATGCTGATCACCCAACTCAGGAAACTCTGTTGTACCCCGAACATTGAGTCCCTTGCTCTCACAGTTGGATATTGAAGAACTAAATTTGGCTTCCCTGAACCTGCCTGACAGTGTTTCACTATTTATTCTGGCTTCTACGAGAGATTCCACTAAAAGGTCATGCAGTTGTAAATGGAAGAGGTTTGTCATATGATAAACAGAAAGTACCTAGATCCCTTTACCTGTTTCACACAGAAATTGCTTGAATATTCATTCATTTTCTTTATTTATTTTTGGTATATAGCTCACACCTTTCCAGGGGAAGATCAAGGCAAGTTACATTCAGGTACCTTCTACATTGTCTGACTCAAGTTTTAAAGACCTTAGTGCAATTGGTGCATAACCCTTTCATGTAGAAGGTAAACCCATCTCTATACAGCCTTCAGTTGTTCAATTCATGTGGGGCTTGCTTCTATTGAAGCCTCCCATCAAGCCTCCTGCAGTGTCATAGGACCTCAATATGTCTTAACGCAGATGATGAAAGCACCTTTTGAGCCATTGAATATCTGTGAGTTAAGGTAGTTGACCTAAAATATTTTGTTTTGATAGCGATAACTTAAGTGCACAAAGTAAGTGAACAACAATCTCTAATAGCTGATCCACCCTAGATTACATTTTACAGCAACCGACTAGTTCTGCACATTAATCCAAAATTCCTTTTTTAAAGTAATGTTGGATTTTCATCTTAACCAGTTGATTGTCCTGTTAGTATTTTCCCTAGGCTTTGTGCCCACAAATGTGAACATCCACTGTACACAATGCACTGCAAGAGAGCCTTAGCCTTCTGCTTTGAGAGGACTAAAGCCTTTAGAAAGTCTACCCAATGTTTTGTTTCTTTTGACCCTAATAAGCTGGGGCTGCCTTAAAGAAACACACTTTATCCAATTGGCTAGTAGACTGCATTTCCTTCACTTATGCCCAGCAAGCTTGACTCTTGAGAGTCATGTCATAGTTGACAATATTAAAGCTACAGCTACATTGATAGCCCACTTGAAATTAGTCTCCATGGTAGAAATTTTCAAAAGCTACAATGTGGACTTAGGTCCATACATTCACATCTCACAACTATCTAGAAAGAGACTCCTGATGTGAAAAGGTTTGGCCAATCCGTCCTCCAGAAGCTCTTGAGGATTAGAATCAAACTCAATCCCCTTAGCTCTTTTTTATTTCCAGGCTGTCTTAAAAAATAAATAAGCAAAAAAGGCTAGATGCTATCAAATAATTATTGGTGTCTGCATGTTTCATCATGGAGAGAGGAGTGGCCTAGTGGTTGGGGCAAGTTATCTCAGGCCTGAAGGTCAGAGGTTCAAATCCCACTAGAGGACAGCAACCTTGGGCCAGATGGACTGGGGTTTCTAGTCCCACAGGTGCTCCTTGTGGTCTTGGGCAAGCCACTTAACCTTCCATTGCCCATGTTCCCTGTAAAATAGTTATCTCCAAGTTATAATGTCCTGTTCAATGTAATTTTAGTTTGTTCAATTTAAACCACCTTGATATCATGAAAGGCAGTATATAAGAAATGTTAAATAAATAAAATAATATCTTATTTTCCACTTTTTATGTTGAAGGCAGCTTGTAACTAGCAAACCTATGTTGTGAGGACATACTTTCCTGTTTGTCCTTGGAGAACACCAAGTTATTTACCTGTAGCAGGTGATCTCCATGGACAGAAGGATAGAAGTCCTCACATACCCACCCACCTCCCCAAGGAGACTTATGTACTATAAGCTATAGTTTTAGACTTTAGTGGTCCTATGTGACAGCAGCTGGCAGGAATTGACGTGCATGTGTGGTGGACCTCTCAAAAACTGTGAGAAATAGCTCAAGCTGGAAAGCTGTATCCCACACTGGGCTCCATCGATGACATCACCATGCTGTGAGGATTTGTATCCTGCTGTTAATTGAGAACAACTGCTATAGGTAAGTAAATTAGATCCCCTTTTACTAACACTTAGGGGTATGTTTACTAAGCAGTCTTAATGTGCAGCCGGCGTTAGTGTGCAGGATGCCATATAAGGAGTGGGCGTGTCAGTCTTAACGTAGTATTTCTGGTTACCGTGAGATAAAGGGAGTCGTGGCACGTCAATGCACGTTAGCCTGAAGTAGGCGTGCTGACCAGCAAGCACAGCAAAAGAGGGGTAGCACAATGGTTAATACATTGACTACTGAACCAGGGGTCATGAGTTCAATCCCCCAGTGGGGTTAATGAGTAAGACTGTCTGAGGCATTACCCTTTACTACAAAGCAGTGCTGCTAGAGGCATTTTCCTTTTTACTTTAAAGCAGTGCTGCCAGCAAAAACACCCTCACAGTGCTGTAATCTTCATGTGCAGTGCATCTTGGGTACGAGTGGATTAACCCTATCCTGGTAACCACAGCAGATAGTTCGTGTGGTGACCTGAAGTCCTTCTGTAGCCAGCCAGGGGTTTGTTCAGAGCTGTAGCCCACTGGTTATTTCACTGCCTGTAGAGCCAAAGGTTGTGGGTTTGATCCCACAGTGGGGTTATTTATTGGAGCTGTCTGGGGCAGTTTCTTTTTTAAATTTAAATTAGTACTGCCAGCAAAAACACCCTCACAGTGCTGTAATCCTCAGGTGCCCCATAAGGCGCCTTATAAGGCACCTTAAGGTTATAGCACTTTGAGGGTGTTTTTGCTGGCAGTACTAATTTAGATTAAAAAAAGAAACTACCCCAGACAGCCCTAATAAATAACCCCACTGCGGGATCAAACCCACGTCCTCTGACTCCACAGGCAGTGAAGTAACCAGTAGGCTACAGCTCTACAGCTACAAACAAACCTCTGGCTGGCCACAGAAGGACTGCAGGTCACCACACAAACTGTCTGCTGTTGTTACCAGGATAGAGTTAAGCCACTCGTACCCATGATGCACTGCACATGCAAAGCAGCAGTCTACAGATGATCACAAGATGGGGTATGCACCCCCACAGCACCTAGGCCTGGTAGGGGGTACTGACCGTGCACGTTACTGGCACAGAGTAGCTACAGACCGTCACATTGTGTGGGTACTGTGCTCACCCTGAGGGTGAGGTGGGGTGCCCAGCACCAGGTCCACAGCACCTGCCCTCCCTGAGATAGGCTGTGCTGCAGGTCCCCATTAGTGCCAGTGTGTGATAGGTAGTTCTTTCAGACACACCTGTGCCCATATGTATATCCCAGTCACATCTAGCTCTTGTGGACTATGATGCACCAGAATAGTGCATATTCTCTGTGGGTGCCATGGCCACATAATTCAAGAGGGAAGGGGGTGGTGGTGTTTGGACCCATAGGTGGATTATGTAGTACCACCGAACTTGCTCTCTGGGGATCAGGGTGGGGGACAGGATCTCCCACCAACAGATCCACATTCTACAGCCCTGCCATGGTGGCAGTAGAGGGGACCAACAACCCCAGTCCTGCTGGGAAACAGATGCGCTACAGGGCAGTCGGTGCAGAGCTGTAGCATTCCATAAGGCAATAGCAGACAGACAATAGGCCTGGAAATGCTCAGCTGCCCCCCACCACTGTCTGACATTCTCCAGCAGCAAGCATAGTGAGTCTCCAGCCGCTGCACCCTGCAAGGTGTTCTAGCCATATACATACTAACTGCAGACAGTCTGCTAGCTAGTCCACAGTGCATGTTCCTGGAGGAGATGTGTGCACCCAAAACTGGGATGTGAGCACACCCACAAAGCAGATAAGTCAGTGATTGAGCCCCCAAAAGGAGAACCCATATATATCACTTAAGAGAAATACTATGTAGCACTATGGGGGAACCTAGCCATGCCATGGTCACTGCTCAGTCAGGGTGAGAGTGACCTCCCAGCAGGACATGCTGTAGCCACCCTGTCTGTGCAGGTGGTAGCCGGGCACTACAATGTCCCAGCCAGTGCCCTATGCCCTGTGCAGATGCATCCTGCCCAGGCTGCCCTGTCCAGGCTATACCCACAGTACCGTGCTCCTCATTATGCACATTGGCAGGCCAATACTGGCAACAGTGCTAGCAGTGTGGGCTGAGGAGGGTGTTGGCAGCCACCACACACTGGATAGACAGACACACACTCCCCACATCTATGCCAGCATTGTGCAACTATAGAGGTGTTTGGCAGCCCTGGCCACCGCACCAGTCCTGGGCACAGTGCAGGCATGGCTATGGTACGCAATACTGTAGGAGTCACTCCCCAGGGTGGTAAACACTGTCAGACACAAGACCTGTAGCACACTCCACAGACATCAGAAAGGTTGCTATGATGCAGCTCAATCAGCAAATTGTGCTTAACTTAGGAATTGCTATCTGCCAGTAATCATAGTAACCTTTTGATAGATGTGTACCATATTCCCAGGTTTAGCGTGGCATTGCTAAGGTATGCAAGTGCTAGTATTGGGAGATGCACAGAGGGCCCAAAATCCTGACTCTCCAGGTGGCTTTGGATGATGGAGCCTGTGGGTGCGGGTGAGTCTGCCCCTGTTGGCCGCTGCTCTAGGGCAGGGGTTCCCAACTCCGGTCCTGGTGGGCCAAACCCTGTTCGGATTTCCATGCTGTCCCTAATGAATATGCATGAGATACATCTGCATACCATAGAAATGCAGCACAGCCATAGTTATTGGAGACAGCATGGGACCTGAATGGTGTTTGGCCCTCCAGGACTGCTTTTGGGAGACTCTGCTCTAGGTAATGCGCATGTTTATGGTGTCTGTGCTCTGTAGGGTAAAATGTAGGCATTTTGGGCATGTTTACGTTATCTGCACTAAAGGTTCTGTCTGTATTACCGCATTTTAGTAGTGGGTAAAATATGGGGACTGGGGTGGCAGGAACCACAGCTGGGACTTGAACCTGTGACCTTTTGCTCCTGAACACACTGGCTGTGTGCCCTGCACCACCATGTTGCCACAGAGACAGTGCATTTCCTGGAGATACCATGACTGTTTGTCAGACAGAGCCTGTCTGTTGCAGTGCACGGCACCCACCTAAACAGGGCTGGACCATGGTCTGCTGTGGGCACCAGCCACTGCCCCCTCCACCACCAGTACCCCTCTGTCACCATGCTGACATGCCCTTCTGCTGGTGGTGCTGGTGGTGCGCAGTCTCAAGCCATCCAGTGTGGGTAGGCGGCTGCCTATGGTGCGGGTTCTGGGGTAGGGGTGCCTGCATAGATGTCCACACTTCCCCCAAGCACCGCCTGCAAATGTTCTGTACCCTTGGGGGTACCTGCTGGGTACTATCCCCTGTGACACTGTGGGAAACACACTCGTGCCCGTGTTGGGCCCTCATCAGTTGCTGTCTGGCTGCTCTACTGTTTCAGCATTCGTATGGGCCACCTAGGCATCACCCTAGTCCGCACTGTGGCCCAGCTGCACCACAGCATGTGCCGCCTGCAGCCCTCTGTGTCCCCTTTTCCAGCATCTGTCCAGTTGCCCGTTCCGACATGCCCACCCTGCTGTTGCGGGACATGTGCATGCCATAGGAAACCTGTCCAGTAACAAGGGAAAGCCCTGATCAGCGTTATTTCACTGTGGGATCATTCACCTTGTATGGGGACAGAGCATAGCCCCTTCCAAAATTGATATATTTTTTTGGAGCTTTCTCAGTAGTGTTTTTTGATGTTTCCCATTGATATCACTATTGCCCAGCTAGGTTATGTTTTTTTTCCAGTTTGTTCAGGTCATTTTCAATGTTTATCTGCCCTTTTGTTCTGTGCACATGTATCACCTTTTGTAGGTTTCCCTGGCTTTGCTGTACATTGCTGATGGAAATGGTTTCTCTTCCCTTTAAGTCTACTCTAACACCAGGGTTTCACTGGCGTTAGTTTTCAGCCCCAAAATCCACAGTGTTAGTGTGCAGGGAGACTCTTACCTCCCACTCTCCACCCATTGACCCCTTCTCTCTGCCCCTGGGGAGCCTTCCTCCGCCCTCAGGAAGCCTTTACTCCGCCTTCAGTGCTCGTTTGCGCTGCTGAGCGCGTTAGCGTGCGATAAGTTACCTTATCACACGGTTAAGCGCCATTATCGCGCGATAAGGTGCCTTATCGTGCGCTAACGTGTCAGAGCGCACATTAAGACGGTTTAGTAAACATACCCCTTAGTTTGAGCTATCTGCCGCACAGCCCATAGGAATAAAATGGGCCATTCAGCAGCTCAATCTAGAGGTTGCTAAATGGGGCCATTAGTTATGTTTTTTAATATGTATGTTCTATTGTGTGTCATTTAGAATTAGTTTATGGCATATAACAAACAAAATGAAATATATGCAGTGACTTACTTTCTTTTTGGGAAAATTCCTGCATGGTGCTGTTGATGTGAATGCATCAGTCTATTATGAAATAGCATATCACCAGAAATGTGATGTATAGAAGAGTTTGCTTTATCATTACCAACTCTCGGATATTAACATTCAACATTTATATTTATGTTCATTCATTCTGGTGTCTTACAAAAGTTCAGACTTATTATTTATTGCCATGTGCATTAGCATCATAAACACAAGAGAAGTAGACCGGTTGTGAATACAGAAGTGTGATGAAAATCTATCCACTGCATTCAAATGGATCCATAGTACCTTCAGAGGTTGGAGAAGATAAAAGGATTACTTTTTTCTAGAGACGTTTTCTTGAAATTTTAGACTCAAGCAGTACTCTTCTGTAGCTGTATGTATCTTGCATACAGTCTGCAATGCTGCTGAAGCTTCCTTGCTAGTTTTAGGATTTCAGAGCAAAAAGAGATCAATGCAGACTGTTGACTGTGATGATAGTCACTCTCTAGCATGTGAAGCCCTCACAAATATCCACAGTAATGAACACAGAAGCGCATAAACCTCTGTCAAGCCTAATCAATACTTTGATATAATACGTATTTAAAAAAAATAAAGGTACATTTTAATGGAGAAATGAAGTCTGCTTATGAGCATGAGGCAAAATTACCATGAAAAACATCTTGTGTAATGTGAGTGCACTTAGTCTAGGTTTAAAGACAATAACTTGTCACAAGGCCATTTGGGAATAAATATATGGGGAATACATGTTTGGGACAATGCCTCGGCTAAAAGGCTTGCTGTCCTTACAAATGTGCTATACATTTTTATTCCAACAATATATTGTACCTACATAAGAACATAGGAACATAAGATATGCCATACTGGGTCAGACCAAGGTCCATCAAGCCCAGTATCCTGTTTCCAACAGTGGCCAATCTAGATGATACGTACCTAGCAGTTTCCCCAAAAGACACAGGTTCCACAATGCTTGTACTGGGTCAAACATTGATATCCTAGGTCCCTTCTTAATAATGGTTTATGGACCTTTCCTCCAGGAACTTGTCCAAACCTTTTTTAAACCCAGCTACACTAACAGCCTTTACTACATCCTCCGGTAACAAATTCCAGAGTTTGATTACACGTTGAGTGAAAAAATATTTTCTTTTATTAGTCTTAAATAGTTTACCCTGTAGCTTCATTGCAAGTGAAAGCCCCCAGGTAGGTGATACATTAAATACCTTTATGGAAATGGGTAACAGGGGTAACATATGGAAAGCAATGTGTATTAATGCCCGTAGCATGGGAAATAAGATCCCTGAAGTTGAGGTTTTGGTGGGAGTGGCTGACTTGGATTTAGTGGCAGTTACAGAAACATGGTTCACAGAAAACCATGACTGGGATGTAACTATACCTGGCTATACTTTATTCAGAAAGGACAGGGTAGGAAGAAGGGGAGGAGGAGTGGCACTATATGTAAAAACTACTTTTAAAGCTTTGGAATTACAGAGCTTAAAAGGGAGAGAGGAGGCATTGTGGGTTAAACTAGAAAGAGGGAAAGAGAAATCTATTTGCATTGGTGTGATATACAGACCTCCCTCACAAGAGGAAGAGGTGGACAGAGAGTTAATTGAAGACATACACAGCATTGCTAGGAAAGGGGAAGTGCTACTGATAGGAGATTTCAATATGCCAGATGTTGATTGGCACATTCCTGCTGCAGTATCATCTAGAAGTAAGGAGATCCTGGATTCTCTACAGGGAGAACTATTCAGGCAATTGGTAACAGACCCCACACGTGAAGGGGCCATACTGGACTTGGTGCTTACCAATGGTGAAAGTGTTTCTGATGTTGTAGTGGGAGATCATTTTGCATCCAGTGATCACCAGATGGTGTGGTTCAGTATTAGGGCTAGGGCTGTTAGAATCCATTCCAAGGTGAGGATCTTAGACTTTAGGAAGACTAACTTTGCGAAGATGGGCCAATACCTCAGGGAGTCGTTAGTGGGATGGGAACAGCTGGGGGATGTAGAAAAACAGTGGGCAAAACTGAAAGGGGGTATTTTAAGGGCAACCAACCTTTTTGTTAAAATGGTAAATAAAGGCAAAAGGAACAGGAGACCGCAATGGTTTTTGAAGGAAGTAGCTGAAAAAGTGAAGAAAAAGAGGGAGGCCTTCATGAAATACAAGAGATCACAGAGAGAGGAAGACAGGCATCTGTATTTGGAAAAACTTTGAGAAGTTAGCAAAGTAGTCAAGAAGGCAAAGATTCAAAAGGAAGAGGAAATAGCCAATGCAATAAAATGGGGGGATAAGACATTTTTCAGATATATTAGTGAGAAGAGGAAGGGCAAAAGTGGTATTGTCAGACTCAAGGGTGCAGGGGGGGAATATGTAGAAGCTGATAAGGATAAAGCGGAATTGCTTAACAAATATTTTTGTTCTTTGTTCACAGATGAAGAACCAGGAGCAGGACCTCAGAAAACACCCACAAATAGGAACAGAAGCGAGGGACATCTTGAACAATTTTCAGAAGACTGTGTTCATGAGAAACTAGCTCAACTTAAAGTAGACAAAGCGATGGGACTGGATGGGATACACCCTAGAATACTGAGGGAACTTGGGGACGTTCTAGCAACTCCACTGACTGACCTTTTCAATGCCTCGTTGGAGTCAGGAGTGGTGCCAAAGGACTGGAGAGAGGCTCATGTGGTGCCTTTACACAAAAGCGGAAGTAAGGATGTGGTTGAAAACTACAGGCCGGTTAGTTTAACTTCGGTGGTGAGTAAATTATTGGAAATGCTGCTGAAAGAGAAAATAGTGAGGTTTCTGGAGTCCAGCGGATTACAGAATCCGAGGCAGCATGGATTCACCAGAGGCAGGACTTGTCAGACAAATCTGATTGATTTCTTTGACTGGGTGACCAGGGAGTTGGACCGAGGGAGAGCTCTAGATGTGGTGTATTTAGATTTCAGTAAAGCCTTTGACACTGTTCCTCACAGGCGACTTATAAACAAACTGAGCACCCTAGGGATGGACCCTAAAGTTACTGCTTGGGTTAGAAATTGGTTGGGTGGGAGGCGACAAAGAGTACAAGTAAATGGAGCTCACTCTGAGGAGAAGGATGTTACCAGTGGTGTGCCCCAGGGATCTGTCCTTGGTCCGATTCTTTTTAACATCTTTGTTAGTGATATAGCGGAAGGGCTGTCGGGTAAGGTTTGCCTCTTTGCAGATGATACCAAAATCTGCAATAGAGTAGACACCAGGAAGGTGTAGATAACATGAGGAGGGATCTAGCTAAGCTTGAAGTATGGTTTAGAATTTGGCAGCTGGGATTTAATGTTAAAAAATGTAAGGTCATGCATTTGGGCTGCAGCAATCCAAGGGAGCAATACGGTATAGGAGGTGAAGTACTTTTGTCCACTAAAGAAGAGCGGGACCTAGGCGTGGTTGTGTCTGATGATCTTAAAGTAGCTAAACAGGTAGAAAAGGCGACGGCAAAAGCTAGAAGGATTCTTGGGTGCATACGGAGAGGAATGGCTAGCAGAAAAATGGAGGTGATAATGCCTCTGCATACCGTATTTTCTCCAGGACCAAGCAGGAAGTCAGTCCTCACTTACGGGTGACGTCGCCGACGGAGCCCTCGCGGAGCAATTTCCCCAGCTTTCGAAGAAAGCCTTTGGGATTGCAGTGCGCATGCGCGGTCCCCTTCCCACCCGAGTGTGCCATCTTGCTCAGTCTTCTTTTTTCCGCGGAGCCCTACAGACGTAGTTTGTTTTCGCCGCAGAAAAAGTTGATTAATTTCTTTAGTTTGTTTTTTCTCGGTTCGCGTGTCCCCCCCCCCCCCCCACCCGGTCTCGATATCCCTATCGAGTCCGTTCTTACCCCCTTTTTCAGTTTTGTCTTAACTGGCGTTCTCGACACTTTTCTTCTTCACCCCTGGCAGCACGGTCTTTCGACCTTGCCGGGGCCATTTTTCCCCCGATGGCTGCCAGTGGGTTTAAAAAACGTGGTCGTTCTTCCAAACTAATGTCCCGTACGGACACACACGACTACTGCCTCCGTTGCCTCGGACCCAACCATGACTCGACGGGTTGCGGTCCGTGCAGCAGACTGTCCTCGAAGTCTCTGAGGAGTCGGCAGTCACAAAAGGATCGTATCTTCTCTGACCCCAAGTCCGGTCAGGCTCGGACCTCGTCGGAGGCTTCGACGTCTCGGGGCTCCGGCCACGAGTATCATCGGAGTTCCTCTGAGCGGGGGTCCCCTACCGGGAACATCGTCGGAAGAAGAAACCCGCTCGGGTGGCGTTGAAGGACGCACCTGGTCCCTCGATGGCCGGGTCGCTTAGCCCCGCCAGCCGCCCTGAGCCCTCAGAGACAGAGAGGCCTTGCAAACTTCCTTGCCTAGAGGTGGAGCCACCTGGACACGTGAGTGCTATAGTCCTCCTGGACTCCCCTCCGGAACCGATGTCAGGCCCGACGCCGTCGGGGCCCGAGTCGGAGGCTGCCGGGTCGTCTGAGTTTGGTCTCAGATTGACATCCTTGGAGCGCAGTATCACTGCCTTCTTGGACCAGCAGCGGGCATTGATGACCGGCCTCGCCAGTGCATCTGCCCCGACCACCGGGACGTCAATGCCCAAGTCGACACTGGCGGCCGAGTCGATCATCGAGTCCACACGTGCTCGAGTCGATCCTCGGTCGAGGTCCCCCTCGGCCTCCCGTTCGGGACCGAGGTCGTCGACGCCGGCTTCGGCGTTGGGGCGAACCCTCCCCCGCACGGACCCTCTCGACTCCTCCACGGAGGCATCGGGCTGGGACACGGAAGGGGACGAATCACCAGGTTCTTTTCAGACCCGGTGCGTCCCCTCCGACTCGCCCGAGTCGGAGCCTCGGAGGCAATCCCCTCCGGAGGATACCCACTTCTCCGATTTTGTGAGGGATATGGCCAAGGCGTTGGCCTTCCCCGCAGATCCCGAGGAGGAGCCCCACGCCGAAGAGCTCGAGGCCCTCCAGTATGACTCGGCCCCGAAGGAGGCCTTTACTGTACCGGTTCCCCCTATGCGGGAGCGGCTGCTCTTTCGCATGTGGGAATGCCCGGCATCGACGCCGGTGCTGAGCAAGTGGGTCCATTCGATGTATCGAGTCCGCAAGAGTCCCAGATTCCAGAAGGCACAACTTCCACACCATTCCATGGTGGTGGAATCGGCCATGCATCGGCTTAAGAATCAAAAGATGCACTCCTCGGTGCCTCTGGGTAAGGAGGCCCGGAGCCTGGATGCCCTCGGTAGGAAGTGCTTCCAGGGCTCCATGCTGGCCTGCCAAGTCCAGACATACCAGCTATACATGGGCATGTTCCTCCGAGACCTGGCAAAGGAAATCGCCGGGTTCTCAGCTGGTCTCTCCGAGGAACCCTTTCAGAGGTTCCAGACCTTGTCCGATAGTATTCGAGAGTGCTCGAAGTTTATTTCTCGAGCGGCATACGATGGCTTCGAGGCGTCGGCCCGAGTTGCGGGAGCCGGCATCGGTGCCCGCCGACAGGCCTGGCTTCAGTCATCCGACCTTGAGCCGTGGGTTCAGGACAAGTTGGTCGATGTCCCGTGCAGAGGTGAAAACCTCTTTGGCAAACCCATGGCTGATAAGGCAGCGGAACTTGAGTCCGAGACTCTCACTAGGACTCGCTTATCCAGAAAGACCTCTACTCCCTCACAAAAGAGGAAGGGCTCAGGGAAAAAGCATTTTTACCCGAGGAAGGTGCCCGCCTATAAGCAACAGCACATTCAATACCAAGCGTCTGCAGCTCCCAATCGGGGTACGCAGGCTAAGAGTCAGGGCAATGGGCCCCATAAGCCGAGGGCCCCTAAGCCCACTACACAGCCCCCTGCTCAGCAGGGTGGGGGTTTTTGACTATGCCAGCATAGCCCCTTTACCCTGCACGGGGGGCAGGCTGACCCACTTCACCCACAGGTGGTCAGCCATAACCTACGATTCCTGGGTGCTGCAGGTGGTTCAAAAGGGCTACCTCCTGCATTTTCACCAGGTGCCTCCCCCCTACTTCCCAGGGGAGCCGCCAAGGCCCCCTCTGCACAGGGACTTACTCCTGCAGGAGCTGCAGGGTCTGCTGGGGGAGCAGGCGGTGGAGCCAGTACCCCAACACCTCTGGGGCCAAGGATTCTACTCGAGGTACTTCCTGGTGCCCAAGCGAACAGGAGGCCTCAGACCCATCCTGGACCTCCGCGACCTCAGCAAGTTCCTGCAACGGGAAAAGTTCAGGATGCTTACCCTTGGAATCCTACTGCCCTACCTCCAGCAGGGAGACTGGCTATGCTCCTTGGACCTAAAGGATGCCTATACCCACATCCTTATCCATCCGGACCACCGGCAATATCTGAGATTTGTGGTGGCAGGAAGACATTCTCAGTACCGTGTGCTGCCCTTCGGCCTGTCCTCCGCTCCCAGGGTGTTCACAAAATGCCTGGCAGTGGTGGCAGGCTTCCTGAGGCTTCAAGGCCTCTTTGTCTTCCCCTACCTGGACGACTGGCTCATACAGGCGCAGTCCTCCGTAGAGGTCACTCAGGCCACTCAACGCACAGTAGCTTTGCTTCAGCACTTGGGCTTCGTCATAAACTTTGGAAAGTCCACGTTGCGCCCCTCTCAGGATCTCGAGTTCATAGGGGCACGTCTGGACACTCTGCGAGCTCGTGCCTTCTTGCCTCGGGAGCAAGCCGACAGGCTCATAGCTCTGGCTGGCAGGTTCCACAGCACATCGCCGGCCCCGGCCAGGCGATTCTTGCAGCTGCTCGGTCATATGGCCTCCACGGTCCATGTCACCCCGAATGCCCGCCTACATATGCGGCCTGTTCAGTGGAGCCTTCGTACTCAATGGCATCAGGCCACAGGGAGTCTGACAGACTTGATACAGATCTCCGACCGTCTGGTCTCCTCTCTGCAATGGTGGCTTCACCTGCCCAACCTGATGCTCGGCATGCCTTTTCAGCCTCCCACACCCTCCCAGGTGCTCACGACGGATGCCTCTCTCCTGGGATGGGGAGCGCATTGCCAGGGAGAGCGCACCCAAGGCCTTTGGACCCCTTGGGAGGCGGTTCAGCAGATAAACTTCCTGGAGCTGCGGGCGATCCGCCTAGCTCTGCGGACCTTCTCTTACCTCACTTCTCGTCAGTCTGTACTGGTGCAGACGGACAATCAGGTTGCCATGTTCTACGTGAACAAACAGGGGGGCACAGGCTCCCTCCTTCTCTGTCAGGAGGCCTAGAGACTGTGCTCGTGGGCAGTCGACCACGACATCCTCCTCAAGGCTGTTTACCTGCCCGGACAGGACAATTGCCTGGCCGACAAACTGAGCCGGATCCTGCAGCCGCACGAATGGAGGTTGAACCCCTTAGTTGTCCGGCAGATCTTCCGCCGGTGGGGCTTCCCCACCGTGGATCTCTTTGCCAGCCCTCTGAACCGGTAACTTCCCAGGTTCTGCTCTCGGCACCTGCATCCTCTCAGAGTAGCGCCGGATGCTTTCCTCATCTCGTGGTCCACGGGCCTACTGTATGCCTTTCCTCCCACACCACTTGTGTCCCGGACGCTGTTCAAAGTTGTCCAGGACAGGGCCTCCGTGATCCTAGTAGCGCCCAGGTGGCCGAGGCAACCCTGGTTCCCTCTGCTCCTGCAGCTAGCGGTGGACACCCCTCTTCCTCTGGGGTTTCAGCCCGATCTCCTGACCCAGGATCAGGGCACTCTTCTACACCCCAACCTCCGGGCCCTTCATCTGATGGCCTGGCTGCTGAAAGGGTAGTCCTAGCTCCGCTCTTACTTCCTCCGGAGGTAGAGGCTGTCGTCCTGGCGTCTCGGCGACCTTCCACCCGGAAGTCTTATGCCCTTAAATGGCGCCGCTTCTCGGCCTGGTGTTCTCAGCGCTCTGAGGACCCCTTCGCCTGCTTAGTATCGGTGTTACTGCAATACCTGCTTTACTTCTCCGATCTAGGCCTCAAATCCAATTCTGTCAGAGTCCACCTCAGTGCTCTCTCTGCGCACCATTCGCCGGTGGAGGGCCAACCTCTTTCCTCGCACCCCTTGGTGGCGCGTTTCCTCAGGGGCCTGCTCCTGCTCAAGCCCCCATTGCGCCCTCCAGCTCCCGACTGGGAACTCAATGTGGTTTTACAAAGGCTTACCTGTCCGCCTTTTGAACCCATTGCTACCTGCCCTCTTCGTTTCCTCTCCTGGAAGACTCTCTTCTTGGTGGCCCTTACCTCCGCTAGGCGCGTTAGTGAACTACAGGCCCTAGTGTCGGAGCCCCCTTATACTAAGTTCTACAAGAATAGGGTTGTCCTATGGATGCACCCTAAGTTTCTTCCGAAGGTGGTTTCCTCTTTCCACATCAATCAAGAGGTGGTTCTTCCGACCTTTTTTCCCAGGCTGCATACCAGCCGAGCTGAGACTGTTCTGCATACCCTGGACTGTCGAAGAGCCTTGTCTTTCTACCTTGAGCGTACACGTGAGCATAGGAAAGCTGCTCAGCTGTTCGTATCTTTTGACCCCAATCGGTTGGGGGTCCCTGTCTCCAAGCGTACTCTGTCCATCTGCTTAGCTGACTGTATTGCCTGGGCTTATGGGGCAGTCGGCCTCTCCTTAGAGAGTCGAGTCACGGCCCACCGTGTCAGGGCGAAGGCTGCGTCTGTGGCTCATCTCCGCTCTGTCCCATTGGCAGACATCTGCCGGGCCGCTACTTGGTCTTCAAGCCAGACTTTTGCGGCTCATAACTGCCTGGAGAGGGAGTCCCGCAGGGGCAGTGCTTTCAGACAGGCAGTCCTCCACAATCTCTTTGAGGTTTAGGCAACTCCTACCCTCCGGCCCCGGTAATTGGCTACCGGCCGAATGCGTATTCAGAGAAGATTCCTTCCTTCTGTACTGCTGAGCTTGAGGAAGCTCTTTTAGGCTTGAGGTCTCCGGTAGCCTTAAGCTTGGGAGTCCCATAAGTGAGGACTGACTTCCTGCTTGGTCCTGGAGAAAGAGTAGTTACTCACCTGTAACAGGTGTTCTCCAGGAGCAGCAGGAATCAGTCCTCACTACCATCCCTCCTCCCCTTGGAGTTGCATTCATTCTGTTGTGTTTTTGCTGTCTTCGCTATGTCATCTGACTGAGCAAGATGGCACCCTCGGGCGTGAAGGGGACCGCGCATGCGCGCTGCAATCCCAAAGGCTTTCTTCGAAAGCTGGGGAAATTGCTCCGTGAGGGCTCCGTCGGCGACGTCACCCGTAAGTGAGGACTGATTCCTGCTGCTCCTGGAGAACACCTGTTACAGGTGAGTAACTACTCTTTTGCGCATGTAACGCGCACCCACATATAACACGCACCCACATATAAAGCACAATTTTTGGCCAGTTCTGCATTGAATTTCTCACATAATGCGCACGTGCGTATAACGCGCATGTGTCGATTGCACTGTGAGGTGTATAAAAGGCCCTCGGTTCCATTATACCTTACATAAAAACTTTGCGATCTCTTCTATTATAATCCAGTCATCATGCCCGGAATTAAACGCAAGTCTTATACTGCGGACTTCAAGCTGAAAGTTGTGGCAAAAGCTGAAGAAACAAGCAACAGAGCAGCAGCAAGAGAATTTGATGTTGGTGAGTCATCTGTTCGCGACTGGAGAAAGGAGAGAGAGAACGGCGCTAGAGGAGATGAACCCGCGAAAACATGCACGTCGGGGTCCCAAAGAAAAGTGGCCAGAGCTAGAGAGTGACTTAAACAAGTGGATTCTGTCTAGAAGGGAGCAAAATCAAGCTGTCTCAACTATCGCAATTAAATTCAAAGCAAAACTGCTGGCCAATGAAAGAGGAATTTCAAGTTTCCACGCTAGTTTCAACTGGATTTGCAAATTTATGAAGAGGAATGGTCTTTCCGTGCAAATAAGAACAACTGTAGGCCAGAGGATTCCGGATGACTGGGAACAAAAGATGGCGGATTTCGGCACATTTGTCAGCAAAGAAATTTCGGAGTTCAGCATTTCGGCAATGGATGTTATTAACATGGATGAGGTTCCTGTGTCTTTTGACATTCCACCAACCAGGACTGTAGCTGCTTCGGGTTCAAAAACTGTCGCAATAACAACAACTGGACACGAGAGGGCTTGCTTCACTATAGTCCTGGGTTGCACAGCGAGTGGGCATAAATTGAAGCCAATGGTTATTTTCAAGCGAGTAACCATGCCCCGCGAAAAATTTCCACAAGGTATTGGAATACAACACAAAAAGGAATACAACACAAAAAGACCGAAGTACTATTCATCTCCAGAAACACCAACTTCTCCCCTCCAGCCTGCCTAAAAATCAGAGAGAATGAACTGCAATCCAAACCCTCTATTTGATACCTAGGTATTACAATGGACCAGAAACTTGACATGAAGACACACATCAGCAACATGGTAAAATCAACTTACCATAAAATCAAGTCCCTCAGACACCTACGTCCCCTCCTTCAGCCAAACGACTTTAGAACAATCTTTCAAGCACTAACCATCCCTCATCTTGACTACGCAAATGTAATCCTCCAAGGACTCCCTCAATCCACCCTGAGTCCGCTCCAACTGGCCATGAACGCGGCAGCAAGAATTCTAAATGGGACCCCAAGATGGGACCATATAACGCCCATCCTCAAAATGCTTCACTGGCTCCCAATTCATTACAGGATCACATTCAAGATTCTACTACTAACATTCAAATCCATTAACGGACTCGCCCCCTCATCACTTGCTGCTCTCACGCACGTCACCCCCCCAAACAGAACCAGACGATTCACTGCAATAAACACCCTGACTGTCCCCAAAACAATGAGCCACTGTACACAAGCAACTATAAACAGGGCCTTCAGTCTCTGTGCACCCAGATGCTGGAATGCTCTCCCACCACACATACGAGCAATCCCTGACCTGACCAAATTCAGAAAAACTCTAAAACACTACCTCTTCCTCAAGTGCTACCCAGAAGATGGCAAAACAACCCCCTCACCCACAACAATCCCTCACGGACACATGTAACCACCATCAATGTATCATATATACATACAAATACCTTCTGTTAGCCATTCAGATGTAAATAGTTAACACTGTTATCCAAGTTATTATACCTGTTAGCCAATCAGATGTAAATAGTTAACACTGTTATCCAAGTTATTATACCTGTTCTATGTAATTACGGTGTAACCCCCACTGTAAACTCTCCTTGTTTCATGTAAACCGCACTGATATCAAAGAGCGCGGTATATAAGAAAAAATAAATAAATAAATAAATAAATTGTTGTTCACTGTAACAAAAAGGGGTGGATGGACTCTGAGGTCATGAAAATATGGATTGATAAATGTTATAGGGCCAGGCCTGGAGGTTTCTTTTCTAAAAGGTCTTTGTTGATATTCGATTCCATGGCTGCCCATAAAGAAACAAATGTGCAAAATTATATTAATTCGGCTGGTGCCCAGATCGCAGTGATACCGGGTGGTCTTACTTGCAAGCTGCAGCCGCTAGATATAGCTGTTAATCACCCCTTCAAAACGTTCATCAGACGAGAGTGGGATAATTGGATGCAGCATGGAATTCATGAATTTACTCCATCGGGACGATTAAAGAGGGCTACATTAACGGAAATCTGCAATTGGTTGTGTTCTGCTTGGGACAAAATATCCCCGGAAACCATCAGAAATGGATTCCGAAAAGCCGGCATTGTTTATAAGAACGAGGATCGGGTGCGCAGTGATGACGAAGATGATGATGAAAACGTCGAAAGGAGTGACGATGAAAGTGCATATGTTACGGAAGAGCATCTCCAGACGGTTTTAAATTATTTCAATGATGATATTGATGAGGGGAGTAATTTCGAAGATTTTATGGAATTGGATGATGAAAATTAATTAAATATATTTTTAAACCAATATATATCTTGTAAGGCCTCTTTTTTGGGATCGGTTACTTGTAATAAAGTTTAGGTATAGCACGCCCTCGCAAATACCGCGCAGGAGGGTTGCGCGGTAGGTAAAAATGTGTATAGCGCGCACGCTATATGCGCGAAAATATGGTAAGTCTTTGGTGCGACCTCATTTGGAGTATGGTGTGCAATTCTGGAGACCGCATCTTCAAAAGGATGTGAACAGGATAGAGTCGGTGCAGAGGGTGGCTACTAAAATGATTAATGGGCTTCATTATAAAGCATATGAGGACAGACTTAAGGATCTTAATATGTACACCTTAGAGGAAAGGCGGGATAGAGGTGATTTGATTGAGATGTTTAAATACCTCTGTGGCATAAATGTTCAGGGAGAGAGCCTCTTTCAATTGAAAGCAAGTTCTGCTACGAGGGGACATGGGATGAGGGTGAAGGGAGATAGATTCAGGAGTGATATGTGGAAATATTTCTTTACAGAAAGAGTAGTGGATCCATGGAATAGTCTCCCAGTGGAGGTGGTAGAGATGAGGACAGTAACTGATTTCAAAAAAGCATGGGACCAACACAGAGGATCTCTAAAGGTAAAAAGTGGACTGTTGTAGTTGTTGTTATGGAAGGACAGACTAGATAGGCCATGTGGTCTTTTTCTGTCATCATGTTTCTATGTTTAAGTCCCCTAGTCTTTCTATATTCTGATAACGTAAACAATCGATCTACATTTACCCGTTCCACTCCGTTCATTGATTTATAGACTTCTATCATATCTCCCCTCAGCTGTCTCTTTTCCAGGTTAAAGAGCCCTAACCTTGTTAGCCTTTCTTCATAGGAGTATCCTTCCATTCCCTTTACCATTTTGGTGGCTCTTCTCTGAACCTTTTCTAATAACTCTATATCCTTTTTAAGATACGGCGACCAGAATTGCACACAATATTCAAGGTGCGGTCTCACCATGGAACGATATAGAGGCATTATAATATATTTTGTTTTATTTTCCATTCCTTTCCTTATCATACCTAGCATTCTATTTGCTCTCTTGGCCGCTGCTGCACACTGGTCCGAGGGTTTTAACATGTTATCCACAATGACGCCTAAATCCTTTTCCTGGGTGGTGGTTCCTAATGTGGAACCTTGCATCGTGTAACCATAGTTTGGGTTGTTCTTCCCTAGGTGCATAACTTTGCACTTGTCCACATTAAATTTCATCTGCCATTTTGATGCCCAGTCTTCCTATTTATCAAGATCCTCTTGCAATTTTCCACAATCCTCTTGTGTTTTAACAACTTTAAATAGTTTGTGTCATCTGCAAATTTGATAACCTCACTCGTTATTCCACTTTCCAGGTCATTTATGAATAACCTTATCACTGTATCCTCTTTAACTCAACATTTGGATGAGACATACTAGTATAATGAAGATAAATATGTTAAAGTTGGAGGTGCCAATTTACTACTACTCATTTGTATAGTGCTACAAGGCACACACCGCGCTGTACAGACACATGTAAAAGACAATCCCTGCTCCTCAGATATATCTAGGGGAATGGTAAAGAGACACATAGGAGACTAAGCAGATAAGGATCCAAAAGCAGTCTTGAAAAGGTGAATTTTCAGCCTGGATTTGAAAAGGGCAGGAAATGAAGCCTGGCATACAGACTCAAGTAGTTCCAGGCATAAGGAGAAGCAAGGTGGAAGGATCAAAGTCTGGAGTTGGCAGTAGAAGAGAAGGGCACAGATAGAAGTGATTTGCCAGAAGAGTGGAGTTCCCGAGGAGGGGTGTAGGGAAAGCTAAAAGAGAAATGGTAGCGAAGAGCAGCAGAATTAGTACACATATAGGTCAGTAGGAGAAGTTTGAAATGGATACGGAAATAGATAGGGAGTCAGTGAAGACTTGAGAAGAGGGGGTTATATGAGCATATCGAGACTGGTGGAAGATTAGCTGTGTAGCTGAGTTTTAAACAGATTGAAGGGAAGAGAGATGATTCAAACGGAGACCAGCAAGGAGGAGGTTGCAATATTCTAGACGGGATGTGACTAAAGTGTGGATAAATGTCTTAGTAGTGTGTGTAGAAAGGAAAGGATGGATTTTGCCAATGTTATAGAGGAAGAAGCAACAGGTTTTAGCTAAATGTTGAATATTTGGAGAGAAAGAGAAAGTAAAGTCGAAGATGATCCCAAGGTTGCGAGCTGAGGAAAGAGGGAGGAGTGTAGTGTTATCCACAGAAATAGAGAAGAGAGGAAGAGGGGAGGTGGGTTTAGGGTAAAAGATAAGGAGCTCAGTTTTGGCCACGTTCAGTTTCAGATGGCTGTGAGACATCCAAACAGCAATGTAGGATAAGCAGGCAGAGATCCGGGCTTGGATTCCTGGAGAGATTTCAAGCACAGAAAGATAGATATGAGGGCAATTCTACATGGAGCATCCAGAAATGATCATGTGACACCAATCCTCAAGCAGCTTCACTGGCTCCCAATACAAGCCAGGCTCATATTCAAAACGCTGATTCTCACGTACAAGGCCATCCATGGCTTGTCAGCCAATTCACTAACTGACCTCATACAAACTGTACCACCAATAAGATCCAGAAGACAATCATCACTAAACACTCTAACAATGCCAAAGGCCATAACAACTTGCAGCCGATCAACAGCGAGTAGAGCCTTCATGTTTTGTGCCCCAAAACTCTGGAACTCCCTACCACCTGACATACGTGCTTTAACCGGTTTAACCCAGTTCAGAAGAGCCCTAAAATTTAACCTATTTATCAAATTTTACCCTACATAAATTTCAAAAGAATAGTCTTACCATAAACTTAACCACAATCTCATCCTGACCCTTGCACTACTGCTATTTTATGTAAATAGTTTTTTTTCATGCTATCGAACTAATTGAATATTTATTCTATGTATATAGTTCTCCCATGTTATCCAAGTTTATACTCCTGTTATATGTAATACCGAACAGCCTGTTGTTCTGGTCTTTGTGTTCATCTGTAAACCGCGCTGATTATAAATAGTGCGGTATATAAAAAACTGAAATAAATAAATAAATAAATAAATAAATTAGCATAAAGATGGTACTGAAAACCATGGGAAGAAAAGCATAGTTACTCATCTGTAACAGGTGTTCTCCAAGGACAGCTGGAATCAGTCCTCACATATGGGTGACGTTGATGCCGAAGGAACCCTCAAGGAAGCATCTCACCAGCTTTCAAAGAAAGACTTTGGGAGATGCCACCACACATGTGTGGTCCCATTCCAGCCCAAGGGTTCCATCTTACTCAGTCAGATAACATAGCTAGAGCCAACAAAAGAAGATGGCTAAAAACATGCAGCAACTCCAAAGGGAGGAAGGAGGGTTGTGAGGACTGATTCCTGCTGTCCTTGGAGAACACCTGTTACAGGTAAGTAACTATGTTTTCTCCAGGGGTCCGAGGGAATATCCCAGTGGGCCCGAGTCTCTGGAGATGTCTTGATGTTGGATTCCCAGTCTGAGCAGTCTAAGGAAGACTTGAGGCTCAACGGCTCCAAGGGTCAGAGTGTCTGAGAGCCCACTCGAGAACCATGGGAGCTTTATACGACTCCAAGGATCCATGCGGGGTCTTACAGCTAGAGGCTACCGGGGATACTGGGGTTGCCCTATGGAAGTTGTCATCCTGTTTCTGCCAGCGACTCTGGATGGCCTTGGCGGACATCTTTTTACACAGGGAGCACTCCTCTGGGTAGTGGTCGGTGCCCAAACACCAGAGGCAACAATCATGTGTGTCAGTGAGTGACATATTTTTGGAGCTCCGAACATACTTCTTGAAACTGGTGGCCACTGGGGCAAAAATGACCCCAGTGAGGTCGAAGGCCCTCAACGCAACCAGCAGTTGAAAAAAGTGTGGAAGCACCGGGACGTATGAGGCAGTACCCAAGACATAGCTCTGAGGTACATCAACTGAAAGCAGGATATTGGTAGAGAAGGAACCACCAGAACATATACTTTTCAAATCTAAGCTAAAGATTCACCTCTTTAAGGCTGCCTTTGGATCCTGATTCATTGGTCCTTATGTCTCCTTACCCTTCCCTAGTCTATCCTCTTTCTCAGTTTTGTCTTGTCTGGTTAGTTTTTAAGCTCTAACAAGTAGGGACTCTCTTTATCTTTGTTTGTACAGCGCTGCATATGCCTAGTAGTGCTTCATAAAGTTTTATTAATAATAATAATAATAATAATAAAAGTGTGATGGGAGAGATAAAGAAGAAAACCAGGACAGAACAGAGCCCCTAAATCCAAGCAAGGAGTAGGTATCAAGGAGAAGGTGGTGATCATCAGTGTCAAAGGCAGCATTAAGGTCAAGAAGGATGAGAATTGAGTAGAGCCCTTGGATTTGGTTAGGAGCAAGTCACTGGAGACTTTGGCAAGAGCCATTTCTGTGGAATGTAGAGAAGGAAAGCCAGATTGCTTGGGGTCCAGAAGGTCTTGAGAGGAAAGAAAGTCAAGACAGCGGATGTGAATCGCTCATTCAAGTAGTTTTGAAGAAAAGGGGAGGAGAAAGAGAGTTCAATAACTGGAAGGACAGGTAGGATCTAGTGAAGTCATTTTGAGGAGAGGTGCAACCAATGCATGTTTGAAGGTCACAGGAACAGTTGCAATGGAAAGCTAGGTTAAGGATATGACCTATGGAAGGGATGACAGAAGAAGAGTTAGAGTTTAGTAGATGGGTGGGGATGGTATCAGAGGAGCAGTCAATTGGGAGGAGGAGAGAAGATTTGTGGTTTCCTCCTCAGTGATTTCAGAAAAGGAAGAAAGGATGACCAAAGGTGAGGGAAGGGTTTAGGATTGAAGAGGGGTAGATGAGGAGGTGGTCCTGCCTATTTATAAAAAAAAAAATCCTTCGTAAAATACTCTGTTTTTCTCTTAGCTGTCTAAGCTTTTTAGTCTTTGTTGTCTGTCAGGCAAACAGATATAACCTAGCCAAAGAATATGCAGTGACACTCTTTGTGACCTTGACCCTCCATTAGCTACAAGCTGATTGTAAGCCCTTTTGGACAGGGACATAACTCATGTCTGAATGTAACTCACCTTCAGCTAAGATTTGAAAAAGATGAGCAATACCTTCTTCATCAGAAATTGAACATAAGAACATAAGATATGCCATACTGGGTCAGACCAAGGTCCATCAAGCCCAGTATTCTGTTTCCAACAGTGGCCAATCTAGGTCATACGTACCTAGCAGTTTCCCCAAGGGACACAGGTTCCACAATGCTTGTATTGGTTCAAGCATTGATATCCTGGGTCCCTTCTTAATAATGGTTTATGGACCTTTCCTCCAGGAACTTGTCCCAAACCTTTTTTTAAACCCAGCTACACTAACAGCCTTTACTACATCCTCCGGTAACAAATTCCAGAGTTTGATTACACGTTGAGTGAAAAAATATTTTCTTTTATTAGTCTTAAATAGTTTACCCTGTAGCTTCATTGCATGTCCCCTAGTCTTTCTATATTCTGATAAGGTAAACAATCGATCTACGTTTACCCGTTCCACTCCGTTCATTAATTTATAGACTTCTATCATATCTCCCCTCAGCCGTCTCTTTTCCAGGTTAAAGAGCCCCAACCTTTTTAGCCTTTCTTCATAGGAGTAGCCTTCCATCCCCTTTACCATTTTGGTGGCTCTTCTCTGAACCTTTTCTAAAATTGCTATATCCTTTTTAAGATATGGCGACCAGAATTGCACACAATATTCAAGGTGCGGTCTCACCATGGAACGATATAGAGGCATTATAATATCTTTTGTTTTATTTTCCATTCCTTTCCTTATCATACCTAGCATTCTATTTGCTCTCTTGGCCGCCGCTGCACACTGGGCCGAGGGTTTTAACATGGTATCCACAAGGACGCCTAAATCTTTTTCTTGGGTGGTGGTTCCTAATGTGGAACCTTGCATCGTGTAACCATAGTTTGGGTTGTTCTTCCCTAGGTGCATAACCTTGCACTTCTCCACATTAAATTTCATCTGCCATTTTGATGCCCAGTCTTCCAATTTATCAAGATCCTCTTGCAATTTTCCACAATCCTCCTGGGTTTTAACAACTTTAAATAGTTTTGTGTCATCAGCAAATTTGATAACCTCACTCGTTATTCCACTTTCCAGGTCATTTATGAATATGTCAAAAAGCAGCGGACCCAGCACAGATCCCTGGGGTACACCACTATTCACCTTTCTCCATTGGGAAAATTGGCCATTTAGCCCTACCCTCTGCTTTCTATCTTTTAACCAGTTCCTGATCCACAGTAGTACACTGCCTCCTATCCCATGACTCTTTAGTTTTGCCAAAAGTCTCTCATGAGGGACCTTGTCAAAGGCTTTCTGAAAGTCCAGATACACAATATCAACCGACTCACCTTTGTCCACCTGTTTATTCACTCCTTCAAAAAAACATAACAGATTAGTAAGACAAGATCTTCCTTGTCTAAAGCCATGTTGGCTGTCTCCCATTAGGTCATGACTATCTATATGCTGAGTAATTTTATTCTTTATGATGGTTTCTACCATTTTTCCCGGTACTGATGTCAGGCTCACCGGTCTGTAGTTTCCCGGATCACCCCTCGAACCCTTTTTAAAAATTGGTGTTACATTGGCGATCCTCCAATCCTCAGGTATTAGAGATGATTTTAATGATAGTTCACAGATTACTGATAGCAGGTCTGCAATCTCAAATTTCAGTTCTTTCAACACCCTTGGATGTATACCATCCGGCCCAGGTGATTTGCTACTCTTCAGTTTATCTAATAGTTGTAGGACATCTTCCCGATGTATCGATATTTCCTTCAATTCTTCCACACCTTTAAATACCACTTCAGTCGTGGGTAACATCCCTACATCTTCCTCAGTAAAGACCGAAGCAAAGAATTCATTCAGTCTCTCCGCTATCGCCTTGTCGCCTCTTAGTGCTCCTTTAACCCCTTTATCATCTAATGGACCAACTGACTCTCTCACGGGTTTTTTGCTACGAATGTACTTGAAAAGGTCTTTATTTCGCGTTTTTGCTTCCGCAGCAAGCTTCTTCTCAAATTCTCTCTTTGCCTGCCTTATCAATGCCTTGCATTTGACTTGCCAGTGCTTGTGCTGTTTCCAGGTTTCATCATTTGGCTCTTTTTTCCATTTCTTGAAAGATGCTTTTTTGGCAACAACAGCCTCTCTGACCTCAGCTTTAAACCATGCTGGCAATTTTTTGGACTTCCTTCCACTTTTCTTAAAGCGTGGAATACAGCTGGTCTGGGCTTCCAAGATAGTATTTTTCAACAACACCCAAGCTTGATGTACGTCTTTAACCTTTGCAACTGCTCCTTTTAGTTTTTTCTTAACTGTTTTCCTCATTCTATCATAGTCTCCCTTTCGAAAGTTAAAGGGTAGTACTGTGGATTTCCTTACTATCCCTCCTCCACTAATTAAATCAAAGGCGATCATGCTATGATCACTATTGCCAAGTGGCCCCAACACCCTTATCTCTTGCACTACATCTGGTGTTCCACTAAGGACTAGGTCTAATATTGCTTCCCCTCTGGTCGGTTCATGAACCAGCTGTTCCAAGAAGCAGTCATTTATTTCATCTAGGAACTTTATCTCCCTAGCATGTCCTGTTGTGACACTGACCCAGTCGATGCCGGGGTAATTGAAATCACCCATTATTATTACTGCACTGTAACTTTTGCTAGCTTCCTTGATTTCTTTGAGCATTTCATCATCCATTTGTTCATTCTGGCCAGGCGGACGATAGTACACCCCCACTGCCATCGCCTTCCCCTTTTTACATGGAATTTCAATCCATAGAGATTCTACAGCAAATTTTGTTTCTTGCAAAACTTTAATCCTTTCTGACTCAATGCCCTCTCTAACATAGAGCGCAACCCCTCCACCAATTTGATCAGCTCTATCATTTCGATATAGTTTGTACCCAGGTATCACAGTGTCCCACTGGTTGTCCTCCTTCCACCATGTCTCTGATATTCCAATCATATCTAACCTCTCGTTTAGTGCTATATATTCTAACTCTCCCATCTTGTTTTGTAGACTTCTAGCATTTGCATACAAGCATTTTAGAGACTGTATTTTATTCATATTAATTTGGCTATTGGTAGACATGGGTAATTTGGGATCTTTAAGTTCTGTCTGCTCCATACTCGAGGGCATTTGGGCTACTTTACTCTTTTTTGGAACCTCTCTGCTTTTTGTAGTATCCTTCAAGGATACATTCTTCCGAACCATGCGCTCTTGGGCGACTGTCGGCTTTCCCCTATTATCTAGTTTAAAAGCTGCTCTATCTCCTTTTTAAAGGTTAATGCCAGCAGCCTGGTTCCATCCCGGTTAAGGTGAAGCCCATCCCTTCGGAAGAGCCCCTCCTTTCCCCAGAATGTTCCCCAGTTCCTAACAAATCCGAACCCCTCATCTCTGCACCATTGTCTCATCCACGCATTGAGACTCCGGAGCTCTGCCTGCCTATTGGGTCCTGCGCGTGGAACGGGAAGCATTTCGGAGAACGCTACCCTGGAAGTTCTGGATTTCAACTTCCTACCTAAAAGCCTAAATTTAGCTTCCAGAACCTCCCTACCACATTTTCCTATGTCATTGGTACCAACATGTACCAAGACAGCAGACTCCTCCCCAGCACTATCTAAGACCTTATCTAGGTGGCGTGTGAGGTCCGCTACCTTCGCACCAGGCAGGCATGTTACCAGGCGATCCTCACGTCCACCAGCCACCCAGCTATCTACATGCCTAATGATCGAATCACCAACTATAACTGCTGTCCTAACCCTTCCCGCATGGGCACTTGGCCCTGGAGAAACCTCCTCGGTGCGAGAGGGGTTTACATCACCTGGAGGACAGGTCCTAGTTACAGGATCACTTCCTGCCACACCAGGGTGATGCTCTCCTGTCACGTGACCTCTCTCCTCCATGGCAACAGGGATGCTGCCAGACTGGAGGTGGGACTTCAGGACTATATCCCTGTAGGTCTCGTCTATGTACCTCTCTGTCTGTCTTATGTTTTCCAAGTCTGCTACTCTAGCCTCTAGAGAACAGACTCGTTCCCTGAGAGCAGAGAGCTCCTTGCACCTAGTGCACACGTAAGACCTCTCACCAGCTGGGAGAAAATCATACATGTGACACTCAATGCAAAAGACTGGAAAGCCCACATCCCGCTGCTGGACTGCTGTCTGCATCTTAGTTTTAAGTTTGTGTTTAGATCTTTAAGTTCTATATGTACTAAAGGGTGCAATGGATATTTATACCACTAAAACTGTACCTAAGAAGTTTAATATACCTTGTTCACCTGAAGCTTAATTAATCTCAGGTCCTTGGTGTATGACTGATTTGGGTAATGAGCTTCACCTGAGAGCACCTCCTGTCTTTTAAGTTGTGCAAGTACCTATAAAGCTGTGATTTTCCCAGGGGAGGGAGGGAGGGATATAACACTTATTAAAAAAGGGCTGCTACACAGTACCTTGTCCTGTGCTGCTGAGGAAAACTATATTCTGATTTGATTTAAATTATAGCTCTTTGCTGCTACTAGGCTCTAACCTATTATGAAATTTAAACTACAAGCTCTCTGCTGGATTCTAAATTTAACCAGAAAGCTCTCTTCTGTGTTTTAATTTGAAACTAAAAGTACTTTGCTGATGCTAGGCCCTGAGTGACTATGAAATTTAAACTACAGCTGTCTACTGGGTATGAAAGGTAACCAGAAAGTTCTCTTCTGTGTTTTTAAATTGAATCTTAAACTGTTGCTACTAGGCCCTGACTGATTTAACAAAAAAAATAGTGGGTTCACAGATTAATTAGCTTTAAAAGAAAAACAATTCCTTTCAGAAAAATTCCCAGAAGTATATACTCACAATTTCAGATTTCTCTCCAGAAGTAACAGCCCCCCTTTCCAGTCCGTCAAGACAGGGTCACAGAGCTCTGGTTGAGCTATTTATGCTTGTGCTGATGATGTAAGCAGTGACCTACTTCCTGGGTAATTAACAGTCCTTGCTTGGATAGAAGGAGTCTTTCAAAATGGCCTTTTGAACTGCCAGCTGTGTTTTTAAATTGAATCTTAAACTGTTGCTACTAGGCCCTGACTGATTTAACAAAAAAAATAGTGGGTTCACAGATTAATTAGCTTTAAAAGAAAAACAATTCCTTTCAGAAAAATTCCCAGAAGTATATACTCACAATTTCAGATTTCTCTCCAGAAGTAACAGCCCCCCTTTCCAGTCCGTCAAGACTGTGAATCTTTCACAGTCTTAATTCTCCAAATATGACTGAGCTGCTAAGAAAATGAAATGACAGCAACAAAGGGAACCACTTTATACCGTAGCATAGTATTATTTTGATTTTTACAAAGTGACTTTATGAGATATTATTTGTTGGTTCCTGAAAAGCAGAATGTATATACTGAACAACTTGGTAAATTGTTTCTGGGATTATATGCAGTGAAGGCACATTTTAGAAATGACATTGAGGTACAATCTGGGACATCCAGGTGAAAACATTTCAAGAAAGGCCGGGTATGATTTCAGAAATATGGATATGCTTGATATGGACATCATCAGGAAAGGCTACTAAGATGTACCCATAATGGTATTCCAGACAGGGGACATGTCCCAATCTGCCATTTTGCTAGCGGAGACATTCAGCAGTGTAAGAACCACAAAACAGCTTTCCCCAATACCTATCAATTGTCTTTACAGTTGTGGGTAGTACTGTATTTATTAAAGTATCATTATCTCTAGATCATTTGGATGTTTTACTGGTAAAATCAACACTTTGCAGATGCCTATTACTGTCATGGAACAGTCATAGACTTGAATGAATGTGGAGACGTGCCGGCTGTTTCTAAAATCGAATGCACACATTTAAGGTCTTTGAAATGCTCTGGACATGCACCTCCTCCACACCTTCATCCTAGATGGATATCCCAGAACAGGAAACTTCCAAAGTATGAATAGAGTTTCTAAAATGACCCCCTTGGGGGATTATTTTAGAAGCTGTATTCATGATTTAAATAAGCAGCCATATACGCATGTAAATTGCATCCAGATGGGACTGGCCATTTTAGAAAAGGTGCAGTTTAGATGTGGATGACTATATGAAGTTGAGAGTGCATGGGGAGTAGGTGTTGGAGGCACCATAATCTACAAGAGTATTCTCCATTTGGTATAGGGAATGCACGTGTAAGCCCACAATTGTCTATATCCGGAATTACACATGCTTCCTGGCACGAATAGTTATTTGAAAGATGCTCCTTTTGGCCATCATTTTATAGGAGGGATTAAGGGAAATATTCTCCCTAATAACCCAATGTTTATGTCTCTTCTTAATTGGAAATGAGGTGAAAATTGAGTCCTCTGTAATTAAGAGTATCTGCACATCTAAGGTTGCAAAACAGAAATATAGGAAAATGAGGGCAGATAAAGACCATATGGCCTATCCATACCAACTGCTAAGCTTTACAGTCCCTTTTTTAACCTTAGAGATCCTCACAGTTTGTCCTACCCTTTATTCAATTCAGAATCAGCCTTCATTCTTACCACCTCCACTGGGAAATTATTCCAACATCTACCACTCTTTCCGTAAATATTACTCCTGAGTCTATTCCCTTTCACATCAACCTATGCCCCTTTGTTGCAGAGCTTTCTTTCAGTTGAAAGAGGCTCTGTTCCTGTGCATTTATGCCATAGAAGTATTTAAATGTGTCTATCATATTTCCTCTATCCCGCCTTTCTTCCAATATATATATTGAGATCTTTAATTCTGTTCCCATATGCCTTAGGAAGAAGACCACTGACCATTTTGATAGCCACCCTCTGCACAGCCTCCATCATGTTTATATCCTTTTGAACATGTGATCTCCAGAATTGCACACAATACTCCAAATGAGGTCTCTTCAAAAATTTATACAGAGGCACTATCACCTCTTTTTTGTTGGCCATTCCTCTCCCTGTACACCCAAGAATCCTCCGGCTTTCGCCGTTTCCTTTTCTACCTGTTTAGCCATCTTAAGGTCATCAGAAACAATCATCCTCAGGTCCCACCCACTCTTCTTTCTTGGACAAAAGTAGTTCACCCCGTATACTGTACTGCTCTCTTGGATTTTTGCATCCTAAATGCAGGTTTGTGAATTTTTTAGCATTAAATCTCAGCTGCCAAAATCTTGACCATTCTTCAAGCTTCACTAGATCCCACTTCATATTATCTACACCTTTGTGGGTGTCTACCCTATTGCAGATTTTGGTATCATCCATAAAGAGGCCTTCCAAATAGGTCTTCTGCAATTACACTTATAAAAATGTTTAAAAGAATCAAACCAAGGATAAAACTCTGTGGCACACCACTGGCAACGTGCTTCCCCTCAGAGTGATCTCCATTTACCTGCAACCTTTGTCATCTCCCACTCAATCAATTTCTAACCCAGATGGACATTTTAATGTCCATCACTAGGGCCCTCAATTTATTGTTGCCTGTGTGGAACAGTGTCAAAAGCTTTACTGAAATCTAAGTACACTGCATCTAGCACTCTCCCTTAGTCCAACTCTGTGGTCACCCAGTCAAAAAAATGAATGAGATTTATCTCCAAGACCTGCCTCTAATAAAACCATTCTGCCTCAGATCCTGCAAGCCCACTGGATTCCAGAAATCTCACTATCTTCTGTTTAGTAGCATTTCCATCAAGGTATTCACTACAGAGGTTGGACTAACTGGCCTGTACTTCCCAACCTCTTCCTTACTTTCGCTTTTGTGACCACATGCATCCTTCTCCAGTCCTCTGGTGCTACTTCCAACTTTAAAGAAAAATTGGAAAGGTCAGACAGTGGAGTCACCAGAACTTTCTTACATTCCTTTAGTACTCTCAGATGTATGCAATCTAGCTCTATTGCTTTGTCTACTTTTAGTTTTGCTAGCTCCTCATGAACACAATCTTCGGAAAATCTCTCAAGATTTGCCTCACTTATGTTCCTATTTGTGGGTGTTTTCTGAGCCTGCTCCTGGCCCTTCATCTATGAACATAGAACAGAAATATTTGTTAAATAATTATGATTTATCCTAATCAACTTCTGCATATTCCTCCCTTTACTCTTGAGTCTGACAATACCACTTCCTCCTCGCAATGACGTATTTGAAAAATGTCTTGCCCCCCATTTTACTGCATTAGCTATTTCTTCTTCCATTTCTATCTTTGCTGACTACATTTCTAGCTTCTCTTAGCTTTTCCAAATATTGATACTTGCCTTCCTCTTTCTGTAATCTCTTCTATTTCATGAAGACTACACTCTTTTTCTGACCTTTTCAACTGCTTCTTTTAAGAACCATAGTGGCCACCTTTTTCTTTTATTTACTTTCCTAACTAAAATGTTTGTTGCCCTTAAAAATATTCCCTTTCAGTTTTGTCCACTGCTTTCCTGCATCCCCCAGTTGTTCCAATCCAGCTAATGAATCCTTGAGGTATTGTCCCTTCTTGACAAAATTTGTTTTACTAATGTCTAGGACTCTCACTTTTGAATGAACTCTCAGTCCCTTAACCTAATACTGAACCACACCATCTGGTGGTCAATGGATGTGAGATGATCACCTATTATGACATCAGAAACACTCTCACCATTGGTAAGGACTAGGTCCAGTATGATCCCCTCCCATGTGGGTTCCGTTACTAGTTACTGTGTTCATTGTGAAATGCCGACACTTATTCATGTAAGTTGCTAGCTTTTCTCCATCAATTTTCCCCATGTGTACATTTGTGAAATGTCACCTCTTGCTGCATGTGGATGTCCATCCCCTGCGTTCCTGCACTTTCTTCTATAAATTACAAAATACATTGATTTTGAGGGGCAGTAACATGTACTTCAGCCTCCCAAGTGCATACCTTCTCTTCTGAAATTGACATAGATTTGCAGATGTTTTCACTTCCATGTCTCTTCCACTGCATAAAGGGAGTTTCTAAAATGTGCCTTTTAACAATTGTGTACGATACAAAATTTTGCAGCTTAGAATATCAGAATGAAGGTGTTACATGTTAAATCAATTAATATTTTCATAAGTTGTCTTATCAAGAAATGGAGCCCGTAACTGAATTTCTCTATTTAAAATTACTACTACTGCTACTACTACTACTATTAATCATTTATTTAGCACTACAAGGCATATGCAGCACTGTACAGATACATATAAAAGATGGTCCCTGCTCATCAGAGCTTACAGTCTAATTAGGACAGATAATACAATGGATGAGAACAAGTGTACAAATAGGAAAATGTAAGGAGACACAAGGAGAACAAGGGATCAGGATCTAAAAGCAGCCTCAAAGAGGTGAGCCTTTAGCATGGATTTGAAAAGGGGGACTGATGAAACCTGAAGCAGAGATTGGGGTAGTTTGTTCCTGGCATAAGGAGCAGCAAGGTGAAAGGATAAAAGTCTGGAGTTGGCAGCGGAAGAAAAGGGCATAGAGAGAAGCAAGCCAGTGGAAGGGCAGAGTTCACGAGAAGGGGTGTAGCGAGACAGAAGAGGGGAAAGGTAGTGAGGAGCAGTAGAATTAATACATTTATAGGTCGGAAGGATAAGTTTGAATTGGATATCGAAGTAGAAGGGAAGCCAATGAAGTGATTTGAGAAGACAAGTTGTATGAGTATGTTGGGGCTAGTGGAGGTTTAGCCACGCAGCAGAGTTCTGAACAGATTGAAGAGGAGAAAGATGACTCATAGGGAGATCAGCAAGGAGGAGGTTGCAATAATCAACATGGAAGGTGACCAAAGAGTGGATAAGTGTTTTATTAGTGTTCAAAAAGGAAGGGGCAAATGTTGTTAATGTTATAGAGAAAGAAACAACGGGTTTTAGCTATCTGTTGAATATGTGTGGAGAAGAAGAGAGAGGAATCGAAAATGACCGCAAGGATGCGGGCTGAGGAAACAGGCCTGTACTTCCCAACCTCTTCCTTACTTCCGCTTTTGTGACCACATGTACCCTTCTCCAGTCCTCTGATGCTACTTCCAACTTTAAAGAAAAATTGGAAAGGTCAGACAGTGGAGTCACCAGAACTTTCCTACATTCCTTCAGTACTCTCAGATGTATGCAATCTAGCTCTATTGCTTTGTCTACTTTTAGTTTTGCTAGCTCCTCATGAACACAATCTTCGGAAAATCTCTCAAGATTTGCCTCACTTATGTTCCTATTTGTGAGTGTTTTCTGAGCCTGCTCCTGGCCCTTCATCTATGAACATAGAACAGAAATATTTGTTAAATAATTATGATTTATCCTAATCAACCTCTGCATATTCCTCCCTTTACTCTTGAGTCTGACAATACCATTTCCTCCTCACAATAACTTATCTAAAAAATGTCTTGTCCCCCCATTTTACTGCATTAGCTACAGAGATAGAGAAAGGAGGAGGGGGTGGGGTTGGTTTAGAGGGAAAAATAAGAAGTTTGGTTTTGGCCATGTTCAATTTCAAATGGCAGTGAGACATCCAGGCAGCGATGTCAGATAGGCAGGCAGAGATATGGGCCTGGAATGTCAGAGAAATATTAGGTGTAGATAGATAGATCAGAGTCATCAGCATAAAAATGATACTTAAAGCCAAGGGACTGGGTATATAGAGAGAAAAGGAGAGGACCGAGAACAGACCCTTGGGGTATACCAACTGAGAGTGGGATAGCATTAGAGGAGGAACCACCAGAACAAACACTGAAAGAGCAATGGGAGAGATAGGAAGAGAACCAGGACAGCACAGAGCCCCTAAAACCAATTTAGGACAATGTATTGAGGAGAAGGTGGTGGTCAACAGTGTAAAAAGCAGCAGAAAGGTCAAGAAGAATGAGGACCGAGTAAAGACCCTTGGATTTAGCCAGGAACAAGTCACTGTAGACTTTGGCAAGGGCTGTTTCAGTAGAATGTAAGGGATGAAAGCCAGATTGAAGTGGATCTAGGAGGGCTTGAGAGGAGAAAAATTCAAGGCAACAGCGGAGAACTGCATGTTCAAGAAGTTGAGAAATGAAGGGAGATTGGTCAATACTTAGAAGGACAAGTAGGGTCAAGTGAATGTTTCTTGAGGAGAGGTGTGACTATGGCATGCTTGAAGACTGCAGGGACAGTTGCAGTGGAGAGCGATAGGTTGAGAATATGTGAGATGGAAGGAATGACAGTGGAGGAAATGGAATTAAGGAGAAGGGTGGGAACAGGATCAGAGGAACAGGTAGTAAGTTTAGAGGATTAAAGAAGAAGAGAAGTTTCCTATGCAGAGATCTTAGAAAAAGATGAAAGGGTAACAGAGATTGAGGGGGAAAGTTAGTATTAAAGAAGAGGAAGAGGAGGGATGAAGCTGATCTTGTGGGGAATTTGAGTGTAATCTTGTGGACTTTGTTATCAAAATAGTCGGCTAGGGTTTGGGCTGAAAGAGAAGGAGGTGTCTGAGGCGGAGGCACCTTGAGGAAAGAGTTAAGAAGAGGCAGCGGGGGTCAGAGGCAAGATTAGTCATATGGAGATAGTAGTTTTGTTTGGCAAGCACTATGGCTGACTGGAAGAAGCAAGCATGACTTTGAAGAGAAGAAAATCAGAAGGGGAGCGGGTTTTCAGCCAAATGTGCTCAGCTGAACAGGCACAGGAGCATAGATAGCAGGTTGTTGAAAACAGCCAAGGCTGAGTTGTAGTGTGCCTCACAGGATGTGGCATGGGTGGAGAAAGAGCATCCAGAGTAGAGGAGAGAGCAGTATTATAAGAAACAATAGTCTCATCAGCAGACCTAGAAGACAAGATGGAGGAAAGATAAGATGAGAGAGCCAAACGATTGATAGAATGAAGATTCCTAAAAAGGTAGGAGGACACTGGACAAGATTGAGGTGAGGAGTGATGAAGGGTGAAGCTTAGCAGGTGATGGTCAGATAAGGGAAATTAGAGAGTAAACAATTAGAGAAGAAAACAAGGTCAAGTTACTGTGCCGATGAGTTGGAACAGAAGAGCAAAGCTGGAGTTTGAATGGGGAGGTAAGGGAAAGGAACTTAGAAGCATAGGGGTCAGAAGGATTCAACATGAATGTTAAAGTCACCAAGAATAAGGGAGGGGAAGAAGAATCCAAAAATAAGGAAAGTCACGAGTCAAAGTCAGTGAGAAAGGTAGAGAAGGAAATGTCAGGGAGTCTATAAATAGCAGCTATCCGGAGAGGTAAGGAATTAAAAAGGTGGATGGAATGGACTTCAAAGGAGGAAAAGAAGTGAGGCTGAGGTAGAAGAAGACGTTGAAAATGGCAGGAAGGAGAAAGCAGAAACCCAACACCATCACCATGGCTAGTAGCACGAAGAATGTGGGAGAATTGATAGCTGCCATGACAGAGGGCATTGGCTTTTGGATATATTGTAGTCCATTACAAATTGTCATTTATGACAATGTGTGTTCATTATATGTGGTGAAATTAGTTTGAATACTTTTGTGATATCTTCTAAATTATAGGGGCTATTTATCAAACTTGCACTGCACTGTAATGCACATTAACAATCAAAGTCAAGGAACTGCTAAGTGCAAAACCTCTGTTTAGGACATTCCCATTACTTTGAGGAAAACAGTCATTCAGTTAGTGCAGAGCAAAGGTCACTACCATATACTGATGGCATTGCTGAAAGCATGGAACACAGCTTTGCCTCTAGATGTGTAGCAAACTGTACTGTGTTGTCTTCCACTTTAGCAGTTAATGCTTGGTAACAACCAACAGTTAAATGCAGATTGCAGAGCCTACCCATTTCCTGCCCATATCACACCCCGAAATAGGCATGTCCACATTAGGAGGGCAATTTTATAAACCATTTTCATGTGTAAAATGACTCATAAAATAAGGTCACATCTAAATGGGCAAGGAGACACTTACTTGTAGAGTAGGCATGCTGTGTACAGGGGTGGAGTTTAGGCAGCATATGGGTGGAGTCACAATTTACATGTGTATTTTATAAAAAAACATGCAGTACAATACGTGTTAACATTTATACTTGCTCTCGAGCGGACATAATTTCCATGCGTGGAATGTAGACACAACTTTTGCAGGATTTAGGCTAATATTTTATAATCACATAAATGCCTATGTGCCTTTATAAAATAAAATAGGCACCTTCTTGCTCTTTTAACCGAGGTGCCCTGTTATAACATTAACACATAGGTGTTCAACGTAGTGCCATTCTGTTAGCATATGGTGAAAACTTAACACTGCTTAATCAATGAACTCATATATGTTTTGTAAAGTGATCCTATTCTGCTGATAAAAGTAAATCCTAAAACAATCTAGCAGCATGAAATCATTTATGGGATCATCATTGGGGTTCAGGTAACTGGATGAACAGCTTGGATAAAATGTGTCTAACTACCATTATCAATGCAGGCCAAGACTTCCCTTCATCTCCACTCTGCTTGGTTAGCTTTTGCTGTTGAATTAGGTGTAATAAGATCAGTGAAAACTGGAATCCTTTTGCAAGCAGCTGGTTCTCGAATGATGTCATTCATCTTGTCTCGCTGCTGCTGAGACATCTGCAGACAGGAGTAACAAAGATCCTTTTCATTCACCAAGTAGAGAGCATCCAATCGTTTAATAGAGTCAATGACTTCTTCCTCTGCATCTGGCTGAGGGAATGGGTTTCTCTTTGTATTCAGCTTCTTCAATTTTGGGAGATTCTTAATGCTTGCAGGGATGCTAGTCAGATAGTTGTCAAACAGACCCACCTCTTTCAGCTCCTTCAGGGATCCATAGGTGGTTGGAATATTTTCTATGGCATTCAGTCCCAGATTCAGCATGCGCAGATTCTTAAGATTACAGATCTCCTGCGGTAAGCCCTTATTAGTCAGCTTGTTGTTGGCGAGATTGAGAAACAGCAGATTCTGGAGCTGCCCAATTGATTCTGGGATCTTATCAATTGAATTGCTGTGTAGATCTAGCCAGCGTAGGTTCTGGAATTTCTGAATGGAATCGGGAATCTTCTTAATCATGTTTCTGCTAAGATCCAGCTCATCCACATCTGTCATCCTAAGAATACATTTTGGAAAAGTTGCAATGCCCATCTTACTCAAATCAAGACGACGTTTGCCATCAATGGTAACTTTTATAGAGTTTTTCGCTATTTTTAGGGTGATCTTTTTACCTTTAGGACCTTTTTTTCCTTTTGCCATTTTCCTATATAAGAACAAGATAATTAAGTCATTAAACAAACTGAGGATAAAATTGAGAGTTAATTTAAAAAAACCCACTTCTTGTATAATGGAAATCAAACAGGGGAAGAGGGGGGTGGGAAGCTTTTTTTCATCTAAACAAATGGAGGTTTTGTACATTCATTTTAAGTCTTGTTAGTCATACAATGGATTGCTGTTCATAGTAAAGATGTGAAACGCAACTCAATAAAGCTCTAGGGTTCTTTTATGTTTACATAATAGAGGAAATGACAGCAAATAAATGCCTGCATGGCCCATCTGGTCTGACCAGTTAGGTGCTTTTACTTTGGACAGATTGGATGAGTTTATCAAATTAAATATGAAGGCATATTTTAGATAAATGTGGAGAGGGTAATTTGGACATCCAGGTCAGAATGTGGAAAGTTCCCACTGGCTCAGGACAGTACATTGATGTCTCCCCATGTCCAGAAGGAGCAGTAATTTTTAAAAAGTCACATATGGACAAAAAGTTTTTTTGTAGCCCACATATGTGTAGGAACAGATTTTTAAAATTGCTGCTCCCTATCTGTACACACACTGATTCTGTAGCACCAGTCCCCAACAGTGATCTCCCTCTGTCCCTCCCAAAGGAAACGATTCCCCAGTAATCCCCAAGACATGAGATCCCCTCCCAACCAACCCCCTATTCCAGGATGAGGACCCTCCCATAAGCCCCGCTGGCAATAAGTAACTCCCTGAGGCCGCCTCTGCAAGATCTGCTCGTCTTACCAGGGCCACTGGTCTCTAGCTGGCATGAATAAGCGCTTGCATGAATGGGCAAATGCCCTTATTTGGCAGCCTGACTCTTAGTGGTAATATCGTGAGATTACCACTAGGGGTTAGAGGCACCATTTTGAACCAGGTAGCAGAAACAGCAGGAGTCGCCTACTACTACTATTACTTATTGTGTGTATATATATATAGTACTACTAGGAATACACAGCACTGTATAAATACAGAAAAAAGACAGTCCTATTCCACCGAGCTTATAATCAGTAATGTACTTAGTACTGTCTCTGCTGTTCACACCTATTTTCTGCCCACAATACATTAAGCAGTTAAAACATGATTTTTAACATGTGGCTATTGTTAGCGCATAGTACTCTTTAGCATGGGCCATTTTCTAATGACTGCACATTAAAAGTGACATTTTACAAAGGATGTCCAGATGAATTCTGGGGCATCCATGGCAAAATGTCCAAATAAACACCAGAGACATTTACGTTTCGGCCTGATTTTAGAAACCTGGACATCCCTGAAATGGACAGCCGCATAGGTGTTCCCATAGACATCCCCCTACAAACACTTGGGGCAGGTATACCTATCCTATGCTGTATGGAGGGACATACACCAGTATGCCAAACTAAAAACAAGTGTCCTTGTTTCCCTGCAGTTTTCATTATCAGTCATCATGGAAAGTATAGGGACTATCAGAGTACCTTCCTCTCTATGCTCTCCAGATGTCTGGATGACAGAACAAGAGCTTTAATAATGCTTATTCATGCCCTTGAAGAGGAATATAGATGGATGATTCCACTAATGGGTGGGGATGTGCTCACCATTTCTGAAACTGGGACTGCCGTCTAACTTGCCCAGAATTCCCCCAGTTATGCCTCCATCATGGTCCTTTGCGATGTGGACCTCCTCGCACTGAGGACGTCTAAAAAACCAGCTCTGACATGATATTGGCTTACTCCCCATTTCTCTATATGTATTTATTTATAATAATTCTATAAAGAGATTTATAGAATTTATATAGAAAAATACATATGCACATAGGGAAAATCAAAGCCTCAATGACTGAACAAATAGCTCAGAGGAAGAGGTAACAATAAAAATAAAATTATAAATAATTTTGAAAGTTCATGATTGATTTTTTAAAAAAAATTTCATTGTTTCAGGTATTTAAATAAACATTTGAGAAGTTAATGATTGTTAAAACAACCTTCTGTATAGCAAACTTGTCAATTATGTTAGAAGCTAATTTCGGTCCCAGCCTTTTAAACATTTCTGGGTCCACATAACAGCCCCATAAAGTGCATCTTGGGATCTATACAGATATTTTACAGATGTACAATAAAATAATAAATTGGAGGGGGGGGGGTGGAATTTCAGCTTATATTAAATATTAACTTTAGCACCTCTTGGGAATTTCCTGGTCCAGTCACTGTCATTAGTGAATGAAATAACCATGTCAACTAATAATTAGGGCTCAAGTAAAGGAATGAAAGGTAATCCTGCAGAACTGAGGAAGTGCTTCCAGAGCTGAAGTTAGGAGAGGTTCCAGATGGATAATCTCTATCTGGTCTCCAGCTATAGCATTTAATTGTGAAGAGTCAGATCAGGGCTTTGATAAATTAATGCTGTGGAATTGCTGTGGATTTTCATAGAACAGCATTCACGTCTCCATTAAAGGGCTTTCTTACAAGCCCTTCAGGCTCTCTGGCTAATCATTAATCATACTGAAGCAGATGAAGGGAGCTCAAACTGCAGATAGTATATTTCAACTTATTTCCACGATGAAGCACAACATTATGAAAATGATATCTTCATCTCTCCTCTTACCAAGAGCTCTTCTTCAAATCATTCCAGTGAATTTCATGCTGGATTCAGGATTCACAACACTCAAAACAGAAGTCCTTAATTTAGCCATAGGAAAGATAGAGGTTGACTTCCTCACAGTGCTAACAAATGATACAGATCAAGACTGTAAGGTCCATCTAGTCTGCCCATTCCAATACTGCAGAGCCTATTGATTTCAAGCTTTACTCTCACGTCCTCATATATGAAGATCCTAGGCCTATTCTATGCCTTGTTTAGATGAGTTTAGTTTAGTTTAGCTGATTTAGTTACTAGCTTAACCATCTTTTAGTGGTTACAGCAAAGCAGTGTACAAAGTGGAAAAATGAGAATTGAATTCTGTTATTGTTTTGGCCTCCACCGCTACTAGGGAAGAAATACTTCCTTATGTTCAGGGCTTTTTATGAGGGTGGTGGTGGTACGGAGTACCGGCAGCACCTTTTTCATTGCCTGATGCAAGAGGACCATGGGTCAATTTCATTAATGATAAAGTCCTGCATATGAGTGCCGGTGCCTCCTCTGAACATGCGGACTCTAAGGTCATCTACAGAACGTGCCTAATTGCACCAAGTATCATAATTCTAATAGGCCTTTTACACGTGTATTCTGCCATATATGCCTAGAATATCTTTTATATCATTGCCTCCAAAAGGAGAAAGAGCCTGTAATATATCAGCCGCAAGGCGCAGAGAGAGAGAAAGAGGGAGACACCAAAATCAGATATTGGATAGATGTGAAGAAGGGATTGAATGAGCTGAATCAAACTGGGAGATCAGAATATCTTGGCAGGACCCACAGGCAAAGATTTATTTGGTCGGCGTATGGAGGAATACATAATTTGAGAAGAACTTCGGGGAATTAAAGTGCAACACTGTAGCTGCTGATTAGTGCAGAGAGAGAGAGAAAAGAGCAGAACAGAATAGGATAAGTGTACTTAGAAGAACCCCAGCAGTGTCAGAGGATTAAAATTGTTTATAACTGTGCATAATACAAAATGTATTGACTATTCATTGTTAGTCTATCCCCCTAAATTGTTGCCGCTTTCCCTTGTCTTCTCCTTCAGTCATTTCTCTTTGTCACTCTCTGTTCCTGCCCCTCCCTCTCCTCTTCCATGTCAAGTCTGCTGAGGTTGCTGCGCGCCGCAGTTTGCCCGCTTGCATTGTGTATTCTCTGACTTGGTGACAGCCTGGTTGTTTCTTAGCAACTTCCTGGATATGCCAAGTGAGAATCTTTGAATGTGTTTAGTCTAACTGAAAATCTTAATATTTATTGCACAGCTGAGTCAACAGGTACAAGCTAAACAAGTAGGTAGACGCCTTGCCATTATTTTGTCTTGAATGACCAGTCATCACCTGAAACGTAATCTTTTCAAGACAGATTTATCCTTATTTACCCATCTTCCCTTTCCCTCTCTATTCTGTTGTCATCCTCTTTTTATCTTTCTTTTTTATCAGTTACCATAAACATTAATATTAATCTTGAGCCCATCTTTTCTGTTCAGCTTCACATCATTCATGTCATGAAATGTTGCTAAATTCAATTGAACTTCTCTTAAATCGCTCTTTATGCTAATCTTTTCCCTTGCCAGACTCATTGTTCTTTCCAAATTAAGTACCAAACAAAATGTCTTTTTGGAGAGTTTTCCAAATCTTCCTGGGAATCCCACAGCTAGTTAGAATATTCATAATGAATATGCATGATATATTTGCATACAATGGAGGCAGCACATCCATCTCATATATTATCCATGCGAATATTCAATGAACCCTAGGGCAGATTTGGAAACCCCTTTCTTAACTGAGTTTCTCCTCTTCTACTTTTCCACATTTAAATTTGTTCAGAAGGTGTTCACAGAACATTTTTATGGCCTTTTTCCCCATGTTCGCAGATGTTCACCTTTCTCTTAGACCTCTGTTAGATTCTCATATCTCTGCACCAAATTCAAAATTATATTCTTCTGCTTCCATGCAGTTCATAGTTTTTGTTCACTTTAACCCTTGAATCTCTGGTTCTCTTGTTCTCCTCGTTCTTCCAACTTGTCATAGCAGATTCTACTTGTTTTTCTTGACTTTGCCTGCCTTAGAAAATAAACTTCTTCTGCCTTTGGATACACAACATTTGATTTTCTTCTTTAAGTCTCTGGGGGTCTGTACAATGGTGTGAGTTTTGTGGTGCTGACTGCTAGTGGTAAAATGTCTTACTGTTAGGGGTCAGTACTGCTAGACCAGCGCCTTTTTACATGCTGCTGAAGATGGGGCAAGAGCTTAGGCGGTACCTTTCCTGCCCCAATCACCCCTGGACCACCAGAGAGCCCCGGTAAGGCATGGAGGGGCCCAGTGGTGGGGGGAACCAGGCTTGGGCTTCTGTTCTCTGGGTTGGAATCAGAGAGGCGGGGTTACAGACCACTTCTTGCTGTGGGTGCTGCCTGGAATAGTTGGTTCTGAAGGTGGTGGTGGGGTTCAGCGGAGTGGGCTGTATGGGGGAGGGATTCTTGCGATCTGCAGCACTGTTCATTTGTCCCCACACAGTGGGGGGAGGCTGCTCCACTGCCTGACACCCTGTGCAAGGGTCAGCAGCCATGTTTCCGGGCTGCCAGTAGCATGGTTGCACTTACTGTCAAGCTCTTAAGGTGGCGTTAGCTGCTGTTGCGTTATTGGTAATCGTGATAGCCAGCATGTGACAACATCCTACATGCTGGTTGTCACCAGCCGCCATGCCCTCTCTCCGCCCCGATCTTGTCTCTTCCAACATTTACCATGGGATCTGTAGATAGTGCAGAAAATCACTGGACGTTTTTCCACTTTTCAGCCTTTCCTCATAGTGGTATCTTTCCATCCCCTTTATCATTTTGGTCACTGTTTTCTGTACTGTTTCTAATTCTGCTATATCCTTTTTTAGATATGGCGACCAGAACTGCACACAATATTCAAGATGCGGGCACACCAAGGCGCGATACAGACACATGATAATACCCTTGTATTTATTTGCCAGAGACGTCCCTGCCCCAAGTGTTTGAAAACATGAGAATCAACTACAGTAAAACAGATGTCCTTTTCATCTCAAGGAACCAGGACTTCACCCCTCCACTCTCTTTAAAAATCGGCAACACAGAACTGAAAACCAAACCCACAATCCGCTACCTTGGCGTTACACTGGATCAACACCTGGATCTGAAAACTCACATAAAAAACACAGTAAAAACAGTATACATGAAAATAAAGACCTTAAAACATCTCCGACCGCTACTCGACTTCAGCGACTACCGATCGATCTATCAGGCATTAATATTACCTCATTTCGACTATGCCAACGTAATTCTACACGGTCTCCCTCAAGCAACGTTAGCTCCTCTCCAGCTTGCAATGAACACTGCTGCAAGAGTACTAACAGGGGCTTCACGGAGAGAGCACATAACGCCAGTACTGATGAACCTCCATTGGTTACCGGTTCAAGCAAGAACCCTCCACAAAGTTCTAACCTTAACTTTCAAAGCCTTAAACACTCTGACCCCCACAGCCCTCAGCAAGATGATACATAAAGTACCACAGAACAGAAACAGAAGAACCATGATGCAAAACACCCTAGAGGTCCCAAAAGTAATGACAAAATGCACAAGAACAACAACAAATAGGGCCTTTACGATTTACGCTCCCAGAGCATGGAATGCTCTCCCTACCTATATTCGAAATATCACTTACCTAACCCACTTCAGGAAGGCAATAAAGCAGCACCTGTTCACTACATACTACCCTGAATCTAGCCTTAGTAACCATACATATGGCCCCCCAGACAATCTCTCATTACAAGTAAACAATCAGACTCAGCATGAAAAAGGATAATCAACTGATCGCTCAGAATGTACCCCAGTGTAAATAAGATGTAGATATGTTCTGCCTGAAATCAGGTACCAGTGTGATACAATGTATAGAGTTAAGAATTGTACATAGTTTCCCCCAGTTACTTCCAAGTTGATCTCCCTGTTTATTGTAAATACAACTCAAAGTTCCTTGTGTTGTATAGTTGATGTTAAATGTAAACCGCTCTGATCTAAAATAGAGCGGTATAGAAGAACTGTTAAATAAAATAAAAAATAAATAAAAGGGGATTTCTATCAGGCCGCTTATGCAGCCATCCATTTCAGAGACATCCAAGTTGCTAAAATTGGGCCAAAACGTAAACATTCCTGGCATTTTTTGAACGTTTTGCCCTGAATGCCCTAGATTTCAATTGGATATCCTTTCTAAAATGCCACGTCTCGTCTTTCATGAGAAATTCCTCAGAAATTTAAAAAAAAAAAGTTACAGGGTAGGAGGCAATGCTTTATTTTGGGCCAATAACTGGTTCAAAAATAGGAGACAGAGTGGGACTAAATGATCATATTTCTCACTGGAGAAAGCTAAGTAGCAGATTGTACTAGAATTGATGCTTTTTTACATATTTATAAATGATCTGGAAAAGGGAGTGAAGAAGCAGATAATTAAATTTGCAGTTGGCACAATTTTTCAAAATTGCTAAAATAGCAGAGAATAGCGAGAAATTGTAGCAGGACCTTGCAAGACTGCAGGGACTGAACATCTAAATGGTAGATGAAATGCAATGTGGCCAATTCAAAGTGATGCAGGGGCAAAAATCCTAATTCTAGGTTCATGATGCTGGATTCCATATTAAGAGTCACAACCCTGAAAATGTATCTTGTAGTCACTGTGGGCAGTATATTGAGATCCTCAGCTCAGTGTGCAGCAGCAGTCAAAAAACTCAAATAGAATGCTAAGAATGATTTGGAAAGGAGTGGAGAATAAAGCCGAGAATACTATAATGCCTCTGCACTGATCCATGGTGTGATTGCACCTTTAGAACTGTGTGAGTTCTTGTTGCCCCATGTCAAAGAAGATTTGGCAGAGCTAGAAAAGGTACACAGAAGAGCAAACAAAATGGTGGTAAAGGAAATCTAACTTTCTATGGAGAAAGGCTAAACAACTTAGCCCGAAGAAGAGACAGCTAAGAAGAAACAGAGATCTATAAAATTTTGATGTGGTGGAATGGGTAAAGAATTTGGATTTAATTACTTGTTTTTTCTAAATATGAGAAGGGGCAGCAGTGAAGGTGTATTTTCTAAACTGGTCTGTCTCCACTCTAAAAGACAAATGTCTCAAATATCTCCATCAGATGGAAAAGACATGGGGGCATGTAGAATTATACCCCAGACATGTGCAAGTATAGTCAATTTATGAAACTTACACATATAGATACCCACCTTCCCTTGCCGCATATACATCCCGGCCTGCTATTTTGCAAATGGAAACATGTGGTGGCACCGCAGCTAGGAAAAAGACCCCTCTATTTACTGTCATGCTTTTTTGAAGGACTGAGAATTATTGGGAGAGTGAGAGGGCATTCTCCTATTCTCTCTACAGGTGTTATGTAGACGGGCACCCCTCTACCACACCTCCATGAGACACAGACATGGGCGTGCTGGATACATGTAATTTTGGGGTTTGCTAAAATGGCTCTTGGGATATGGATGTAATTGGCACATCTGAATGTGAATTTTCAGATGTGCAAATTATAAATAGAGCTTCCAAAATAACCCCCTTAATCACTAGGGTGCTCCTACACTCAAAGGCTAAATTCCAGTTTACTATTTTAAAGAATGCGAAGACTAGGGGACACTCCATGACACTTTTAAATAGCATATTTAAAACAAGTTGGCAAAAGTATTTTCATGCAGCATACAATTAAGCTATAGACTTTCTTGCCAGAAGATGTGAAAGCAATTAACATGGGTTTAACATAGTAACATAGTAAATGACGGCAGATAAAGACCAGTGTGGTCCATCTAGTCTGCCCAGCAATATGGCAGGAGTAGGTGCACCCCTTCCCATGTCTTTTAGGAAGTAGGTGCACCCCTCCCCATGTCTTCACCCCTCCCCATATATTTGTTTCTTTGTTTAGGGGTGAACCCACCGCTCCTCCCCCCATCGCTCCATGTAGGAACCCCTATTTGTTGAGAAATTAGATGGCTCAGTTTATTTTGATGTAGGACACACCTATTTGTTGAGAAATTAGATGGTTCAGTTTATTTTGATTTAATCTTGTTGCTGTAAAGTGATCCACAGTGTCTTTCCCAGGCCACTTTGAATTCCGTCACTGTGTTTGCCCCCACCACCTCCATCGGGAGGGCATTCCAAGCATCCACCACCCTTTCAGTAAAAAAGTATTTCCTGACATTGCCTTTCAATTTACCACCTTGCAGCTTCATGTCATGTCCTCTAGTTTACAGCTTCCCCGTCTTTGGAAGAGGTTTGTTTGTTCATTATTTCTTTTTAAGTATTTAAAGATCTGAATCATATCTCCCCTATCCCTCTTCTCCTCCAAAGTGTACATATTTAGGTCTTCAAGTCTCTCCTCATAAGGCTTCTGATGCAGGCTCCAAATCATTTTGGTCGCCTTCCTCTTTGTTCAAGTTCCTGCAGGAAATGTCCATAAACCTTTATTAGCTATATAAATTTGGTACAGTCATCGCTTATCTCTGGGTATGTGCAAAAAGGAACAGGTCTGCTCTTTGGAATCTTGCTGGATACTTGTGACCTGGATTTGCCCACGGTTGGCAGGGCCAGCCCAACCATTCGGCAAGATTAAACAATTGTCTATGGCAGCAGAAGTCATATTAAAACAGTACATCCTGGTAGCCACATAAACTCAAGGAACCTGCAACACATTCTTTACCTGCAGGAAGAGGGGGCCTAGACATATGTATTTATTTATTTAAACTTGTTTTCTATACAGCCTTTCTACTATTCAAAGTGGTTTACATGAAACCACAATGTACCAGGGCAAGGGTATGCCAACTGTTGTACAATGAGAGTGAACTTGAGAATAAGCATAGAACAATAACCAAACTTCAGTTACAAGTGGGAATTATGATACTGTTGCATGATTATATTTGAGGGGGTATTTAAGGGGATATTTACAATTTGTCATGCTATTGTGTTGTTTGAAGTTTAGATTATAGGAGGTTCAATCTCAAGGTCTGGTCGAGGTTCGGAGTTTTTTGTTCTTGAAATAGGTATGTCTACGGAATTCAGCAAGGTCTGGGCATTCTCTTAGAGCTGGGAGTTGTGAATTTCAAATTGTGGGCGCATAGAGTGAGAGTGCTTAATTGCAAGATGACTGTTTGCTCTTGTTTTTTTGGGAAGGAATGGTTAGTAGGTTCAATGAACCCTGCCTCCGAGGCCTGTTGTTTTGGGGTTTTGAGATAAGAGAGTGAAGGCAGGATGCTGAGAGACCGTGCATGATTTTGAATATGGTGACGAGTGCTTTTTGTTTAATTCTGGATTGGATAGGTAATCAGTGTGTAGTTGCAACAGTATGAGGGTGATGTGGGATTGTCGGGGACTCTGTTGATAATTCTTGCCACTATGTTTTGGGCCATCTGGAGGGGGTGCAGGGTATTTGGCTCATGCTCTTTCAGTAGTAGTTCAAGGCAAATTATAGTCAGGTACAATACGTATTTCCCTGTCTCTAGAGAGCTTACAAGCAAAGTTTGTACCTGAAACAATGGAGCACTACATGACTTGCCCAAGGTTAGGAAGAGTGGCAGTTAGATTTGAATACTGGTCTCTTTAAGCATCAGGACACTACTCAAACCACCAGGCTACTCCTCCATTCTCCATAAATGCAAAGCAAAGTTTTTTTTAATGTCCGGTTATACATTTTTGAAGGATTATTGGGGCATATGACTGAAGGTTCGCCTAGGGCACCCAGTATCCTTGCCCTGACTGTTTAAAACAGGATGTTGGACTCAATGCTTATACATTTTATGTTGTTATCCTGTGTACAATCTAGGTCTGCTCTTAACAGAGATATTGTATATGAAAGCATATTTTCTGATGCTGAGCGGCAGTGTTCAAATCCTGGGGAGAGAGAAAATCATAAATATCACACAGTGCTGACGCCTAGTGCCTGAATCTATGGACCATGATTCAAGTGACCCAGAAAGAGCCCCGATGAATGGGTTCCTGCCTGAGAACTGCTGCTGCAATGACCAGACTAAAATAAATTGGGAGAGGATATAAATGTGGGAAACATTCTTGGATAATTGTGAATGAAGACTCATGAGGGAGGAGTAGCCTAGTGGTTGGGGCAAGGTACTTCAGGCCAGAAGGTCAGGGGTTCAAATCCCACTAGAGGACAGCAACCTTGGGCCAGAAGGACTGGGGTTTCTAGTCCCACAGATGCTCCTTGTGGTCTTGGGCAAGCCACTTAACCCTCCATTGCCCATGTTCCCTGTAAGTATTAGTGTATGTGTCTCATATCCCTGTGTGTTAAATGTATCCCCCAATTGTGTTGTGACCGCTTTGATTGAAGGATAAGGCGGTATACAAAACTGTCTAAATAAATAAATAAATGGTGCCAAATTCCAGCCCTCGTTCGGAATGGGATAGAGCTCAAAAAAGCTGAAAAAAACTGCTGGCTTAACCAAAGCACAGAAACATTGAAAATGATGGCAGATAAAGATCATATGCCTAGTTTGCCATATTAACTGCTAAGCTCTATAATTTCTTTCTTTTGCTTCAAGAGCTTCTCTGCTTGTCCCATACTTTCTTGATTTCAGATATAGTTCTTGTCTTCACTACCTCTACTGGGAGGCTATTCCATGGATCCACCATCCTTTCCATAAGGGAAAATGACCTTAGATTACTTCTGAGCCTATCCCCTTTCACCTTTATCATATGTCCCCTCATTCCAAAGCTTCCATGGAGGAATTTAAATGGCTCTATCATATCTCCCCTCTCCTGCTTTTCTACCAAAGTACAGATTGAGAAGGTTCACAGTAGTATCATATAACTTAGAAGGAAGTGCTGCCTATCAAGGGTTTGCACGGTAAAATTAATTTCAGTTTGTGCTCTTCTAAATGAATTTTTTCCAGATTTGTGGACTTTTTTCCCCTGTTTGTTTAGCATTTGTTCTTTAGGTGCACACGGTAACTGTTTTAAGGTCATAAATTGATTGTACGAGCATTTGGAGCTGTACACATGCAAACAATTTGTGCCCACTTGAAATGTTTAGGCTCTCAAACAAATCTCATGCACACACATGAATGTGCATCTCTACTGCTCTTTTCTGGTGGGGTAATCGGTTAGGGGAAGCAGTGGAAGGCATGCAAGGAGGCTCTGCTTCCAGGTTCTCTAAGGAGGGAAAGAGAGGGGGCCTCCCTTTTCATTTGGAGACAACAGTGTCTATCCAGTTGGAGCAAGCCACTAGGAAATGCATTTGAGCAGTGACCAGGAGGGTGAATGTCCCTATTTCTCAGGAATAGGAGCTTGGGCCAGGGACACTGGGCTTCCAATGGGCTTTTGTATGTGAAGGACCAAAAAGACTTATTCAGTTTTCTGAGGTCAAGGAAGAAAGGGCTGCAGTAAGAATAGATTCCCTCAGTAAGTGCTCAAGAAACCTGAAGTCAAGTTTTGACAAAGGATTTTTTCCTTTTATACTTAGAAATGAATAATTGTTGAACACTTCAGAGGAACATACAGCAGACTTGTTTCTCATTATTTTTCAACTTAGTTGTTTTGTCTGAGTTTTTAGAAGAATGACTCTTAGTTTGGAACAAGCACCTTGCGGTGAATATTCAACAGTGCTGATGCCATCTACTGTAACTTTTAAACGGATAACTATCTGTTTGAAATTATGTGGATTTTTAGATGCAGTAATATATCTAAGTATAGGTTTGTAAATCAAGGTATAACTTTACATAGATAGTTAACCATTTAGAAACTACACCTGCTATTTAGATAAGCAGGGAGTTTTAAGAAAACAGAACAAAACACTTGTGCTCAATTTGAAAGGAACGAGATTGTTTGCTTTCATATTAAGCGCAGAAAAAGTAGCTCGCTCAGTGAGACTTGATTTAATTGTTTTGTTTCTGTGTAGATCAGTGACACATTAATCTCTGGACTACATGTACAATATAAATGAACTCATTTACATTAAAAGCAGTGGAGCATTCCATCAACAAAAGACAAAGATTTCCTGTCTCCCTCTTTTCACTTTGAATATCCTTCTGGTCAGACTACTGCAAGAATTAGAAATAATCCAGACTCTTAAAGAGAGCAAGCACATAGGTATGGCAACGAGAACTCACCTGGTACAAAGAGTAAGGTTGTTTGACTAATGCTGCTGGACTGCACACTATCGTTATAAAACAATCATTTCTCACTATCTTGAAGTGAAGGACAGCTGTTATAGCAAATCGGGAGCACAAGCCCTTGCCTTTTGCGTTCTTACTGCAGTTGGATTGGCTCTTATGCTCTGACTGCTAGTGTGGGCACATTTCCTCTTCTTTCTCTGCTGGTTTTAAATAATGGATTTGATGTCCTCCAGGTTTCAGAAATAAAATTCTGCAAGCAAGCAGAACTATTAGGTTTTGTCTTTGTTCCTCAGGCTCTGCAAGTTCCGAAAACAAACTAATGACAGAAAGAATAGCCTTTTATTTTCAGGATTCTCCAGAAGAAATTTAAGGGAATTTCTCTGCAAGGCTTCCAAGCTATTCTGTTCCCCTTGTGTGTAGACTGTTAAACTTTGTTACTAAGCAACAAGAATCGCAGGCCCTCAGAGATCATAGCACAATCTGCAGCTCACATGCAAGTTAAACATAAGTCAAAGGACTGACTGCCCAAAGACTCTGCAAATGTTAGATCACCAGCCTTTAGAAACTCTGCATCGTAATCTTTTGTGCCTGACTGGGAAAGAAAGAAAACCGAATCTTTCCATAAGTAATATCCCATCCCTAATTAATCTTTATACTGTTTTACTTGACATATTAAGTTACTAATCCATCCCCCTCCAACTAACTGCCTGTGAAACTGTGTCATTTACATATGGGTGTATTTCATAATGCACAATATTGATGACATCATCATAAATTTGCCTCTAGGACCAGTTTAAGTAGTTTTTAAAGTGCAGAATCCTAGGGAAACATAACCTGATAATGTGAGTATCAGATCTACTAACAAGGGCTATGCGATTATTAGTATTAATTAAAACAGAGAAAAAGAAAATAATACATCTAACATTCATTAAATCCATTAACTAAAATAAATGAAAAAAAAAAATCAGGTGTAAGTGTTGCCTTTTTCTGGATTATACTGTTTTATGTGATCTGTTTTTATTTCTCAATAACAGTACCTTAAATGAATACCACAAAGCTTGGGCTATTTTGTATGTTTGAACAAGAAGGGGCAAGGTTTGATTGCATAGAGTGCATCGAGCCTGTTGTTTAACAATTTATGTACCAAGTTATTGGCAGGTCCCGTTTATTTTTATTGAATTTACACTTATCCAAACCTTTACAACTTATATAGAAAGAAAGGGCAGAATTAAATAAAATAATGGATTTATTTATTTATTTAACCTGTTTGTATACTGCTTTATCACACAGTCAATGCGGTTTACAATTAACACTGAGCCATAGCAATTACATCTTAACAATTACATTTTTTTTAAAATTATTTATTTATGAATAATTTTACAGTAATATACAGCAAAATTCTTAATCAAAGAAACAAAATATCACAATGTCAAAAATATTTATCAAGTAATAATCAATAGGAACCCAGTCCACATTAATGGGGATACCAGTCTGTTAAAAAAAAAAATTAGGAAAACAAAAGGACAATCCAGGCCTACAGGACAAGCCTGCAGCCAACCATTTAACCGGTAGAATGAGACCCTCCCTTCTCAGAAACTATAACTACCTTAGACTGTTCCTTGTCCAGAATCCATTTTTCCAAATCAAAAGATACAAGAAAAACAAACTTAACATCATTTAAAGATATACAACATTTACAGGGGTATTTTAGAAAAAAAGTTGCTCCCAAAGCAAGTACTCTAGACTTATAAGATAGAAAAACTTTCCTACGCGACTGAGTAGTACGAGAAACATCAGGAAACATCATGACCTTAGCCCCACAGAACTGTATCTCCTTTTTCCAAAAATAAAGCCTAAGGACACTGATCTTATCTTCCTCAGAGGAAAAAAGTCACCAGCAGTGTAGCCCGGGTGGAGATAAGGTCATGTGATTCCTCTAAAAAAGCGGTTAAATTAAAATCTTCTAATTCTGCAAGAGGAGGGTCCTCTGATTCCACCTTGCCAGCCGATACCGTTGAAGGCAAGTAATAACATTTTAGGATTACACAAGAGTCGGCATGGGGAAAAAGAAGGCTCTCCTTCAGATATTTTCGAAATAATATCAAAGGAGAGAGCAAAGCAAAAATGGGAAAATTCAAAATCCGTAAATTTCTAGAACGATTAACATTCTCTAAATTCTCAAGTTTTTGGTGCAAAAGTAAGCTATCTTTAGCATACGTAGAGGAAATTTTGGCAAAAGTGGTAACCTGAGGCTCCACTTTTGCTACCACGGAGCTCAAGGCCCCAACTTGAGATTCCAGAGAACTAAATTTTGTAACCATATCCCCTGTAAATTGACATAAAGAGGAAATAGTCTGAGAAAGAATTTTGTCCGTGTGCGTGACTACGCGCCATATATCGAGAAGGGAAACTTCAGTTTCTGGACATTCGGTGGGAAGAGCAGAAGGAGGCTGCCAAACCACCGCCTTCAAGGGCTCTGTACACCGAAAAAGATTGCCAGGTAGATGATCAGAAGAAAATTCCGGGAAACCTGGAGGAAGGGGAGGGGTCCGCTCCAAAGAGCTTAAACTCACGCCCTCCACAGAGGGATCAAGCGGCACAGTACCTGGACAGGTGTTCCGTGGTGTAGATACCAAATGTTTTTCAATTGCACCTGCCTGCGATGTCTCAGCCGTAGATTTTTTCTTACGTTTCCCTGGCATAGCCAGAAGAACGCTGGCTCACACTCCCAATGCGCTCCTAAGGGGCTCGTAAGGGGCGGGACCAAGCCCCTTTGGAACCGCCCCTCAGGAACCGCGCCGACGGCTGGGCGCTGTAGGGAGGATCAATTAAATAGGCCTGTAAGATGACGTCAGCAGGCCTCCCGCTCGATTCTCAGGCTTCCAGCCGGCCCCTCTCTCCCACACAGGGCACCAGAAACTGCAACAAACACTCCCACAGAAAGTGCAGCAAGCAGGATTTAAATCGGAACCTGTAAGATGACGTCAGCAGGGCTCCCGCTCGATTCTCAGGCTTCCAGCCGGCCCCTCTCTCCCACACAAGGCACCGGAAACTGCAACAAACACTCCCACAGAAAGTGCAGCAAGCAGGATTTAAATTGGAACCTGTAAGGTGACGTCAGCAGGGCTCCCGCTCGATTATCAGGCTTCCAGCCGGCCCCTCTCTCCCACACAGGGCACCGGAAACTGGAACAAACACTCCCACAGAAAGTGCAGCAAGCAGGATTTAAATCGGAACCTGTAAGGTGACGTCAGCAGGGCTCCCGCTCGATTCTCAGGCTTCCAGACGGCCCCTCTCTCCCACACAGGGCACCGGAAACTGCAACAAACACTCCCACAGAAAGTGCAGCAAGCAGGATTTAAATCGGAACCTGTAAGGTGACGTCAACAGGGCTCCCGCTCGATTCTCAGGCTTCCAGCCGGCCCCTCTCTCCCACACAGGGCACCGGAAACTGCAACAAACACTCCCACAGAAAGTGTAGCAAGCAAGATTTAAATCAGAACCTGTAAGGTGACGTCAGCAGGGCTCCCGCTCGATTCTCAGGCTTCCAGCCGGCCCCTCTCTCCCACACAGGGCACCGGAAACTGCAACAAACACTCCCCTTAACAATTACATATTAGATGAGAAACTGGGGAGATTTTATTTTATTTATTTAAAAGGATTTATATACCGCTTTGTCCTGAAATCAAAGCGGTTTACACTTTAAACAATCAATGATCAGTATCAGTAGGGGTAGGCATGCAGTGTTAACATGTGTGGGTATTTGTGTGAGTGACGGGGATGATTTCATGGTGTGTCATTTACAGGATGAGCTATGTACAAGAGGTTATATACAGGGAGGGTAACATCATGTTTTAACAAATTAAACAGACTTGTAACGTCATACTCATTTTACAAGGAACATTCAATTGTAAATTGAAACATTGCATTTCAAAGTCTTACACTTTCTTGTAATTTCCTTCAGTACGATTGGGATTGGTGGTCTTCATTATAATGGTCAATGAATAAGGTGGTCTTGAGTAACTTGCGGAAGTCTTTTAAATCAGTTGTGGATCATAGCTTTTCCGGAAGTGCATTTCAAATAGTAGGGGCAGCAAGGGAGAAAGCCGGGATGGATGTGGATTTATTGTTTTTTGTAAATAAACTAGGAGTTGGTATTGTGTTTTTAGTGCTGTTCCTATCTGGTCTTTTTATTGTTTTGGTTCCGATGAGCTCTTGAAGTAGTCCTGCTGACATGTTGTTTTTGATTTTGAAGATTGTGAGCACTGATTTATATTTTGCTCGTGAGGAGATTGGTAGCCAATGCAGATCTTGTTGTATAGGAGTTATATGGTCTTGTAGTGAAGCGCCAGCAATAATGTGGGCAGCAGTGTTTTGTACTATTTGAAGGGGTCAAGTGGATTGTTTTGGGTAGGTCTTGGAAGAGGAGATTACAATAGTCTAGCACAGGTGTGATGATTGCCTGGCATACCGTACGGAAGTGTTCATTGCTGAGCAGAGGTTTTAGTCTTCAGAGCATTGCTAGTTTGAAGAAGGCTGTTTTGGATGTTTTGTTAATGTGTGCCTGAAGAGTAAATTGTTTGTCTAGTATCACTCCAAGATACCAAACTTCATCTTTTACATTGATTGGTGTATTTGATATGTTGATGGTAGTAGGGGGAGTGAATGTTGAATCCCTTGTGATGATGATTGCTTCAGATTTTTTTATGTTGATTTTTAAATTGTTGTTTGTAAGCCATGTCATTATTTCGTGAATGCAGGTTGATATATCTGTATAGTCAGGGGCATCCAGGTGGATTGGAGTATATGCCATGATATCGTCGGAATATTGAATCTTGTATTTATTAAATATTTTGTAAATAGGTTGGATATAGATGTTGAAGAGGAGTGTGGATAGTGAGGAGCCTTGGGGAACTCCTTGTGTAGTGTGGAAGGGTGCTGAGGTGAGGTTATCGGATGTTATTTTTTGTTGTCTGTCATCAAGGTATGATTGAAACCATTTTATGGTGGTGTCTTGGAGGCCAATTTCCATTAGGCACTTCAGAAGGATGTGATGTGAAACTATATCGAATGCGAATGATATGTCAATAAAGATAAAGTAAGAAGCCTTTCTTTATCTTGTCTATTCCTTTTAGTATGTTATCAAATAGATGAATGAGAAGTGTCTCAACACCGTGGTTTGGACGGAATCCGTCCTGGTGAGGGTCCAGTGGGGTGTATTGATCAATATGTTCTTGAAGCTGTCTGTGAACGATTTTTTTGGTTATTTTTGCTAGGAATGGAAGGTTTGATATTGGGCGGTAGTTTGCTGGGTCAGTATTGCTAGTTGATGTGGTTTTACGAATAAGGCGTATAGTAGATTGTTTGAGTGCTTTGGGAATGTAGCCCAGTTTAAGAGAGGTGTTTACTATTTTTTGCATGTATGTGCTTAGATCTTCTTTAGTGGATTTAATCCACGTCACCGGGCAGGGGTCCATTGGAGAAGTGGTGGTGTTTAGTGCGGTGATGGTTTGAGTTATTTGTTTCGATGATGGAATGCTGAAGTATTTCCATTGATTGGTGATATTACAGTCATCATCAGTAGTTGGTGTGCCCATAGGAGGGATGCTGGTAAGTGGTGTGCTGTGATTGGGACTATTCTTAGCTATTAGAAAATCAGCAAAGGTTTGAGGATGGATCTTGCTTTCATCCTTCGTGGTTGGGTCATTTGTAAGGTTGCGTACAATGTTGAAGAACTCTTTAGATTTGTTACAGGCTTTTAAAACAAGGTTTGTATGGTATTCTTGTTTATGTTAATTAATTAGATTATTATATTCTTTTTGCATCTCCTGATATTGTCTCAATGTAGTTTCTGATTTGTTACGTCTCCAGCGGTGTTCCAGTTGTCATAATTTTCTTTTGGATTCTCTTATGGTGTTTGAATACCAAGGTGTCGATCTAGGTCTGTTTTTATTGTAATGTGAGCTCTTTTGAGGTGGGAGTTGAGATGCTGCCAGGATAGTGTTATTCCATGTGTTGATAGCTTCGTCTAGGTCGTTGAGGTCTTGGGGAAGGGACTGAAGGTTGTCTTTGAGGAATTGTTCTTTGTTAAAAGCTTTGAAGCGTCTGGTTGGCTGTTCAGTTCTCTGAGATGAATGGTGGTTATTTTGATGGAGCTCGAATCATATAGCATGGTGATCTGACCATGGTATTGATGTGATTTTAGGTGTTTTTTTAAGGACCATCATCCAGAATATTCTTTGGCACAAATATGCAATCTGGTGTAGATCCAGAGCAATGTGTGGGACCAGAGAGGATCTTCTTTAGGTGAATGGATTCCATTGCTTTGTGAAAAGCCATTTCAAGTGTTGTAGATGAGGATGTGAAATTCAGGTCTCCTAGAACGATGAGAGATGTTGAACTTGGAGTGACAGGGAGGAGAAATAACAATAAATAATTTATTTTAAAGATTACAGATACCATGCAAACCTTAATAAAGTCCAACTGCTGGATGTAATGCATTAGAACCCGGGTTGTATGCAGCTCTGTTAATTTAAGGAAATACATGCCACGATGTGTAAACTCATTTTCTTTCTACATATTCTCTTCCATACTATTTATGGCCTTTAGGATTTGTTCTATCATTTCAGTCTTAATAAACCTGGTGGTACATACTATGAGGCCTACTTACTAAACCACACTAAAATCTTTGGTAAATCCCGCATTAGGAATGTTAAAACCATATTTAACATTGATGCATTACTGCCATTCGTAATGCATCAGCACTGCAAGAGTGTATGGGGCTCCATTTCATTTCCCATCTGTTTAAGGTCAGCTTCACAATAGCACATGGAGAAGGCAGAGGGGATAGTGTTCTCTCCATCTGCATTTAAACAGTTCTGAATCTGGTCCTTACAAGATCCAAGGTCAACTTGGAAAGGCTTTGTTCTGCCTGAGAGGGCCTTGTTCGTGCATCAGACATATGGTGAGTGAGGAGGAGTCTGGGGGGAAAGGCCTTCTTGCTCACTGAAGGAGGGGGACGGTTCTTTGTCCAGAGGAATGAGAGGATCCTTCCTGTTGATTAGAAGGTAGGAGAAGTTTGGCGTCCACATCAGGACTTACTTTAGCAACTAATGTGCTCTTAGCTATGTCTCCTGAGGTGTAAATAAGTTGTTGCTTTAGTGGGTGTCTTAACACAGATTCTGTAGTTTAACGTGACTTGCAGTAACTAATATTATTATTAATGAGCTGCTTTGTATGAATTTACATATGATGTAGCTTAATAAAATATTCTTTCATTTACTATATTTTAGTATTAATGGCAATCCAAGTACATGTATTTTATTTAATGTGTATTAACATATCAACACAGCCATTTAATACACATTAGCAAGTGAAACCCTATCAGTTTTTGTGCATCAGAAAGGTTTGTGCTATTTTGGCGAGATAGTGCGTTAAGGCAATAATGCACAAGATGCACATTAAAGGGCAAAATCGAGTATTATTTACCATGATGCATATTAGTTTACTGCAATGTATGTCACTTCATTAATGAGATGCAAAAGATGCAAATGCATGCAAAATAATGTGGCTCAAAGCTAATGTTATATTTCCACCTGCTCCTGGCTGCTTTTTAAGGGTCCCCTTCCCCACAAAAGCAATAGTGCTCCCTCTTAACATACCTTTCACCCTCCCCCCCCCCTCCAAAGACCACCATTCCTTGATGACAAATTCCAGCCTCCACTAAAGACTCTCCATCCCTCTGGACCTCCAATTCCAAATTCCCCCATCCTCTGTAGGATACTCCAGGCCTACCTCCAACAGTTCCTGGTGGTCTAGAAGAGCGCAGCAGAAGCAATTCCCTGTTGCTCCTGCCAAGATTAGTGCAGGGTTAAAAATGTCATCCATGACTCCTAAAGGCAGTCTCATTGTACTGCCACTAGAGGTCATTTTGCCATGTAAGGAGGAATCTTTCCTACAGAAATTGATGGAGATGGGGCCATGAGGGCCTACGGATGGCGATGGGAGACAGGATTAGGGATGGAGGGTCTTTAGGGGAGTTAGAATTGTCATCAGGGGTTTGTTGATCTGTGTGTGGGGAGTGCCATCACTTTGAGGCAGAAAGGGGAGACTGCACTTTGTGGTGAATGCGCCGGACCCTTTTAAGAGAGGTTCTGAGATTATTGGGCTATGCATTAGCGATGTGTTTTTGTTTTGAAACAAAAGCGGCAATATTGCTCCCTACTGAGCAATTGGGCACACTGTTGCACAATAGCACACACTCCTCATGCATGCACAAAGAGCGTGTGCTATTGCACAATAGTGTGTCTGTTGCATAATAGGGCACACTATTGAAGAAAAACAAAACAAAGACAAAGCAACTAAAAAAATAAAATGCAGCGAAGCCCAATTTTTTGGCCTGCAGTTTCCTACTGTGCCTTAGCAGATCGATACTCCATGGGAGTAAAATAACACAGCTCGCAAGATTGCACATTAACTTACCGCATGATAACAAGAAGCTGACAAAGAAGGAAGATCACTTAACACCATCTCAGTAGATGACATTAAGTATATCTCCATTATTTGCAATGCAGTTTATGCATGTTAAGTAGATTGTTTGTGTTGTCCATATGGGAAGATAATGGTTCAATCCCCAAAAGTTACTGCAGAGGCTTTGAAATCACTGCACATTAATTTTGGAACTAAAGGACCTCTTACTCTTTAAAGCCATTAATATGCTTTAGGATACAAAAAGCAGATAAAAACAGATGTATTTGGGCCACTATGTAAACTCCATGGTTGGTGCTTTTTTAAGTGCCAGTCATTGCACTTAAAAATAAAAAAACAGATATTCAGGGTCGGAATCTGAATAGTGGCCAGCACTGAATATCTAGTCTGATTGCTAGTTGCTAGCACTTTCTAGATAGCAGCGATATTCAGCCATTATTCAGATAGCAAAACCACAAAAAGTTAGGACTGAGCTTCCAAATTAATCTTCAGTTGCTGCTGACATCCCATATCAATGAAAGCATCTCCTCTCCATCCAAGAGACCCCAAAAGGACCACCACGGTCCAGATTTTGTTTGGCCCAGCCATAGCTAAGCTTGCTTATAAGATTGTCTTTCCTCCCTTTAAGCTCCTTTGTCACTATTCTTCCCTTGAAGTCTCCAGAGTCCATTGCACCAACTTTATCTTGAATAAAGTTTCTTAACTGTACCAACTCTAACCTCACACTTTGCAGAGCACTGATTGGAAAATAGCCCTTCAGTGCAAAAGAAAACTTCCCTTCCCCTCCAACTCTATTGACCCATCTGGCAAGATAGCCTGGTGTTTCCATGCCTCCAAGCACTCAGGTAGTTCCTTGGACTAGTCCCAATCAGCACTATGCAGGCTTACTGGGTACCCTAAAAAATGCATCATCCTCCAATGCATGTTGCTGTCCCCAATCATGCACCATCCTGTGGTGCATTCTGCTGCAACACTGTCCTGTACCTTGCCTGTCAAATATGGCATTGTGGTTAGGAACTGATTAAAAGATAGAAAATGGAGAGTAGGGCTAAATGGTCAATTTTCTCAGTGGAGAAAGGTGAATAGTGGAGTACCCCAGGGATATGTGCTGTGCCGATGCTTTTTAGTATATTTATAAATGGCCAGGAAATAGGAATAACAAATCAGCTGATCAGATCTGCAAATGAGACAAAATTATTCAAAGATGTTAAAACACAAGAGGATTCTGAAAAATTGCAAGATGACCTTGAAAAATTGGGAGACTGGGCATCCAAATGGCAGATGAAATTTGATGTGGACAAGTACAAAGTTATACACTTAGAGTGTGATTCTCTCCAGATGTACAGACCCTCTGTACGTCCGGTTTGAACCGGATGTACAGAGGGGGTGGCGATTCTGATACTGCAGGGCACATCTAGCCCTGCGGGACCAGAATCGCAAACAGCCCTGTATATGCAGGCTGGGACTGCGATTCAACCAAGCCTGCACGTACAGGAAAAGCCAGACTAACTCAGGGCTTTAGAATTGAGCCACGGTGCTATGGCATCTGGTTGCCATGGCACTGCGGCTCCATTGTAAATCCGTGATCTCGGCCGCCGACTTAACAAAGTCTTTCCCCACAGACCGACCCCCAATCTGGCCTTCTAAGGCCAGGATTGGGCTACGGGGAATGTCGTTGGGGGCCCCTCATGCCACATCCATGCCCCGGGCCTGCTGAAAAAAACATGCAGGGAAGTTATTCCACCTCGGAGGTGGAATAACTTCATTGAACAAGTCGTCGGCCCTGGACGTACAGGGCCGACATTAGAATTGGCCCTGTACATCCAGGGCCAGCGACCGCTCACCACCCACCCTAACTCTGCCCCCAATATATCCCTTCCGTGCCCCCATCTAACTTCCCCGTACAACCGGCAGGGAAGTTAGATGCCAGCGGGGAGGGCACGAATAGCGGGGATGGGACGTCCATTCCCGCTATTCGTGGGACAGAATCAGACCCTTAGGGAAGAATAACCCAAACTAAGGCTACATGCTGCAAGGTTCCACATTAGGAATCACCTTCCAGGAAAAGAATTTTGGCATCATTGTGAGTAATATATTGAAACCCTCTGCCCAGTTTGCAGTTGCAGCCAAGAAAGCAAATAGAATGCTTTCTATTTCATAAGGAATAGTGACACTGCTGGAAGATAAACAGCTGAGCTTTGAACAGATTGAAGGGCAGAAAGATAATTCAGAGAGAGACCAGTGAGGATCAGGTTACAATAGTCAAGATGGAAGATGATTAGTGAGTAGGTAATGGTCTTAGTACTGTGTGTAGAAATGGGATGGAAGGATATCCTTATGAAGAAAGATTTAAAAGGTTAGGGCTCTTCAACTTGGAAAATAGATGGCTGGGGGGGAGATATGATAAAGGTCTATAAGATAATGAATGCAATGGAACGGATAAATGTATATCGGTTGTTTACTCCTTCAAAAAGTAGAAAGACTAGGGGACACAAAATGAAACTACAATGTAGCACATTTAAAACTAATTGGAGAAAATATTTTTTCACTCAGGGTGTAATCAAACTGAAATTTGTTACCAGAGGATGTAATAAAAGCTATTAGTGTAGCTGTATTTAAAAGAGGTTTGGACAAGTTCCTGGAGGAAAAGTCTATAAGCCATTGTTAAAGAGGACTGAGTAAATCCACTATCTACCCATGGAACAAGCAGCATGGAATCTGTATACCTTTTAGGAACCTGACAGGTACTTGTTGGCTTGGCCACTGTTGGAAACAGGATACTGGGTTTGTTGGACCCTTGGTCTAGCCCAGTACGCCATATCTTATGCTCTAATAATCTGACCAATTAATTTTTTTCATTCTAGCACAGCAGCAATGACCCAGGTTGCGAGAGCTCCAAATGGATAGCTTCAAAAACCTTTCTTGCCTCAGCTCAGAAATCACTCATCAGTGTATCTGATTATATCCTCCTTGTCCATGGAAAAAGAAATATTACTTACCTGTAACGGTGGTTCTCCATGTACAGCAGAATAAATCAGCCACACAATCCCTCTCGCCTCCCCTTACGGTTGATATGTTCATATTCTGTTTACCTAGCAATGGAAAGGACTGAAGGGGGAGGAGCAACAGTCTCATAGTAGGGGGAGTACTCACATATGCTCAGAGTTTTCTGTTCTCTGGGAGAGCAGTCAGACCTGGCAGTGTCAGAAATGACATCACCTAGTATGTGTGTGACTGATTTAGGCTGCTCTCTGGAGAGAACCACTTTTACAAATAAGTAAGCTCTCTAGCTCTACAAAATCAAAAAATCATACTCCACAACTTCTCTTTTTTTTTTTTTTCCCAACAATCTTTATTCAGAACAAAAACAAGAATACAAAGTAAAGTCCACATCTAGGAGACTCCCAGCTTAACAAAATAAGGAATTAAAATACAATAATAGGGATCAAAACTTAAACCAAGCCCAAATTACATAGAAAGAAAGAAAGTAACATTCAGGTAGACTCTTTACTAACCAAGAAAGCCTCAAATTGATTAACCTCAAGAAAGACATACTTGATACCTTCCAATTCCACTATACACTTACAAGGGTATTTCAAAAAGAAGGAAGCCCCAATAGCAAGAGTCCGGTCCTTCAAAGCCAAAAACGCTTTACGACGGGCCTGCGTGACCCTACTCACATCGGGAAAAATTTGTATAGGTTCCCCACAAAAGGCCAAGTTTTTCTTTTTAAAGTATAAATTAAAAATCATATTTTTATCTTGTAGTGATACAAAGGATACAAGCAGAGTAGCCCGCTGTGGAATCAAATCAACAGAAGACTCCAAAAAATTTGAAAGATCCAAGGACTCAGCTTCATTAGGTTTTCCTTCTTGTTTTTCAACCGGAGAGGAAGCCTGCGCTAAAGAAAACTTAGGAATATAATACAATGAGGAAAACTTAATAGAATCAACCTTATCGATCAGCAAGACTTCCTTTAAATACTTTTGAACTAAAATTAATGGTGAAAGATAATGGGTACAGGGAAAATTCAAAAAACGAAGATTTTTTAAACGATTACCATTCTCCAGAACCTCTAGCTGATGATGTACCAAAGTACTATCCTTTATGGAGGAAGATACAGCAGCCTCCACAACAGTAAAACGACCTTCCAATTTAGACAACCGTTTTTTTTTTTGAATCAGAAAACATAACATCCTGATCTGAGAGTTTCTGAATCACTTCAACAGAGAAACGTTCTACTTGGGAGAAGGAGGTTCGAAGGGAACCTTCCATTCGCGCCACCAACTCCCAAACATCTTTTAATGAAACCTCAGATGGAACAGATATCTGCAAAGGTTCAGAAGAAAATTTAACGGGGGGCGGAGCCTGATGTCCAGCGGGTAAGACGCTTCGCGCTGAAGCTCCCGAGAGGCCTACTTAGAATTCTGACTTAATACCTATACAAACTTACTATTTTGCTCCGAGCTGACCGGGGTACCTCCGGGGGGATGGTGGCCCATAAACCAGCGCGCTTGGACTTCGGGTCTCCTTCTTCTTCTCACGGAAAACGCTCCAAAACAGAGGTGTCCTCTCCACAGAAGATGGTTCCATTTCGTGAAAACCCCGAAATGCACCTGGAGATTTTGGAGGAAATACGCGGCGTGAAGGAATTGGTGCAGTCCAATGGAGAAGCGCTTCGAGCCATGCGAGAAGACTTTGGAGTGCTCCAGGACCGACTTGAAAGTCTCTCATTACGGCAGGACAACATGGCGGGGGTCCTCGACTCGCACGCGGTGCGCTTGGGCAAACTGGACAAGGCTGAGCGCCAGATACAGAATCTTCAAAAGGAGTTAGAAGATAGCAATAATCGAGCCCGTCGCAACAATGTGAGGCTCCTCGGAATACCGGAGGGGGTGGAAGCAGGAGATATAAGAGAATTCTTGCTCAAAACTCTTCCCTCCTTGCTGAAGATTACTTTTCATAGAGAACTGGAAATCGATCGTGCACACCGTGTTCCTACCCACATGGCGCTCAACCGAACGACCCCCCGGCCTATTATCTTTAGCTTGCTACGATATCAACAAGTGGAACAAATTTTAAATGCTGCCCGGGCGAATCATCATTTGGAATTTGAAGGTCGCAAAGTCTCCTTCTTCCCTGATTTGGCAAAGCCTACTGTTGACCGTCGGAAGAAACTCCTTGCTTTTCGCCCTCGACTTCAACAGCTACAGGCTCGCTTTGGCCTGTTATATCCAGCGAAGCTCCGAGTGACTCTCCACAACCAAACCAGGACATTCGAAGATCCTGATCTACTATCAACATTTTTAGACTCCAAAGAAGCAGAGCAGATGCGCTAATCCAAAAACTTGGACTTTTATCTGCCGGCTCTGTCCGCCATTTTGAAGGGCCCGATGCGGCGGTCATAGCCAAGCACAGAGACTACCTGGACTTTCTTTCTTTCTCTATATGACTTTTTTGTCTTTTCGGTCTCCTATCCCTCCAGGATGTGTGCCCCGGTCGGATTCGGAGCACGCACAGTCCTACAGGTTATGTGTTTTTTTTTCAATTTCGGCCTTCTCTGGGGTTTCTCCCCGCAGACACATGGTCGCCAGTAATTTTTGGGGTTTTGCTTCTCCTCTACCGCACCGCGGTTTTCTTTGTTAATGTGGGGCGCTTCATTGTATTATATTAGCTTAATTTTCTTATGTCATGTGTACAGCCAGATACAGTCAATATGAGGGACATAGTGAAATTATGTGTGCTATCATGCTCAGAACTTTCAAATTTTCTGAATCGCCTTATGTAAAATCTTATCACTCACCGTAAAAGGCATTAATAGTCCACTCAAAAGAGAGGAAAAACCTTAGCTATCTTAGCCATGAGCATGCTGATTTAGTGTTTCTTCAGGAAACGCATCTAAACTCTGCTGAAACACTGAAACTCAATGCTAAGCCTTACATGGTGGCTGCCTATTCTCCCACCGTTTCCAAACGGTACGGGGTAGCCATTCTGGTTAAGAAGTCTTTGCACGCTACTGTAATTGATACTAGCGCTGACAAGGAGGGTAGATGGGCCCGTGTACACCTTGAGGTTGGAGATAGTGAATTCACGTGTGTTTGCATTATGCCCCGAATGTGGACAACCCTGCTTACTATGCAAGTATTGCGCAGTTGGCATAGGCCTCTGCCAATGCTCCATTAATACTTGGTGGTGATTTTAATCAAGTGTTCCATCAATCTTTTCTTCTCAAACAAGGCGCTCGTTGGCTGGAAGATCCAGTACCGAGTAGACCTGTGTGGCTAGATATAGAAGAGGACCTTTGCAATCCGATTCCTCTTACTTTTCTCCCTGGTATGACTCTCCCATCAGACTCCCACTATCCACCAATGCTTTTAGACACTTTAGGTGCCTTTAATACTCTTATGCAATCTTTAGACTCCCGACTCTGGTCGGTGCAACTTCAGCAGAGAATTGCATGTGACTTTGACCTCGGAGCAATGGAGCCTTATCTGGAGTAGAGGGACACGGGCTTCCCGATCCGCCTCACTCACTCAGACCCTCTTCTTTCTAGCCCACCGGTGTTTTTACACTCCTGACAGATTAGACAAATGGAACACTACTCAGGGCAATAGTTCTTGGACATGCCCTGCGGCCATTGGTTCACTGCCTCATGTTATGTATGAATATCCCGCACTACAGTATTACTGGCGTCGGGTCTGGGGTCGTATCCAGTCTATTCTGCACTTTCAAGAGCCCCTTTCTTGGAGGATAGTGGGACTTCGCCCAGTTGCGGGGATCCCCTCTCTTCCAAAAACGGCTTACCTCCTTTTGGACTTTATGCTTGGCATTGCTATTTCCCTAATTAAGTAATACTGGAAAACTAGCTCCCATCTGAGCCCCAATGAAAGGTGGAATCATGTTTGTCTTTACAGTAAATATGAACAAATACCTCGTATGTTTGCTTCCCCCGTTCAGACTCCTCATTATCGGTCTCAATGGAAGATGCTCAATGACTATGTACATTCTGCTAACTGCTCTCATCTGACTGTTTAAATTTGTGTATATCTCTGTCCCATGATCATGCTGTATCGTAGATACTCTTTTGATCGTTTTGATGTATAATCACTGTTAATTGGAAGCGCTCACATGCTGACATAATCGGTTAGAGAAGAAGCATGGGGGTGGGGGGTAATTGGGTTTTCTTTTCCTTATTGTATACTTGTTTTGTCTCCTTTGGTGTGTTGTTTCTTTTGTTTGTTGCAAAATGAAAATAAAAGTTTAAAAAAAAAAAAAAGAAGAAAATTTAACAGGAGAAGGCATCAATGCATTCTGTCCCCCCACTGACAACAAAGAAGAGGCTTCCTGAATACAAGGAGGCAGTCCGCCGAGAGAAGCCTCCCGGACAGAAACACACTCCAAATCTTCTCCCTTCCCGGGTTATGCATCCCCAGCCGCAAAAGAGGACTCAGACACAGTACTCACGGACTCTCCGGAAGGATTATCCAAGGAGGGAGAAGTTCCAGCACCTACAAGATGGCGATCCATAGGGCCAGTAATTTTCCCAACTTTTGCAGGAACCGATGGAAACACCTTCTTTCTCCGTCGTCCCATAAGTCCGTGTTAGAGCTCCTCAGGCTCCGAAGGGGCTCCAAAGGGGCGGGACCTGCCCTTTGGTCACGCCCCTTCGGGCACGCGACCACGGGTGCGCGCCCGCGGGTCGCGTTCCGCGGTAAGCCGCAGATGATATAGCAACCCGAAGGGGGGGCGGGGTCTCCCAGGTCCTCCTCCTCCAACCACCGCACGGATCCCCAGGTGCAGGAAACAAGCAGGAAATCTCACCGGAGCCGCGGTAAGCCGCAGGTGATATAGCAGCCCGAAGGGGGGGGCGTGGTCTCCCAGGTCCTCCTCCTCCAACCACCGCACGGATCCCCAGGTGCAGGAAACAAGCAGGAAATCTCACCGGAGCCGCGGTAAGCCGCAGGTGATATAGCAGCCCGAAGGGGGGGGCGGGGTCTCCCAGGTCCTCCTCCTCCAACCACCGCACGGATCCCCAGGTGCAGGAAACAAGCAGGAAATCTCACCGGAGCCGCGGTAAGCCGCAGGTGATATAGCAGCCCGAAGGGGGGGGCGGGGTCTCCCAGGTCCTCCTCCTCCAACCACCGCACGGATCCCCAGGTGCAGGAAACAAGCAGGAAATCTCACCGGAGCCGCGGTAAGCCGCAGGTGATATAGCAGCCCGAAGGGGGGGGCGGGGTCTCCCAGGTCCTCCTCCTCCAACCACCGCACGGATCCCCAGGTGCAGGAAACAAGCAGGAAATCTCCCACAACTTCTCTTTTATTGGACTAACTAAAGACTATACAGCCTGGAAAGATGACTCTTTTCTCCAGGGATATGACAAATAGAAATTCTGAATTAGAACTATGGATAATAGGGATGTGCATGCCAAAGATATTCGGGCTAGTTTATGTTCATCAGAATATACCCATTTAAGTTACTCTTCGTGCATCGAAGCATTTGTACATGCATTCCATTTCTCACCATTAAAGTCTAAGGGGGAAAAAGTTTGTAATAGAATGTAGAGGTTTGCCATTCATTTTCAATCAAACCTGCTTGAAACTTCATGGCAGGTATCAGTAATAGCACTACAAGCCATCAAGGGTGTCACAAATCCCTTTGGGGCACCTGAAAAGGGGCAAAGACCACATAGAGTGGCAAGTATGAGTACCAGAAGCCACTATCAAAAGGGCAAAGCGGTAAAAAGATGGCAATGAACACCTCAAGATAATGAAAGAAGGAACAGTAGCACCATAATTGGTAGAAGCACACCAAGACGCTTTGAGAGGAGTAAACTGACAAGGAGACCAGCATGATACCCGGAATGGCTGTATCGTCCTACATTATTCCAGGAGCACCAGCACAGCATCCATATTGTCTAGAAGGCTGTAAAACAGCAGAGGAGAGCCAGCACAACAGCAGAAGAGGCAGTACAAGTCCAGGCCTCCTCAGGAGTGGGGTGAGTTCAGTTAAACTGTGTGCCCTCAAGTTAGAGTCCTGGCACTGAGGACTTTGGGGCCAGCATAGGAACCTTAAATACAGAGGAAGATCTCTCCCTTCCCTCCCCACCCCCGAAATTCAAGAAACATTCATGGACTGCCTAGAAGATATGCTGAGACATTTAAATAAGAATCAGAGGATGCACCATGATGAAGGCCCCAAAAGCAATGGAAGTGGGGCTGCAGCACTGGTGGCGACAGCCCAGAAGAACTGAGGAAGACAAATGCAGCAGCAAGATAGGCTGAAAGCCCCTGAAATGAAAGGCTAATAGTTGTGGCAGAAGACTGATAGTTGACAATTAGAATAATGAAGAATGGTGGATATGAGTCCGTCTGTCACCCCATGACAGCAAGGGTTGATTTGGCCACAGGCTGGTTAGGCAGGTGTCCTCTTCTTCCATCAGTGCTCCATGCTCCTTTTGATAGAAATACCATTCTTCAGTCAAGGATATAACAATAGTAGCACTCCCCTACTAGAACTTCCAAACAAGTATGGTAATTGAAGTTTGAATTGAACTTTGAAGAGAGAGCTCAAGGCTTATTGATGGTGGTAGGCTGGTAATGTCCCCCGACTGCATTGGGTTCAGTTTCTCTTGGACTCAAGTTAATAACCGCTTGCCAAAGTGGGTGGCAGAACACCCAAAAAGGTGTATAATGGTAATCCATAATTACCCACAAAGATACAAAACAGGAGAAGGATGAGGAGTGGCCCAAAAGAAGCCAAAGCATACTGGTCACAGAGCAATGCAGCAAGAAGGGTGGTTACAAACTGGCATGGCATTTAAAGAGGGTGAAAATCATACAATTACAAGCCTAAGCAGTGCACTCACAGACGTACAAAGCAGGAGAAGGATGATGAATGCCCACAAAAAGAGAAAGCTTTGTAAAGCCACGCATTAAAGAGGGTGACATGAGCTATCCAATCAGCAGGGAGGCAAGAATGAGAGCAGTGCCAGCAGAGTGATACAGGCAGAAGCAGCAGAGAGAAGCTCCCACTCATCCCATGTGAGTAATCTTGCTTTATAGGGCAGCTCCTCAATTAGCTACACACAGGGACTCTGAACAGCACTGTTAGAACACACGTAACCCTGGAATTACCGAGATTTTTTGCATACACTGAATACCGTTGGGGTCATAAATGACCCCACGACGAATTTTAATTGTTAACCATGAAAAATTTAAACTAAACAGACAAAATATTATTCCGAATTAATTATTTATTATATGAAGGTTAAATGTTTTGAAATGTAATGCTTTATCATAAAATTACATGAAGAAGAGTTGCCATGAAAGCAGTTTTTGCATGCACTTGATGAACACAGTAAAGTACTATAGTCATTTGCATGAGACACAGACAATTTCTGAATGTTCTTTGCAAACATTGCGCTTGCAGGAGGTGCAAACTATGTTGCTTTTCTTGTCTTTTTCTCTGGAACAGCAGTGACACCTTGCCCTTTTCTTTGGGATCCCGAGATTGCAAACAGCATCAGTGGCATTTTCAATGCTGGAAGAAGTCTTGCTGCAATTACTCTGAAGCAGCTGCTTTCCTAATTCCAAGAGGAATAGACGACATCTGTGCTTTGACTTGGACTGCCATTCTGGATTTAGTGACATCCAAACAATGAAGGCGTTCAAAGCACTGATGTCCAACATGTTGTAGAAGATTGTCACTGGCCAGCGTCATGTCATTCGTTTTGTGGGATACGTGTGCAACATTTGATCTGCTGTATCTACTCCACCTTTGCTAGAATTATAGTCCAAGATCATGCATGGTTTTTTGTCTGGATGTGTCTTATCTACTTCTTCTTGATCATGCAAACTGCTCAGAAGAACAACCACTTTTCCTTTCTTCGGGCAATAGGAAACCAGAGTGGTGTCATCGCGAAAGGCAAACAGTGAAGTGAATACCTCTCGCCCTTTGCTGTTACAAATTCTGGAGGTAATTCTTTTCTGTTCTTTCGAATTGTCCCCAAAAGTGTCATTTGTTTTTCTAGCAATTTCCGTGACAGGGATAAACTGCAGAAGAAATTGTCAACAGTAACATTTCTGCCAGATCGCATCAATCCTTCAGTGAGTTACAGCACAACCCTTTCACCCTGATTCTGTTCCCTGTTTTGTCCGAGTTCCCTTCCTGTATATACTTGAAGAAGCAGAACATATGACATTGCACTGTCACACAACATCCATAGCTTTATGCCATATTTCCCAGGTTTGCTGGGAATATATTGTCTGAACGGAACACGGCCACGAAATGTAGGCAGTTGCTCATCCACGGTAACATTTTCACCAGGATCAACGGCGTCACTTAGAGTTGCTTCCCAGGTATCAAAAACGTGTCTGATTGGAGCAAGCTTATCCACGCCTCGTTGTTCACATCTGTTAGTTGCATCATCAAATCTGAGAGCACAAGAAATTTGCTGAAAACGGTTACGGGCCATATTTTTGCCGAAAACAGAACGACCATCTTTAAGGTTCCACAACTGAACTATGGATTAATTTCATGACTTGTACATGCCTGAGAGGATCAGAAGTCCAAGAAAATGTTGCAATTCTCTGTCTGTCAAATCTTTCAGGTGTCATCATAAATATGTCTTCCTTGTTTGCTCGTCCACATCATGATTTCATTCAATAAGTTCTTCCTCATGAACAAGTGGAATGCTGCGAGAGGGCCATCAACATTTTGTACAACATACCTCGTAGGACCTTGTTGTACGGGCATGACATTAGCTCTGGCGTATCTTCCAGCAGCTTGCTTTATAGGTTTCCTGTTCCATGATGTGGCATCCTTAGATACATAGGCTTCAATGGCAACATTTGTGCTTATAGTTGATGACCTCTTAGCTCCTCTACGACCACAACTAAGATTCTTCACAGATGATACTGACACCGAGGACTCCTGCCTTCTTCCTCGTCCAGCACAGCCTCGACCTTTCCCTTGACTCTTTGCTGTAGGCGATGTTACCGGCTCAACATCAGTCTCACATTCATTTGGCGACCAACTGCTGTCGCCATCTGAATCATGACTGTCATCAGATTTATTGCCCAAACTTGGCTGATATGCTTCTTCGCTTGCTGAATATGCTGCATCATCAGACGACTCAGAGCCGTCACTGTCAGCATCTCGTTGCAATATTTCTCTTACTTGGGCAGCTGAATACTTTCGTTTTGACATCATAAACAATAACTTAAATAAAACGCAAAGCAGTTTTACTATAGGTGTACAATAATTGTGATGATTGAGCTGGAAGCCTTTAGATTTCATCGGAAATAATAAGAGAACGTATGATATCAATTACAGAAAATGTGTAATTTTCATAAAATAAGAGTACAAAAAATAAATGATACATAATTAATGATAAATAACTTTGTCAGATCAAAAAATTCACAAAACTGCAAATTGTATCACGATCCAAACCGGACATAAGCAACTGGGGCCAAAAATGACTCCACTGGTACTCTGTGCTGCAATTCATCACTAGCGTCACCTAGCGGATGAAAATTATTCCTCTCATGGCGCAATATAAAGAGAATATTGACATGTGAAAAGTCATAAAAAGATTGCATTCTTGAACAACTAGTTTCCGAGATACGCGTTGTGAAACTTGCAATGGAGTCACTTTTGACCCCATCAGTACTCCCAGGGTTAAAAGAGGTTAACTGATTTTTCTCTGAAAGGACAGCTGAGGAACAGGCAGGTACTTTGGTAGGTCTCTCTCTTTTATTTCAACAGTACCAAAGCTCCACCATCTGGCACATGGCAAGGAAGAATCGTATTGCCAGACCTGTTGCCCCCATTACAGCCTCTACCTCTGTCCAGACAGAGATCCCTATACCAGTTGAAGGACAGGTTCCATGTGCAGGTTGCCTGCATGCTGAAGCTCTCAGAAAAGAAGTGGAGGAGCTGAGAGAAGAGGCGGCATGGCTGAGGATCATTCAAGGCAGTAAGAAGTACATTGATGAGATGCTTCTTGAACATCCAAACTCCCCAACAGAGGTGAAGATGGGAGCTTACAGAATGACGAAAACCTATCACGAGTCACCAGGACCTTCAGAATCACCAATCTAACACCTCCAGCCCTTGAACTGAAGAGCCATTATGCAGCCCTAGAAGTGGAGGAGGTGAAAGCATCCCAAGAAAGGGAAAAACCAGAGCTCAAGCATCCCAAAGTTGCAGAATCAGTGAACACAAGAAAGTGAAGGGTATCAGTGGTTACTACTACTACTCAACATTTCTATAGCGCTATCAGTCGTATGCAGCGCTGTACAGCACAGACATGTAAGAGACAATCCCTGCTCATCAGAGCTTACAATTTAGTCAAGACAAGACATACGAAACACGGAAGGTGTGGGCAAGGGTAAAACAAGGGAGAGAAAAGGAGATCAGGTGAGTCAAGATCCAAAGGTAGTAGCAAAGAGGTGAGTTTTCAACCGGGACTTGAAGAGGGCCAGAGAGGGTGCCTGGTGTACAGACTCAGGTAGTTTGTTCCAGGCGTAAGGTGTAGCCAGGTGAAAGGAACAAAGTCTGGAGTTAGCAGTAAGAGAGCGGGGCATAGATAGAAGCAGTTTGCCAGAGGAGCAGAGTTGGTGATTCTCTTCTGAGGCATACTGAGGCATCCATCTGCTGACCAAATTTGATGTCCAGAGAGGGGTGCTTCTGCCAGATGCCAAAATCGAAGATGTTAAGCAGAGTTTGCCGAGACTCATCAAGCCTACTGACTATTATCCAATGTTGGTCATCCACATTGGCACTAATGATACAGAGGATGAAGCTGATAGGTGTGCAGGTGGTGTTCTCTTCAGTCCTCCCTGTTGAGGTTAAAGGCAGAGGCAGAGAAGCTTGCATCCTGAGATAAATGCATGGCTGCATGGATGGTGTCATCGAGAGCATTTTGGTTTCCTGGACCATGCAATGTTGTTCCAAGGGCTGCAGAGCAGAGATGGTGTCCATCTGTCCAAGAAGACTGGATAACCTATTAAAGAGGGATTTAAACTAGATTCATTGGGGATGGGTGAAGAAAGTCCCCAGGTAAATGAAAGTCCCCTGGTAAGTGAAACATTGTATATCTCTATAGAAATGGGTAAAAGGGGCAACATCTGGAAAGCATTTTGTATAAATGCCTGTAGCATGGGAAATACGATTCCAGATGTTGAGGCTTTAATGTAACAGGCTGACTTGGATTTAATGGGGTTATAGAGACATGGTTCATGGACAACCATGATTGGGATGTAATTATACCAGGCTATACCTTATTCAGGAAGGATAGGGTAGGAGGAGTGGCACTATACGCATGTATAAATATAACATTAAAGCTATAGAATTACAGGGCTTAAAAGAAAGAGAGGAGACACTGTGCGTTAAACTAGAAAGAGGTTAAGAGAAATCCATTTGGATTGGTATGATATACAGACCCCCCACACAGGGAGAAGAAGTAGACAGAGATTTAATAGAAGACCTACGTAGCATTGCTAGGAAAAGGGAAGTGCTATTGATAGGTGATTTCAATATGCCAAATGTGGATTGATAAATCCCTGCTGTGGTGTCATCTAGAAGTAAGGAGATCCTGGATTCTCTACAGGGAGAACTATTCAGGCAACTGGTAACAGAACCCACATGTGAAAGGGCCATACTAGACTTGGTGCTTACCAATGGTGAAGTTGTTTCTGATGTTATAATGGGAGATCATCTCACATCCAGTGATCACCAGATGGAGTGGTTCAGTATTAGGACTAGGACTGATAAAATCCATTCAAAAGGGAGGGTCTTAGATTTTAGGAAAACTAACTTTGCCAATACCTCAAGGAGTTGTTAGTGGGATGGGAACAGCTGGGGGATGTAGACAAACAGTGGGCAAAACTCAAAGGAGATATTTTATTTATTTATTTACATTTCTTATATACCGCACTATTTGCGATCAGCGCGGTTTACAGTAGAACAGCAAAATCCGACAATAATAGATGTCTGGTCATTACATTGAACAGGAAATGTAACTTGGAGAACAGGGTGAACTATATACATATGCAGATGAATTGAACAGGGTAAACTATATACATATGCAGATGAATGAGAACGAATATTGTTGGGTGTTGTACATACTTGGGGACGCACTATTCTAGTGTAGCTAGGGTTCAGGGCAGTCAGTGAGATATTTGATAAAGAGAAAATGTTTCAGGGCCTTCCTGAACTGGCTCAAGTTAGGAATTGCTCTGATATGTGGTGGTAGGGAGTTCCAGAGACTTGGGGCGCAGAGTCTGAAGGCTCTGTTAGATGTTGTTTTGGTACAGTTTGTCGTATCTTTCGGTGTCAATAGCATATTGGACTCTGCGGTTCTCCTTAGCCTGTTGGGCGCAAGTGGTTGGATGAGGTCAGATAGTGAAGAGGAGGAGAGCCCCTTGGTGGCCTTGAAAGTCATCACCAAGGTCTTAAAACTGATCCTGGCATGAATGGGGAGCCAGTGCAGCTGCTTCAGGAGGGGTGTGATATGCTCTCTTCTGGAGGCTCCAAAGAGTACCCGCGCTGCACTGTTCATCGCAAGTTGCAGGGGGTTTAGGGTGGCCCGGGGGAGTCCTTGTAGGATGGCGTTTGAGTAATCGAAATGAGGAATAATGAGGGCTTGGTAAATGGTGCGGAAATCACCTGGTTCGAGTAACGGACGTAAGTGTCTGAGAGATCTGATTTTGAAGTAGATCGCTCTTACAGTATTAGCTATGTGTTGCTTCATGTCTAGGTTCTGGTCCAATGTCACCCCGAGGTAACGTATGGCTGATTTTACTTGTAACTCGGCATTATTTACTTTCAAAAAGCTGGGTGGTGTGAACTTGGGATTTCTCGAGATGAACAGGACCTCCGTTTTCTTGTGTTGGATGAGCAGATTTTGTGATAGGAGCCATTCGGATATGGTGTTGAAGCACTTAGTCAGAGGGGTAAGGTCTGGGCAATCCAGGGATATAGGCATGTATAACAGCACATCATCAGCGTATTTCATGCAGCTCACATTGAACGATCTAATGATGTTACAGATGGGTTGAATATAGATGTTAAACATCAGTGATGATAAGGAGGATCCTTGAGGAACTCCTTGACTTTGTGGGAATGGTTCGGATGTGGAGCCGTCTGTTCGAACATATTGCCATCTTCCAGACAGGTAAGATCTGCACCACTCGAGGGCTGTTCCACTGATGCCTTTTTCTCTTAGCCGGCATAGGAGAATCTCGTGGCATACCGAGTCGAAAGCCGCTGCTATATCCAAAAAGATGAGTGCAAAACCATGTCGTATGTTGTTAACGCCTGAAATTATGTTGTCGAAAAGAGTTGTGAGTAGTGTTTCAACTCCATGTGACTCTCTGAATCCATGTTGGGATGAGTCCAGAGGGGCATTAGTGTCGATATGATTTTGTAACTGCTTGTACACTATCTTTTCAATAATTTTAGCGAGCATCGGGATGCTGGATATGGGCCTGTACGACTCCACCTTTTGTGGGTCTAGTAAGGGCAACCAACCTTTTTATTAGAAAGGTAGCCTTTTTGTTAGAAAGCTAAAGGTAAAAGGCAAAGATTCTCAAAAGAAGTAGCTGAAAAGGTGAAGAAGGCTGTATTTGGGAGGAACTAGCTAAACCTGGCCCTCTTGAAATCCAGGTTGAAGACCCACCTCTTCACCGTTGCATTCAGATCCTGAGTTCCATCCTCATCCTACCCTAACCCCCATTTACATTTATGACCAAACCATAGACCAAGCTGTACCTAACTGTACCACACTGTACCTTCCGCTGAACTGCCTAACTCCCATTTACATTTATGACCAAACCATAGACCAAGCTGTACCTAACTGTACCACACCGTATCCTCCGCTGAACTGACTAATGCTCTGTACTGTTCTAACTAGATTGTAAGCTCCGATGAGCATGACTCTGACGGGCAGGGACTATCTCTTGTATGTTAGCCACCTCTTGTAGGCTAACTGTGCAGCACTGCGTGCGTGGTGCTATATAAGTGCTAAGTAGTAGTAGTAGTAGTAAACTTAAAGTAGACAAAGTGATGGGACCGGATGAGATACATCTGAGAATACTGAAGGAGCGTGGGGATGTTCTAGCAGCACTGCTGACTGAACTTTTCCTCTATGGAATCAGGAGTGGTGCCAGAGAACTGGAGAAAGGTACATGTGGTCCCTTAACACAAAAGTGGAAGTAAGGTTGTGGTTGAAAACTACAGGCTGGTTAGTCTAAATTCTGTGGTGAGTAAATTATTGGAAACGCTGCTCAAAAAGAAAATAGTGAGGTTTCTGGAGTCCAATGGATTACAGGACTCGAGGCAGCATGGATTCACCAGAGGCAGGTCTTGTCAGACAAATCTGATTGATTTCTTTGGCTTGGTGACCAGAGAGTTGGACCAAGGGAGAGCCCTAGATGTGGTGTACTTGGATTTCAGTAAAGCCTTTGACACCGTTCCACACAGGTGATTTATCATCAAATTGAGCACCCTAGGGATGGATCCTAAAGTTACTGATTGGATTAGAAATTGATTGAGGGGGAGGTGACAAAGGATATAGGTAAATGGAACTCACTCTGTGGAGAGGGAGGTTACCAGTAGTGTGCTGCAGGGATCTATCCTTGGTCCAATTCTTTTTAACATCTTTGTTAGTGATATTGCGGAAGGGCTATCGGGTAAGGTTGGCTTATTTGCAGATGATACCAAAATCTGCAATAGAGTAGACAACCAGGAAGGAGTAGATAACATCAGGAGGGATCTAGCTAAGCTTGAAGAATGGTCTAGAATATGGCAGCTGAGATTTAATGCTAAAAAATGCAAGATCATGCATTTGGGCTGCAAAAATCCAAAGGTGCGGTACAGTGTAGAGGGGGAAGTACTTCTGTCCACTAAAAAAGAGTGGGACCTGGTTGTGATTGTGTCTGACAATCTTAAAGAGCTAAACAGAAAGAAAAAGTGACGACAAAAGCTAGAAGGATGCTTGGATACATAGGGAGAGGAATGGCCAGCAGAAAAAAGGAGGTGATAGTACCACTGTATAGGTCTTTGGTATAACCACATTTGGAGTATTGTGTGCAGTTCTGGAGATCACACCTTCAAAAGGATATAAACAGGTTTGAGTCGGTACAAAGGGTGGCTACTAAAATGGTTAGTGGTCTTCATTATAAAGCATATGAGGACAGACTTAAGGACATTAATATGTATATTTTAGAGGAAAGGCAGAATAAAGGAGATATGATAGAGATGTTTAAATATTTCCATGGCATAAATGCACAGGAGGAGAGCCTCTAGATTGAAAGAAAGCTCTGCTATGAGGGGACATATGATGAGGGTGAAAGGGGGTAGACTCGAGTAATATGCATAAATATTTCTTTACGGAAAGATTGGTAGATGCATGGAATAGTCTCCCAGTAGAAGTGGTAGAGATGAGGATAGTATCTGAATTCAAAAACACATGGGACAAACACAGAGGGATCTCTAAGGGAAAAGAGGGGACTATTGTAGTAGTCAATATGGAAGGGCAAACTACATAGTCCACGTGGTCTTTTTCTGCCATCATTTTTCTATGTTTCTATTTTTCTGGCTAGTGGACAATGTGTTTGTCCAGTTAAGGCTCTTGTTGGGACCATTGACTGTCTATATTTTAATACCTCGTTGCACCCAACAGGCCTATTCCACCCTGGAGTACCATCACCCAAAATGTACTGCTTTTGATACTATGCCCAGGGTTACCCACTCAGCCCAAAGTAAGCCCTGTTCTGTCCAATTACACTGCCTGTTTGTTGACATGTTGACACTCTTCAAAGGACTGGGGAGAGGGGGGATGAGTTTGACATGCTAATGCTCCTATGGGACTGAATTCCCAGCTCTGGTGAACATTGACTGCCTATCTTTTAGCTTTTATTTAACTTTTTGTTTATCTTTTATTTGTATTTAATATATTCTCTGCAAAAGGAATTGAATAAATAGAGTAAGGTGTCGTCCCACCTCCACAGCTGCTATGAGAGACAATAGGTAAACAAGATTGTTGCAAAACAAATATTTTACTGTATCTTCTGTTTGTGCAATGGACTAGAGTTAGCTACAGTAAATGTTTTCCACCACTGCTACTGGCTGTGTTGTATAAATAAAGTGCACACAACACAGAACACCTTCTTCCACCGATGCTTAGGAGTAAAAACAATTGAATTTGGAAACTGTAATGTTACTCCCTCCTAACCAAACTTTTTAAGTCCCTAGTTGTGAAAGCATACAGGAGATACTAAAGCACTAAGGGAGGCATGAATCCTCTCAATTATTATTTTTTAAATGGAATCTTTTTTGTGTGTTTTCATGTAGCAAGCAATCCCCAGCCACCACTTCCTCCTCAGTGGTTCAAAGTCATACTTTGAAGCTATGCTTTTTCACATTTCCACAGCTGAACTGCTATTTTTTCTCCTTTGCAATCCTAAACCCCTGTCAGCACCAACCAAGCTACTGTTTCTTTCTCCTTTCTAATTCTAAGCCCCAGCTGACATTTCTTCATCATTCTCTGAAAATCAAAGAAAATGGGTCTCGGGGACTTGAGCTGGGTTATGTGAACCAGCTCTAGTGTGACCTCATCAGCCCTGAGATTTGCAAAGCTCATCAGGAATACATTTCTCTGGCTGACTGTCAAGGATTTGCAGCATGATTGGCTCAAGTGCTTCCTACTGGCTGTCGGTTACCTCTTTTCAACCTCCTCCCCCTCCCATGTCTTGCACAATGAAAACAAAGTTCGCAAATGGTAATTCAAGAACAATTTCTAAGCATGTTAGCAGTTAATTGACAACAGGACAACATGAAAATAGCAATTTTCATCACGTTTTCTAGTCATACAAAACTAATGCACATGTTTAAATGATGGTCACACACAGGTTATAAGATGCATTGGCCATATATAATCAGATTTTGGTAACAGAACTTCTATTGTTTTAGAGGCCAATAGTGAAAGGATTTATGCCCCTAACTTTGAGAGTTATGGGATGGATATTCAAAGGTATTTACACGGTTAGTGTCGCTGAATATCTACAGATGCCACTGCTGCACACCTCGATGCTACCTGGTTAGCATTGGGTATGTTGGGGTGTTCCATGGTGGTTCCATTGTTAACCAGGCAGCAGTGATATTGATTGACTGCCCAGTTAACTTCGGCTAAAGAAGGGCCAGAATTTGCTGCACCTTACCTTAATCTCATGTACAATAGCTAACTGGGCAGCGGCTAAATATCACCACTGCTCGGTTAGCTTCGGGTTCTGTGACCAACCTGGATTTTCAATGCCAGTGGCCGGATATGGCCCCAGCATTGAATATCCGGGGTTAAAGTTAAGCACTTGCAGCTAACTGCTTTAGCAGCACTAGCCACCGGAAATGAACGTCGGGCCCTTTGCTCCTAAATTGCCCTCTTTAAAAATTTACTGAGGCTCAATCTCCAAATTTATTCCCAAACTTTTGCTTAACCCTACATTTAGGAATAGAAAAAATGGGTAGCAATAGGCACAGATTTAGGGCTGGGAAAAAAAGTTAGGAACTTAGCAGTGATTTCCAGCACTAGGCTCATTAATCTAAGCAAATCCAAGCAAACTTTTAACCCCATTAAATGAAGATGAATTTTCAGCTGAAAACGTGGAAGGGAATTTTAGAAAGAATGTCCAGGTGAAATCTGGGATGTCTAAACTAGAACATCTGAAAAAAATAGGCATGTCCAGGTGCAGACATGATTTTGTCATTGTGGATATGCCCAATATGAACATCTGCAGGGACATCTACATAGACATCCCCAGACCTGGATGTGTAGGAATAGTCTAATGCTTAGAGTAGTGGGCTAGGAACAGGAAAGCCAGTGTTCAAATTCCACTGCTGCTATCATTGAAATTATGCTGAGTACTGGGGATGATGCTCTCTCCTCTACACCCTCTGGATGCTTTTCAGACAAAATGAGCACTTTCAGATGCCTCTTCGTGCCTGGAGCCGGTCTAAACAGATGTGACTCTGGACATCTGAGACATTTCTGTGATCAAGCAGGGACATCCTAGTTCCTGGCAACGCCCTAGCCATGCCTCCACTATGCCACCAACCAGAATTGTCCTCACTGGGAACATCCACAGGCACAGCTTCTAAAATATCTCTGGAGACAGCTCTGTGCTTTAGACATTTCTATGTTCATTTTTGGACTTTCAAATCATGAAAAGGGCTTCCAAAATGACCCCCTCCCCCAGGCTCTTACATTTGACTGAAAATAGGACACAAAGGGGCTCTTTTAGTAAAGTGCAGTAGGATTTTGCACTTATCATGCATTAGGAACAAAATCCAATGTGCGGTAAGTGCAAAGGGTTTAATGTGCATTAAATTCCTTCACAGTTAGTGTGTGTGCACTTAATGCCTTCTCTTGAGGTATTGAGTGCACCTGACTTAACTGCAAAGTTGATGGTTCATGCTATATAGTGCACCCTAACTACAATGTGCAGTCAGTGCCCATTATCTGCCCATAACCCACTCAGTCCCCTTGCATTGCATGTTAGACACTTAATGTAACCATGCTGGCTATTTTTAACATGTGGTGGCCATTAATGCAGGCTTACACTAGTTGTTACTGTGCATTAAAATGCATGTTATCTCCTTTTTTAAAAAGAAAAAATTAAATGCTGTCAAGTCAATGCTGACTCCTGGCAATCCAGTAGCCCCTGTGTTTTCTTGCAAGATATGACTGGTAGTAGATTGCCAGCCATTTCTTCCAAAGCAACGAAGGGTAAAGTGACGCTCAAGGTCACAAGGCATACCAGCGGGAATTGAACCCAGATCTCTTGGGCACTAGGCTAGTGCTCTAACTACTAGAATACTCCTCCACTCCATTAATGTCTTAGCACACTTTATTAAAAGGGCCCCAAATTTACGAGCCTACATTTGGGAACTCAGCGTTTTTTGAATATCGGGCTCATACTTTTTAAATGTGCTTCAGGGGAACTGCCTGGATTATTTTTCTCTCCTAGTGGTATCTCCCTTTATATGCACATCAGAATTCCTAAAACCAGAGCTGCAAAATTGTACTGGAAAGCAATACAAACCTACTGCATTCCTATTTCATATATAACTACTTTATTAGCACAGTTCAAATTTTGTGCTAAATGCGTTAAGTTATCCTAAAAACAAATGTGGCAAACTATTTTTCTGAGTATAGTTTAAACTTGATCTAAATGTTTACGATACCACTTTTTTTATAGTGGATGAATGGCAGCAATAGAGACTCCCAGCATTGCATATCTACCTGTATACCATGTATGGCTCCTGATTGACATCTATTTTTGTTTCATTAGGAATCAGGTAGTGAACTTCAGCAATCTGATTTAAGAATCATATTGGCACTGTGTTACTTCATTCAGCTAGAGATTCTATTCATTCTCAAAAAAGCAAACAACTGGTACATTACAGTTTTAAGATTATAAATGCAATAGAAATCTCATGTGCAATGGTGCTTTTGCCAGTTTTTTCTGGATTGTTTTATCACCTATGTTTCTGTCATCATTAGGCAATGACAAATACACAATGGAGTGACATTATATCGTGATCACTACATGGGATGAATATACATTTTTCAATAATGTTGCATTCTGGAGGATGACATATATAGCACATTTTGTCTTTCAGAAGTTATTTTAGAAATAGAAAAATAAAACATGCATTTTTTTCCAGGAGGTTGCGATCTTTATTGATGCACCCAAAATGATAAATTACAGCCATATGGGGAAAACAACTCAAGCAAAGAAACAGGCAGCCTTCTATTTTTCAGGATGCAAATATTTCATTGTGATTTTATGTTTCCTGCCATCAGGAAACTAATTTATATTGCTGGTTTAGAAATGAAAAAATGTGCTCGTTTTTTTTTTTATGTAAACTGAACATCTAATCATCACTTTTCAATAATGAGTGATGAGGTAGTTTTTGCATGATCTTCACATGTGCACATTGTGGGTCTCAATGTTAAATCAACCATGTAGGTACATATGGTGACATATTCTATTAGCAGTCACCTGTTATTAATTATTAAATATTTTGGAAAGTGTTAGACATATAAAAGTAACCAAATATTATTACATGTATATATCTTGTATGCATACACACACACACATATTTGCCACAGAGTGAACACTTCTGAAGGAGTGGACGACATGAGGCAAGATCTAAAAACACTGGAAGGAATGGTCTTATGCTTTGCAGTTAAGATTTAATGTGAAGAAGTACAGAGTCATGCATTTGGGATACAGACATCCAAAGGAATCATATAGTATGTGATAGAGGGAGAGAAGCTGGTGTGTATGGGCCAGGAGAGGGACCTCGGAGTGCTAGTGTCTGAGGATCTCAAGGTGGCAGTCAAAGCCAGAAGGATGCTGGGCTGCATACAGAGAGGAATATTAATGTTCCTGTACAAGTTGTTGATGAGGCCTCACTTGGAGTATTGTGTTCAATTTTGGAGACAATATCTCACAAAGGATATAAAAAGACTTGGAACTGTTCAGAGGAGGGCGACCAAAATGATTTGGAGCCTTCACCAAAAGACGTATGAGAACAGGCTTGAAGATTTAAATATGTATACCCTAGAAGAGAGGAGGGACGGGGAGATATGATACACACTTTTAAATACTCAAAGGCTATCAATGAACAAGCAAACCTTTTTCAAAGGGGAAGCTGTAAAACAAGAGGGCATACGATGAAGCTGCAAGTTGGTAAACTTAAAAGCAACATCAGGAAATACTTTCTCATTGCAAGGGGTATGGATGCTTGGAATGCCCTCCCAAAGGAGGTGGTGGGGCAAATAGAGTGATGTAATTCAAAATAGCATGGGATAGACACAGAGGATATCTTTACAGCAAGAGGATAAAATCAAAACAAATGTAAATATTTTTTATATTTCAATAAACCTAGGTGAGCTGACCTGCATGGAGTAGCAGGTAGAACCCTACACACAAGCATAGAGGGGGAGGGGCAGACCTGTACAGAGCTGCAGTTACAACGACTCTAACTACCTTACTGGGCAGACTAGATGGACCATACTGTTCTTTATTTTGCCATCACATTGTATGTATATATATGTATGTATATATCTCCAGGAACAAGCAGGAATGAGTCTTCACATATGGGTATCGTCGGCACCGACGGAGCCTGCGTGGGAACGCTCCCCAGCGTCCAGAAAGAAAGCTTTTGGGAGCATCCCACAGTGCCTGCGCGCTGCCTTCCCACCTTTCCTAACCGCCTCTCTCCAGTTTCTTCTTTTCCGCAGAGCCAGCAGGTCATGTTCCTGTCACTGCTGAAGAAGTTATTTATTTTTCTTTATTTCTTTGGTCGCGCGTCTGCCTTCTTCGAAGTCGGACTGGTACAGCCGGTCTTTTCTTCTTTCTTCTTTAAAAAAAACAAACAAACAAAAAACGTTTCCCACTTCTGTGCAATTTTTTCCTTTTGGGCCTTAGGCCTAAAAGAATTTTCCTCATGGAAAAGCCCGCTTCCGGGTTTAAAAAGTGCACGAAGTGCAGCGGTACTCTTTCTATCACCGACACCCATGACTGGTGTCTAAAATGTTTGGGTCCTGACCACTCCATCACCGATTGTGAGTCCTGTTCCATGATGTCTAAAAGAGGTCGACAGAATCGAGCGGCAAAGCTCAGTACCCTGTTTCCCTCTGATGCAGCTTCGGTGGCATCGACATCTTCCAGGGCTTCTTCTTCCTCCCATGGATCTCAGGTAACCAAACATAAGTCCAGCCGGTCCTCGAAGGGTAGATCTCCCTCTAAGTATCGAGATGCCTCCGGGCTTGCTCTCGAGGATCCTGCACCGGCAAAATTACCCCAGCGGGAAGCTCCGGCTTCCAAAGCTTCATCTATGGGGTCACAGGTTGACATCGATGGCGTGGCCTCGACCGATCACCTGTTGCCATGTTCTGGGGTACCGGTGGTTTCCACTGGTACCGACATCCAGACATTGGTTGCGTCGATGGATCAGAATATTCTGACCATGCAGCGTGCCATCACAGCATTCATACAAGCTGCGACGCCACCGGTACCGCAACAAACTCCGTTGTCGGTACCGGTTCCGGCACCGGCACCGATATCGGTTTCGGTGCTGGTACCGATTGCATCGACATCAGCTTCGGTGTCGACTGCAGCGGTACCCTGTCCTGTGATGCCCATCGGTACCCAATCGGTACCGATCACTCCTGATGTCGATACCACTCGGTACGCGTATCGGGCTCTGCAAGAGCATCCAGACAGGCGATACTTCGATTCCTCCGAAGACTCTGATGAATCAGAGGCTTCTGTCGAAGCATCGGTACTCCTTCCTCAGGAGCCCTCTTCTCCAAAAAGAAGAATGTCTCCTCCAGAAGACTTGTATTTTCAAGACTTCATTAGGGAAGTGGCCAAGGGCCTCTCTATTTCAGTGGCCCCTGAACCAGAGCCTAGAGCCAAGAAATTAGATATTTTACAATATCCTAAGGCTCCTAAAGAGGCAGCTACTTTACCAATTCATGAGATCCTTTATGATCACATGTTGGGCATATGGGAGACACCTCTTACTACTTCCCCTCATTCTCGCAGGTTGGACATCATGTACCGTGTTCCTCCTTGTCCTGGCTTTCATAAGACTCAGCTTCCTCACCACTCTATTGTGGTGGAGTCTGCTATGAAAAAGATAAAGAGTGCAAAAAGACACTCATCTAATCCTCCAGGAAGAGAATGCAGAACCTTGGATGCTTTTGGCAGGAGAATTTTCCAGGCCAATATGCTTACTGCCAGAATCAACTCCTATAGTCTCTATATGGGGATGTTTCTAAAGGAAGTTACAGATCATCTGCTAACTTTATCTCCTTTTATCTCAGAAGATAAAAGGGAGGAGTTTCTCACCTGGCTTAAACATACCCAGGATATTTCCAAATTTTCTAACCGTGCAGCCTTTGACTCTTTTGAGTGTGCCAGCAGAGCCTCGGCTATTGCCATAGGTGCATGCAGACTTGCTTGGTTAAAAGCTTCTGATTTGGAACCCTGGGTCCAGGATGGATTAGGAAATTTTCCTTGTACAGGTGAAAACCTCTTTGGCAAGGATTGGCAAGCAAAGGCCACTCAGATGGATGCTGAGAATTCTGCCTTAGATAGACTTTCAAAGTCTACTACTGCTCCTGCTAGAAAAAGGTTATTCAAAAAGGCTTTCTTTCCCAAAAAAGGGAAATATTATCCTGGTTATGGTCACCAGGCATCTTCTGCAGGTCGTTTTGCTGCAAAGCGTCAGCAACAACCTAACCAAGCCAAGCCTAAGGCTGCAAGGACTGCTACGGCCCAACAGCCTCAGCCTCCTCAGGGCCTTTGACTTACAACTAGAGAACTTAGCCTTTCTGGCTCTACAAGAACCAGAGCCTCTCACCATTCCAGGAAGGTTAGCTCATTTTGCTCCCAGATGGGAACAAATCACAGCAGAGCAATGGACCCTCTCCATCATAAGGGAGGGGTACAAGCTTCATTTCTTAAACCTTCCTCCTCACACCATGGTGAGACAGTTCAATTCTCCAACATCTCTCCTCGACCTTCTGGGTCAGGAGATTGCTACCCTTCTTGCCCAAAGGGCAATAGAAGAAGTACCCATTCTTCAACAGGGTTCAGGGTTCTACTCCCCCTATTTTCTTATCCCAAAGAAAACAGGGGGCTACAGACCCATATTAGATCTCAGAGAATTGAACAAGTTTCTATGCAAGGAGAAATTCAAGATGATTTCTCTCGGTGCTCTCCTTCCATACCTTCAGAGTCAGGATTGGCTTTGTTCTCTAGATCTCAAGGATGCGTACACCCATGTCCTCATCCATCCAACACACAGAAGGTTCCTTCGGTTCCTTTATCAGGGAAAGCACTACCAATACAGAGTGCTTCCTTTCGGTCTGGCCTCTGCTCCAAGAGTGTTCACAAAATGCATGGCAGTAGTAGCTGCATTTCTACGCACTCTAGGAATATTTGTATTCCCATATCTGGACGACTGGCTCATCCGAGCTCCATCCCAGTCAGAGGCCCAGGCTTCCCTAGCCTGCACAAGGCGTGTTCTTCAGTATCTGGGACTTGTAATAAACATCCCAAAGTCATAACTCACCCCTACTCAGTCATTGGAGTTCATAGGGGCCTTGCTGGATACCACAACTGCAAGGGCCTATCTTCCCCAGGCCCGTTGCCTACGCTTGGTGCAGTTAGCCTCTCAAATTCAGTTAAAGTCCCATTTAACTGCTCGTGCATGTGGTTCCTTACGCTCGCCTTCACATGAGGGCAGCTCAGTGGACTCTGTCCACCCAATGGACCCAGGCATCAGGTTGCCTGTCAGACAAAATAGCAACCTCCAGTCACCTCTTTTGGTCCCTCCAGTGGTAGAAGTCCACTCAAAATCTGTTGCTGGGGTCCCCCTTTCAACAGTTACTCCCCTAAGCAACCCTTACAACAGATGCCTCCCCAAAGGGTTGGGGAGCTCATCTACAAGATCTCTCCACCCAAGGCTTCTCGTCTCCACAGGAGACATCTCTACATATCAACCTCTTAGAGCTCAGAGCAATTCTTCTAGCTCTCAGAGTCTTCCACACCCTGCTCAGCTACAAGACAGTCCTCATCCATACGGACAACCAAGTAGCCATGTTGTACGTGAAGAAGCAGGGCGGGACTGGCTCTCTGTCGCTTTGCAAAGAAGCTTTGAGATTGTGGGCCTTAGCCAGAGAGCATCAAATTCATCTCATGGCAGTGTATCTTCCAGGGGTTCAAAACTCTTGGGCAGACAGACTCAGTCGAGTTCTGCTTCCACACGAATGGTCCCTCCATGGGGACCAGATAGCCAGGATCTTTCGAATTTGGGTAACCCCGGACATAGACCTCTTTGCAAGTCCGTGGAATGCCAAACTTCCCCGGTTCTGTTCCAGGATTCCGTGTCAGGGAGTTCAGGCCAAGGATGCCTTCCTCCTCCACTGGGGGCAAGACTTCCTCTATGTCTTTCCAGCCATTCCCCTAATTTCCAAGACACTGTTCAAGCTTCAGAGAGACAAGGGGTCTATGATCCTCATAGCTCCACGTTGGCCACGCCAAGTGTGGTACCCTCTACTTCTTCATCTCTCTCAAGCTCCCTCCCTGGACTTGGGATCTGCTCCAGACCTCCTGTCCCAGGAGGAGGGAAAGTTGTGGCACCCAAATCCCCAGTCTCTTCATCTCAGAGCCTGGTTGCTGAAGGCCTAGACCTTCAAGATTTGCATCTTTCTCAGCAGGTGAAGGATATCCTTCATGCTTCCAGAAAGCCTTCCACTAGATGTTCCTATGCTTTTAAATGGAAAAGGTTTACCATTTGGTGTGCAAAGAAGGGTCTTAACCCTCTTACAATACCTCTGAATTCTTTACTAGAGTATTTGCTGCATTTATCCCATGCAGGCCTTAAAACAAATTCAGTAAGAGTCCATTTGAGTGCTATTGCAGCATCCCTTAAGCCTCTCAATGGACATCCTATTTCCTCTCATCCTCTTATTGCAAGATTCATGAGAGGCCTTCTTTTAACTAAACCTCCCATTAGACCACCTCCAGTAACATGGGATTTGAATTTGGTTCTTGGCCAGCTTATGAAGCCACCCTTTGAACCCTTAGTCACTACCTCCTTGAAATTCCTTTCCTGGAAGGTTATTTTTCTCATTGCAGTCACCTCAGCTTGCCGTATCAGTGAGCTGCAAGCCTTGGTGGCTAATCCTCCTTATACAAGGTTCCATCATGACAAGGTAGTCATCAGGACTAATCCACACTTTATGCCTAAAGTGGTCTCACCTTTTCATCTGAACCAGGAGGTGTATTTACCTGTCTTTTTTTCAGGACCTCAGGCATCAAGTGCAGAGAGGAATCTTCATACCCTGGATTGTAAGAGAGCACTGGCTTTTTACTTACAAAGGACACAGCAACATAGAAAGTCCTCTCAACTATTTGTTGCTTTTGATCCCTCTCATTTAGGACTTCCAGTCTCTAAGAGAACTCTGTCCAATTGGATTGCTCAGTGTATTTCCTTCGCCTACCAGAGTAAGAACCTTTCTCTGGAGGGCCATGTCACAGCTCACAATGTGAGGGCCATGGCAGCCTCTATGGCTCATCTAAACTCTGTGTCCATCGACCAAATCTGTCGAGCGGCCACCTGGGCCTCGGTTTATACCTTTACAGCCCATTACTGCTTGGACAAGGACTCCCGCCGGGATGCCTTGTTTGGTCAGGCTGTTCTCAAACACCTGTTCCATACCTAATCAACTCCTACCCCCCATCCCTGGTTGGATGCCCGAGATCCATGGGGGGGTAGAGCCCTTCTCAGGGACTCACAACCTTGGAGATCTCCCTGGCATCTCTAGCTGGGGAGTCCCTATATGTGAAGACTCATTCCTGCTTGTTCCTGGAGATAGCACAGTTACTTACCTGTAACAGGTGATCTCTGGGAACATCAGGAATAAGTCTTCACAACTCACCCACCTCCCCTAGGAGTTGTATCTCTCTATCTATCTTTCCTTTCCTCTCTCTCTCTTTTTGTCTCAGCTTAAAACTCGAACTGGAGAGAGGCGGTTAGGAAAGGCAGGAAGGCAGCTTTCTTTCTGGACGCTGGGGAACGTTCCCACACAGGCTCCGTCGGTGCCGACGATACCCATATGTGAAGACTTATTCCTGCTGTTCCCAGAGATCACCTGTTACAGGTAAGTAACTGTGATATATATATATATATATATATATATATATATATATACAATAGAACTGTCATAAGAAGCAGAGCAGTTAAGTCAAGAATGCATCTGTTAATGTTTGATTGGTGTTATTAGGATTCTTGATATTATTTGAATATTCCTAAGGTAGATTTGCTTTTCTGCATTCTTATTTTAGGTACAGAAAGTGACAAAGATGTCATTTTCTAATTTCAAAAAGGCCAAAATGAAAAAGAATGAATGATATTTGACTTGCTAAGTAATAGAGATTTTGGAGGCAGCATGACTATTATTTACTTTATTTATTGAACTTTATTTATACCACATCAGTCTAAATATCTTGTTCTCAAGTTACAGTTAAAAATAAAAACAACATAAAAAGAAATAGACATAGAGAGGATAGGAGAGGGTGATTTTATAAGGCATGACTATTTTTTAAAATCAAGTATGTGATGGAATCTATAGAATTTTACTTGTCCCTCTCCAAAGGAAGTATCAACAGTCCCTTTTAAGAGAGCCTGCAGCCCAGAGTTCTGGGCTGGGAGGGCGTGGCTCACAGGGAGAGGTTAAGAATCCAGCAGGCTGTAGGAAGGACAGAGACCTGTGGAGTCAAAACTCCTTCCAAAGCAAGCTTTGCAAAAGAGTTCTGTGGTAGGAACTTTAACAGGCACTGGAGAAAGGGCCAGGAAAATGATTTAGGCGCCATTGTGGATAACATGTGAAAACCCTCGGCCCAGTGTGCAGCGGTTTGGACAAGTTCCTGGAGGAAAGGTCCATAAACCATTATTAAAAAGGGACCCAGAATATCAATGCTTGATCCAATACAAGCATTGTGGAACCTGTGTCTTTAGGGGGTACTGCTAGGTACGTATGACCTAGATTGGCCACTGTTGGAAACAGGATACTGGGCTTGATGGACCTTGGTCTGACCCAGTATGGCATATCTTATGTTCTTATGGTGGCCAAGAGAGCAAATAGAATGCTAGGTATCATAAGGAAAGGAATGGAAAATAAAGCAAAATATATTATAATGCCTCTATATCGTTCCATGGTGAGACCGCACCTTGAATATTGTGTGCAATTCTGGTCGCTGTATCTTAAAAAGGATATAGCGTTATTAGAAAAGGTTCAGAGAAGAGCCACCAAAATGGTAAAGAGGATGGTAGGATAATCCTATGAAGAAAGGCTAAAAAGGTTAGGGCTCTTTAACCTGGAAAAGAGACAGCTGAGGGGAGATATGATAGAAGTCTATAAATTAATGAACGGAGTGGAACGGGTAAACGTAGATCGATTGTTTACATTATCAGAATATAGAAAGACTAGGGGACATGCAATGAAGCTACAGGGTATACTATTTAAGACTAATAAAAGACAATATTTTTTCACTCAACGTGTAATCAAACTCTGGAATTTGTTACCGGAGGATGTAGTAAAGGCTGTTAGTGTAGCTGGGTTTAAAAAAGGTTTGGACAAGTTCCTGGAGGAAAGGTCCATAAACCATTATTAAGAAGGGACCCAGGATATCAATGCTTGACCCAGTACAAGCATTGTGGAACCTGTTCACATCCTTTTGAAGGTGTGGTCTCGAGAATTGCACACTATACTCCAAATGAGGTCGCACCCAAAGACTTATACAGAGCCATTATCATCAAATTGAAAGCAAGGAGTGGAGGAGTGCCCTAGTGGTTGAGGCAAGGTACTTCAGGCCGGAAGGTCAGGGGTTCAAATCCCACTAGAGGACAGTAACCTTGTGCCGGAAGGACTGGGGTTTCTAGTCCCACAGGTGCTCCTTGTGGTCTTGGGCAAGCCACTTAACCCTCCATAGCCCATGCTCCCTGTAAAATAGTTATCTCCAAGTTATAATGCCCTGTTCAATGTAATTTCAGTTTGTTCAATATAAACCGCACTGATGCAGAATAGCACGGTATATAAGAGAATATAAATAAATCTCCTTTTTCTGCTAGCCATTCCTCTCTGTATGTACCCAAGCATCCTTTTAGCTTTTGCCGTCGTCTTTTCTAGATGTTTAGCTACTTTAAGATAATCAGACACAACCACGCCTAGGTCCCGCCCTTCTTTAGTGGACAAAAGTACTTCACCCCCTATACTATATTGCTCCCTTGGATTGCTGCAGCGCAAATGTATGACCTTTCATTTTTTAACATTAAATCCCAGCTGCCAAATTCTAGTCCATTCTTCAAGCTTAGCTAGATCCTTTCCTCATGTTATCTACACTTTCCTAGGTGTCTACTCTATTGCAGATTTTGGTATCATCCGCAAAGAGGCAAACCTTACCCGATAGCCCTTCCGCTATATCACTAACAAAGATGTTAAAAAGAATCGGACCAAGGACAGATCCCTGGGGCACACCACTGGTAACATCCTTCTCCTCAGAGTGAGCTCCATTTACCTGTACTCTTTGTCGCCTCCCACCCAACCATTTTCTAACCCAAGCAGTAACTTTAGGGTCCATCCCAAGGGTGCTCAGTTCGTTTATAAGTCGCCTGTGAGGAACAATGTCAAAGGCTTTACTGAAATCTAAATACACCACATCTAGGGCTCTTCCTCGGTCCAACTCCCTGCTCACCCAGTCAAAGAAATCAATCAGATTTGTCTGACAAGACCTGCCTCTGGTGAATCCATGCTGCCTCGGATCCTGTAATCCGCTGGACTCCAGAAACCTCACTAGTTTCTCTTTCAGCAGTGTTTCCAATATTTTACTCACCACCGAAGTTAAACTAACCGGCATGTAGTTTTCAACCACATCCTTACTTCCGCTTTTGTGTAAAGGTACCACATGAGCCTCTCTCCAGTCCTTTGGCACTACTCCCGACTCCAACGAGGCATTGAAAAGGTCAGTCAGTGCTAGATCGTCCCCAAGTTCCCTCAGTATTCTAGTGTGTATCCGATCCGATCCGGTCCCATCCCATCGCTTTGTCTACTTTAAGTTGAGCTAGTTTCTCACGAACACTTTCTATACCACCTTTCTACTATTCAAAGAGGTTTACATAAAACCAGTAATTTAACAGGGCATGAGTATGTGCACTGTTGTACATTGGAAATAAACACGAGTATCAGTTTAAAGCAGAACTTAAACTTCAATTACAAAATACAAAGATTATATTCAACAGGGTTATTTACAGATATCTTTAAACATGTGCAATTAAGTAATAGTTGGTTCTGGTTCGAAGTCTGTCAAGATTCAGGAGATATGTTGGAGGTGAAATGTTCTTGGAATAGAAACATAGAAAAGTGACAACAGTAAAAGACCACATGGCCTTTCTAGTCTGTTCTTCCATATCAACAACTAGAACAGTCCCCTTTTTTCCTTTAGAGATCCTTTTTTGAATTCATATACTGTCCTCATCTCTACCACCTTTATTGGGAGACTATTCCACAGATCCACCACTCTTTCCGTAAAGAAATATTTCCGCTTATCACTCCTGAATCTATCCCCTTTCACCCTCATCCCATACCCCCCTCAAAGCAAAACTTGCTTTCAATCAAAAGAGGCTCTCCCCCTTTGCATTTATGCCATGGAGGTATTTAAATGTCTCAATCATATCACCTCTATCCTGCCTTTCCTCTAAGGTGTACATATTAAGATCCTTAAGTCTGTCCTCTTAAATGAAGACCACTAACCATCAAAGATCTATCCACCTTTAGGAAAAATCTCAAAACCTATCTATTCACACAACACTATGGTTTGATAACTTAACTAATGCCCAAACTCTTGCATCCAATACCTCAAACACAACAACCCCCTAGCAATTTTACATCAACAACAAATGAAAGCTCTGTATATAGTTAACACAAAAATCTTGTATATAGTTATCTAAGCTCCGTTGCTGTTATTGTATATAGTTCACTGTTCCATGTAAACTAAATTGTACTACCCTGTACTGTTCACATTGTTCATTGTAAACCGCAATTGATCTGTAGGAAATCACGGTATAAAAATGTTAATAAATAAATAAATAAATAAATAATAACCATTTTAGTAGCCACCCTCTGTACTGACTCCATCCTGTTTATATCCTTTTGAAGGTGCGGTCTCCAGAATTGTACACAATACTCCAAATGAGGTCGCACCAAAGACTTATACAGAGGCACTAACACCTCCTTTTTTCTGCTAGTCATTCCTCTCCCTATAGATATGTCTTCATTTCTTTTCAAAATTCCATTAAGTCTGGGCATCCTCTTATTTACTCTTGAAACTTAAAAGTCAGCAATCACTCCATCACAGCCACAAAATAGATAAAGTAAATTATATAACAGTCATAAATTGATCATCTTTACAGAAAACCTCCTCCTTCATTGAACCAGTTGCCCCAACCCTACTTCCCAACCCCAGCCATCTCCCCCAACTCCATCCTCCTCAATATGAGATCACACCTTAAATTAAGGCCTGATCACCAGGATCGTACCAAGCTAGAAATGCGTCCTGTGAGACTAACGAATCCGGTGCCCCCTCCACCCAGCTACATTCAGTAACTCCCTCTTTTTTTTCTTTTTTTTTAAATCTTTTATTTAAGGCTTTTTCTTTCCTGAATACAAAACAGCAGCAAAAAGAAACAATTCAAGTATTCAAGATACAATTCAAACAAAGAATATAAAGGAAAAATAGATCACAGCACATCACGGAGAAACAATCATTAGTGTATAGGAAAACATCAAAATATTTTAGCAATTAGGAGTTTGACAAACTCCACTTTAGGGAGCACATGTAAAACAATTAAACCACCCCCTTATTTCTCTGCCAATTCCCTAGCAAACAAAAACTTCTGTAACTGCTCAACATCAGTATAAGCAAAATTTTGTCCCTGGTACACAACCAGGCAACGACAAGGAAATTTTTAAAAAAAAGAGGCACCCAAAGCAACAACTCTGGCTCTTAATCCCAAGAACTGCTTACGCCTAAGCTGTGTCACACGACCAACATCAGGGAAAACTTGGAGCTTAAAACCACAAAATAAAGCATCCCTGTGCTTAAAGTAAGCTCTAAGCACAGATAATTTATTAGATTCAGATCCGAACATTGCAACTAGGGTGCAACGCTTGGATATTAAATCTGTAGAATCCTCCAAGAAAGCTGTTAAGTCTTGGCCAACCGACTGAACAGAGAGAGCAGAGGCCCCCTCTGTAACAGGCGATGACAGACCATTAGAAGAAAAAGAATATACCTGAACTACCTCCACAGAGCCCTTCAATTGCAATATTTCAGAGAAATACTTCTGAAGTAAAATTTTAGGAGACAGTAGATGGGTCGAGGGAAAATTAAGAAAACGTAGATTCCTAGCCCGATGTTGATTCTCCAACAACTCCACACGATAAGAAACAGCAGAGATATCTTTAAGAAAAGGAAGGGTAGAATCAACACGGGCAGGAATCTGAACCAAAGAATTCAACTGTTGATCAACAATATTAAATTTATCAACAACTTTGCCCGTAAAACAGCACAATGATGAAACAGTAGTTGACAAACGTTTATCAATTTGCTGTATGGCAGTCCAGATATCAGCTAATGTTACCTCCCAGTAATAAGAGGAGGTCTTTGGTCAGAACCAGCCGGGCAAACAGGCCTCAGAGGTGAAGCCAAAGGCGTTGCAGGAGCCTCTAACAAGGTAGAGGACGAGAGAGGCTGGGGAAAGGGGGGCGGGAGCCGGAACTCCGGGCTTAAGGAAGCTCGGTCTAACGAAATATTAACAGGCTGCAGCGACGAGACATGCTTGTCCATAGGGCCAGTCACTTTACCTCCAGCATCTCGATCCCCGGATCCAGATTTTACCAACGATTTTCCTTTACGTTTCCCCATGGACACAGCAGGCAGCGTCAAGCGCTCTCAAGTGCTTCTCAGGAGCGCCGAAGGAGCGCAAAAGGGGCGTGTCTAGCCCCTTGTGACACGCCCCTTAGGACACAGCCCCGCAAGCCGCGACTCGCAAGCCGCGAGTAGCGCTCACAGATCTTTATGGGGATCGCAGGGGGGGTCCTCCACGGCAGGAACGTCTGTCCAGGTGCCTGCAGCTGTACCTCCGGGTCTCCACTCCCTCCTGCAGCCCTGCTCCGTGTAGTTGTAATAAGCCGCGGGTGCTCCCAGGATAAGGTGATGTCTCCCCAGTAACTCCCACTTTTTGATCTGGAAGTCCAGTGATAATATTGGCGCCCCCTTCTGTGCTTGTGTTCTGTGCAGCCTCACCACTCACACAGTCTTTGGTATGGCGCTGCTAATCACTTACACCATCATACTTGCTCACGCTGCCCATGTTCCACCCTAACTGCACCTGTGTGCACACCCACTGTGAAAGTACAGGTGATGCAAATAATGCACATACAGTACTTTTATTGTAGTCAGTATTTTGTAAGAGGTTATTTGCACACGTAAGTGCTCACTTGCTTGCATAAATGACTAAAATACCGATATTTATATGCATTGTTAGCACCTAAAAATAGGTGGTTCATTATAAAATAACCCCCTATAAAACAAAACACAGAATACACAACATAAAACAAAGTAGTTTTGTGGTAATCAACAAAAGAATCCTTAGTATGGATACTAATATCAGCAAATGCTTGAGAAAACAGATATGTATTACCTTTTCTTCAAAATGTTGTAAAATGCACACCAGATGTATATAGCATTGTTGATGGACAGTAAGAACTGTCATCATTGACTGTTGTAAGAGGGAAAGTGACCATCCATCCTTGGTTAGTATGCATTACTTGCCAATGAAAGAACAGATTCAATTTAAGGTTCTCATATTGGCATTCAAAGTTCTCTGAATGAATAGACTTGCTGATTTATATGATAACTTAGTGTAGTATAATCCAGATGGAACATTGAGTTCTAGTCAAGGATGTCAGCTGGTGGTCCCTTCTAGTTTGTTGATTTGCAAAGTACAATAGAGGTCCTCATCCTTCTTACTAATTGTTCTGCAGTTGTGGAACAGTCTACCAATTTATTTCTTTAAAATAGTATATATCGTCCATCATAAAATTTCTAAATGGTTTACAAAAGGCAGAATACAAATGCATATTATCTTCTTAATCCCCCACCTTTCCTATTTCTCTTTCTCCCCAATAAGCAAAGAACAGGACAAATCTCAAATGCCACCATAAGCCTTAATAATAAACTTTTAACCTTTTCCTAAAATCTTTCCTATTTACCGTCAACCTAACATTTATGGCAGATCGTTCCACAGGTTAGGTCCAATAATAGAGATCCCTAGTGCCTGCTTTTTTTGCCCTGAGGCTCTACCTGCTCTATCAAAACTTGAGTTCTGTCAGTAGGGTAGGAAGCAAGCTAATTTGAAACCTTATCTGTAATGCCAATTTCCTGCAGGCAGTATAGCATGATTTGATATACTATACTGTACTATCAAATGTTGCTTTAAGATCAGTAAATGAAGCTATTATCGCTTTATGTGAGCCTAATGATCCAATGTACTAACCACCAATGTTTTCATACTATACTGGAGCCTAAAACCAAACATATATATATAAAATCCCACGCAAATCTACATACTCCTATAATTGCAGGTGCACTGCCTGCTGAATTACCTTTCCCCAAAACAGCAACAATGTTACAACCCCCCCCCTCCCCCCCGCCTTCAAAACTGGGTGGACTACAGTCTTTTTCATCTCAAATAGCAAATTACCCTCATCAAGTCACCAAGAAAGGTACTGACAATAAATGCTACATGTTCCACTATATTACTTTTCAGTATCTTTAAAGCCCATGTCAGACAGGAGTCCCCAGTACTTGCAGTGCTTGAAATTTTCTAGCTATTTGATCCACATCTAAAACCATAAAAGATTCCCGAGAAGCACTATGGTAGGGATCACAGTCAGATGACATAACCATAAATGTCCTCCCTCCCCCCCAGATAGCTGCTTCCTTTGTAAATAATTAGCAAATAGTTCACTAGATATTAACAGTCCCCCCTTATTCACTCTTGATCTATCTTTTGTTAAACGGCACATTGTAGCATAAAATTCCATAGGATGATTAGTAGATTGCATAATCCTATACTTATAAAAGTGTCTCTTAATTTTTTGAAACTTCTTCTGATAAGCTTTCAAATCTACCAAATATCTTTCTCTCTGATCATTCTTTCATGTTTTTCTCCACTTCCTCTCTAGTTGTCGGGCCTTCCATTTCTCTAATATCAAATTTTTGTTATACCACAAGGTTCTATGCTTTTGTAGGGACAGTTTTATCCATCATATCTTGTAAGAGTGAATTCCATGTCTCTACTTTCTTTTCAACATCTGCTACTATCTCAGTCTTATAGCTTCTTCAGTTAGTATTCCAAAGTATTTATTTATTTACATTCTCTTATATACTGCGCTATTCTGCATCAGTGCAGTTTACATTGAACAAACTGAAATTACATTGAACAGGGCATTATAACTTGGAGATAACTATTTTACAGGGAACATGGGCAATGGAAGGTTAAGTGGCTTGCCCAAGACCACAAGGAGCACCTGTGGGACTAGAAACCCCAGTCCTTCCAGCCCAAGGTTGCTGTCCTCTAGTGGGATTTGAACCCCCAACTTTCTGGCCTGAGGTACCTTACCCCAACCACTAGGCTACTCCTCCACTCCTAGATCAACAGTAGATCAACATCAAGCATATCCCATAATTTTCTTTACTTAATCTGTCTATCCTTCTCTAACGTTTCCTCCGCCATCATAGGTAGGCAATAAAAATGGACTAAAAAGTGGTCAATCCATACACAAGGAGCAAGGTAGATCATGGAATAAAAGGAATCCTTTATTGGAATTCCCGACTACCCGACTCGGCCAAGTTTTGGCTGGAAAAAGTCTTTGTCAGAGGTCAGACTCCTGTTTTAGCAATGAGTGTCTAACTTGAGAACACCAACTATACAACGCCTTATTGGCATTTGCTCTTCTGTATAGTTTGGTGCATGTGGAGGCCAATTCTGACCAGGGCATGTCTGGATGCCCAAAATCCAGAAGTCCTGGATCTGCACCTGAACCTGCTCCCATGGAGCTAGAGGGCCCCACGTGAGCAGAATCGTTGCAGAGGGCCTGGATGTCCTGAATGTGCCCTATCCTGTGCCGTGGTGTCCCATCAACATGGCACTGCAACTCCATGCAGGAACCCCGATTACCCACACTGCCTGCTAATGTCATTTTCCCCGCAGACTGACCCCCAATCTGGTCATCTGGGACCTAGAATGGGCTGTGGGGAACCACCTGCTGGATCACCTCTTCAGGGGGGTCCATCCAGGCTGTCTGTCGATGTCATGGAGGACTTATTCCACCTCTGAGGGGGAATACGTCCCCCATCTATGTCACCCTGCCCGGATGTACAGGACCTTCACCAGAATAGGCCCTGTATGTCCTGGTTGAGGGTCACATCTCTGGCCCACCCTCACTGCTCCCTTGGGCCCGCCCCCTCCTGCCCTCATACAGAGCTCCCCGCACATCTCTGCTGTACATGCAGGGAGCTATGTGGCTGAAATAGGACCCAAGCATTTAGCCGGTATTATACATCTGACAGGGATGTATATCCCCACTAAACGTGGGTCAGAATTGACCCACTTAGCAAATTGGAGTTCTCAAGTGAGACACTCATTGCTGAAATAAGAGTCTGACCACTGGTGAAGGCTTTTTCCAGCCGACAGTTGGCCTATTCGGGTATTTCAATAAAGGATTCCTTTTATTCCATTGTCTACCTCCACTCCTTGTGTATGGATTGATTTCTTAATGCAGAAGTCAGAACCTTCTATTCAACTTCTGTTTCTAAAAAATGGTCAGACCATGGTACAGGGGTACCCATACTTTCACAGCTCTACTATTCATATACCGCCTCTCAGGGAGAAAGATAAGATCTTAACATATGTTCTTGCCAATCTGTCACATCATGAACTATCTGCCTCAAGCTCAAAGAGCACATAAAATTCATAAAATCACTTGACAGATTTATCATTCTGCTCCACATGAAGATTAAAATCCCCAAACACAAAATAATTCTCTATGCCATCTAAACCAAAGCTAAAAAAGTCAAATAATTTAGCGACATCTGCAGAGTGAGACCCAGGTGGGTGCTATAGCAAATAAGCCCCAACCCCTAAAATTAAGGTCTAAAACCTCATGGCCCTCTAAAAATAACTCTTTCATGTGGGTACAAGTTAAAAATGGTATATAATTTATCATAGTACCATCTCTCCTCTTTACCATCTTTGCCTGTTATGTTATAAAATCAATTCAAATGCATCAATTAGTCCAAAATGTAGATACTTTTGAGATATATGTTATAATGATGAATTCAACAAACCAGGATGTAAGGAAGAAGAATGGTATTGAAAAAAACTGCGCTTAGGAGGCTGCCCATAGTGAGCCCGCCACATTACTATAGAAACGAGACGGTGTCAGGAAAACAACTTAGAGACCTTTAGAAAAGACATAAGACTTTCATTCCCTTCTAAGGAATTTTTGTTAGCCAATATTATATTTAAAGTATGAGTAAAAATATGTTTACACCTTGTTTTATTGCAAAATGTTATAGGCCTGATATTCAAAGGCACGTATCTGGATAGTAGACCATGCTATCTGGGTAAGTGCCAGTGAGAGTGATATTCAGTGGCAATATCCAAATATTTCCTCTGACCACTATCTGGATAGTGCCAGTCAGTCCATGGGTAGAGTAGAGGCGGAACTGGGTGTTATCTGGATAGTGTAGATTTTTAGCACCGCTATCCATTTAACTATCCACATAATGTAGGGCATCCGAAAAAGATTTCCTAAGTGCTACGGTATGTCGATAGTGGCTGTAGCAGCACTATTTGGATAGTACCTGCACTGACCACTATTCCCAGATATTCAGTGCCAGACACTACCTAGATGTCAGTGCTGAATTTTTTTTTTAGTACCATCAAGTCAGTGTTGACTCATAGCAACCCAGCTACCTCTGGGGTTTCTTGGCGATGTATCACTGGAAGTAGATTGACAGCCTTTTCTTCCAAGGCAGTGGATGGTAAAGTGACTTGCCCAAGGTCACAAGGAGTGCCAGTGGGAACCCTTGATCTTCTTGGCACTAGGCAGTTGCTCTAACCACTAGACTACTCCCCCACTCTTAGTGCTGAATAACTGGATTTTATTTAACCATGACCAGGGACAGATTATGGCAAAAAAAATACCCTAGGCATGAGGATTCTGTCACCGGCCGCTGTTCTCGATTTCTTTCTCCTTTCCCCTTCCCACTGAACCTTAATGATGCTTCCTCTGTGGCTTGCTCCAGGCTTCAGCTTTATTGCTCCATGTCACAGTTTCATCACTGCATGAACAAGGACTGTAATTAAGGTAAACAAAGTGCAGTTCCACTATATCCCCTACGAGTCTGCCCTCTTAAAGGCATAGGCAGGCAGCTATCCCTACCCTGCTGGCCTGCAGACTCCTGCATCTTTATGAGGATGGACTTGAGAAGATGTACTGCTGCAGTTTATTACCATGAGCAGCCCACCAGGGGCTGCCCTATCCCCTGATAGGCAATCTGCAGCTGACCACTGTGGCTGGCGTTAAAAAGAGGTACTGACTGCCAAGGTTGAATATTGGCCCATATGTTTTTTATTGTATGAAATGATTACTTGTAGTACACCTGTTTGAATTAGCTTCTATTAAAGTATTTAAATGATATATTTATATAATAAAGGTAAATAAATACAAACTTTAAAGAACTATTGCCCAATTGTTAATATCCCATTCGTGGGAAAGTAATTGAAAAATTAGCTGCCTCTCAATTGCAAATTTTCTTAGATGAGGCAAATGTATTTTGACAGTTTCCAATTAAATTTTCAACACAATTTTGGAACTGTGACACTGTTGATGGAATTGGTGGCTACTCTACTGGGAAAGCATGAGAAGGTGATTCTTGATCTGTTGGCTGCATGTTAAGTTGCATTAGTTTTGCATTAATTGTCGGGGGAGTGACCAGCATGTTCCTCGCAACTAACATGTGACTTGAATACCTTAACGTGCAGCGCACGCAATGCAGGAGTACTTAACAACACCCAAAGAGGTGTCTTTTGGTGCCCCATGCTAATTGCATGCACTCTACACCTACATTCTGCCTCTAAGCCGCCCACCCTCCACTCTCCACATTAGCACTCAAGTGCCAGTTAATGTGCGTTTTTGCAGTCAGTAAACAGCAGCATTGGCATTCACCGTGGCCAGTTACTGCATGCTATAATGGATGTTAACTGTTTAGCAGAACTTAGCACAAGGGCCCCTTAGTAGGTTTCAGTATATGACAGGAATTTTTTGAAAGTACTCCTCACGTCTGTAAAATACAGGTTCCACAATACTTGTATTGGGGCAAGCATTGGATATCCCAGGTCCCCTTTAATAATGGTTTATGGACCTTTCCTCCTGGAACTTGTCCAAACCTTTTTTAAACCCGTCTACACTAACAACTTTTACTATATCCTCCGGTAACAAATTCCAGAGTTTGATTACACGTTGAGTGAAAAAAATATTTTCTCTTATTAATCTTAAATAGGTTACACTGTAGCTTCTTTGCATGTCCCCTAGTCTTTCCATATTTTGATGGCATAAGCAATCCATCTAAGTTTACCCGTTCCCCTCCATTCATTAATTTATAGACCTCTATCATATTTACCCTCAGCCGTCTCTTTTCCAGGTTGAAGAGTCTTAACCTTTTTAGCCTCTCTGCACAGGTATATCCTTCCATCCCCTTTACCATTTTGGTGTCTCTTTTCTGTACCTTTTCTAATAACGCTATATCCTTTTTAAGATACGGCAACAGAATTGCACACAATATTCAAGGTGCGGTTACACCATGGAATGATACAGAGGCATTATAATACCCTTTGCTTTATTCTCCATTCCTTTCCTTATGATACTTAGCATTCTATTTGCTCTCTTGGCTGCAAATGCACACTGGGTAGAGGGTTTCAAAATGTTATCCATGATGATGCCTAAATCTTTTTCCTGGGTGGTGGTTCCTAATGTGGAACCTTGCATCTTGTAACCATAGTTTGGATTGTCCTTTCCTAGGTGCATAACTTTGCATTTGTCCACATTAAATTTCATCTGCCACTTGGATGCCCAGTCTTCCAATTTATCAAGGTCCTCATGCAATTTTTCACAATCCTCATGGGTTTTCAAAGTTTTCAATAATTTTGTGTCATCTGCAAATTTGATTACCTCACTCGTTATTACCATTTCCAGGTCATATACAAATATGTTAAAAAGCAGCAGATCCAGCACAGATTCCTGGGGAACTCCACTATTCACACTTTCTCCAATGGGAAAATTGGCCATTTAGCCCTATTCTCTATTTTCTATCTTTTAACCAGTTCCTGATCCACAATAGTACACAGCCTCTATCCCCATGACTTTTTAATTTTGCAAAGTCTCTAATGAAGGACCTTCTCAAAGGTTTTCTGAAAATCTAGATACACCATATCAACCAGCTCACCTTTGTCTACCTGTTCATTCATACCTTCAAAAAATATAATAGATTAGTAAGGCAAGACCTTCCTTGGCTAAAGCCATGTTGATATTCTCCCATTAAACCATGACTATCTACATGTTCAGTTATTTTATTCTTTATAATGTTTCTAACATTTTTCCCAGTACTGAAGTCAGGCTCACTGGTCTCTAGTTTTTCCGGATCACTCCTGGAACCCTTTTTAAAAATTGGCGTTACATTGTCCATCCTCCAATCTTCAGGTATTACAGATGATTTTAATGATAGTTCACAAATTACCAATAGCAGGACTGAAATATTAAATTTCAGTTCTTTCAACACGCTTGGATGTATAACATCCAGTCCAGGTGATTTGCTACTGTTCAGTTTATCAAGTAGTTGTAATACATCTTCCCTGCGACATCACCTTTAAATACCATTTCAGTCATGGGTAACATCCCTACACTTTCCTCAGTAAAGACCGAAGCAAAGAATTCATTCATTCTCTCCACTATGGCCTTGTCCCATCTTAGTGCCCCTTTTACCCCTCTATCATTTAATGGTCCAACTGACTCTCTCACAGTTTTTTTGCTATGAATGTACCTGAAGAAGCCTTTATTATGCATTTTTGCTTCCACAGCAAGCTTCTTCTCAATTTCTCTCTTTGCCTGCCTTATCAATGCCTTGCCAGTGCTTATTTTGTTTCCAGTTTTCATCATTTGGCTCTTTTTCCCATTTCTTGAAAGATGCTTTTTGGCAACAACAGCCTCTCTGACCTCACCTTTAAACCATGGTGGCAGTTTTTTGGACTTCCTTCTACTTTTCTTCAAGAGTGGAATACAGCTGGTCTGGGCTTCCAAGATAGTATTTTTAAACAACACCCATACTTGATGTAAATCTTTAACCTTTGCAACTGCTTCTTTTAGTTTTTTTTAAAATTATTTTCCTAATTTTATCATAGTCTCCCTTTTGAAAGTTAAAAGGTAATACTGTGGATTTCCTTACTGTCCTTCCTCCATTTATTAAATAAACAAGATCATGCCATGATCACTATTGCCAAGTGGACCCAACACACTTACCTCTTGCACCAGATCTTGTGTTCCACTAAGGATTAGGTCCAAAATGGCTTCACCTATTGTCAGTTCATGAGCCAGCTGCTCCAAGAAGCTGTCATTTATTTCATCTAGAAACTTTATCTCCTTAGCATGTCCTGCTGTGACACTGACAGTTGATAACGGGGTAATTGAAATCACCCATAATTCTTACTGTACTGTAACTTTTGTTAGTTTCCCTGATTTCTTTGAACATTTCATCATCCATTTGTTCACTCTGGCCCACTGCCATTGCCTTCACCTTCCCCTTTTTACATAGGGAAATAAAGACAAAAACACAGCTTTCACAAAATTCAGATGATCATAAACAGAGGCACACAGAAAGGAATACAGGATAAAGCTAAAAGTGACAGAGAAAAATAAGGATGGCAAAAGAAAGGGCAGAAGTAATGATGTGAAGCATGGAGACAAAACTTTTTCAAGTATATTCAGGAGAAGAGGAAGATCAGAGGTGGAATTGCAAAACTCAAAAGTGCTGAGGACAGATTCATGGCAAGTGATATTGAAAAAGCAAAAATACTAAACAAATACTTCTGTATTCATTAAAGAAAATCCAGTAGGATCACATATGATTGACAAATATACAAATGGGAATGGAGTAGATACTACACATTCACAGAAGATGATGTTTTTGAACAGCTTGCAAAACTGATAGTGGACAAGGCCATGGGACTGGAATGGGATACATCCCAGGATACTGAAAGAGCTCAGAGAGGTTTAGCAAGGCTTTTAAAGGATGTTTTAATAGATCCTTGGAGATGGGAGAGGTTCCGCAGGACTGGAGAATAGCTGATGTGATACCTCTTCACAAAAGTGGTAATAGGGAAATGGTGAAAGCTATAGGCCAGTAAGCCTTACCTCAGTGGTAGGAAAAGTAATGGAGGTGCTCCTGAAAGAAGGAATAGTGGACTTTCTAGAAACCAATGGATTGCATGATCCAAGGCAACATGGTTTTACCAAAAGATGATCGTGCCAAACAAATTTGATTGAGTTCTTTGACTGGGTAACCAGACAACTAGATCAAGGGCATGCAATGGATGTGATCTTTCTAGATTTCAGCAAAGCCTTTGATACTATTACTCATAGGAGGCTTATCATTAAACTGTGCAGCCTGGAGATGGGTCCCAGGGTGATGAAGTGAATCAAAAATTGGTTCACTGACAAATGACAAAAGGTGGTGGTAAAAATAACTCATTCAGAAGAAAATAAGATGAGTAGTGGTGTACCCCAGGAATCGGTCATGAGACCAGTATTGTTCAAAGTATTTGTGAGTGATATTGCTGAAAGATTAGAGGGAAAAGTCTGTATTTTTGCAAATGGCATGAAAATTTGCAACAGAGTTGACTTCCCTGAGGGAGGGGACAACATGAGGAAAGAGCTACAAAAGCTGGAAGAATGGCCTAATGCTTGGCAGTTGAGATTTAATGTGAAAAATTGTAGTCATGCACTTGAGATGCAGAAATCAAGGAAATTGTTTCTGATAGGGGGTGAGAGGATGGTGTGCACAGACCAGGAGAAGGACCTCAAAGTTATTCTTTCTGAGGATCTTAAGGTGGCGAAACAATGTGACAAGACGATGGTCAAAGCCAGAAGGATGCTGGGTTGTATACAGAGAGAAATAACTAGCAGAACGGAGAAGTTATTAATGCTCCTGTACAAGTCATTGGTGAGGCCTCACTTGGAGTATTGTGTTCAGTTTTGGAGCACATATCTCACAAAGAATATAAAAAGACTTGAAATGCTTCCGAGAAAACAACCAAAATGATTTGGAGCCTCCGCCAGAAGACGCATGAGAATAGACTTAAAGACTTAAATATGTATACTCTAGAGGAGAGGAGGGACAGGGGAGATATGATACAGACATTGAAATACTTAAAAGATATTAATGAACAAATCTTTTTCCAAGAAGGGAAAGCTGTAATTCTAGAGGGCATAAAATGAAGCTGCAAGGAGGTAAACTTAAAAGCAACGTTAGGAAATACTTTTTTTTTTTCTGAAAGGGTGGTGGATGCTTGGAATGCCCTCCCAATGGAGGTGGCAGGGGCAAATACAGTGATGGAATTCAAAATGGCATGGGACAGACACTATGGATCCCTTTATAGCAAAAGGATAGAATCAAAATAAATGTAACTATTTTTTATACTTCAACAAATAGAGAGGGGTTACCTGCACAGAGCAGCGGGGTTACCTGCACAGAGCAGCAGGTACAAGCCTAAACAAAGTCATGGAGGGGGGTGACCTGAACAGAGCAACAGGTACACCTACTCTGGCCACCTTAGAGGGCAGACTAGATGGACCATAAAGGTCTATATTTCGAAAAACTTAGAGAAGCTAGCAAAGTAGTCAGGAAAGCAAAGATTCAAATGAGGAGGAAATAGCCAATGCAATAAAATGGAGGGATAAGACATTTTCAGATATATTAGTGAGAAGAGGAAGGGCAAAAGTGGTATTGTCAGAATCAAGAGTGAAGGGGAGGAATATGTAGAAGCTGATGACGATAAAGCGGAATTGCTTAACAAATATTTCTGTTCTGTGTTCACAGTTGAAGAATCAAGAGCAGGACCTCAGAAAACACCCACAAACAGGAACAGAAGTGAGGGATATCTTGAACAATTTTCAGAAGACTTTTTTTCATGAGAAATTAGCTAAACTTAAAGTAGACAAAGCGATGGGACCAGATGGGATACACCCTAGAATACTGAGGGAACTTTGGGACATTCTAGCAGCTCTACTCTCTGACCTTTTCAATGTCTCATTGGAGTTGGGAGTGGTGCCAAAGGACTGGAGAGAGGCATGTGTGGTCCCTTTACACAAAAGCGGAAGTAAGGAGGTGGTTGAAAACTACAGGCTGGTTAGTTTAAATTCAGTGGTGAGTAAATTATTGGAAGCGTTGCTGAAAGAGAAAATTGTGAGGTTTCTGGAGTCCAGCGGATTACCGGAACCAAGGCAGCATGGATTTACCAGAGGCAAGTCTTGTCAGACAAATCTGATTGATTTCTTTGACTTGGCGACCAGGGAGTTGGAACAAGGGAGAGCCATAGATCTGGTGTATGTAGATTTCAGTAAAGCCTTTGACACCGTTCCTCACAGGCGACTTATAAACAAATTGAGCAACCTAAGGTTGGACCCTAAAGTTATTGTTTGGGTTAGAAATTGGTTGAATGGGAGGCGACAAAGGGTACAGGTAAATGGAGCTCACTCTGAGGAGTAGTTGGTTACCAATGGTGTGCCCCAGGGATCTGTCCTTGGTCCCATTCTTTTTAACATCTTTGATAATGATATAGCGGAAGGGCTGTCGGGTAAGGTTTGCCTCTTTGCGGATGATACCAAAATCTGCAATAGAATAGACACCCAGGAAGGTGTAGATAACATGAGGAAGGATCTAGCTAAGTTTGAAGAACGGTCTAGAATTTGGCAGCTGAGATTTAATGTTTAAAAATGCAAAGTCATGTATTTGGGCTGCAGCAATCCAAGGGAGCAATATAGTATAAAGGTGAAGTACTTTTGTCCAGTAAAGAAGAGCGGGACCTAGGCATGATTATGTCTGATGAGCTTAAAGTACCTAACAGGTAGAAAAGGTGACAGCAAAGCTAGAAGGATATGTGGGTGCATAGGGAGAGGAATGGCCAGCAGAAGAAAGGAGGTGATAGTGCCTCTGTATGTCTTTGGTGCAACCTCATTTGGAGTATTGTGTGCAATTCTGGAGACCACACCTTCAAAAGGATATAAACAGGCTGGAGTCAGTACAGAGGGTAGCTACTAAAATGGTTAGTGGTCTTCATTATAAAGCATATGTGGACAGACTTAAGGATCTTAATTTGTATACTTTAGAGGAAAGGTGGGATAGAGGTTATATGACTGAGACGTTTAAATACCTCCATGGTATAAATGCACATGGGGAGACCCTCTTTCAATTGAAAGCAAGTTCTGCTATGAAGGGTCATGGGATGAGGGTGAAAGGGGATAGATTGAAGAATGATATGCGGAAATATTTCTTTACGGAAAGTGTGCTGGATCCGTGGCATAGTCTCCCAGTGGAGGTGATAGAGATGAGGACAGTATCTGAATTCAAAGAAGCATGGGTCAAACACAGAGGATCTCTAAAGGAAAAAAGGGGGACTGTTGTAGTGGTAGATATGGAAGGGCAGACTGGTCTTTTTCTGTTGTCATTTTTTTATGTTTATCTGCCGTCATATGCTATGTTAATATGCTTCAACCAAAATGGAGAGAAGTGTGCATTCCTTCAGGCCCATACCTAGCCCTGTGCGAGTGGTGCGGCCGCACAGGGCAGAAAGGTTTAAGGGGTGCATTTTAGCTGTCTTCCGTTGCCTGCCAGCCACCACTTTTTCTTCTCTCAGCGGCAGCAGGCAATGGCAGGACAGCTAAAATGTGCCCCTTAAACCACCTCGCCGGCATGCTAATCAGATCTTTCCCTGGCGGGAAAGATCTGCTTAGCATGCCGGTGACTTGCACATCGTGCGCGCCTCTTCTTCATGCCGCGGGGGGGGGGGGGGCGGTGCCCGATGTGCAAGTCGCCCGATGTGCAAGTCGCAAGGGTGCGATCTTCCCTCGGTACGGCCCTGCATTCCTTAGCATGCATTTGGTTTGTTAGTGTGCCTAGTTTTACTTGTATGCATTTTTGAGGGGGTGAAAATCATTGTAGAGTCAGAGTCCCTACTGCTGCTTGTTGGCTGTAAGAAGTACTTGTCAAATGCCTATCGGTGCTCGGGTGCGGGTATAGACATAGACATATCCGCTGGTGGTCATAAACATGCTATGCCCTTCTAAAATCAAATGTAGACATCTATTTTTTACAGATCATACCAGACATGCCCCTATGAGACATAGACATGACGACACTGTGACATGTCTAAATTGGGCCTTTCTAAAATGGAAAGTGGATGTGATTGATACATCTGAATGGGCGTTTTTAGACATGCAAATCACCAATAGAGCTTCTAATATGACCCCCCTATAAATATAAGTTTTACAAAACATTACAGATCTTAAGGTACATAGATGATACCATAACAACCAATTAGGTATAATAAAAAAATTGTCTTCAATATTTATAAATGACTATGTAGGCGATGCAGGGTAGCACTTTCAAATATTAAGGCATGGTGGAGTACGTAACAAGCTGTCAGCGACAAAACAAAGCCCAGTATTTGGCTGTTACTAAATACTTTATAGCTGTGATGCTTTAAAAGTAACACTATGCACTTTCATATCCTGGCAGGCTTTGGAAAGACTATTTGAATAATAATAAATGCTAGCTTGTCCCTTGCTGCCTCAGATAAAACAGCCCCTTGAGCAGACTCCAACTTGCAGTTATTTTTTATTATTCCGATTGTTTTTCCAAATCTTTCCAGTTATGTAAATTCACGTAGAGCATGGCATTACCTTTCAGCCAGCCAGAAATATAGGCACGCCTAGATTTACATAAACAATAGGCTAATACATAAGAGATGGAATGGTTAATCTGAATTTTTTGTTAACAGTTTCTCATTTGTTTATTATTGAGGACTATAGTTTAAACATTGAGAGGAATGTACTAACGTATGGGATAGCCTGTATGTTAATAGCCTGATCTGTCTAAGGACTACTAAGTGTGGGCATTTCATGGGAAACCTAGCTATGGGGAGGCCAGAAATAAATAACCTCATGAGTAATTTTCCTTCCTGTACTGCTTTTCCTTCCTGTACTGCTTTTCAAAAACTTCAGAAGTCATGAGATACCTTGTATGAGAGTACCAAATTTGGTACAAAATAAAACAAAACTGCAGAGAGATCATTTGGACCTCTGGAACTAAAGTGTGCCCATAGCTTTCTGTTTCGTTACAAGGCCAGAGACTTATCAGCCTCCCCTCGTATGTGTTTTGCCATGGTAATATAACTATGAAATTCACTAAACTGTGGAAAACAAGTACCACAGTTTAATAGACCCAATGATTGTTTTTGTTGGATTGTTTCAGCCAAGAACTTGCACATTCTTGGCTGTGGCAACCTGGGATGGAAGGTGCTGTCTTCTAAAGGGGCCAGCAGGTTAAGAAAAGTCCCCATAACATAGAAACATGACGACAGAGAAAGACCACATGGCCTATCTAGTCTGTCCTTCCATATCAACAACAGAGAAACATAGACATATGACGACAGAAAAAGACCATTAGTAACATCCCTGATGGGCTAGTGGCTAAAATTAATTCCACCTCCCAGGACACCCACCGGATGAATAAAATATCAAAAAGATGGTCCTATAATCCCTAACTCATTTAAAAAAAAATAGTCCCATTTCCAAAACCCATCCCCACCCCACCCAAACCCTCCCACATTTATCACCCCTACATTAATCACAGCTTTTATTCGGGGTAGTTTCTCCAGATGGGTTAGTTTTGTGCATACTATGGCAGTCGTGAACCTCACTTCTAAGCCAGGGTATGTGGAATATGATCTCAATCTCTCAAATTTACTGCTAATGCTCGGCATAATACTTGCATCGTGCCAAAGAGAGCCTCCTGCTGGAGTTCATAAGATGTAACATGTATGGGTAGTTTGTCAAGATGTGCTTGGAAATTCTTCTTTATCAGGCCTGTGGCTCCCATACAATGGGAAATATTTCTGTATCTTTCTGCCACATTTTCTTGGTCTCTGACGTGAGTTCCGTATTTGCCGCATTAACTCCTTTTAACCAGGGACAGTGTCAGAGAGGCATGACCCTGGGGAGAAATTTGGGAGGGGACTCCAAACCTTGCAGATATCTGTGTCTTCTTCAGCTTAGGTCAGACTTAGGACCACCTGTGGCATGGAAGCCCAGAGCAAATGCCCTGATTGCATCCATTTAATGCCAACCTTTAGATAATAACTCCCTTAGATTGTGTTTAGAGAACTGAATAGAAGTACTACCAGCAGCAAAATACACTGTCTCTCTCTGCAAATACACACACACTCACTCCTGCACACACCATTTAAGAAAGCATTAAAAACTAATGTAAACTTGATCAGCCTTTTAAAAATAAATGGGTCAATGTTTAATAGACGTTCTATGTTTACCGGTGAGTGGTAAACATATAACTTCCTTATCCATATTTATTTATTTAGCCGGTTTTGTATACCACCTTATCCTTCAATCAAAGTGGTTAGGGACATAACAAGGGGTCTACATTTAAATAAAAGCTATATGGAGAATGGCAGGTTAAAAACAGATGTAACTACCAAACAGTGTCTGTATAGTGTATGTCCTCAGATTAAGCTGTTGGCACAATAATATGACTGAGCCCTTCTGAGGAATGGCAGGATGGGGGAGGGGAAGTAAAGTGAGAGGGATGGGGGAGGGAGCAGATGATTGGGAAGGATGCGGTGATATACAGTATGATGGAAGTATGGAAATGTATGGAGGGTTGTAATGGTGCCTCGTGTGCATCACTGCTGCAAGCTCATGGGGGGCGGGGGTGGAACATGGCTTGGTGTCATTGCAGGCTATGCATAGGAAGGGATTGGAAAGGGACTGCAGTTCATAGTGTTCTTTTGAACCTCTCTGAGGTTAGATTGGCAAGGACTAACGAGGAGGCTGAGTGCGGTTGTGGTACCAAGCTAAAGGAATGTTATCATGTAAAGAGAATGTAATGGTGACGTGAAATTGGCTGATATGGAAACATTGGGGGCTATGTTAATATTCATAAGTGTGTTTAGTGTGGGAAGTAAAGCTGCGGCCATTTTTCCTGCCATCCAGTGCATTATGGGAGTTTATCGAGTATGACCATTGCGAGGAAGGTATGTGAGTGCCTATGTTATGGAGGGCAAGTGGAGCGAGGTAGAAGCATCAATATTATTATCTTGATAGCGATGATTTTCAGCTATGCATTTCGACTGGTGACCTGGGGTAGAAAAATGTATGTAAATATGTCGTCATTCACCTCCTCTACCAGGTGTTAATGACTCTTAAATCGTAACATTTTAGCAGAAGAGGAAATATAATGCCCATAAAGCAAAACACATTGTTTTGGAGCCAATCCCAAGCTGCAAGGTAAAGCAAAACACATTGTTTTGGAGCCAATCCCAAGCTGCAAGGTAACAATACCCAAACTTCTGTCATTTGCACTGTACTTACATCACAGGGCAAAAATGCTTGTACTACCATAAAGTGGATTAAAAATGGGATTGCATTGTAATGCTCTACTCACTTTCTAAACCTTGTGTGTTTGTGCAAGCAAACAAATGTGTCCATAGAATTATAAATTAGCTATTCCCTTTTGGTTATCAGTGATGAATAGAAACATAGAATGTGTTCAGAACTCTTCAAGTAAGTTTTATGTCTATCTTTCAACTATATCTTTCTTATCCCTAATGAATATATTTTGTTTCATAACCTGAAAAGTCTTTTATTCTAGAGACTGTGCAAATAAAATCAAACTAGATGAATAGCTTCCATGGTAACAGCAGAAAGAAATTTTAAATTCAAAGTAAATTTAGTCAAATTAGTTATTTTCCAAAGGGGGATCAACAAATCCTTTTTTTTTTTTCATTGTTGAGCAAAGCTCCCAGGAATTTATCAGAATGGTACTTTTATGATTTGCCTGTTGAATTTCATAACTGAAAGTACTAGATTGGCAGCAAAGCAAAAGCAGACCTTCCATTTATCTGCAGCAAAGGTTTTAATGTAGACTGAAGCCACGCAAGCTTCCTTCTATTTTTGCTCTGATGTCCCGACCTTGAAAGCTGCAGTCTTAAAGATAAATACTTGGGACCAGTTTGATCTTTAGTATCTCTGACGAATCTTCCTGCTGGTGTCAAATAGGTACCAATTATTGTTAATTCTAGTGAGGGAATTTCATGATATGGGGGAATGTTTACTAAAATGTGCTGATAGTTAATGTGAACTTCAGCGCAGGTCAGCAGCAGCGACTGCCGTGCATTAAAAGTAGCAAGCACAGTAAAAATCCCACACTAACTGCTTAATGCATGACAGAGCGGGTTAGGGGCAGAGAGTGGGTGTTGACTGCACATTGTGGTTAGCACATGGATAATTAATACACACTGATGGTTAATGTTGCAGTTAGTGCGGCTGTGCTTACCACCTCCTCAAAAAGTGGTGTTGAGTGCACCCATGTTAATTGCAAATGCTGCTGTTATGCGTTAGGATATTTTTCAGTAATGTAACTGCTGAGTACATGTTGGCCTTCCCCCTGACCTCATATAGCTGTTGCACGTTTTATGCTTTACCTTTTACTTCTAGCATGTAGTCAGGGCCGGCAACTAGGTGACCATTGCCACCCCTGCTGACCCTCTCCGTGGCCTGCAGTGGTGGCAATGACTTTAAAACAGCAATACAGTGCTTACCAAAAACCTCCAGTGCCGTGTGCTGTCCATGTATCCACCTCCTTCAACATAGACTTCCCGTTTGCATGGGGCAGAAGTGGCTGAACCTACTGCTGCATATATGTGAAGCTTCTTCTAAAATAACCACCATTATCTATTAATGCACCAGATAATTTGATGAACTTAGTCACCTGAATAGATTTAGCTAACTGCATTGCATTATCTGCAAAGTGTTTAATTCATTTTAAAAATTGTTTCTCTGCATTAAATGGAATAGGAAACTGCTGGGATACTCTCTTTAGTTCCTATAGTGGTTTTGCTGTTACCAAGTGTTAATTTAGAAAATTAGCATGTGATAACTGCAACATCTTAGCACACTTTAGTAAATAGGACTCCTAATATATTAGCAGAAGAACCCGAAACAGGTAAGAAATTGAAAAATACAGACAGAATTGCTACTACAAATACTTTTCCAAACAATATAGTAACATAGTAAATAATGGCAGATAAAGACCAGTATGGTCCATCTAGTCTGCCCAGTACGATGGCAAGAGTAGGTACACCTGTCGCTCTGTGCAGGCCACCCCTCCCCATGTCTTTGTTTAGGGGTGAACCCACCGCTCCAGGTAGGACACCCCTATTTGTTGAGAAATTAGATGGTTCAGTTTATTTTGATTTTATCCTGTTGCTGTAAAGGGATCCACTGTGTCTGTCCCGTGCCATTTTGAATTCCGTCACCGTGTTTGCTCCCACCACTTCCATTGGGAGGGCATTCTAAGCATCCACCACCCTTTCAGTGAAAAAGTATTTTCTGACATTGCCTTTCAATTTACCACCTTGCAGCTTCCTGTTATGCCCTCTAGTTTTACAGCTTCCCCGTATTTGGAAGAGGTTTGTTTGTTCATTATTTCCCTTTAAGTATTTAAAGGTCTGAATCATATCTCCCCTGTCCCTCCTCTCCTCCAAAGTGTACATGTTTAGGTCTTCAAGTCTCTTCTCATAAGGCTTCTGACGCAGGCTCCAAATCATTTTGGTCGCCTTCTTCTGAACAGTTTCCAGTCTTTTTATATCCTTTGCAAGATATGGTCTCCAAAACTGAACACAGCATTCCAAGAGAGGCCTCACTGGTGACTTGTACAGTGGCATAAGTACTTCTTCCTTTCTGCTGGTAATTCCTCTTTGTATGCAGCCCATCATCCTTGTCGCACTGTTTTGCCACCTTGAGATCTTCAGAACTAATCACACCAATGTCTTTCTCCTGATCCGTGCACACCAACCTCTCACCCCCTATAACATACAATTCTCTTGGATTTCTGCTACCCAAGTGCATGACTCTGCACTTCTTCACATTAAGGGGCTTGTTTACAAAGCCGCGGTAGTGGCTTCCACCCGATATCGGAGCCACGGCCCCATTGAATTCAAACAGTATTTAAATTTTAATTCAATGGGGCTGTGGCTCCGATATCGGGCAGAAGCCGCTACTGCGGCTTTGTAAACAAGCCCCTAAATCTTAATTTCCAAGCATTAGACCATTTTTCCAGCTTTTGTAGATCTTTTCTCATGTTAACCATTCCCTCGGGGGAGTCCACTCTGTTGCAAATTTTTGTGTCATCTGCAAAAAGACAGACTTTTCCATTCAGTCCTTCAGCAATATCACTCACAAATACATTGAACAGTGCTGGGCCCAGGACCGACCCCTGGGGCACCCTGCTAATCACCTTCCCTTCATCCGAGTGAGCTCCATTTACCATCACTTTCTGTCGTCTGTCAGTCAACCAATTTCTGATCCAATTTACCATCTTGGGATCCATCCCCAAGCTACTGAGTTTATTGATAAGCCTCCTATGAGGAACAGTATCAAAGGCTTTGCTGAAATTCAGGTAAACAACATCCATTGCATGCCCCTGATGCAGTTCCCTGGTCACCCAGTCAAAGAACTCAATCAGATTTGTTTGGCAAGATCTTCCTTCGGTAAAACCATGTTGCCTCGGATCATGCAACCTGTTGGTTTTGAGAAAGTTCACTATTTGCTCCCTCAGGAGTGCCTCCATTAATTTTCCCGCCACTGAGGTAAGACTCACAGGCCTGTAGTTTGACACCTCTTCCTTGTCACCACTTTTGTGTAGAGGTATGACATCAGCCATTCTCCAGTCCTGAGGAACCTCTCCTGTTTCCAAGGATCTGTTGAAAACATCCTTTAACAGCCCTGCAAGAACCTCTCTGAGCTCTTTCAGTATCCTGGGATGTATCCCATCTGGTCCCATGGCCTTGTCCACTTTCAGTTTTGCAAGTTGTTCTAACACTTCATCTTCTGTGAATGGTGTGGTATCTACTTCATTCCCATTTTTATATTTGGAAGTCACAGGAGGTCCTTCTCCAGGACTTTCTTTAACAGAGCAGAAGCATTCGTTTAGCAATTTCGCTTTTTCAATGTCACTTTCCACGAGTCCGTTCCCATCACTTCTGAGTCCTGCAATTCCACCTCTGATCTTCTTCCTTTCCCGAATATACCTGAAGAAAGTTTTGTCACCACACTTAACATCTTTAGCCATCTTTTCCTCTGTCTTTGATTTTGCTATCCTTATTTCTCTTTGTCTCTTTGAATTTGATCCTGTATTCATTTCTGTGTTCCTCTGTCTGTAAGCTTTTGAATTTTGCGAAAGCTGTGTTTTTTGCCTTTATTTGAGCAGCCACTTCTTTGGAAAACCAAATAGGTTTTCTTCTCCTCTTGTTTTTGTTTACTTTTCTTACATAGTTATCTGTTGCCCCTTTTATTGCCACCTTTAGTTTAGCACATTGCAATTCCACTTCCCTTATCTCCTTCTACCCTGTCAGCTCCTCCTTTAGGTACTCGGCCATTTTATTGAAGTCAGTGTTTTTGAAGTTTAGGACTTTGAGCTTGCTATGATTGTCCTGTACCATGGCTTTTATCTCAGACCACACCATGTGATGATCGCTGCTGCTCACAGGGGCACTCACGCAGACATTCGACATGCTATCACCGTTGGTGAGCACTAAATCCAGCGTTGAGCTTTCCCTGGTTGGTTCCATCACCATTTGTCTAAGTAACGCATCTTGGAGAGCATCCACAATTTTTTTGCCTCTTTCCAGATTTGCAGAAGGAGTAATCCAATCCACATCAGGTAGATTACAGTCAACCAATATGATCGCTTCCCCCTTTGTGGCTATCTTGGCAATATCTATAATCAATTCGTTATCTCTCTTCAATTTGTGTCGGAGGTCTGTAGACTACAGCAATATGGATGACAGTGCCATCGCCTCTTTCCAACACAATCCAGAGCGCTTCTTCTTTTCCCCATGCCCCCTGCATTTCAGTAGCTTTAATACTGCTTTTGACATACAAGGCTACTCCTCCTCCTCTTCCATTTTCTCTGTCTCTTCTGAATAGATTATAGCCAGCTATGGCTATATCCCAATCATGCGATTCATTAAGCCATGTTTCTGTAATTTATTTATTTATTTATTTATTTAACAATTCTTCTATACCGCGCTATTAAAATCAGCGCGGTGTACATCGAACAAAGATACTACAATGTATACAAACAACATCGAGTTTTACAGAGAACAGGGAATTGAACATGGAAGAAAAACCGGGGAAACTATATACATATTATACTCAAACTATGTACAGTACTCTAATATAAAATGGTAGTGGGGGCTACCTATTGTAATGGCCACAATGTCCAAATCCATTTCCACCATTAGGTCTTCCAGGTCCGGAACTTTGTTGGCTAAGCTTCGAGCATTTGTGCTTATTGCTTTCCAGCATTTAACTGGTTTGTGTGTATATCTCTATCAAAAAGAAAGAAACTAGACAATGATTTGTACTTTTTCAAGGAAAACATGCTTCTCAGGCTTCTATTCTTAGGTGTTTATAAATGGCTTGGTATCAGTTATATTTTTCCTTATTTCAATAGGTCTTTATATGAGTGTATAAATGTATGTGTAAAATGTATTCTCAGGCCATTGCTCAAAGAATGCCACTAGCAAAGAAGAACAACCATAGCCACAAACCACACATTTAAAAAGATAACCAAAATAGAAATAATGTTTATTGAGCAATTCATCCATTACTACAAAGCAGGAAAGAAGAAACCAAGAAACGTTTATTGAGAGGATTGGAATTCAGCTGCTTTACATGCTTTGAGGCCAATTCTATTCTGGCTGTCCAGCTCCTGTGCAGCCCCTAAGAACTGGGGCGTTCAGCGGTACCACCTGATTCTGATCACATGAGGGCTAGATGTGTCCACAGGATCAGAATCGGGTCCACTAGTCTGGATGTGCAGGCCGGGCCCCAATTCTGATGGCCACATACCCATCAGATCCCCGGCTAGCTCAGCCAGGCTTCTGAATGGAGTCGCAGGTCCATGGCGTTCAGTTGCTATGGCACTTCGGTTCCATTCGGGAGCCGTGATCGCCGACCACAAGACCCAATGTCCTTTCCCTGCAGCCTGACCCCTGATACGGTCTCCCATAGCCAGGATTGGGCTGCAGGGATCCCCCTGTGCCCCCTCACCTCATTGCCACCCCCTGGCTCTAGCATCCCCTGTCTATGTGGCCGACCCCGGACATACAGGGCCAACCTCAGAATCGCCCCTGTATGTTTGGGATCACAGCCCGCCCATTCTTTGCCTCCAGTCCGCACCTTCCCGCCCCATTAAAAACTTCCTGTACAACAGTGCAGGTCGTATGGGAAGCCTTTGCACCAGGAGTGCCAGTATGTACATCCCCACTATTCATGATGCAGAATGACCCCCCTTTGTAAACAAATGGATTTCATAGGTGGTACTCTCTGTGTATGTACTTGTATTTGTGTAGATCTACTGAGGGCCGATGCTACCATTAGGCAAACTAGGCAGTCGTCTAGAGTGCCAATGCTCAGAGGGCGGCCAATTGCCGCTGCCACCACAGTTCTCCGGAACCTGCAGCTGTGACAATTGCTTCTAAATAGTAATGCAGTGTTAACTATAAACTTGGTGCTACATTACTATTCCTGCTTCTGCCCCTCTAATGAAAACTTTCTGTTCACATGGGGTGGAAGCAATTGGTCCAGCTGCTTCTGCTCCCATGCAAACAGGAAGTCTGCATCAGGGACGAAGCAGGACCAGCAATGTAGCACTCGAGATATGGTAAGCACTGCGTCACTGTTTAGAAAATATTGCTGCTGTTGCAGGACTCAGAGAGGGGTTGCAGTGGTGGCAATGGGGGCTGGGCAGGTGCGAGGGGGAGCACCTCATATTCTTACACCAACCCTGGATCTATTTACTTATTTTGTGGCATTATAGATGATGGCAGATAAGGACCTAATTGCCCATCTTGTCTGCCTTGTAAGATGGTTAGGACGGTAACTGCTGCACGATGTTTCCCCCCTGCCTTCTTAGAAGTGCAGATAAGTCATTTCACTGATCTTTTGAGCAAAAGTGCCAAATGCTTGGTTTCTATCCTCAGACCCTTAAGGGAATTTGTGTGTTTATTCCAGAATACATTTTTTGAATTCTTGGGTTGGCCATTTCGCCTAACAGGTTTACTAAGGTTTCCTACTAGTCAAAATATAGTGGAGGAGGAATGGAAGAAAGACCTTCTTGTCACTCTCATATTACAACAATTGTCTCTTTCATGCAGGAAGAACTTGGGAGGAGAAAAGACAATGCTTCAAAAGTGGCAGGTAACAATCAAATGTGATCATAGTGTGAGCTTGGACAGTATTTAAAGATATATGTCATCCAGGCACCTGCTAATTTAACCCACAGAAAGTTAAATCAGATGATCTGACTTCTACTTTTGAATGAGACGGGTCATTCACTTTTAAACCCTATTCTATTGCAAGGTTTGGGTCATTCACAGATTGTACTTAGAAGTCCATGCAGTACTGGAAGCAGACAGAGGGTTTTTTTTACTTGCAGACATTACGTTTGTTCAGTGTAAACCGCCTTGATATCATGAAAAGTGGTATATAAGAAATGTTAAATAAATGAAGTGAGGAGGACAAGGTGTAGGTTTTCAGCTCTCTCTATGCATCCCATTTGCAGCTGCTCACCTTCTACCACCCATGAACATGCAATGTGTGTCTTTGAGTCCATGCTGACTCCTGGTAACCCAGAAGCTCCTGGGTTTTCTTGGAAGTGTGACCAGGAGTAGATTGCCAGGCTTTTCTTCCGAAGCAATGGAGGATTAAGTGACCAGCCCAAGGCCACAAGAGGTGCTAGTGGGAATTCAACCCTGGTCTCTTGGTTACCAAGTCAGTGCGCTGACCACCAGTCTACTCCTCCACTCCCCCAGGAACATAGCAACATAATATATAACAGTAAATAAAAAAACAGTATGGCCCATCTTGTTTGCCCAATGAAAATTCATATACATTTTCATTTTCCCATGCCCTGAAGAAGATTGCCCCAATTCTGTGGACCATAGTCTAAACCAGGGGTCTCAAACACGCGGCCCGCGGGAGAAGGTTGTGCGGCCCGCGACGGCTTCTGCTGCTGCCGTTGCCGCCGTGGCAACGGCAGAATCGACGGTCAATTTAAAAAAAATAAAAAACTGGCTTCTGCTGCTCTGTCCTGCGGCCCGTTCCCCTCTGCGCGAGAGCCCTGAATGTGCTTCCTCTGCGGCGTGCTTTTCAAGCCGCGAAGGGAGTATTTCCCTCTCGCGAGGCTTGAAAAGTGAATAGGCTTAAGCCGCGCGAGAGGGAAATACTCTCTTCGCGGCTTAAAAAGCATGCCGCAGAGGAAGCACACTCAGGGCTCTCGCACAGAGGGAAAGGGGCCGCGGGACAGCTGATTTTCTGCTGCAGCAGAAGCCAGCAGCAGAAGCCAGGTTGTTTTTTTATTTACCGGGGGGGGGGGGTATGACTGGAAATGGGCTATTGGCGGGGGGGGGTATGACTGGAAATGGGCTATTGGCAGGGGGGGTATGACTGGAAATGGGCTATTGGCAGGGGGGGGGTATGACTGGAAATGGGCTATTGGCAGGGGGGGTTATGACTGGAAATGGGCTATTGGCAGGGGGGGTGTAGGACTGGAAATGGGCTATTGGCAGGGGGGGGTATGACTGTAAATGGGCTATGGTGGGGGCTAGGACTGGAAATGTGCAGGTGGGGGTTAGGAAGGACTGGAGGTGGGCTGATGGGGGGAGTTAGGACGTAATGAGCTATGGAGGGGCTGACTGAAATGGGGTAATGGGGGTTAGGGCTGGAAGTGGGCTATTGGCAGGGGGGGTTATGACTGGTAATGGGCTATGGGGGGTCTAGGACTGGTAATGTGCTGGGGGGGTTGCTAGGACTGGAAATGGGCTGAGTGGAAGGGGGCTTGAACTGCAAATGGCTGATGGGGAGGGGGGCTTGGAATGGAAATGGGCTGTGAGGGGAGGGAGCTAGGATTGGAAATGGGCTGATGGGGGGCTAGGATTGGAAATGGGCTGATGGTGAGGCTAGGATAGGACTGGAAATGGACTGATGCAGGGACTAGAAGGGAGCGGATGCTGGGTGGGGCTGGAACTAGAAGGGAGCTGATGTTGGGGGAGGATTAGAATGGGATGGAGCTGGGAAAGTGAAATGGAGAGGGGAAAAATATTTTGTCTGGGAGAGAAGACAAATCTACAATTGGCCAGGTATTGTGAGAGTAAGTGGGGATTGAGGATGGAGGGGTAAAATTTGAGTGGATGAAATAGGAATGAGGAAAGAGAAAAAGGAGAAAGATTAGTATGTTAAAGCAGATGTAGAGAGAGAATGGAAAAAAAACTAGGAGAGAAGAAAGGGCAAATGGAAGCAGACGATGGAGAGTTAGCAGAAGACATGAAGAAACCAGAAGAAAGTGGCTGGAACAATTGCAACTGAAAAAAATGCACAAAAGGTAGAAAAATATCTCTTTATTTTGAATTTATTAACTGGAATATGTCAGCTCTGGGAAATGTGCATCATTAATGTTTGCGCTTTGTTTAGTACAAGAGGAAATTAATTTATAGTTTTATTTCTACAGTGTTGTTGTACATTCCAAGTTTGGCTTTTGGGGTTCCCAGTTTAATTATTGTCTTCTTGTTTCTAAATCTTTTAGTCTTTCTTTATCCATACTCATTAAAGAGGCATGTTTACTAAAAGTTAGTGTATGGTAACATTATGCAAATATTTATGCAAATGAGGTCCCTTATGCAAATGAGGCCCCGCGTCTTATGCGGCCCCCGGGTTACTTTACAAGTCCTCATTTGGCCCTCAAAGCAATTTGAGTTTGAGACCCCTGGTCTAAACAGATGTTGACAATTCTGAAATTCTCACTTCGTTCCGTTATCTAAGGAATTCTAGTCCTTCAGATTTCTTTCTAATCAATAATTTGATTTTAATGTAAATGGAACATTTTTATCACTGCACTGTATTTGAAATGACTACATCACTGTGCTGTTAATTGTTTGTATGTTGCTTTGAATATTAAAGCCTCCCCACCAAAAAATAATAAAATCCTCCCTCTAACAATACATGATTGCATGATTTGGGACCTGTCTTTGCATTTGTTTTCTGTGCCTGATGTTATGCTGGCTCAAATCAACAACTATTTGAAGTTGCTTGAATAATGAGAACTAACAGTGACATTTTTTAAGATATAACTTAATACTGGTGATTCAAATCATTGGTACACTATTATGAATTTGGTCTGGGGGGTTTTGGATAAGGCCAAGGAAAGGACTAAAATATACTGATCCAAATTTATTCCATTTTTATTCTGATTGTCCAAACTTCAGTTTTGTTGGGATACAGATTTAGGGGCATGTTTATTAAAATGTGGTATATTTTACACTTACAGTTGCGGTCAACATTATTGGCACTCTTGCATTTTAGGGTGTTGGGTACAATATTTTGAAATATAATTGGAAATATTCCAACTGTTTGTCATTTGTCATTTTAATAGAATGTGCAACAAAAAACATGTCTGTGCAATGGCAGATTTTAGTTCTTTCCAAAGATTCTTGATTGGATTGAGATTAGGACTCATTGCTGGCCAATTTAAAACAGTCTTTTTTTTTCCTTTTTAACCATTCTTTTGTACTTTTGTATAAATGTTTTGGGTCATTGTCCTGCTGGAGAATCCATGACCTTCGACCCAGACCTAGCTTTCTGACACTAGGTAGCACATTTTGCTCCAAAATACCTTGGTAGTCCTCTAAATCCATGATTCTTTTAATATGTTCCAGGCCTCCAGTTCCTGAGGCAGCAAAACAGCCCCACAACATTATGAAACCTCCACCATTTTTAACTGTAGGAAGGGTGTTTTTTTCCTTATAAGCTTCATTTCTTCGCCTGGTCTGCATTGCCAAAGAGCTGAAGTTTAGTTTCATCTGTCCACAGAACTTTTTCCCAGAAGGTTTGTGGTTTCTTAAGATGGGTTTGGGCAAAGATCAGGCTTGCCTTTTTATGTTTGTCTTCGAGCAGTAGGGTCCTCCTTGGCCTTCACCCATGAAGTTCCTATTTGTTTAGTATGTGGCATATGGTGTGGGTTGAAGCTATTACTCCAGATTGCTCCAAGGTCAGCCTTAAGCTCTTTGGATGTTGTATGTGGTTTTCTTCCAACAGTGCGCATTAACCTTTGAAGACTTCTTAGATTCATTTTCCTCTTCTCACCACGTTCTGGGAGGTGTTTGACAGTTTCATGAGCAGAAAAGTTCTTATTAACATTGTGAACTGTAGACACAGGAATCCCAAGGTCTTTGGAGATGGTTGTGTACCCCTTTGATGTTTAGTGATAATGGCTTTTCTGATGGAATAAGGAGTGAATGTGGTCATTCTAAACATTAGAGCCATCATTCATTGATTGATTCAAATCGTGTGAGTACTGCCAGTTGATCACAGGTGCATCTAATTTTACTGCAGTGAGAATGTGGTTCTTCTGTTCAAACTGATTTGAATCGTTTATAATTGTGTCAATAATCATGTTCCTGGCAATATCCTAGTTTTTATACAATTTCCTTTTTTAATTGGTCTTATTTTATTTGATTCTTTTATGTGTCAAATATGTGTGCAAATATAGTTCAAAGCCATTTCACTGGCCACTTTTTTCAGGAGATATTGGACATTAAGGGGTTGAAATGCAAAGGTGCCAATAATGTTGACAACTGGATCACCGATTAAGTGAATAATATAATATGAAGTAAGTGGAAAGTGTAATATGAAGTAAGTTGTCAGTAGCATGGCCACCAAATGCCCTGCAGTTAATATACAGGGCAATTTTTACCCCACGGCCTGTGCTATATGTATTGGCAGATTGTGTGGATGTATCTGCTATCTGCCAGTGTATTCAAGGTGGGCCCCAATGCTACCAAAATAAAAACAATCACAGTGAGGACCACTATGCACATAACAGCCCTCCCCCCAAGGTAACCCTTTCCCCTGAAGCAAGACTCTCTAAGGTGGACCCTACCACCAAAGAATGACTGTGCCATGTTGCCAGACCCCCACAATGAAGACCCGTGCTAACTTCTTACTGTATTTCAGTAACATTACCCTTAATTTGAACCAGTTCGGACATCCACAGTAACAGAATAACATAAGATATGCTATACTGGATCAGATCAAGGGTCTATCAAGCCCAGTATCCTGTTTCCAACAGTGGACAAACCAGGTCACAAGTACTTATCGCGTTCCCAAAAGGTAGACAGATTCCATGCTACTTGTTGCAGGGGTAAGCAGTGGATTTCCCAGATGGCTTGGTGCACCCTAGAAGTCCCTATTTCATTTAGTGCTTTCAGGCAAAACTCTCATGGTGTTTCTTTCTTGCACAGTTTTGATTTAGTTTCCCATTCCTCGCACTTGCACACACACATTTACGAGCAGGTGTGTACAAACACATGCACATACCCTTACACATACGTGTGCTAAAGTGCGCTAACCACATGCTAAGCAGCTAATGTGAGACTGCACTGCTAAAATCACCAGCTTGTTAAAAATCCTGTGCTAACTGCGTGGAGCATGGCAGGGCAGGAAATGGGCAGGTTAGGGCAGAGAGTGGGCATTGCCTGCACATTGCAGATAGCACAGGAGTTATTAATGCATGCAAATTGTCAATGTTGCAGTTAGCTTGGGTGCACTTAATGACCAAGGCCACCTCAATATATGGCGTGAAGTGCAGCCATGTTAATTGTTCAGTGCTCTAACTTCAAAGAACATGCTGGGCATGCTCCCAACGGTTGTCATGGGGCTGTCTCACCACACGTTAGGTTTTGCTCCAAACGCACAAATCCTTAACGCAATTTAGTAAGCCTACTCCGTAAGCTCTTTAGTGAAAAAAAAAAATCACATATTTGGGCCATAGGTACTAAATATTTGTCCGTAGACGCTCATATTTGAGAAAACTGTTGGCCAGTAAGGGCCATAAACAACAATCACTTGGTGGCTTCTAGCTGATGAAATAACCTTGCTATCTTGCTATGTGAATTTCAGAAGGGAAAAAATATATGAAGCTTGTCAGAATTATAATCTCCATTTTCTAGAACCCTGCCTTATAGTATGCAATTATTGTCTTGCAGATGAGCTTAGAAAATAAGAGCAATATAGTTTGGGTTCTGTGTATGCAAACCATCTGGATACAGCATTCATGTAGCTTAACCAAATCCTGGATGATTTAGCTGTCACAGCTGATATGCAAATGAACTCCTCTGAAGGAAAGCCAAGAGCAGTTAATATTTTTTGTAAACTGGTCATTAACTACTGTAAAAAACAATTTTGTGGGGGACTATTGTCATTTTAAATGGTAATTGATGGTTTAATTTAGCAATTAAGTGGAATAGCCCAGCTGTGGGGATGGTTGCATTTTTCTGCTATTTTGAGTTCTCTGCAGTACCAAAAAGACACGTGTGAGGAAATGAATCCTTTTCTTTAAAGGAGCATCTTAACAAAACTGACTAAAATGCTGCTACTGCTACAGTGGGATTTGGTGTAAATATATATATTTTTACATGTGTGTATTTATGTGTGCGCTTCTGTAGATATATATATATTTAGGAAAACTAAAATTTGTTTACCTCTGCATTGTGTGCACTGGGAGCTCAGAGCTCCTTCTGAGTCGCTCTAGGGAATAAGGAACTCACTCATCGACAGAAAGGAACTTTGTTGATATTATGCTACTCCTGAAGTGCTGCAGTAAGGGGCCTCTCTGCTAGAGCACATTAGTGTTAAGTCTGGCCATGCATTTGTTGCAAAACTTCCATGCTAATGTTTGAGGAAATGCTGTTATGACATTAACAAGTGACCAAAGTCATTAAGCTACGTTCATGCTGCAAGAAACCATGCAGGACAGTTATCTCCATCTTTCAAAGCGTAGCTCACTGTTCCTTGTTAGTGTATTTGCCTCTGTTGCAGTAATTGCGCATTATTGTAGTATGGGTTAATGGCAGTGTGCACTCCCTATCCCATCAGCGTTTCTCACTCTCTTCCGCACATAGGAATAAGATTCTGCATTATGTATTTTTAACACAGGATTTAATGTGCATTAGCGATTTTATTAAGACGTGCTAAACACTTAGGGTGTACTCAAACTTGTGTTAAACATCTAGCAGGTAGTTTAATAACAGGATACCTAGGGTAGTCAGGCAAGAAAACACCTATTTCTAGTCAGTTTTTTGTTTTGTTTTTTTTGTGATATATTTTTATTGCTTTCAACACTCACACTACAACACTACAACACAATAGTGCACTTAACACACAACACTAATATTACACAATTTCAACATCCTAACCTGATCATTAATCCTTCTACCCCGCCCCCCCCCCCCCACCCTTCATCCCCTCCACCCTCCCCGTCCCCCTGGGTTCCCTAAGAAAGCTGATTAGTCAAGCAATGTTTATATTAATTTCCACAATTCTACTTGAAAGTTGAGAAGCTGCACCTGGCCTTCGCTGCATACTCATCTAAATAATGCCATTTGCTAATAACTTGGCCCTCTCTGCTGTTGCTTTCCTGCAACTGCCTTAGTTTATTCCTCAGTCGCCATTGAGATTCTCGTTTTTCTTGCGCTTTTTCATATTTAGAGTAGAGGCACACCAAGTTCCACCAATGAAGGCCATCCAGTTTAGCAAAATCTTTTCAGTTAGATGCTATAAGTTTTAAAGCAATGGCCATCATGAAATTGAATAGTAAAATCTTTTCCTTCTCTAGCGCGAAACCGCTCGCACAGGAGCGAAGTATAATTATTTCCCATCTCAACGGGGACTGAAAACCCAAGACAATTTCAATTTTGTTCCATACCAGTCGCCAGAATCTCTGAACATAAATATACTCATAGAAGACATGCTTGAAGGTACCCTGGACTTTGCAACAGGACCAACATTTGTTTTGGGCCTTGGATATCCACTTCGCAACCCTAACTGGGGTATAATATGCCCTGTTCAGGATAAAATAAAGGGATTGAGTGAGGGAAGCCGCCCTCGATACTCTGTTTACTCTCACCCAAACCTTATTCCACACTTGTGGCGATATGGGGCACTCCAGGTCTACTTCCCAACATCGTCCTAGAGCGGAAGGGAGTGACAGCGAGCTGTCTCTAATTGTAGCATAAAATTTAGACATGATACCCTTTGCACTTAAACACGTATTGACAGTCTTCAGTAACTCCCATTGATCAACCGCATTGTAGGGTTCACCAAGAAGGTCCTTAAGGCAATGCATTAACTGCAACCATTGAAAGAAACATGACTTTGGGATACCAAATTCCTGCTGAATTTCCTCAAAGGATTTCCACGCCTTCTCTTTGATTAACTGACCTATGGTCCAAAGGCCGCATTCCTGCCAAACTTTCCAAGCAAAATTATCTGTGTCCTATCCTCAATCTGGGGTTAGACCATATTGGAGATAGGGCCGAGACCCTACTTTCATGCTCTATTATTGATTCTAACCGATGGAAAGCTTGTTGCGTGGCTTGATTTATATTGAGATTCTCTCCCTGCTCTGAGAGGTACATGCCCACTAAAAGGTGGGTAGGGATAGGGACTACCAGTCTTTCCTCTACTTCAACCCAGACCGGCTTCTGACCACTGCCTCTGCTATTGAGCCAATTGGCCCCTTGCTTTAACAGTAGGGCAGTGTGATACCAACTGAAATCAGGAAACTGTACTCCCTCCTCCTTCTTGTTCGCCTTTAGTTTACTAACCGCAATCCTAGGGGGCTTCCCTTGCCAGAGGAGGTTTGTTAGAATACGCTCCAGTGATTTATAGAATTTAACTGGAAAAGCTAGCGGGATCATCTCCAAAATATAATTTACTTTAGGGACTAACACCATTTTGATAGAATCTAATCTACCCCACCAGGACAGATGCAAGGGAGACCATTTCAATGTAAAGGTCTGGACCATTTCTTTTAAGGTCTTGATGTTCAGCTTCACCGTCTCCTCTAACGAGGGGCAAAATTGAACCCCGAGATATTTGATAGCCCGTGCTTCCCATTTAAAAGGATATTTCGCTACAATAGATGAGAAGGTCAGTTTATTCATTGGGAATGCTATTGATTTGGTCCAATTTATTTTGTACCCTGACAATTTCGAGTATTGCCCGATCAGTTCCAACCACTAGGAAGGAGTGGCTTAGTGGTTGGTACAAGTTACCTCAGGCCGGAAGGTCAGGGGTTCAAATCCCACTAGAGGACAGCAACCTTGGGCTGTAAGAACTGGTGTTTCTAGTCCCACAGGTGCTCCTTGTGGTCTTAGGCAAGCCATTTAACCCTCCATTGCCCATGTTCCCTGTAAGTAGTAGTGTATGTGTCTCATAGCCCCTCGTGTTAAATGTATCCCCCAATTGTGTTGTGACCACTTTGATTGAAGGATAAGGTGGTATACAAAACTGTCTAAATAAATAAATAAAAACACATCTCCTACTGAACAAGGCTGAAGAAATAGCAAGAGATCATCCGCATAAGCAGAAAGTTTTATTTGTTTCCCAGCAATCTCTATGCCCCGTATCTTATTTGACTGTCTTACAAGTATAACTAATGGTTCCAACGCCATGTTAAATAGTAATGGTGAAAGGGGGCATCCCTGTCTCATTCCTATGCTCAGCGAAAAGGAGTTAGAGAGAGATCCATTAACCAGGATGCGAGCCGAGAGGGTAGTGTATAGCACTTGTATCATCTGTATGAGGTTTTTCCCGATACCGAACCATTCAAGCGCCTGCATTAAAAAAAACCATTCCAGGCGGTCAAAGGCTTTCTCAGCATCAACTGAGGGTCCTACAAGGGGTTCTTGGAGCTCCTCAGCGGCCGCAAGTAGGTTTAGAAGGAGACGAGTGTTATCTGCTGTAAACCGCCCTGGTATAAAGCCACACTGATCGGGATGTATAAGATGAGGGACAATTTTACCCAGCCTATGTGCAAGGATCGAGGAGAATATTTATAGTCAGCATTTAACAGGGATATCGGGCGGTAATTCTCAACTTCATGGGGATCCCTTCTCGGTTTTTCCAGAATTACTATTATCGCTTCACTGAAAGACCCTATTGCAGGGGCTTGAGAATGGAGATCCTGAAAATACAAAAGCAAATAGGGAAGAATATCTTCAGTGAATACTTGATAAAACTCTACTGGTATAGCATCCGGCCCAGCAGCTTTGCCCCCTTTCATACCATGCAGAGTTTCTCTAATCTCCTTGACCGACAGCGGCCTCTCATGCTCTTCGGATTGAGAAGGAGTTATTGAAGGGTGGGGCACCTACTCAAAAAGCTCTTGAAATGCTTTGGAGTTGGAGTCCACTTCTGAGGAGTATAAGTTCCTATAAAAGGACCGAAAAAGATCTGCAATCTCACTATCTTTCATGAGTAGGCCCATCCTTTCATCCTGAATAGCTTCTATTTTACTTCTGGGAGGGCGTGGCTTAAGCGTGCGTGCCAACATCTGACCTGCTTTGTTACCCTCGCAGTAATACCTTCCCTGGGAGTTATGTATCAGACCAACCGCTTCAGAACTGATGATATCATTATATTGATATCTCAATCTTTGCAAGCGAATTAGGATAACTGAATCGGACCTAGTTTTCAAGATTCTCTCTCCGGCTTGAATTTGGGCCTCTAAATCTGTTAGTTTCCCTTTCCTCAAATGCCCCACCTTGATTTTATAATTTGTACATACGGCTCGAATGACAGCTTTAAAAGCCTCCCACCAGGCCCATCCGGGGGTATCATTGAAGGAATTTAATTGGAAGTAATCTTTGATTGCTTTCCTGATTTCCTCACAAAACCTAGGTTCCTGCAATAATTCTTTAGGGAAATACCATGCAGACTTTCGCCGGGGATATCCATCAACATTTAGAGAAAAATTTACAGCTGCATTGTCAGAAATATGCATTCCAGTGATTTTGGTATGATTAACCTCCGCAATTAAGGTTTTGAAAATCAGAAAAAAATCAATTTGTGAATGCAAACCATGGGGAAGAGAATAGAAAGTATACTGTCTATCCTTTGGGTGCCAGAACCTCCATATACCCAAGAGACCGTATGCTTGTATAATGGAAAGGAGAGCTACAGTTGCCCTACTTTGCTTTTGAGAACGGTAAGGTTGACGATCCAACAACGGATCACTAGCCAAATTGAAATCTCCCTCAAGGATCCATTCATAGCAATCCCATTCCTTCACTTCCTCTACTAAGGCCTTAAAAAATTTAACATCATCCTGATTGGGGCCGTATACATTCATAATGGCAAGTTTACGGTTGCCTAACTGTAACAGGACTTTGGACCACCTTCCCTCTGTATCAGCCCTATTCTGTAGGATCTTCGGGTCTAGAGCTTTGTTTGCTAATATGGCAACCCCATTTGTCTTGGCAAATGCGGGAAAATGACCTACAAGGAGGTATTTTCCTAATCCTAATTTCCTTGTTTCAGTAGTTGATAAGTGGGTTTCTTGCAGGAGTACTACATCCAAAGATTCATTTTTGCAAAACACTAGAATTTTTTTCCTCTTAATCGGATTGTTTATTCCTTTAACATTCAGAGACAAAAACTTAACAGGCTTCATGGAACAAGGTTATCATAATTAGAAAGACCATAGTGAGCAGCAGTTTGACTATAGCAGCAGCTTCCAGCTAAATACAATACAAACTCCCAGGGAGATATAACTACTCTCCTAAGGAGAGATAACAATGGGTGAACCATCACAAAACAAAACTACCACACAACCCCACCCCTAACGTATTCTTAAATCCCCTTAAGCTAACCTGATTGTTGCTTCTTCCCCTTTTTTTCCCCTCCAGATTTCCTTTCAAACTTTCCTTCCCCCCCCCCCCCCCCGCTGACTACAACAGAACCCTACCTATTATACAACCATCCCTACCCCACACAGGACTTATCCACAGTACGACCATGTAAACTTCCCTGGTGACACAGGGAATCTCAAGGGCAGCTCTAGCACCCCTAAACCAGAGCATTAATACCGGGGCACTTCCACTCAGTCAAGATTTGATTCCGACTTGAAGCTTGGCTATTCCCAACCACTCTGACCACCAAGAGTCTCACCGTTCCAAGGGAGGCTAATAAACAACCTGCCAACCCTTGGGAACAATAGGGACCTTAGAAGGTTAGCCGACTCACTCGCTGGTGAGTAGGGAGGTCACTGCATTGCAAGGGACTCTATCTCCTCCAGAAACGATCGTAGAGCTGCTGGTCTTCGAAAGTACGAGTCTGATTATGTAACGTGATCCTCATCCTCGCAGGATAAAACATACCGCATCTAGCTTGCAGACATTGAAGATGTGGCTGGAGTGCCAATAACTGCTTGCGTTTCTCCACAGTAGCTTTACAAAAGTCAGGGAAAAATAACACATTATAATCCTCAAACTTTGTAGGAGACCATGCCTTCGCCGCCGTCATAATTTGGATAACCTGGGAATACCGCAAAACCCGCAGAATTAATGGTCTCGGGTGCCTCTGGTGTGGGCTGACCTGCGTGGGTACCCTGTGCACCACTGTTCCCTCTAAGCTGTGCGCGCGCACACACCTCGCCGAGCGAGCGCACATACTTTACAACAGAGCGCACAAAAATGACGGCTCTGATTCTGATAGAAAACAACACCGACGTCTTAAAATTTAAAAGTTATGATTGTAATTACTAGAAATTTCCCGCTTCATTTAGTAATCGTCTATTTTCATTTAATTTGATTAAAATCAATGTGGTGTACATACTGTATTCTGACGTGTACTCAAATTTTAAAGTATATAACTCCGAGTGTCATTATGTGGCGCACAAAAATTTAACCTTCCTTCAAAAGCTGCACACAGCTGATATTTTATGCGCACACAGCCTACAGAAAATTAGAGGGAACATTGCTGTGCACCCTGTCAATTTCAAAGGGCTGGGTGAATTTTAGCTGGAGGGTCTTAGGCAGGGTTCTTTCCAAAAACTCCACAGCGTTTGCACCTTCCGCACCCTCAGGGAGACCCACCAGCCTTATATTGTTCCTACGAGCTCTGTTGCTTTGGTCCTCCAAACTTCGCTCGAGGATGTCGATCCGCTTGCTATTTTTTTTCACATGCTGCAGTTGAACTTCATGGGACGCCATTTTGGTGTCCATCTCTTCCACTTTCGCAACAAGAGAAGAAAGTTGTACTTGTAGCTCCTTCAGATCCAGAAGGTCTGTTTGGACCTCAGCAAGGGTCTCTCCATTTGCAGTTACCAGCTCTCTCACTGCCCTTATTTCCAATAAAACTTCCTGCATCCCATCGCCGCTTTTGTGCACGTTTGTCGACTTCTGCGGGGAAGGCGAGGTGGGCTTAGGCCTTTTGATCGCCGGGTTTGCTGCTGCCCCATAATCCAGCCTGATGGGCTTGCTTGCCACCATCTCTCTCTTCCTTGGGGACGAGGGGACGAGAAAAGGTTATCAAATTAAACCTAAGGGGATCGGATTTAGACAGGATCTAGCGGAGGACGACAATTATGCAGCCATCTTGGTTCACTGCAGGCTCCGCCCCCCATTTCTAGTCAGTTTTAAAAAGACACAAAGATGCCTATGTGTCTTTATAAAATATAGCCACAAATTGGAAAAACCTACACCTTGATTGAAGGCGCAGACATTACCCTGCTGGAGAGCAGGTTTAAATGTTAGTGCATATTTCACGTGCATACTGTCACAAGGTAAACCCAGGGGACCCAGAAGAAATGGAGATTAGCGGAGAAAATCAGGCAGAACCTGATGAGGTAAACAAAAACATGTCAAATAGTTGCTATGAGCGACCACAACACACGTGGGAAAAGGGTAAAAAGACACACCCAGCCAGCATGAGAATGGAGGTTGATTTACCTGATAGGGATCAGCTGAGAAGGGGTGGAACCCGGGGACAGATACATAAGGCACACTCACAAGCAGTGAGGGGGAGTGAGCACGGACAGAGGTGGAAGCAACAACCTCAGTCGTGGGAACGAAGGGAAAGAGAAAGAGACACAGTAATCCAATCTCATCTCCAGGACCAAAGTTGGTGGAAGGAAGGAAATGAGAGAGAGTGTCAGCAACGTATACCAGAGGACAGCTTGAATGAGTCTCAGGACTATGTGAGTACGTGTGGAGATCAGCTGTTAAACACAGAGTGTGTGTGTGAAAGCCAGAAGAGAAGAGGGAGGAATCCTGTTGCAGGAAGCAAGGCATTCAAAGTGGAACAGGACTGTTTTACACCCGAATGGGCTAAGTCCAGGATTAATAGAAGAAGCCAGCCTAGAGCAGAGATAAAGGGAAAAGGAAACAACTTCTTTCCTTGTACGGGCAGTTACAAGAGAAAGGAAGATCTCTTACCTTATAATTCTGCTAGCAACTTTAAATGCTCAGACTTCTCTCGAGTGCCGTTGTCAGCACTGGAAACTCCCACAGCTGTATCAGAGGAATTAGCCTTTAACCCATTCAAGGCAGGACACAAGCTGTTTGATTCTAATACCAGTGTTTATGGGCAGTTACCTCATAGCTTTACACAGGGGGAGTGCTCTTACAAGCCATTATCCAGAGTATACGGTAATACCCAGCAGTGTTTTAGCCTAAAGCCAGGAAGCAGTCACGTAGCTGACGTAATTAACCAGAGTGAGCTCGGCAGGACAGCTGCTACAGAAAACGTAGGTACAAATGGTTATCCTTTAATACCACATGATATTTCTAATGTACCAGATAACACTGAACCCATGGAATGCTCGTTAGTGACAACTGAAGAAGAAGAGTTTTCCTTGAGATAAGAAAATACATGTACAAGGAGGGTTTAAACAGCAACGCAGTAACTGGCAGAAGTTGCTTGGTTTAAACTGAATCCTGATTGATTTATATCAGCCAAAAGAAAAGGATTAAGTGCTCATGAAGAGAACTGTTTTCTTTTGTTAAAAAGTTAAAGCTGAGGAAAGCATTTTTGTTCAATGTTTGCTTCTGTTATTTGCCAGAGTGGCTTTTGATTATTTTGTGCTTCAAGAAAAAAAGAATACCTCATTGGACGGGGAATAAAGCCCTTGATTTAAAGTGTGAACTGTGTGTTTGAGTGATTACAAGAAGACGGTACAACTACTACCCACAGAGGGCCAGGCAGGGCTATCTATAGCATATAGAAAGCCAAGAAAAGGTATTAAGCTGTAATACCAGTCTCCACCGGAGGGGCCCGATGAGGGTGTGACAATACACACATATAAGATACGCGCATAAATCATAACTTCACATATGCTCTGCTCAAACTCCTTCTCTGAGCATGCCTACTCTATAAGTATGAGCCGGTTTGCACCACAGATACATTTAGGTATGACCTAATTTTATAAGAGGCCTTGTACATGTGTAGAAAAATGCAGCTTAGTAAAAGAGCCACTAGAAGCCTGATTCTGCATAAAGGCACTTTTTGCAAAGGACATCTAAGTGCAATCTGGGCGTCCAAGGCAGAACTTCTTAAAAAAAAAAAAGCAGGCTCATCCAAGTTTAGGCACGACTTCACAAATGTAGATGTGTCTGATGGGGTTGTCTGCATAGGCATCCCCAGAACAGCATTTAAGAATGGGGACAGTTAGAGTAGTGCCTGGGGATGAGGCAAGCCAGGGTTCAAATCCCACTGCTGCTCCTTGTGATCTTAGGCAAGTCACTTAACCCTCCATCTTCTCTAAACCCTACTACTACTACTACTTACCATTTGTATAGCGTTACATGGTGTACACAACGCTGTACAGACACATATAAAAGACAGTCCCTGTTCATCAGATCTTACAGTCTAGTCAAGACAGACAACACAACAGCTGAGGGCAAGGATATATCTAGGGGAGTGGTAAGGAAACATGTAGGAGACTAGGCAGGTCAGGATTCAAAAGCAGCCTTGGAAGAGGTGAGTTTTCAGCCTGGATTTGAAAAGGGCAAGAGATGAAGCCTAATGCATGGACTCAGGTAGTTCTAGGCATAAGAAGCAGCAAGGTGGAAGGTTTGAAGTCTGGAGTTGGCAGTCAAAGAGAAGGGCACAGATAGAAGTGTTCTGCCAGAAGAGTGGCGTTCCCGAGGAGGGGTGCAGGGAGAGAAAAGGGAGGAAAGGTAGTGAGGAGCAACAGAATGAGTGCACTTATAAGTCAGGAGAAGTTTAACTGGATATAGAAATGGATAGGGAGCCAGTGAAGCGACTTGAGAAGAGGGGTTGCATGAGCATATCTAGTCTGGCAGAAGATTAGCCGCGCAGCTAAATTTTGAACAGATTGAAAGGGAGATAGATGATTCAGAGGGAAACCAGCAAGGAGGAGGTTGCAATAGTCTAGATGGAAGGTGACTAAAAAGTGGATAAGTGTCTTTTCAGTGTGTGCAGAAAGGAAGGGACATATTTTGCCATGGTTATAAAGAAGCCTCTGGTTGCTTTAAGGCCAAAACAAGCACTTTCCCAATGCCTATTCATGCCTGGAGCAGGTTTAAACTTGGATGTCCCTGCTTGATCTTAGAAACATCAGGGATATCTGCAGGGACATCAAAGTCCATTGCACCATCCCAGACACACCCTGCCACACCTCTTGCCTACTTTAAAAGGCATTTGTAAAATGACTCTGGGGACATTGCTGTGATTTAGACGACCACATGCAGGTTTTCAGACATCCATATCACAAGTAAGACTTCTAAAATGACCTCCATAGAAGCCAATTTTGAGCTAGATGTCTTACGGGTTCAGAACCAGGTAAACTGGCCTGGACATGCCGGCCAGGCCCCGATTCTGTGCTCCTGGATGTCCGGCACACCAGCCAGCTAACTCAGCCAGGCTTTTACATAGAGCTGCAGTGCCATGGCATCATGTTGCCATGGCAACATGGCTCCATGCAGGAGCCGTGATCCCTAGCAATTCTCAAAGACACTGCTTTCCCCACAGCCCGACCCTCTATTGGGCCTGCTGTGGCTAGGGTTGGGCTGTGGGGAACCCCCTGCATCCCCTCACCTTGATTGTGGGTCCTCCCAATGGCCGCCGCAATCTTCAGGGGAACTTATTTCACCTCCATGATGAAATAAATTCCCCGGCTATTCTCTATCACCTGGCGTACAGGGCCGGCATCAGTATAGGTGATGGCCTACTCTCGCTCTTCCCTCGGCCCACCCTCTCCCACCCACAAACTGTTCCCTGCAAATCTAGCCTGTACATGCGGGGAGCTCTATGGCCTGAATCCATATCCTGGTGTTTACCAGGTCTGGACATCCGGATCAGACGTCCGGACCCACTAAATGCAGTTCAGAATGACAGCCATAGTGTCTAAGGTCAGAAATGAAAAGTTCCATTTACACTTACCCTCTAAATTGTTTAGAATAAAAGATTTAAATAATGCTATGCAACACTGTGGGATTATTTCAACTTAGTTGATTGTAAATAAAAAGGATTTATTTTCCACCATTTGCAATTTTAGACATATTTTCATGTAACTGTTGATCTTTCTTTCCTGTGGCAGAAAAGGGAAATCAGTAATTTTGAGTATCTCATGCACCTGAACACGCTAGCTGGACGTACATATAAGGACTATATGCAGTACCCTGTATTTCCCTGGATTCTAGCTGATTATGAATCAGAAGTAAGTATAATATAAGCAAGATAATACATTAAATGATAGAAGCCTGTCACAGAACTCCAGTGGCTCGTCGATATAGTGCATTTGACCCCAGCTTCTCTCCAGTAGGATGACAAGGCTGTTGTAGTGGTCTGGGCTTACCACACTAAACAATGTCTCTACGGGCGTATGAGACACCAATGCATGACAGATTGCTGCTCCAATGCCAGCACCATCTAAAATTTTCATTGGACTTGACCCCAGCTGAACCTGAGTAGCAGCTGCAGGAAAGGATTGGAACCATTAGGGATACACACTCCTTTGGAGCTATATGGGAAATGTTTTCCTGTGTTGTTACTAGTTGATAGGCGCCCATTGATTTGCTCAATAGGCTCCTATTGCTTCTTGTAGGCACCAGTTGAAGAATAGTAGGTGCCTACTGAAGTGGTCAGTGGTGCCTTTTGAACAATAGTACACATGATTAATAAAATTGTCCTAAAACAAAAATTGCCCCTCCCCCAAACAAACCAAAAATAACACAGGAAGCTAAACCAGACAAAATGGGGGGCATATTTAGAGGCGATGGCCAGTGCGGTTAAAACATCTGGCCTTCACTATTTTAATTTATACCTGGATATTCATGCTGGGGCCATATCCAGCCAGTGGCACTGAATATCTGATCTGCCATGCCCAGAGAGCGATTTAGCAATCCAATTAGTAGCAATATTCAGCCACTGGCAGGGTAGCTTAGTTTTTCTATCTAAGCTTAGTCCATTTAGATTAGCCAGTTAGCAGCTGTTGACTGGCTAACCTATGTAGCTGCCCCTGAAACAAAAATGCAATGTGTGTCTTTGAGTCAGTCCTGACTCCTGGTGACCCAGAAGCTCCTGGGTTTTCTTGGCAGTGTCACTGGAAGTAGATTGCCAGGCCTTTCTTCCAAGGCAATGGAGGTTAAGTGACTTGCCCAAGGCCACAAGGAGTGCTAGTGGGAATCAAACCCTGGTTGCTTGGTTACCAAGCCAGTGTTCTAACCACTAGGCTGCTCCTCCATTCCCTGGAACACCCCAATGCTTTTATGGGGATATTCAGTGGTACTAACTTCCAGGGCTGTTCCAAGAGCTGTGCGAGTGGCACAGTCTCAGAGGGTGCGCACACACAGAAGGGGTGCTTACATCATCACTGGGCTTCCAGGAAGCTCAAAAAGAGTGAGTTACTGAATGTGACTGGGTGGAGGGGGCACCAAATTTGTTGGTCGCACAGGACACACGTCTAGCTTGGTACGTTCCTGCTATCTGCTTTAGTGATGCTGAATATCCCATTGACTGTGGTTTAGCTGGCTAACAGGTCTGCTAATTGGTTAAACTGTTTAGTATATGCCCCCAATATTTTTTCCTGCACTCCCCTAGAAACCAGCAGTAAGAACATTTCTCATGATAAGAGGACTGGGTCATGTACATGTGGTCAACTTGAGCTCCTATTACTCCAAATCTGAACCATGCTAACTGAAATCTGACTCATTTTTGCATGCCAAATAATGTAAACCATATGTAAATGCAATGCAGAATTGCTCTAGAATTTTGATAAGTATACCACCAAATTTTCAAAGATTTACCATAGAATCTACTATTGATCTGCTGCAGGATACTGGGGTCTGTTGGTAATAGGTAATTTGAATAGAAGTAAGGGGAATATAAGATAAAAGCAATAAACCTTTAGAGGTGTGCGGGTCAAACATCTTATTTTGTTTCCCTTATGCTTTATGGGGTTTTAAAATTCTGTTCCTTTTTAAATTTTCTTTTTTTTTCCATTTCAGGGATGGTGTCATCAGTAGTGTGCACTATTGCTCAATAGTGAGCCATGTTCCTCAGGAGTGTGCCCCAGCTAAGCAATAGTGCACATTACTGACGATATGGGAAAAAATCCCAAATTTCTGTCCTTTTAGATTACGACCAAATGCACATCCCTAACAATCTTAGGTTTAATTGTGTAATCATCATCTTGTTGAAGGATTAGGATGTTCAGCGGGATTTGCTCCTCAGCCGTGCAAATACTAGGATAATATGATGTCGTGAAGGCCTTTTCTCTGATGCTAACGGCACACATTACATTGCATCAGTAATAAGTAGCAGTGATAGTTTTGATGAAAGTCCTTATCTGATATAAGCTATATTAAAAGGGTTTAGGAGTCTAACCTTTGAAGTCAGGAATCTAAATGGAGAAATTTTACAAACCTAATTTCTATCCTTGAGTCTGCTAGATCAGTGGGTTATGCTTCCCAGCTAAGAGGAGAAGACAGACTTTAAACTTTCAGTGATGTCATCACTTGGTATATCCATTGGTACAGCACTGAGAGAAGCTAGTATGACACTTCTCAAGAAGTAAGCAAGACGAAAAATCTCAGAAAATGTGCAGAAGCAATGACCATTATTAACCAATAACACTAACTTTGAACAATTATTTGGAACAAGCGTTTGGCTATCTTACAGCAAATGACTCTGTGTCAGACACTGAAACTAACAATGCAATCAAAAGGCAGCAGAGCTCCTAAACCTGTAGGAAGAGTCTTCCATGGCAGGTCCTGGACTGGTCTAGCAGGATTCAAGGAAAGAAGATTCAGTATGTAAAATGTCTCCTTCCTTATCATTCTGCTGGCCCAAGCCAGAAAACCGGGATGTACCCAAGCAGTCAGGATCAAAAGTGGGAGGAAGACAATGCTCTGGGAAGAACTGCCCTGCCGAAGGTGCCATCTTCTCTGGCTCCCAGATGCAACCTGTAGTGCTTCACAAAGATGCTCGGTGATAACCAGGTAGCCTGCCTTACAGATATCCTCTGGAGATACCAAGATGAATTATTTATTTTTTATTTAACAATTTTTCTATACCGCCTTTTCATTTAATCAAGGCGGTTTACATTAACTTCAACCTTTACATAAAACGTGCAATTGTAAACAGTAACATCAAAACTTCAAAACTTAAACAGTCTCTTGTAATGAATTCTACCTAAGAGGAGGTCTGTGCCATAGTAGAGTAAGCTCTGACTCTCTCTGGTATGCCATTTCTAGCCAGAAGGTATGCTGAACTAATAGTCTCCTTAATCCAGCAGGCAATGGAGGACTTGGCCGCTACCTGTCTTTTCCTCATACCACTAGAGAGAACAAGAAATGATTTGACCGATGGAAGAAATAGTAATCTTCAGATATCTGACTAATGACGTCTGCATGTCTACCAGATGCAGAGAAGGGTCCTCCAAATATCCTCTTCCAAGAAGGAGGACAGGATGATGATTTGGTTAAGGTATAACAGAGATAGCATCTCTGGGAGAAAGGATGGCACAGTCTACAAGGAGATAAAAGACATTGAGAAGACCAAAAAAGGCTCCCTGAAGTAAAGGCCTGCAGTTAAGACAGACACAATAACCACAAGAAAACCACCTTAAGGGTCAAATCCTTGAGAAATGCCTTATGAATTAGCACAAAAGTGGGCGCATTCAGTGCCTTAAACACCACCCTGAAGAGCAACCAGACACACTGGCGAAACAGATATGATTCACTCTCTTGAGATGTCAGCTTGCACTGCTGAGGAGATCCTTTGAATGCACCCCCAATAGCACTCCTGGATTGCCACCTGAGCCTTGTGAAAGATCAAGGCTAACCCCTGATCCAGGTCAGACTGTAAGAAGGACAAAACATTGACTCTGTCTGCCTTTCTGGCCTTTGGGACTCAAGAGGAACAAGACTTCTTGAAAACCCTCAAGACTCCCACATGTGCCCATGAGGGAAGGGTTAGGACAGTCGTTATAGCTGGTGATTCAATCATTAGGCACGTAGATAGCTGGGTGGCTGGTGGACGTGAGGATCGCCTGGTAACATGCCTGCCTGGTGCGAAGGTAGTGGACCTCACGCACCACCTAGATAAGGTCTTAGATAGTGCTGGGGAGGAATCTGCTGTTTTGGTACATGTCAGTACCAATGACATAGGAAAATGTGGTAGGGAGGTTCTGGAGGCTAAATTTAGGCTTTTAGGTAGGAAGTTGAAATCCAGAACTTCAAGGGTAGCGTTCTCTGAAATGCTTCCCGTTCCACGCGCAGGACCCAAAAGGCAGCCAGAGCTCCGGAGTCTCAATGCATGGATGAGACAATGGTGCAGAGATGAGGGTTTTGGATTTGTTAGGAAATGGGGAACATTCTGGGGAAAGGAGATGCTCTTCCGAAGGGATAGGCTTCACCTTAACCGGGATGGAACCAGGCTGCTGGCATTAACCTTTAAAAAGGAGATAGAGCAGCTTTTAAACTAGATAATAGGGGAAAGCCGACAGTCGCCCAAGAGCGGATGGTTCTGAAGAATGTATCCTTGAAGGATACTACCAAAAGCAGAGAGGTTCCAAAAAAGAGTAAAGTAGCCCAAATACCCTCGAGTATGGATCAGACAGAGCTTAAAGATCCCGAATTACCCATGTCTACCAATAGCCAAATTAATATGAATAAAATACAGTCTCTAAAATACTTGTATGCAAATGCTAGAAGTCTAAAAAATAAGATGGGAGAGTTAGAATATATAGTACTAAATGAGAGGTTAGATATGATTGGAATATCAGAGACATGGTGGAAGGAGGACAATCAGTGGGACACTGTGATACCTGGGTACAAACTATATCATAATGACAGAGCTGATCAAATTGTTGGAGGGGTTGCTCTCTATGTTAGAGAGGGCATTGAGTCAGAAAGGATTAAAGTTTTGCAGGAAACAAAATTTGCTGTAGAATCTCTATGGATTGAAATTCCATGTAAAAAGGGGAAGGCGATGGTAGTGGCGGTGTACTATCGACCGCCTGGCCAGAATGAACAAATGGATGATGAAATGCTCAAAGAAATCAAGGAAGCTAACAAAAGTTACAGCGCAGTTATTATAATGGGTGATTTCAATTACCCCGGTATCGACTGGGTCAGTGTCACGTCAGGACATTCTAGGGAGATAAAGTTCCTAGATGAAATAAATGACTGCTTCTTGGAGCAGCTGGTTCATGAACCGACCAGAGGGGAAGCCATATTAGACCTAGTCCTTAGTGGAACACCAGATCTAGTGCAAGAGATAAGGGTGTTGGAGCCACTTGGCAATAGTGATCATAACATGATCATCTTTGATTTAATTAGTGGAGGAGGGGATAGTAAGGAAATCCACAGTACTACCTTTTAACTTTCGAAAGGGAGACTATCATAAAATGAGGAAAATAGTTAAGAAAAAGCTAAAGGAGCAGTTGCAAAGGTTAAATAAAGACTTACATCAAGCTTGGGTGTTGTTGAAAAATACTACCTTGGAAGCCCAGACCAGCTCTATTCCACGCTTTAAGAAAAGTGGAAGGAAGTCCAAAAAACTGCCAGCATGGTTTAAAGGTGAGGTCAGAGAGGCTGTTGCTGCCAAAAAAGCATCTTTCAAGAAATGGAAAAAAGAGCCAAACAACGAAACCTGGAAACAGCACAAGCACTGGCAAGTCAAATGCAAGGCATTGATAAGGCAGGCAAAGGGAGAATTTGAGAAGAAGCTTGCTGTGGAAGCAAAAACGCGAAATAAAGACTTTTTCAAGTATATTTGTAGCAAAAAACCTGTGAGAGAGTCAGTTGGTCCATTAGATGATAGAGGGGTTAAAGGGGCACTAAGAGGTGACAAGGCGATTGTGGAGAGACTGAATGAATTCTTTGCTTCGGTATTTACTGAGGAAGATGTAGGGATGTTACCCATGACTGAAGTGATATTTAAAGGTGCGGAAGAATTGAAGGAAATATCGATACATTGGGAAGATGTATTACAACTATTAGATAAACTGAAGAGTAGCAAATCACCTGGGCCGAATGGTATACATCCAAGTGTGTTGAAGGAACTGAAATATGAGATTGCAGACCTGCTATTAGTAATCTGTGAACTATCATTAAAATCATCTCTAATACTTGAAGATTGGAGGATCGCCAATGTAACACCAATTTTTAAAAAGGGTTCCAGGGGTGATCCGGGAAACTACAGACCAGTGAGCCTGACCTCAGTACCGGGAAAAATGGTAGAAACCATCATAAAGAATAAAATTACTCAGCATATAGATAGTAAAGGCCTAATGGGAGACAGCCAACATGGCTTTAGACAAGGAAGATCTTGTCTTACTAATCTGTTATGTTTTTTTGAAGGTGTGAATAAACAGGTGGACAAAGGTGAGTCGGTTGATATAGTGTATCTGGACTTTCAGAAAGCCTTTGACAAAGTCCCTCATCTGAGACTTTTGGCAAAACTAAAGAGTCATGGGATAGGAGGCAGTGTACTACTGTGGATCAGGAACTGGTTACAAGATAGAAAGCAGAGGGTAAGGCTAAATGGCCAATTTTCCCAATGGAGAAAGGTGAATAGTGGTGTACCCCAGAGATCTGTGCTGGGTCCGCTGCTTTTGGATATATGCATAAACGACCTGGAAAGTGGAATAATGAGTGAGGTTATCAAATTTGCAGATGACACAAATCTATTTAAAGTTGTTAAAACCCAAGAGGATTGTGGAAAATTGCAAGAGGATCTTGATACATTGAAAGACTGGGCATCAAAATGGCAGATGAAATTTAATGTGGACAAGTGCAAAGTTATGCACCTAGGGAAGAACAACCCAAACTATGGTTACACGATACAAAGTTCCACATTAGGAACCACCACCCAGGAAAAATATTTAGGCGTCATTGTGGATACCATGTTAAAACCCTCGGCCCAGTGTGCAGCGGCGGCCAAGAGAGCAAATAGAATGCTAGGTATCATAAGGAAAGGAATGGAAAATAAAACAAAAGATATTATAATTCTTCTATATCGTTCCATGGTGAGACTGCACCTTGAATATTGTGTGCAATTCTGGTTGCCGTATCTTAAAAAGGATATAGCGATATTAGAAAAGGTTCAGAGAAGAGCCACCAAAATGGTAAAGGGGATGGAAGGATACTCCTATGAAGAAAGGCTAAAAAGGTTAGGGCTCTTTAACCTGGAAAAGAGACGGCTGAGGGAGATATGATAGAAGTCTATAAATTAATGAACAGAGTGGAATGGCTAAATGTAGATCGATTGTTTGCATTATCAAAATATAGAAAGACTAGGGGACATGCAATGAAGCTACAGGGTAAGCTATTTAAGACTAATAAAAGAAAATATTTTTTCACTCAACGTGTAATCAAACTCTGGAATTTGTTACCGGAGGATGTAGTAAAGGCTGTTAGTGTAGCTGGGTTTAAAAAAGGTTTGGACAAGTTCCTGGAGGAAAGGTCCATAAACCATTATTAAGAAGGGACCCAGGATATCAATGCTTGACCCAGTACAAGCATAGTGGAACCTGTGTCTTTTGGGGAAACTGCTAGGTACGTATGACCTAGATTGGCCACTGTTGGAAACAGGATATTGGGCTTGATGGGCCTTAGTCTGACCCAGTATGGCATATCTTATGTTCTTATGTACATAGGCTAAGGAAATGGAGGTCCTCAGGCCTTTAGAAGGGTGACTGCTACTGTACAGCCCTTCTTAGACAGCCTATACCTCTCATGGGCCAGACCATAAGCAGGAAGGAAACAGGATCCTCCATCACCAAGGGTCCTTGCCACAGGAGGTCTTTTGTTTGAAACAAGAGAGAAGACCCACTAGTAGGTTCAAGAGATCTGTGTACTATGGCCTGTGTGGCTAGTCAGGAGCCACTAAGATCACCAAACCTTGGGTGAGACAGAATTCTGTGCAGAAGGTAGCTTATTAAGGGCCATGGAGGAAGGGCATACAGAAGCCCCTCATGGGACCACTCCTGAAGCAGGGCATCAAGTCCATCAACCATATATCCTTCCGGTGACTGAAAATGTTCTTCACTTTGGTGTTCTCCTGAGTGACCATCAAGTTAAATACTGGAATGCCCCACCTCGCACTATGAGGGCAAATGCATGAGTGCTTAACTTCCACTCACCGAGATCCAGTGTTGCAACTCGAGAATTCAACCTGTATATCATTAACATCTACTATGTGGGCTGCGGACAGGGGAATCAAATGTTCTCCTGCCCAGTGACACAGCTCCACCATTCGCATTCTGGCACTTCAAGTTCCACTGGGCTTATTGATGTATTCCACAGCCATGGCATGGACTGAAAACATGCAGTCTGCTTTGCCTACCAGGAGATGAGCCTTTCCAGAGCCTGGCAGATTGCTATGACCTCTAACTGGTTGATTGACCAGGAGGTATTTTGAGGAGACCAGAGTCTCTGGACAAGCTGACCTAGACAGTGAGTTCCCAGCCCTTCAAGCCAACATTCATGGTGACTATCACCCAATCTGGTGCTTCCAGAGGCATCCCGTCCATCAAATGGTGAGACTGCAACTGCCACACTAACTGTTCCTTGATCTCCAGGAGGAGAGGAGGGGTCTGGTCGAACAACTGAGAACAGGAAGACCAGAGAGACAACAGATGTCTCTGAAGAGGGTTTATATTGGCCTGGGCCAAGGGACCAGTTCCAGGGTCAATGTCATGGACCCTGGAAGATGGAAGTCATCTCAGGCACAGGGAGATGACTGAGAATAAAACTTCCGGAGTTTGTAGTGCAGTTTTAGTGACCTTTTTAAAGTGAGGAAAACCTGACCAGGAGAGTGTTGAAATGAACCTCAAGGTACTTCAAGTCCTGGGAAAGAATCCATTTCTCTTGGGATACTTGATTTCCAACTTCAGCCTTTCTAGCCAGTGAATCATCGGGGCTGAGTCATTCCTGGACTTCTCAAGTAAATCTGACCAAATCAGCCTGTTGTCCAGGTATGGGTAAACCCACCACCATCATGACTTTTGAAAAGATGTAAGGAGCTGTGACTAGGCCAAAAGGTAGAGTCTGGATCTGAAAATGATGGCCAAGGAAACAGAAGCAGTGAAATAACTGGTTAGAAACTCCTCTTGCTGGACTGATACAATGACCACCTGATGGTCTCCATGTGGAAATGAGGGACTCTGAGTTTCGCATTGACCACCTTCAAGTCTAGAATAGGCTGGAAGGAAGCTCCCTTCTTGGGAACCATGAAATAGATAGAATAATGCCCCTGATCCTGCTCTTTAGAGGGCATGTATAGAATATCCTGCAATTGCAGGAGATGCTTTATAATTTTCTCAATCCCCACCAGTAGAGCAAGGAGGCATGGGGAGACTCCACAAAGATGTTCCATAGAGGCTTCACATACTCCAGCATGTAACATTGACTGAGGATCTCAAAGACCCATTGGTCTACATGATATAGGTCCGAGAGAAACAGCTGGAGCTATCCCCCAACTGATTGTACCTCAGAAGGGATCTGCCAGATCACATTGAGGAGGTGTATTAGCTCCAGAGGGAGCTAGAGCTGGATTCCAAGAATGCTGGGAGCTTCAGAAAGGCTGATCCTTTTTGATCTTCGATCCATAGGATGAATAGGTCCTACCTGGAATCTAAGTAGTCTGACGGTGTCTCCATGCTCCCTACAGAGATATTCAAGAGGCACTCCTAATATCCTGGGCCTGTTTTACAGGATCCTTTATGAGTAAGCCTCTTCAAAGTCATTCACCAACTTCTTCAGGTCCTCCCCAGAGAGCAACCTGCCCTTAAAAGGAAGTTTGTTCAACCATAACTTGGAGACAACATCAGCCAACCAATTGTAGAGCCAAAGCCACTGCCTAGCCAGTGCTACCACTGCTATGGACTTGGAAAAGATTCTTATCATGACATACAGATCATAAGCCACATAAGCAGTTCCAGACTCCAATCTTATACGGAAACTGCTGGACCCAGCATAAGAAGGCTTGGCCACCAAGCCTGCACACAATGCCACTTGAGAGCCTATGGCAGAAGCCATAAAGGCATTCTTAAGGAGGGAATCTAACCTCTTATCATAAGACTCCTTGAGCAAAATGCCTTTTCTACCAGGATGACCATTTCTTTTGTTACCGCTTTGACAAGGGCATCCACCCAAGGGAGCCCAAAAGCTGATCCAGGGTACACCTGCACTAAGGGTACAACCAAGACAGGACCTGCACTGAGGGTACAACCAAGACAGGACCTTGGAAATCTCCCACTAGAAGACTACATGTTGCCACATAGGCTTAGAGAGAGGAAAACAATACAGAAGGATGTCAGATACCCTCCAGAAGAGGTTATACTTGAGAAGCTTCCTCCTATGACTCAACCTCTGAAGAAAAGAATCCCTCTTCTGCATCCCAAACAACCACAGTATAGCATAAGGCTGAGTTTCTGGAGGAACGGACAGATGAAAGGGTGAAGCCAGGGTGCTTAACCACCTTGCCATCAGCAAAAAAAGGTGCTCAAGGGCCCCAGATCACCCATAGGGGAGGATTTGGTTTTAGACGCCATTGAAAGAGACTTCTTAGCAGCTAATTAGGACTGAAAACAGCCCATGAGCTGTTTCAGAAGCTGCTGCTCAAGCCAATTGAAAGAAGGACTCTGGGACCCCAGAGGACCTTCAGGCTTGTGGGCTTGAGACTGCAGCTGCTCTATTACATTCCCTTTCCACAGGGACCATGCAATCATTCAAAATGGCCATGGAGCCCATCAAGGGGAAAAGATGGGGGAACGCGGTATGGGTGCCAAATGGCATATGGTTCTGGGCCCCCCCCCATGGGGGTTTCTGAAAATGCTGAGAAAACATGCCCCAAGATATATTCCACTGCTCCTGGAGCAAAAGACTGCATCCACAGAAAGAAATGGCTGAAGGCTGCAGGCTGCATCAGAATTTAGTTGAACAATGGCCATAGGAGACAAAGAAAACATGAAATCACTGGCAAAAATCAAAATACCATGTGAAAAAAGAACCCTGAAACTTCAGAAGGGTTGTCACAGCTTCCCTAGTAGGCCTGAAAAGCTCAGCTGCTGAAGAGAGAAGCTTTTTTTTTTTTTTTAATTCTAAGCTGTCTTATTGCAAGCAGCCAAAAAAAGCCAAATATGGCCTATTGATTTGAATGAAGGAATAGAAACACAATTTTAAAAAATATTAGAATGCTAAGCAAGCAGATAAAGGACAGCAAAAGGAAAGGGAGACCTGGGTACAAACTTACCATCCCCTCAAGAGCCTTGTGGGGTCCTCCTGTCCAGTCTCCTGCTCACCAGTGCTGGTACCTGTATGTAACAGTGCTGGACACAGGGCAGTTGTCGACTTGAGGAGACAGGGATGTTCCCGAGTTTCGAGCAAACATTGGGCCTGCAGGTCTCAATCACACAGGCCACAAGACCATGGTCTGGATCAGGGGAGACAAGCCTATCTGCTCTGCTGCACCAGTCCAAACATCTTGCCACCTGCTGGAGGCAGACAGATACTGGCTTCTTTCAATGCTGCATCAGTGAATATACCAAGCGATGACATCACTGGAAGCTGCCCATGACTGCGTCAACCTGCTGGCTGGGGAGCATAATCCACTCACCTGTACTAGTTTAGCAGGTTAATAAGGAATGGCCTCTTTTGAAATTGACTAGGCTTCCTATATTCCTATATTAGATTCCTATATTTCCTTAGGCTCCTAAATTTAGGTAATGAAAAAATAGATAGCTGTTGGGGCATATTTAGGGCATGCAAAAAATGTTTGATGCTGAACACTAATACTTAGCATGTATTAAATTCAAATCTACTACTTTAATTGTTGAAACTAGTCCAAGTATTTTGGGGAGGTCTGCTGTGCAGTTCATGCAGAAAAACAGCTGTGATGCCATTATTCACACCATATGAGGTGGCATTAACTGCTTGGTATTAAGTATAAGTTACAGTCCTTGCCCGTTCTACAGCCTAAAATAATGGTGTGGATATTCAGCAGTGGCGGTGACCAGTGCTGATATATTGGCTGGCCATCGCCACATCAATTTAGAATTGAATATTCATGGCTGGGTCATCTCTTGCAATCAGCACTGAATATGTAGTTTGCCCATAGAGCACTTCCGTTATCCGATCCCTGGTGATATTCAGCCACTGGCTAGATTGTAAAAACACCTAAAATTAGGACAGCCTTTCACCTTTCATAACTTTACGGGCCTGATTTTTGAAGGCATTTACACGGGTAACTTTCCTAGTTACTCATGTAAATGTCTTATCCAGGATTTTTGAAGGGTACCTACATGGGTAGTGCCCTTCGAAAATTTCGGATATGTCTCTAACACGCCCAAATGCTATGCGGTTAGCATCGGGGCATGTTAGTGGAATTCTGTGGCGGAACGGGGGTGGAGGAAAGGGCTAACCGGGTAGCACCGATTTTCGATGCTCCTTAAAGATAGGCATGGAAAACCTTTGCCTATCTTTAAGGTGCAGGGGCTAAGCGGGTAGCATCGAAAATTGATGCTACCCGGTTAGCTCCTGCAGCTTCCGAGTTGTGCAGCAAGACCTGGATTTTCAATGCTGGGGCCGGATAAGATTCGGCATTGAAAATGCGGGTTAGGCAGAAAAGGGTAAGGCTATGCGCCAACACGGCGCATAGCACCGCCCAGTTCAAAATTGGGCCCTAAGTGTTTTAGCTAGTGAGATAGTAGCTCGATATCACCTCTGACCTGCTGGCTGTTGGGCTGCCCCTGCTACGCTCCTGGAGTGCCCCATCACTAACCAATTAGTGATGGGACATTTAACCGGGTTAAATGGGGATATAACACTGATCACGTTTTAGCTGGTTAGCAGGTCTGCTACCCGGCTAAAATGTTTTGACTATACTCCGATGTTTACAGTGTTAGCTGTTTAATGCAGGAATTAGTGTGTGCTAACAACCAACATGCTGGGTTAATTGTTAGCACTGTAATCCCTGCTTTAAACAGCAAAAGCAGCTTTATATATAAACCTCTCAGTCTGCTATGATTGATGGAAATTTGTGGGACTAGCAGCCTCACTGAGGGTAATTCTGTCATAGGAAGATTTACATGGCTTTTTACCTTTGTTTCATATGTGCTTTCTAAAGTTAAGTATACATGTACTTGACTTTATAAAATAGAGGCATAAGCGGTTGAAAATGCATGCTAATTTGAGCACTTGCTCCAGTCCCATGACTGCTATAAATATCCGCACCTCACTTTTTCATGAATGCTTGTTTAACATTTTATAATGTATGTGTTCTGCCCAAACTCCGCCTCTGTACATGCCCACAGTGAAAGTACATGCAATTGACCAGATGCACATACTTTCTGATTTCAGACTGGGTGAAATACGCACATAAACGCCCATCTGGGCAAGTGTATACCTATAGCTCCATATGTTGTTCATGTGTAAATCTAGGCAGATTTTTATAAAATTGCTCCTATTGTGTCCCAGCATTTAAAATGAATGCACTTCTTTCTAATAGACCTTGAACTTCAGCAACCCTCAAACGTTCCGAGACCTCTCCAAACCAATGGGAGCTCTGAGCAAGGAGAGAAAAATGAAGTTTATACAGAGGTACAAAGAGGTTGAAAAGAGTGATGGTAAGTTAATTGTCAGGCTCTTATTTAAAAATGATCACGTTCTGATATCTATATCCTTGCTTCATTTGGAGAGAAAAATGATCTTAGGTAACTTGAATTATCTTCAGTAACTTGAATTTTACAGTATGGTTGTGGTTGGAGGGAGAGAGAAATGTTTAAAGGAATATTTTCCAATTTTGCTAGTTTAGATTTACTAAGGGGTATGTTTAGTAAACAGCGGTAGTGGCTTCCGGCACGGAAGCCGCTACCGCTGTTTAGTAAACATACCCCTAAGATCACTCTCTCCCCTTTGTTACTCAATTGCTTTTATTTAATTAAAGCTATATTGATGTTTAACATATTCTAGAAGCTCCTCTTATGTAATTAATTCAACTGCTGTACACCAGTAAATTGCAGTGCAGCTTCATTGATCCAGATCCGGACCCCTGCTGAGGGAGCATTAACATATTTTCATCATGAAGAGAACGGGAAAGACATAAACATGATCTCAGGGAAGGAATGTTCAAAAAAGAGAGCACGTGATCATACGGAAAGCTGAGCATTATTTTTCACAAGAAACATTGAGGTGTACAATTTTGTAAAATTAGATATAGGGCATAAAGGAATAAGACACATTCGTAAAAGTGAGAGATGAAATCATAATAACCAAGAAAAATTACATGGATGCTTTGAGAACTCTGGGTACAGTGCTGACAGCTTAGGCTTGCACACTGGGTTGCGGCATACTGTGAGTTAATGGTAACTCACTGTTGTCTCACTCTGCATCTTGGCCTCCTCCCATCTGGCCCCCACTGGGTGTCCGGTTGTGGTGTGTGGAGAGGTTGATAACACTATCTAGGAAGCTACTCTATTAGGTGGAAAGTGATATAGTGTTTGTCGCTTTGCTGAGGGAAAGATGCTATAAAATTAATTCACCATCTGATGTGGAGTTAACATTCCTGCTTTATTTGTTAGATATTAAAGTTAGGTATTAACACTATATTAATTATATAACGAGTCTGTTTGCATAAGGTGGCAGTCTTTTTATTTACCCATCGACTTTTATGATCGGCTTGATACAACCTAACTTAATTTCTGCAGAATACAGCACAACATATATACTAGATGTAAACGATCAATTTAACATAAATTAAAAATCTAAGGGGCAGAGTTACTAAGGTGCAGTAATGGAATAATGCATGTTACTGTAACTGATAAATAACATGTATTTATTGACAATGATATGTGTTATGTGCTTTTAATGCAGACTTTTTTACTGCAACTCCTGTTAACTAATAATGAGATGCAAAACATGCAGGTATATGCAGAATATCTCATTAATATGCACAATTAATAATACATCTTGCATGAAACCTTACAAGCTGTCATTATCTTTCCTCCCTGTGAACATGGAATGGCCAAACCTGGACTAATGTTCATGGGGAGCATTCAAAAAGTACCCTCACCTCCTCTTCTCCTTTCCTAAGTGCCCGTTTCAACTCACTAAGCATGTGAAGCTTGATTCTGAAAGGGGCACGTCCAGGCCATCCAGATGGCTCCAAGCAGGATGAGCACATTAGGACCCGATTCTGTACTGCGGGAGCAAAACATTCCTGCGGCATGCCTGCAGGGACATCCTCCCAGTAGGCTCCCCTAGCTCCCGCAGCACAGACCCTGTTATTCCCTGCCGCCCGACCCATGACTGGGCAGCCGGGGCCTGGATTAGGTGGCAGGCACCTACCCATACCCAGCCCCAGGGGGGAGGAGGGTTCGGCCCCAATCGCCCAGTTTGTGCAGCTTATTCCACCTTTGAGGGGGAATAAGCAGCATGTTCCCCCTGCCCCTGAGGGGGAATAGGAGTAGCCCCGCAAGTCACGTCTCTGAATTGGCCCCATACTGGGGATCTCTCTGAGGGATGTTCCTGGTGGGAAGTGGAAGGGCAAATGTAATTCCTGGGAACTCCTTCTCCAGTGATTCATGGCCTCAAAATGGCGTCCTCAGACCATTAGTGGTGCTCAGGCTGCCAAATTAGGATTTGGAATTTTTGAAAATAAAGTGAATCTTGAATGAGTTTGAATTTTCAAATCTGAATCACATGATGTTCCTTGTAAAATAGTTATCTCCAAGTTATAATGCCCTGTTCAATGTAAATTCAGCTTGTTCAATGTAAACCGCACTGATGCAGAATAGCGCGGTATATAAGAGAATGTAAATAAAATAAAATAAAAAATGATCCAAACTAGCTGGTGTAATTGAGGTTTGAATGTGATTTGGATATAATCTAAATTGGTTTTCTCATCCCTAGGAAAACAACGTTATAGGTGATCGATCCACTTTATAGAACTTGCTTCATGAGAATTAGATAATATTAACAAGCAGAAGAGATATGACTTGCAGAGATGTGCATTTCAGGCTCATTTGAGCATCTAAAATTTAGTTGTGCTCACAGATAATTTTTCCTGCGAATTAACGCACATACATTCAATTAGCATGAACAAAAAAGCTGTAGCACATAAAAAAGAGACATATAGTTGAAATGAATATGCACAAAAACATGAGAAAAATGTGAAAATGCTAAAACCTTTCTTTAAACCAGTGGTTTGCAACCCAATCCTCTGGGATCCCCAGGCCAGCCAGGTTTTCAGGATATCCACAATGAATATGCATGAGGTAGATCTGCATGCACAGCTTCCATTGTATGCAGATCTATCTCATGCATATTCATTGTGGATATCCTGAAAACCTGACTGGCCTGGGGTTCCCAGAGGACTGGGTTGAGAACCACTGCTTTAAACAAAGACTAGAAGAATTTTGTGTGGCCCTGCACATCCCCAATGCATACCTATACCTCAAAAAGATGAAGGTAGTTTTATAAGAGGCAGCCTAGTCACTTTACATTTTATGGTGCCTATGCTAAGCCTGTTTTATAAAGACAAGTAGGTTCCTGCTAATTATTATAAATTACTTGTGCAAGTGGCAGAGATGTCACCTTAAGGCAAGGACATTTATACCAGCCTTTGAGGTGGTATAAAAACTGGCACCTATATTTTCCAAGGGTGTATATAAATTGTACTATTTTATAATTGTCTCTACATGCACGCACCATCCACACTCTGCCCATACAGCAAAGTATTCACCATCATACCAACACACATACTTTTATGCTGGGTGCTATTTTAAGAGGCCACTGATGCGTGTATGTGGTTATATACTCTAGGGGGCCCCCTATAATACCCACAATTAATGACTAAAATATGATGAAGTAGACAGGTGGTTTACTGCTTAAATATATGCTCCCTTATAAAATTAAAACCAAATTGCCTATAGGAACAGTTAACTTCCCAATTCAGTGTATCTTGATCATCCATGTCTTTAAAGTTTTCTTTCACCCATTAGAGTGTTCCCAAGGATCACCTTTCATCTACAGTTTTACTAATAAAAGAGGTGTGTACCATATTCTCAACCTTTCTTCAGGCTTAACTAGATCCCTCCTTAAGAAGGAGTAGATAACGTGAGGAAGGAGCTAGCTAAGCTTGAAGAATGGTCAAGAATTTGATAGCTGAGATTTAATGCTAAAAATTGCAAGGTCAAGCATTTGGGCTGCAAAAATCCAAGGGAGCGGTACAGTGTAGGTGGCGAAGGACCAAGGCGTGATTGTTTCTGATGATCTTAAAGTGGCTAAACTGGTAGAAACGGCAATGATGAAAGCCAGAAAGATGCTTGGTTACATAGGGAGAAGAAAGCCAGCAGAAAAAAGGAAGCAATAGTGCCTCTGTATAAGTCTTTGGTGCGACCTCATTTGGAGTATTGTGTGTGATTCTGGAGACCGCACCTTCAAAAGGATATAAACAGGATGGGGTTAGTGCAGAGGGTGGCTACTAAAAGGATTAGTGGTCTTTGTTATAAAGCATATGAGGACAGACTTAAAGATCTTAACATGTATACGTTGGAGGAAAGGCGGGATAGAGGAGATATGATAGAGACATTTAGATACGTCTGTGGCATAAATGCACAAGAGGAGAGCCTCTTTTGATTGAAAGCAACCTCTGCTATGAGGGGACATAGGATGAAGGTGAAAACAGATAGACTGAGGAGTAATATGCAGAAATATTTCTTTATAGAAAGAGTGGTAGATGGGTGGAATAGTGCCCCAGTGGAGGTAGTACAGATGAGGACAGTGTCTGAATTCAAGAAAGCATGGGGCAAACACTGAAGATCTCTGAAGGAAAAAGAGGACTATTGTAATTGCTATGGAAGGGCAGATTAGATACTATATGTCATGTGGTCTTTTTCTGCCATCATGTTTCAGTGCTACTTTACTGCTTTCTTAGTGCTAGGACTGGCTCCTGACAAATGATGTCTTAGCACAGTAGAGAGCTCAAGTGCACTGGAAAATTGCCCTGTAGTGCTATGAACTAACTTCTCTTGCATGTATCATATGCATTGCATTTAATTGTAAATAAGCCTGCTGCTGGGTAATGGCACCAAGGAAGCCTTAATTACATAACAAAAAAGAAGTGCTTATGTCTTTTAAAGAAGGAGATAAAGAGGGAGATATTTGTGAGTTCTAGATGCTCCCAAAGAAGTCACATGATCTTCAACAGTTCAGCAAACCAAGTTACATTGCTTTTGTTTTGCCTTTATGGTACCCTTCTGTGGAGTGCTCTATAAGAAATAGATTTATGCAATTGCACCAGCTGTATACGAATCAGTGAAAATGTTGGAGAAAACTGCATAGAGATGGGATATCTGAAAAGCTAGTCTACAGAAACAGAACTTTATATGTTAGATTTGACTGGATCTTATTATATGTACATTATGCTAGGGTGCTTTTTTACTATTTACAAGGACCTTTTAGTTTTTAAAAGAATGATGTGTGTATTAAGTTTATCTAATCCACTTTACAGGAGATCTTTCAGCCCAGTGTCACTACTGCACCCATTATTCTTCTGCAATAATAGTGGCTTCTTATCTGGTCCGAATGGAGCCATTTACCCAGACCTTGTGCTCTTTACAGGTATGTGCTTTAATAATCATCTTGTAAATGGGTCATCCATCAAAATAAGCTTCTAATTTGATAGCATCCAAAATGCTACCTATTGAGAAGGCTATCAGAAAACCACATATGATCAAGCATTTATGTAATATGCATATTCTAGGTCCCAAATATTTTTTTTGTTGGCCCAACAACTTCCACCTGTGCTTTTAGGTCTCTTGCTAAATTTAAAAAAAAAACACTCCAGACTTGCCCATATCGCCCTACTCTTGGACTTCCCCCAGACCCACCCCTGGTTGCTCTCCTCCACATAGTATGTTATCATGTTCTTTGGGTTAAAATGGGGCAGGAGCAATTTCCTTGCTAGTGCAGAAACACCGTTGGGACAGGAGTGACTAGGAATTGCTCTTGCCTTATTTTGACCCTATTTATGTGGTACAGTGGATGAAGGGGAGCCAAGGCAGATCTGAGCAAGTCTAGGGGGGGATACTTTCAATATTTAGATGATAGGTGTGAGGTCCAAACCAAATAGAACCCTATTTTTCATTTCATAGAAGTCCCTATTTATTAAGCTTCATATGCTGCTTAAAGCAGGAATTATTGTCTGCTAACAGTTAACATGACACCCGATTCCGTCTGTATGAGGGGATCGTGATTCTAATCCTGCTGGGAATGTCTAGCCCCTGGGATCAGAATCACGATCAGGCAGGTATGTGCAGGCCAGGACTGTGATTCAGTCCGGCCTGCATGTACATGCACAGCCTAGCTAACTCAGTCAGGGCTTTTATATGTAGCCGCGGTGCCAAGATGTCTTGTTGCCATGGCACCGCAGCTCCATTTAAAAGTCACAATGCCGGCCACCTGAAAAAAGTGTTTATTCCCCGCAGTCTGACCCCCGATCTGGCCTCCTAAGGCCAGGGTCAGGCTGCGGGGAATGTCTCCTGCCCCCCTCCCCTGTCCCATCCACACCCCAGGCAATGAAAAAAAACACGTCCAGGGAAGTTATTCCACCTCGAAGATGGAATAACTTCCCCGCACATGTCGCCAGCCCTCGACATACAGAGCCGATATTAGAATAGGCCCTCTACATCCAGAGCCGACATTAGAATTGGCCCTCTATGTCCAGGACCAGCGACCACCCACTGCCCACCCAGACGCCGCCCCTTCCCCAACCCCATCTAACTTCCCTGCACAACTGGCGGGGAAGTTATACGTGGGCAGAAGAAAGCACAAATAGCAGGGATGGATGTCCCGTTGGGACATCCGTCCCCGCTATTTATGGCTCAGAATAATCTTGAATATGTTCTACATTAATTCCTAACGTGAAAGGGGAGTGGGAGTGGCATGGATGGTGAGTTACTGTATATTAAGAGGGCCATTTTATAAAGGTTGCCTAATTTAACCCATGCAAATCATGCCTATTTGATGAAGAAAAGCAGGAGCCTACATATCTTTATAAAAGGGGGCATGTCGTAAGAAATGAATGAAAAACATAGGCTCAAGCGCTTACATCAGCCCTAGACTTGGTGTAAATGTGCATGCCTATATTTATAAAAAAAACAAGCGGATTTTATAGAATAGTGCCCGACTAATGGCCCATCCATATGCGGAAATCATGGAAAGTACATGAATTACGCATATCAATGGTGTGCATCGTTATGTGGCTCATTATGAAACTACCTCCTAAAGAGGTCATTGATAAGGAGGTGCCTCTGTGCCTCTTTTTAGTCACTAGCTACACGCACAGAGGCCACAGATTACATGCCATAGAAAATCCTTGTAATAAACTTTTAGAAACATAAATGCGGGTAAGCCAGTTGCTGTGTGCATGCTGGGTAAATGCCACCTTTAAATGACCTCCAGTCTTATGAATCAGTTGCGGTACGTTGCTATGCTTTGCTGGAGTTAGAAGTTTGCAGTTGAAAAAGACCAGAAAGCGTTGAGGAGCAAGAAAGAACAATTGATTCTGTCGATGGATCAGGACAAGTCAGCTAACATTTATCAATCCTTGGCTGAAGCACAAAGTAAATGTGGCATTTTTTCACTTCAGCTTCTTGCATTCCCAGGGAAAAGCTTTAATTTTGATACATATACTGTGTATGTTTATATGTATGCAAATAAATATATTAATATAGAAAATAGGAAAATCAGTTATTGCTTTCTTTATGAATAATACAGGCTTAAGTTTTAAAGTACCATGTAATTTATTAAAGAAAATGCCATACATATTTAATAGCCCACATAAAACAATAAAGATATTACTTTCACTAAACTGCATTAGGCAGCAGAGGAAAAAATCACATTTTTCTTTCTGGTAATATCTTTAACCAGATTTGTAGCACTAACAGCATTTGCTATGTATATATTATTTCTATTTAATACCGGTAATCTTTTTATTACAAATCATATTGTTTCTCGGGAGATTCCCATCAGTACTCATAAAAGCTACAAAAAAATGAAAGCCATCAATCATGGATGGGCAGAGGTGCCGGCTGCACAGATTAAATATACAAAACCCTTAATACACTTCAAGGAGACACTTGTTATCTCTTGATTTATTTATAGCCCGTTTTCTGTTTTAATTTCAATTTGAATTTGACTCCAAGGGTTCCCCTGCCAGATGATTAAAAGCCCAGTGACCTTGTAGAGTACACAAGATTTAATCCAAGCCATACAGGGTTTATCCGATGTGATCACTCAGTTGATTCCATCACTTGCGGCTTAGAAGTGTCACAATGCTATAATTTGTTGGGGGCCATTATTGTTGATGGGGAGAAGAGGTGAAGCAAAGAGATAGCAAATATGAACATGGTATTTGTTATGAGATCACTGTATTTTTTTTTATTGAAGAGTCAGGATATGATACTGCATGTGGAGGCAGCATTAACAGAGGGGGGGGGGGGGAGCAGGGAGTGATGATCATTTATCAATGGTGACATGTAGAGATAGTAATGAAGGCCCTCAATTCCAGGGCCTGAGAGGAACTCCTGGTGCATGGCCTCTGGGCCAGAAAACATCTTTGCAAATGCCAGGTACTTACTGTATTTAAACTAGATTTTCTGCCTTTCTCTAAAAGCATCATTATGAGGTGTAATAGAATGTAACAATCAAATAGAACACATCAAAAGTAGACCATATACATAACAAACCTATTAAAAATCAAATAAAAATAAAAAACTGAGAATAACAGTATATTAAAATGTCTTATTTACAAACAAATTAACTACCTTACTACCATTCAGTCATACACAACTCCTCAGCAAAGGAAAGAGAATCACAGATTTGAAAGAACCTCTTCAAAAATCTAGCTCTTAACCAGTTCTTTAAACTGCAAATAGTTTTTCTGATTATGCAGTTCAAGAGAAGTAGTGTTCCACAATACGGGAGCAAAACCTCCAAATACCGTCTGTCTTACAGGAATCAGTTTAGAAACTGATAATGAGAATGGAGTTAATAACACGTAATGTGAAAATTGCAGCTTCCTAATTGGATCAAATTTACTAAGAGATCAGACTAATAATAGGGCAATCCAGCAACAAAACTTCAAAGACTGAATTTTAAACTCCATTCTTGTCTCAATCAGAAGTCAGTATAATTTATACAGAACTGTCAAAATATTATCATATTTTGTTATTCCTATTAATGTAGCCATCACATATTGAATCAATTGTAGGCATCTAAAATCAATCCCAAGTAAGCTCTAGTGCAGAGAGTTGCAAAAATCCAATCTACTTGTTACCAGTGAATGGATTATAGTAGCCTAGTTCTTATGACCAAATAAGAAAATAATTATTGTATCTATCACAGACAAAATTGCTGAACAAAAAACTGTAAACAATTGCAGTTAATGGTAAATTTAATTTGAGGTCATGTGCAAATCCTCAAATTTTCTGTCAGCGGAACCAACAGTAGAGGTCTAAATTTCCAACTGAGCCTCATGGACTCTGAATTCTCAGGGTCTGCATTCATTTATTATGTCTTGTCAACATCCATTTGAATCAGTAGCTGAATGTCACTTGCCAACAAATGACAGTGCCATGTTCATCGATAAGAGTCACAGAGATGTTAAAAAGAAGGGGGGGGGGGAGTTATAACTGAGGCCTGGAGGATGTCACAACTCAGTTTGCTAACATCAAAGCTCTTATGTCTAAATGAATAAAATGTAATCTAGGAGACAATAATGAAGCAAACCAGGATAATGCAATATGACCCAATCTCATCTGCACAGGACATAGAGTAAATACTGAACACAGGTGTTAAAAAACGCTGATAGATCAAGGAAAGAAAGAACATCTCCTCCCTCATCCACATGTGTTCTTGTGCTATCCAGTAACCTCAACAATACTGTCTCAGTCCCGTGACCTTGAAAGAATCCCAATTACTATGAATGTCATACATGTTCTTTGTCCAGATTGTTAGAGACCTTTTGATTGGTTATTTTCTCAATCATCTTACAAAGGGATGGGTGTTTAGACACTGGAGACATGCTTACTGAGGTTTGCACCAGTAGCGCGCATTGGGGGCTGAAAATTAACATGGGCACCCGCATTAACTTTCAGGGGTGTGCGCATCCCTGCAATAAGTATGATGTTAATGCACCACACTGTACAAACTGGGCATGGGTTCATTTAACGCCACCTATTGAGGTGGAATAAAGTGCATCCATACTAACGGCAGCAGGTATGGTTAGCACGTGACCAAAATTCCCACAGTAAGTTACCACCCATGTTTCACTCACAACCAGTCCAGTCCTCATACAATCTCATGCTCCCAGTTAATGCGGGGGCCTGTGCTAACTGTGAGCATGGCATGCTAACTGCAGACTAAACCCCACACCAATGGTTAGTAAACATACACCTAGGTGACAGTTCTCCACTTTATTGGGATTAAACCCATCTTCCTAAGCACTAGTCTGATGCTTGCTTGCTTCAACATTTGAGGTAATAGCCTATATCCTAATGATAAATTGACATATTTATCAATTCTTGATAAACTTTCTCATTCAGCATTTGAATTTCTTTAGGAATGTTAAATTAGTATTCAGTATCAAATTTAGTTAAAATGTTTGTAACCTCCATTGCTGTTACTAACGTAAGGAGGTTACCATAGAGAGGGCATTGAGTCACAAAGGATTAAAGTTTTGCAGGAAACAAAATTTGCTGTAGAATCTCTATGGGTTGAAATTCCATGTAAAAAAGGGAAGGTGATGGCAATGGGGGTGTACTATCGACCGCCTGGACAGAATGAACAAATGGATGATGAAATGCTCAAAGAAATCAGGGAAGCTAACAAAAGTTACAGCACAGTAATGATTTCAATCAGGGGCGGCCCAAGGGGGTTGCGGGGCCATGTGCGGAGACTCGGTGCGGGGCCTCATTTGCACAAGTGTCCTTATTTGCATAAATATTTGCATAATGCTAACATACACTAACTTTTAGTAAACATGTCTCTTAATGAGTGTATGGATAAAGACAGACTAAAAGATTTCTACATTACTATAATCCAGTGCCAACCGCCAGGCACATTAGGAACTACTACAAACACTGCCCATTTAGAACCCATAGCAAACCCGCCGTATCCTAACAGCACTACCAGGACTCACAAAGCACCATACCCTACCTATCAAAAGGCAACACTGCAAATATTAAACCAATACATTTCAGAGAACAATACATGACCTACTGGGGAAAGAGAACAAGTGGCAATGTCAAATAGGAATTACATAAATAGAATACCTCAGCTCAGTTACACATGCAGAACATAGACCATCACCAAACAAGGAATCACAATTTAGAAACAGGAAGGCAATAATTAAACTGGGAACCCCAAAAGCCAAACTTGGAATGTACAACAACACTGTAGAAATAAAACTATAAATTAATTTCCTCTTGTACCAAACAAAGCGCAGACATTAATGATGCACATTTCCCAGAGCTTTCATATTCCAGTTAATAAATTCAAAATAAAGAGATATCTTTCTACCTTTTGTGCATTTTTTTTCAGTTGCAATTGCTCCAGCCACTTTCTTCTGGTTTCTTCATGTTTTCTGCTAACTCTCCATCATCTGCTGTCCATTTGTCCTTTCTTCTCTCTTCTAGTTTTTTTTTTCCATTCTCTCTCTCTACATCTGCTTTAACATACTAATCTCGCTGAGGGAAACACCCGACTGCTCACTACCTCCACTCCTGCCCTATCGGGGCAGTGGGAGGTGCTCCTGCCCATATCGGGGCAGTGGGAGAGGAGGAGTTTGAGCTCCCAGGAGGGCCATAAAAAGTGGCGTCCCTACACCGAGGGAGCCGCTTCGCTGAGGGAAACACCCGACTGCTCACTACCTCCACTCCTGCCCTATCGGGGCAGTGGGAGGTGCTCCTGCCCATATCGGGGCAGTGGGAGAGGAGGAGTTGAGCTCCCAGGAGGGCCATAAAAAGCGGCGTCCCTACACCGAGGGAGCCGCTTCGCTGAGGGAAACACCCGACTGCTCACTACCTCCACTCCTGCCCTATCAGGGCAGTGGGAGGTGCTCCTGCCCATATCGGGGCAGTGGGAGAGGAGGAGTTTGAGCTCCCAGGAGGGCCATAAAAAGCGGCGTCCCTACACCGAGGGAGCCGCTTCGCTGAGGGAAACACCCGACTGCTCACTACCTCCACTCCTGCCCTATCGGGGCAGTGGGAGGTGCTCCTGCCCATATCGGGGCAGTGGGAGAGGAGGAGTTTGAGCTCCCAGGAGGGCCATAAAAAGCGGCGTCCCTACACCGAGGGAGCCGCTTCGCTGAGGGAAACACCCAACTGCTCACTACCTCCACTCCTGCCCTATCTGGGCAGTGGGAGGTGCTCCTGCCCATATCGGGGCAGTGGGAGAGGAGGAGTTTGAGCTCCCAGGAGGGCCATAAAAAGCGGCGTCCCTACACCGAGGGAGCCGCTTCGCTGAGGGAAACACCCGACTGCTCACTACCTCCACTCCTGCCCTATCGGGGCAGTGGGAGGTGCTCCTGCCCATATCGGGGCAGTGGGAGAGGAGGAGTTTGAGCTCCCAGGAGGGCCATAAAAAGCGGCGTCCCTACACCGAGGGAGCCGCTTTGCTGAGGGAAACACCCGACTGCTCACTACCTCCACTCCTGCCCTATCGGGGCAGTGGGAGGTGCTCCTGCCCATATTGGGGCAGTGGGAGAGGAGGAGTTTGAGCTCCCAGGAGGGACATAAAAAGCGGCGTCCTTCAGGGCGCGCCCGCGCCTAGCGGGCCCGCGCCTGAGGGCCTCGCCAGAGGGCCCTTTGGCGTGGCCCTTAGGCGGTGGTCCTCTCGAAAAAGTGACACCCCAAAACCACCTCAGGCTGATGAAAAGGTCAGATTTGCAAGACCACAGACCAAACCTACGGCTTGAGCTCCCGGCACAGGTAGAGCTCGCCAAAGCCACCTTTAACCAGCCGACCACCTGGATCTCTGAGCTATGATCTGATCTACCACCATCAATGATAAGACAAAACCACGCTGCCTGAGCTTTACAGACTGAACTTAACTCGAGGAGGTAAGCTCTCAAGCACAAGATCAACAAAACTAATTAGCAGACATAACTAACTGAAGCCGGGTCTCGACTAACAACAGTCATTTGCCACATTATGCACCCAATAGCATGGTCACCGAAACTGCTAACCGTCACTAGCTTAGTCACTGTGTCACTGTTATATAGTATATAATACCATTTCTGTAATAACACTGTTACACTGCCACCTGCTCTGATACACTGCACTGCTAGACAGTTTACTGTTATAAATTCTGTCCATCTTATACACACTGCTCTGAGATATATACTGCTCTGAGATATATACTGTTACTGTTATAGACACTATATATTCTGTTACTGTTATACACACTGCTCTGAGATATATACTGTTACTGTTACTGCGATACATACAGTTCTGAGATATATACTGTTACTGTGACTGTGATATAGTGACATTAACAGTCCTGCAGTTATACAGTTCCTGCTATTTGTACTGCTCTGTGATACATACTGTTACTGTTTACTGGGATATTTGCAAACACTATTCCAGTGTATACTGTTTACTGTAACACTCGCAACCATAATACTAACACAGACACAACGGGCTTCTGAACAGCTGTGAAATGGAACCACTCTACATTTTTCTAATACTATGCATGTCTATATTCGCCCAAGCACACTCATGCCACCCCAATGTGCGCTATAGTTTGACTCACTTATTCAGACCCATCTACTACCTTTACCCCCTACCAATACCCCCACCTCCCTCACTCAATATAATCCACCGGGCTAGCAACGAGCCATCACCAACTCAGAGCCATTGCTTGCCTAACCTAAACAGGGCTCAGAGACGCAAGAAACCTAAGTCGCTGAAAATGAAGGGAAACAAACCTGGCCAAATCCAAACCAACCACTTACCTACCTCCTAAACAACGTATGATGACTATAGCATCATCCTCATCAACGCCAGATCAATAAGGAACAAAACGCACATCCTACACAACATCATCTCAGATGAACAACCGGACATCCTCTGTATAACCGAAACCTGGATCACTGATTCCGACCCTGCAATAATAAATCAACTAAACAAACCTGGATACAAAGTGTTCAACTGCCCACGCATCAATAAAAGGGGTGGAGGTGTCATCGTAATAGCCAAAACCATCTTACAACTAACAACCACCTCCCTAAACTCAAATTTTGACATAGACATACTCAAAGTAGAAAACTCAGTTCTTTCCATCTGTCTTATCTACAGGTCCCCCTCATCAATTCACGAAACACTTGCCTCAGCACTAGAAAGCATCTCCACCACTCAGATCAGAAAATTCCAAATCATCTTGGGAGACCTGAACTTAGCATCACTACCAACTAGTCATGCAAACAATTTCATGGAAGCCATGGAACAACTGGGGTACCAACAAATCATAACTGACGCTACCCACGAGAAGGGAAATACCCTAGACTTGGTTTTCCTACCCACCAACCAACAGACGGGCGAGGAGAAACCAGTGATCAGAATAACTCCAGTACCATGGTCAGACCACCACCAAGTAGATCTCAAAGTAAAACTGCCCTCTCCACCCAAAAATGCAAAATCCAGGAGGACAACACACACGCAGAGGAGTTTCAACAAATTCAACAAGGAAAATCTCATAGGCTCCATTACCTCCCACTTAGATTTGGAATGTACGGACCTTGAGGTTCTAACCAGCAGATGGAACGAAGGTATACAAAAAACATCAAACCCTACATGGAAAACCACTACAGACTCAACTAAACCTCGATCGGAACCTTGGTACACAGCTACACTGACCGGAATGAAAAGGGCACTCCGTAAATCAGAGAGGAAGTGGAGACAAACAAAATCCATTGTACACAAGACAGAATACCTGACCCTCCTCGCCAAATACAAAGAAGAGATTAACTCCGCAAAAAGAACTCACCATACAAATTTACTGAACAAAGCCATCAATAAGCCCCGCAAATTATTCGAACTGGTCAAATCTCTAACAAAAACAACACTGGATGACCATGCTGACAACGTAATCAAGCCTCAAACTTTGGCAAACCACTATGCAAGCAAACTCACGGCTTCAACTCCCACGCAATACCTGGGCCCAACCCTCCCAGTGCCAAACCCAACCTTGGCAACCACCGACAGTCAAGACATGATATGGAACACATTTCACAAACTTGATGACAAACAAATAACTAACATAATCACAAGCATCAACACCACCACCTCCCCACTAGATCCCTGCCCAGCCACTTGGATCAAGGCAGTGAAACAGGACATCACTCAACTTGTCTCGCACATAGTAAACCTATCACTGCAACAAGGAATCATGCCCATACAACTAAAGAAGTCTATCATAAGACCTGTCTTAAAAAACAAAACAAGCAATAGAGAAGACCCTGCTTCCTATCGACCAATATCGAGCATATCGTTCCTGGCCAAAATCATTGAAAAGGCCGTGTTACTACAACTGCAAGACCATTTGGATGACAACGAAACCCTGGATAAACAGCAATATGGATTCAGACGATACCACGGCGTTGAAACACTACTCCTAGCGCTGCTTGACAACCTCCTCAAGGGTTTAGAAAACAAAAAGAAAATGTTTCTACTCATATTCATAGACATATCTGCAGCATTCGATACAGTTCACCATGGCACCCTCTTAAACAGGCTTAAATCCATTGGAATAACAGGAACCCCTCTAAAATGGTTCTCCTCGTACATATCAAACAGAATGCAACAGGTCCAGTTCAACGGAGAAAAGGCAGAAGCATTCACACAAACACAGGGTATACCACAGGGTTCGGCTCTCTCAGCACTCCTGTTCAATATTTACATGCAACCACTTTGCAAAATTTTCCAACATCATAATATCAAATACCACGTCTATGCAGACGATATTATGCTGTACACTCAACTCGACACTGCCAACCCAAACTACACCCAACTCGAAGAGTGCCTAAGTGAGATGCAAGCCTGGTTACTCCAAAGTAACATGACGATCAACCACAAAAAAACAGAGGTAATGTACATCTCCAGAAAGCCAAACTTCGATCCCCCCGGAACAATCACCTTATGTAACAATACTTACCAAACGAAGGAGGAAATAAAATATTTGGGAGTAACGTTCGATAGTAATCTAAAAATGGAGAAACACCTCCGCAAAACAAACAAAGCTGTTTTTCACAAGCTTAGGGTCCTCCAACCACTAAGGAGCATTATCGAACCTCAGGACTTCAGGACCATTGCCCAGGCACTCATCATGCCACATTTCGACTACTGCAACGCCATCCTGCAGGGTCTCCCAAAGAAAACTCTGAACATTCTGCAAATGGCGCAGAATGTAGCCGCTAGGGTCATCACGAAAAAAGGCTTTGCTGATCACATCACCCCGGTATTGATTGAGCTCCACTGGCTCCCCATCACGGCTCGTATATAAAATACAAATCACTCACGACCACCTTCAAGCTCCTACATAACATTGCTCCATCCTTCCTCTCCACCTTGATATGCTCACAACCACCCAACAGAAGCAGAAGAACCTTCAACGCCAACACCCTCCTCATTCCAGCCGATATAAGAACTGTTAAAACCAATACTAGTAATAGAGCGTTCTCATACGCAGCACCTACACTCTGGAATCATCTGCCGCCAGAGTTACGAGATTGCAAAGACCTAACTGTCTTCAGGAAAAACCTCAAGACTCATCTTTTCCAGAGTCATTTTAATTTGAATTAACCTAAGGGGTCTAAGTCCAGAACATATTTATGTACTCCTGCTCGCATATTGTATAATGTATATATGTATATATGTAATTAGTACTCATATACCTAACAAACCCCTCGTGTGATGTGCCTACCCTCCTGATCAACCTGTACACACCCAAATTTTACTGTACTGATTGACAGTCCTCTTTATGTTCCCCTTGTGTAATCAGACCGCTGCTGATCGCTGGAAGCAGCGGTATATAAATGTTTGCTAAATAAATAAATAAAAATAAATAAATAAATAATCTTTCTCCTTTTGCTCTTTCCTCATTCCTATTTCATCCACTCAAATTTTACCCCTCCATCCTCAATCCCCACTTACTCTCCCAATACCCGGCCAATTGTAGATTTGTCTTCCCTCCCACACAAAATATTTTTCCCCTCTCCATTTTACTCTCCCAGCCCCATCCCATTCTAATCCTCCCCCAACATCAGCTCCCTTCTAGTTCCAGCCTCACCCAGCATCCATTCCCTTCTAGTCCCTGCATCAGCCTATTTCCAGTCCTAGACCCCTATCAGCCCATTTCCAGTCCTAGCAACCCCCAACCCAATACCAGTCCTAGCCCCCCCATCAACCCACTTCCAGTCCTAACCCCCCATCAGCCCACTTCCAGTCCTAACCCCATCAACCCATTTCCAGTCAGCCCCCCATAGCCCATTGCCAGTCCTAAACCCCCCATCATCCCACAGCCCATTACCAGTCCTAACCCCATCAGCCCACCTCAAGTCCTAACCCTCCCCATCAGCCCATTTCCTGTCCTAGCCCCCCCACAGCCCATTACCAGTCCTAACCCCATCAGCCCACCTCAAGTCCTAACCCCTCCCCATCAGCCCATTTCCTGTCCTAGCCTCCCCATAGCCCATTATCAGTCCTAACCCCCCATAGCCCATTACCAGACAGCCCCCATCAGTCAACAGCCCATTACCAGTCTTAACCCCCCCATAGCCCATTACCAGTTCTAACCCCTCCAACAGCCCACAGCCCATTACCAGTCCTAACCCCATCAGCCCACCTCAAGTCCTAACCCCTCCCCATCAGCCCATTTCCTGTCCTAGCTCCCCCATAGCCCATTATCAGTCCTAACCCCCCCCCCATAGCCCATTACCAGTCCTAACCCCCATCAGCCCACAGCCCATTACCAGTCCTAACCCCAGCAGCCGACCTCCAGTGTTAACCCCCCCATCAGCCCATTTCCAGTCCTAATCCCCATCACCCAATTTTCAGTTTAAGCACCCCCATACCCCATTACCAGTCCTAACCTCCCCATCAGCCCACTCCCAGTCCTAATCCCACCAGCCCATTTCCAGTCCTAATCCCCCATCGCCCAATTGTTAGTTTAAGCACCCCCATAGCCCAGTACCAGTCCTAACCCCCCATCAACCCACTTCCAGCCCTAATCCCATCAGCCCATATACAGACTTAGCTCCCCCATAGACCATCACCACTCCTAACCCCCCCCCCCAGCCCCCCCATAGCCCATCACCACTCCTAACCCCCCAGCCCATCACCACTCCTAACCCCCCCAGCCCCCCATAGCCCATCTCCACTCCTACCCCCCCCATAGCCCATCACCACTCCTCACCCCCCCTCCCCAGCCCATCACCACTCCTAATCTCCCCCCAGCCCATCACCACTCCTAATCCCCAGCCCAGCCCAGCCTAGGGAATTTTTTTTTAAAAAGCTGTCTTCTCCACGCTGCCGGGGCCGCCGCGGCAGAATCGAGTGTGCCGCGGGGCCCCCCCTGCCCAGCAGAGCCTGCCCTCCCCTGTATCCGCTCTCTCATTGTAGCTTCAGTCACACGCGCTGGCTTTCAGAGCGCAAAGGGACTAGTTTCCCTTTTGCGGCTCTGTTAAGCCCGCAGGGGCTGATGGGAACTTCCCATCAGCCCCCGCGGGCTTAACAGAGCAGCGAGGGAGAAACTGTCCCCTCACGCTCTGAAAGCCGGCGCGTGTGACTGAAGCTACAATGAGAGATAAAATACTATCTTGGAAGCCCAGACCAGCTGTATTCTATGCTTTAAGAAAAGTGGAAGGAAGTCCATAAAACCGCCAGCATGGTTTAAAGGTGAGATCAGAGAGGTTATTGTTGCCAAAAAAGCATCTTTCAGGAAATGGAAAAAAGAGCCAAAAGACGAAACCTGGAAACAGCACAAGCACTGGCAAGTTAAATGCAAGGCATTGATAAGGCAGGCAAAGAGAGAATTTGAGAAGAAGCTTGTTGTGGAAGCAAAAATGCGTAATAAAGACTTTTTCAAGTATATTCATAGCAAAAACCTGTGAGAGAGTCATTTGGACCATTAGATGTTAGATGGGTAAAAGGGGCACTAAGAGCGGACAAGGCCATAGCAGAGAGACTGTATGAATTCTTTGCTTCGATCTTTACTGAGGAAGATGTAGAGATGATACCCATGACTGAAGTGGTATTTAAAGGTGATACTGCGGAAGAATTGAAAGAAATGTTGATACACCAGGAAGATGTAGTACAACTATTTGATAAACTGAAGAGTAGCAAATAACCTGGACCAGATGTTATACATCCAAGAGTGTTGAAAGAACTGAAATATGATATTGCAGACCTGCTATTAGTAATCTGTGAACTATCATTAAAATCATCTGTAATATCTGAAGATTGGAGGATGGCCAATGTAACACCAATATTTAAAAAGGGTCTATGGGGTGATTCCGGAAACTACAGACTGGGGAGCCTGACGTCAGTAACAGGAAAAATGGTAGAAACTGTCATAAAGAACAAAAGTGCTGAACATGTAGATAGTCATGGCTTAATGGGAGACAGCCAACATGGCTTTAGACAAGGAAGATCTTGTCTTCCTAATCTGTTATGTTTTTTTGAATGTGTGAATGAACAGGTAGACAAAGGTGAGTCGGTTGATATAGTGTTTCAGAAAGCCTTTGACATGGTCCCTCATCAGAGACTTTTGGCAAAACTAAAAAGTCATGGGATAAGAGTCAGTTTACTATTGTGGATCATGAACTGGTTAAAAGATTGAAAGCAGAGAGCAGGGCTAAATGGCTAATTTTCCCAATGGAGAAAGGTGAGTTCTCCAGGGATCTGTGCTAGGTCTGCTACTTTTTAACAGATTCGTAAATGACCTGGAAATGGGAATAACGAGTGAGGTTATCAGATTTGCAGATGACACAAAACTATTTAAAGTTGTTAAAAACCCATGAGGATGGTGGGAAATTGCAAGAGGATCTTGATAAATTTGAAGACTGGGCATCGAAATGGCAGATGAAATTTAATGTGGACAAGAGCAAAGTTATGCACCTAGGAAAGAACAACCCAAACTATGGTTACACGATGCAAGGTTCCATATTAGTTACCACCACCCAGGAAAAAGATCTAGGCGTCATCGTGGATAACATGTTAAAACCCTCCACCCAGTTTGCAGTAGTGGCCAAAAGAGCAAATAAAATGCTAGGTACAGGGGCGGTTCTATAATGAGGCCGAGTGAGGTGGTGGCCTCAGGCAGCAACTTTTTGGGGGCGGCAAATTTGCCCCCAATAATCCTGCCTCACTCGGCCTTCAAATAAAAAAAAAACCTGATTGGAAGAGCCGCTGCCACCGTGCCAGCAGCAGAAGAAAGTGCCCTGCGGCCGCCCCAGCAGAGCTCTCTTCTCTCCCTCAGCACCGGCTTTACAGAGCCGTGAAGGGAGAGTTTCACTTTCTCGCTGCTCTGCTAAGCCCGCCGGCGCTGATGGGAAACAGGAAATGCCTGTTTCCCATCAGCGCTGGCGGGCTTAACAGAGCCGTGAGAAAGGGAAACTCTTCCCTTCGCGGCTCTGTAAAGCTAGCGGCAGTGCTGAGGGAGATAAGAGGGCTCTGCTGAGTCGGCCGTGGGGCACTTTCTTCTGCTGCTGCTGCTACAGTGCATTTTTGGGGGCAGTGCAACATCAGATAAATAAGAGATGTAGTTCCCCAACTCTGGCTTCTTCAGGTTTCAATTTAAATTTTGTCTACATATTTTTATTTTTACTTTAGATTGTGGTTACTTCTTGTGTACTTGGTGAGGGTCGATGTGAGTATGTGACTGAGGTCAGGTGTTCTGTTAACATGGAGTTTGTACATAAAGATCTATACTGTACTGTAGTAATATGACTTGTTCAGCTTTTCAAATAGGTGTATGGATGTTCCAGAGCCCACTGTAGTATTTACAGTGACACTTTTTTTGGATGGGCTCCTTATGTGAGTTTTGGAAGTTTGTGCTGTTAGGGTATGGTAGATTTGCTCTTTGTTGTATTAGTTCACAATATGCCTGGTACTGGAGAATAGTGGTGGTTGTTGTTGTTATTGAGATGATCAGAATCAGATTTTTTTTTTCTTTAAATATTCAGTTCTGTGGGTGAATGTCCTGGTTCTGCTCTGCACCTACTGTGAATGCAAAATATATGTTGTGTAACCCACCCCTCCTTACAAACTCGTGATACACGCCCTGATGTAGCTTCCTTACTAAATTGTGTAGTCAGTGGCCTTAGGGGGGAGGCGGTATCACCAGACGTGCAAGGGGGGAAGGCACAGTACACACCAGTACCTTCAAAAGGTACTGGGGAAGTTTACAATAAGTAAACTCAGATGTTATGTATAAAATTTACCAATGAAGTTACAGCAAAGTGTCTTAATATTTATTTTATGCAGGTTCTAACACTTTGTTGAACTTCTCGCTGAAATTATTTTTCTAGTTTCTTAAGTGGACATAAAAGAATAACCCATCTTACATTTCATCATTTATTATATTAGCAAATAAGTATTAATTAGTATCAATCACAACACGTTAGAACTCTTATAAAGGTAACCCTAACTATTCTAAACAGTTCAGCAACTCTTCTGACTACTGCAGCATTTAATGTGTATTTCTCGTCGGACTGTGGATCCAAGATGGCGGATTGAAGCGTTTGGGCTCCAGATGTAATTTCCCGATGGGACGGAAGCGAAAGGTGAAGCGCAATTTGCAACCCCAGGCATCCGCGCAGACCTCTACGCCGGTTACAGGTCCGATTGATTCCTTTGTGGTGCGTTTGGTTGAGCCGCAGCCTATGTCGGGGAGCGGTGGCTTGGCGGGAGACAGTCTTGGGCTGGGTAGCTCGGCGTCTCCAGTGAGCGATGACTCTACGCCCCCGGATCTACGTCGGGACTCGAAGCAGCCTTGCCTGGAGTTAGTTCGGCCGAGTTGGGAGGTGTCGGCTTCTCCAACGATGGGAAGCCTTGATACTTCATTGGGGTCGCCGGCCTCTAGCAGGTTAGAGGGTAGAATTCCCTCGGATGGGCAAGATTTACCTGTTCTGCACGAGTCTTCGAACCCTGTGGTAGCTGCGTCCAGCGACGCTGGCTCTCCCCCTATTCGACCCTTATCCCCTGGTGGGGTGTTGCCTGACATTCAACGTGGGATTGGAACTTCTTTTTCCTTGCCGCGTCCGGATCATTTCACCCTTGAATCTATTTGGATTGCGATAAATCAGCTTGGTGAAGCGTTTACTTTGCAACTTAAAGGAACTCAAGAACAGGTCATATCTAATTCTTTATCTATCTCAAAGTTGGAGCAGGATTTTTCCTCATTGAAGCAAGTGGTGGATGAAGTTTCCGTTAAAAATCATCACCTGGAGACTTTATCTGAATCCTTTATTAAAGACTCTAATCAGTTAAAAATTCGGATGGAACAATTTGAGAATTTTTCTAAGTTAGCCAACTTACGTTTAATTAACTTTCCTATTATGCCTAATGTTTCCCCCAACGAAATGTTTAAAGCTTATCTAGTGGAGAATCTGGGGGTTCCTGTTGATTCATGTCCCCCTTTGGTTAAAGCTTATTACCTGCCTGATATCCGGAGCTCGTTAGCCTCTTCGGAGACTGTGAGTAAGGGATTGGAGGTATTAAATATCTCTGAAATGTTGGAAACTTCGGATTCTCTTCTGGTAAAACCCGCGACTTGTATTGTTACTTTTGCATTAGTCTCTGATCGTGATTGGTTAGTGCGGATGTTCTTTAAGAAAAGGAATGTATTATTTAAGGGATGTTTGGTCCGTATATTTCCTGATCTAGCTAGAGAGACCAGGCAACGTAGGAGTGAATTTTTGGTCCTGCGTCCAAGGGTCCTACAGCTTGGAGGTTTATTTTTTTGAAATACCCGTGTAAATGTCAGGTAAAAATCCAGGGGAATTCATATGCTTTTATGTATCCCTCTCAATTAATATCCTTTCTTAATTCTCGTGGTCCCTAGGGGGAGTAGATGGGGTTGTTAGTAAACGAGTAGATGTGTATAAGCAAGGGCTGTTTCGCAATTTTTCCTTATATTACCTACTTTGTTTTCCTTTACGTTCGCCTTTTTTGGATCCTCCTTTGTGGGTTGTGTGAGGGGTTCATTTGTGAATTGTTATTCCTTTTTATTCCCAATTGTATTTTTTCTGCAATGTTCTCCTCTTTCTATGCAAGTAATTTTGCTTGTAGATTTGTTTGAAATTATTAAAAATTTACATTAAAAAAAAAAAAAAGAAGTAAAGTGTATTTCTCTCTTAACATCAGTTGTTACCTCATAAATTCTGAGGCTTTTTGTAGTTTTACTTTTATATGATTAACAAATAAGAATAGTTCGCTCTCTTTTCTTTGCTTTCCTTTTCCTTGTTAAAACTACAAAACTCAAGTCCAGTGCTTCACTTAGCTTTATTTTTACGTTCAGGTAAGGTGTCTTTATCCAGATGACGGTGAGGTTGAAGTGTTGGGGGCCCAGATTTCGCGCAGGAACCGCCGCACCTCAGGATCCTTGGAATCTGGTGTACCTGTCTCCCTAACTTAAAGAAAATAAAAGGAGGCAAAACCCTAACTATTCCATACTGTTGACACATAACATTCTAGTTTACTATTATTCCTCAAACTTTATTAATTTCTCTAACTAAAAAAATAAAATTAAACCAAGTCCCTAGCTAGCAGTCACCTGTCTGAACTTTAGTCCCTTTGCTGAAGTGCTTAATAAACCCCCTCTTTCATAGAACACACCTTGCACCTAATTTACTCAGTCTTGAACTCAGAGTTACAGCTCTACATGTCCATTCCACAATGTCTAGCTTCATTCCATTTCTCTAACAATGCTATTGCACACTAGGTAAAACAACATATACTTAAATATCCTTAACTAAGGAAGTCTGTTCTTCAGTGTTACTCTATCTTTTAACAGAGCTTCATTTCAAACAGACACTTCCACAAACAAAGCAGTTATTTATTCATTCCAAGCTTCAGACTCATTTCTCTTTATCACAGCAGGCAATCACTTACTGTGCTGGTTTTCTTTAAGGCTTCAGACACTTCTTAAAACAGGCTACTGAATAGCACAGTTCTTTTAAAGAAAACTCTGACATTCCACGCTGTCTCTTTCTTACAGAGGACTCCCAAGAAATCTTCAGTCAAAGCCCCTTGCTTCACTACCAGCAGAGTCTCAACCAACACTGTTCAAAACCTCTCCAAATCAGGATTTTCACTTACTTAGCCTGATGTCCCTAAAACCCAGCTCCAGTTCTACTCTTCAGAACAATGTATCACCAATTGATACTTTTACAATAGCATAAACAGCACATCTCTCAACACAGCCCAAACTGTTGTTTTTCTCTCTGTTAAAAAAACAAACCTCCCTCTCATCAAAACAAACAAAAACAAAAACTTTCTTTCTGTTGTCTAGGAGACGATGACTCTGCTGACATCATCAATTTGTTTTCTAGATCCCTTAGCCAATCATAGGCGTGTTTATGGAATATGCAGATGAAGCAGTAGAACCCATTCCAAATTCTGCAGGAAAAAATCAATTTTATTCTCAACTGCATGTTTCATTAAAATGAATGGCACAATCTCAATTTGGATGTTTCACACATCAAAAACCCCTCTAAACAACCCAAAATCTACAATCCTTTAAAACGTATCTAACTCAAACATTCCATCACCTCCAAATTCAAATCCACACACTCCTCAGGCGCTGCACACTCTAGTAAAAAAACGTAACCCCTTAAGGGTGGGTTACATTCTCCCATGTTAAATTTTAAATGTTGTCCTCAACATTTTTATGCACCCTTAAACTTCACTCCACCAACACTTCCATTTTATCCATCAAAACATCCATGACCCAATTCTCCTTACACTTTACACTTATTTAACATAAATTATCATTCTTATTTAAAAGCCACAATAACACACTGTTAACAATACAGCAAGTAAACTTTCATAATAACAGCATTCTCTTCCAACTGAAATGCGTAACAATTCTGGCTCACAATTCTGTCTAACCTCTAACATAATTGTTTACAGTCTATTACCGGAATTTCCAGCTTAGCTGTCTTACCTTGGTTAAGGTACGAAGTATCTAATCTCGAATACGAAGAAAAAAATTTATTATCCCTCTTGGTTCAACCCAAAATATAATTTTCTCTTAAATAAGCAGAACACAAACCTTTAGTATCACGAGTGGAACTTCGTACTATATTCCTCTTCCTCTCAGTTATAGATACCCCCTGTTTCACAGGTAACAGTTCTCATACTTGTACAAACGTTCGTATCCAATAACACTCCTTTTTCATCCCCTTCCCTTCTAAATTATCCTTTCTGGAATCAAAATTTACTGGAGTTATTTGGGATGGCATACCCACACTTGGTGTCTCTGAACTTTCCAAATCTAAAGGAAACATCTTAAGCATATTTCTGTGTAAAACTCTTATTTTGCCCGATTCACTTTGTATTTTAAACACAATTTGATTAGTTCCCAATATTTCTAAAATTACATAAATTTCACTTTCCCACGGACTTTGTAATTTATGTCGGCCAGAATAATTCTGTTTTCACACCAACACTCTATCTCCTATGTGTAATTCAGACATTCTGCACTTTTGATCATAACTTTTCTTCATTTTCAAGAAACCTTCGGCGGACTTCTCCCGAGCTACATTACGCGCAACTTCCAGTTTCTCCTGTTGAAGTTGAATCCAATCTTCAGCAATTTCAGTATCACAATCAGAAGACATTCCTTCAGTTACCAAGGGGCATGAAGGAAGTAATGTCTCCCTTCCCAAAAATAGATAAACTGGAGCAAAACCGGTGGAAGAATGTACAGAGCTGTTGTATATTTGATTTAGTTCAGGCAGATATTGGGACCACTTTCTCTTTTTATCCTCAGAGAATGTTCGCAAAATTTGATGCATCGTCCTAGTAAATCGTTCGCACCTACCATTTCCTTGAGGATGGTATGGAATAGTTCTGGATCTTGTTATGCCATACCAACTGCATAGTTCCTTTATGACTTCCAATTCGAAAGCTCTCCCTTGATCTGAATGTAAACGTTCTGGAATTCCATACACAGCCAGCCATCTATTAATAAGCATTTTTGCAGTAGTTTTTGCAGTTTGATTTCTAGTAGGTATCGCAATAGTAAATCTGGTGAACATGTCTGCTAAGATAAGAACAGATTCAAAACCCCTACGATCTTTTTCTAGTATCATATAATCCATTGCCAAAACTTCTAAGGGTCTATTTACATGGAAAGAACCCATTTTTTCTCTTTCTTGAGGACATGGTAACTTTACAAAACAACACTGAAAACATTTGCTTATCCATTTTTCAACATCTTTCTTTAGATGCACCCAATAATGCTGCTTACATATGTTTTTAAAGGTGGTTTCTACTCCAAAATGTCCTGCTCTATCATGGAAATTTCTCAATACTTTGTTTTTTAGTACTTCAGGTAACACCACCTGCCACACCACATCTCCATGTCGGCAGTCTTCAAACTTTCTAAATAATACATTATCTCTGTAATCTATCTCTTTGTTTCCAGAGAATTTTTATCTCTTCTGTTGTTGCCAATTCACTTCTGTAGGTTTTTGTCTTAGCCACTCTAATATTACTTTTATTACCGGATCAACCGTTTGAGCTTGATAAATTTCTTCCTGTAATTGCTCAGATAAAGTCAACTTATTTGACACCGTCACCTGCTTCATTTGAATAACTTTATTTGTATTTGTTTTTTTAGCACGCTCTAACAAATTGACTCTCAAAAAATCCTTCCCACCATTATCTTCTTCTTCTCCATTAATTCCTATTTCTGCAATTTTTGAGTTTTTATTTTCAAAAATCTTCATGGGTTTACTAATCTCTGCCACTCTCATCCTAGGAGGACGGTTGACATCTTTTTCTCCTATATTTATCACTCGTACTGGTACTCACCCTTCTTCTTGTTGTGCTAGTACTTTAGCTACCATGATGCTGTTTGACATACTTGCGGACTGGGTGGTGGTTACCAACAATGGTCCAACCCATTTTCTAACAGTTACATTTCCCTACAATTATCCTTTCTGACCTCGGGGGAATCAATTGACCCACTCTTCCCAATACTTTAACAAAATGTACTCGGTGCTCTTTTAGACTTTGCTTTTGAAGACTTATTTCCGTGATAACAGTTGAAATTTTTGTTGGTTCCAACGTAAAACAGGATAAATCCCGAAACAGTCCTTCCAAGTGCCTCAACACATTCATTCCCACGATACCTTGAGCTGTGTTTTCTTCCATTCTTCCGTTCCTGAAATTGTCTTGAACTACGAATATGCATCTTTCTGGAACCAATTGTCCTAAGCACTGCACGTTAGCATCAATGTACCCTAGAACTGGGAGTTCAGTTCTGTTCACAGCTATTAACACTCCTCAGGCACTGCACACTCTAGTAAAAAACTTAACCCCTTAAGGGTGGGTTACATGTTGAAAAAGAAAAAGCAAGAACCATAACGCAGTTTATAACAACAAAATAAAAATTAGTTATAATTTAGTTTTATAAACTGTGCTGTTGGTTCTTGCTGTCTTTTAGTTCCTTGATGTGCAAACGGGACCGCACCTAGACCTGTGTAAGCGGTGCAGCCGCACAGGGCAGAAAGGCTTGGGGGGCACATTTCGGCTGTCTGCTGTTGCCCTACCACCGCTGGCAGGACAATAGCAGGCAGCCGAAATGCGCTCCCCAAACCTTTTCACGGCACTTTAAACAGGTCTGGTCCCTCCCTCCTCCGACACGATGTCAGAGTAGGGAGGGACAGATCTGCTTAAAGTACCGGTGCCTTTCAGATCGGGGCATGCCCCCCTCCTCCTCCCCATACCTCCGTCCAGGGCTGCCTGCTCTTTCCCTGCTGCCGGCTCCGCCATTAAAAAAACAGAGGGCAGCAGCAGCAGGGAAATATCAGGCAGCGCTGGACGGAGGCATGGGGGTAGGGGGGCATGTGCCCGAGCTGCAAGTTGCAAAGGGTGTGGTTGCAGCTTGATAAGGCCTTGTGTGCAAACATCTTGCATTTCCTCCATATAATCTAATCGGCTTTTTGGTTTGGTTCAGTCTCTGATTGGATTTCTGAAAAAGCCCTGCCCCCTCTAGGGTGGGGGGTGCCATTTCATACTTCGCTTCAGGCAGCAGATTGCCTTGAGTCGCTCCTGGCTAGGTATCATAAGGAAAGGAATGGAGAATAAAACAAAGGATATTATAATGTATTATAATGCCTCTGTGACCACACCTTGGATATTGTGTGCAATTCTGACTGCCATATCTTAAAAAGGATATAGCGTTATTAGAAAAAGTTCAGAGAAGAGCCACCAAAATGGTAAAGGGGATGGAAAATACCACCATGAAGAGAGGCTAAAAAGGTTAGGCTCTTCAACCTGGAAAAGAGACGGCTGAGAGGGAGATATGATAGAGGTCTATAAATTAATGAATGGGGTGAAATGGGTAAACGTAGCTTGATTGTTTACATCATCAGAATATAGAAAGACAATGGGACATGCAATGAAGCTACAGGGTAACCTATTTAAGACTAATAAGATAAAATATTTTTTCACTTAACATGTAATCAAACTCTGGAATTTGTTACCGGAGGATGTAGAAAAAGCTGTTAGTGTAGCTGTGTTTAAAAAAGGTTTGGACAAGTTCCTGGAGGAAAGGTCCATAAACCATTATTAAAATACATTTTTGTTTCTTATTTCTTTTTTGTTTTAGTTAACTACATCAAGAGTTATAATGCCCTGTTAAATGTAATTTCAGTTTGTTCAATGTAAACCGCCTTGATATCATGAAAGGCGGTATATAAGAAATGTTAAATAAATAAATAAATAAATAAGGGACCCAGGATATCACGGCTTGTCCCATTAGAAGCATTGTGGAACCTGTTTCTTTTGGGGAAACTGCTAGGTACTTTTGACCTAGATTGGCCACTGTTGGAAACAGGATACTGGGCTTGATGGGCCTTGGTCTGACCCAATATGGCATATCTTATGTTTTTATGTTCTTATTATGGACCTTTTACATATGAAATCCATCATTTGTGAGTGTAAATCACGTAGATTTTAAAAAAGGGCTTGTATTGGCCAGGGCTCTACACAAAGAGCTTGATTCCATCCTGGACATCCAGGCCCTCTGTGTGCCCGGTCGGAACCAGATGCACACAGGAAGTTGCGATTCTGATTTCACAGGGCATGTCTAGCCCAGCGGAAACAGAATAGCGATTAGGCCTTTATGTGCAGGCCGCGATCCAAATTCTGGCTGGCCTACAGATGCAGGCTTTGCCAGACTAACTCAGTCAGGGCTTTTCTATGGAGTCACGGTGCCATGGAGTCCGGTTGCCATGGCACTGCAACTCCATTGAAAAGCCGCTATCCCTGGCCGCCAGCTCACAAAGTGCATTCCCTGCAGCCTGACCCCTGAACTGGCCTTCCGGGGCCAGGGTCAGGCTGCGGAGAAAGTCCTCTGTCCCCTGCCACCTCTTTTCAGCCCCAGGCCCGACCATTCCTCCCGCATCGGGGAACTTATTCCTTCTCAGAGGTGGAATAAGTTTCCCGTCCAAGCCGTCAGCTCCATATGTACAGAGCCAACCTTGGAATCGACCCTGTACATCTGGGGCCGATGACCACCCACCATCTGCCCTAACCCCACCCCTGAACTGTCCCTTTCCTGCCCCCGTCTAACTTTCCCTCACAATGAGCGGGGAAGTTAAATGGGGTTAGGAGGGGGAATGAATACTGGGGATGGAGTACCCAATGGGACGTCCATCCCCGCTACTCGTGCCACGGAATAGCTCCAAACGTTTTTAAGGAGTAATTTTCCTTATTCCCCTCTTTTTATTTCTTCCTCCAAAATGAAAATACAGAAAAATAGTGACCTTCGTACTTAATTGATGGCACTTATAAGTTTTCAGGCACAAAAAGAGCAGGATGCTATTGCTAGTCCAACAGGAACACAGAGAGGCAAGAGATGTGGATGAACACAGATGCCTTTGAGTCCCCTACGCGTTTCGGCCGAAGCCTTCCTCAGGGGGATATACTTAAACATGCAAACACAAAACATATGAACTAGTGTTAAATAATATATAAAATGAGACATAGTAAATTAAAACAGGCATGTAACACTTATGAACATGCATACAAATACATCCATTGAAAATAAAATCATACTTACAATGAATGTAATAAAATAATGAATAAAATATAATAAATAAATAAATAGATAATAACAGTCTTAAAATCATAAAAATCATAAAAATATTAAATAATTAAAAATATAAATATATTGTAAAAGAGAACATTGAATTTAGACATTGAAAACAATGACGTAGGGCAGACATGCACCACTATACAAACTGAACACAAAAACTCTACTTACAAGGCACTATTAGTGAAGGAACACGAATTGTGGAAATAGCGTGTAGCTTTGTCACCTTTTACAATACTAAAGTATATAAATATATAAATAAACAATAAATGAAATAAGTATATGGATAAAAAGGATACAAATAAAAACAATGAATAACATTGCATATACATATACATAGAACACAATTAATTTTTTTAAAAAAAGTTATTTAAGGAGTGACGAAGATAACACTTAAAAAACTTATGAAAGGAAATGTGATAATAAATACCATAAGGGTGAGTAATATTCAGCACATGATGGCACTCAAGTAAACTCACTATAAAAGTGAACGTATTCTAAAACTTGTGCTGAAAACGTTCTGAAGGTTACCTTGCCTTGATCAAATCAGGTACGAAAATCACTGTGTAATGAAAATGAACACCTGTTAAAACATACTGTAAAAACTTAGTACCATAAAATAAAATAAAACAAAAAGAAATAAAAAGAATAAAAAAAGAAATAAAAAACGAAGCTTTGTATACATGGTAATCTAACGCACATACTTCTCAACGAGGCCAGTCTCCTCCTGGAGCATGGGAAAGGCTCCCCGCATATCTGCAGACTAAAATAAATTGACAAATATTTAAATGAAGGCTCTTCCTAAAACAACTGGGGGATTGATATGCTTAAAAATGATCACATGCTTTGTGAACTCCATATCATTAGTCAGAAAGGCAGTGATACCAAGACCGGATTCTACAATAAAAACACTAGTAAAGGGTTATAATGTGTGAGCAAGGTGACAAAAGCGAACTGACACAACTGCTAAAAGGCATTTGTTTTTTAATAAATTGTTACTAGTAAGCATTGACCAATTCAGATACATGACTCACTATATGATCAAAGTACTGAGACTAAGGGGCTTGTTTACAAAGCTGCGGTAGCGGTTCGCGATCGTTATCGGAGCCGCGGCCCCATTGATTTCAATGGGGCCGCAGCTCCGATAACGACCGCGAACCGCTACCGCGGCTTTGTAAACAAGCCCCTAAGTGTTGAGCAGCGATGTAATGTATTTCACGAAAACTCTTATCATATTAAACGTGGGCAGTCTCCTCTTAGAGGATATTAAAGGCTCCATGCATATCTGACAGCTAATTTGGACTGAAGATGTTTAAATTAATGCTCTCCTAAACATTTTAAAGGTTAGTGTACTAAATTGACGGTCACCTGCAAGAGTATTACATAACACGAATTAAAGTGGTAGCGATATCCAAACCGACTGCTGAAAGAAGAACATTGTGGAAAAATATATTGTAAGAGAATCAGTAATTATTATAATTAATTATATGCATTGTGAATTACCTTGCCGAACTACTAAATTTTAAAACTGCTTAATTTTAAAATAAATACAAATAAATCTATGTAGAGAACCACTCTGTATAGAAAGGGTCGCCGACTTGCGTGCCTTAAAAACACCTCAAGCAAATTGATGTAAAGAACTTGTTTTGGACATTCGTGAGCAGAAACAAAAATACTAACTTAATGATAAAGCTAAAAAAGCTCTACACTGGGGGGCGGAGCCTGCGACAGTGCAAGATGGCCACTTGATCCTTTCTCTCCCCGGAATCCTGGTGTTAATCCTGCCCCTCTGTGTGGAAATTTTGCTATTGGAGCTCTACCACCACTAAGTTTTTTCGCCATGACTTCCAGCAAGCCGGCTAGGCTGGATTTCAATGCCCCTGCGGCCACAGGAACTAAGAGGTTGAAAGCGGATCCACCCTCGCCGCTAAAGGCCGCAGGCCCGAAAGACGCTAATGTGGGTCTCCAAGCGCTCCTGGCTGAGATACGGGCTGTGCGGGAGCTGGTCACCGCTAATGGGGATACACTGAGCGAGGTGCAAGCCGATGTGGCGGAACTCAAAGATATGAAGGCGCAACTCTCTACGCTCACGGAGAAGATGGACGGGCTCTCTCTAAAAGTGGAGATGCACGAGAAGCGTCTAAAAGAGCTAGCTGCCCACTCTAAACGTATCACTGCACTAGAGCGGAATCTCGAGGACCTTAATAACCGGACCCGACGGAACAATATCCGGCTTGTGGGGATACCTGAAGGGGCTGAAGGATGTGACATGACGGCCTTCCTGGGTAAAATTATTCCGGAGGTACTACGGCTCGAGTTTGACCGGCCCTTTGAGATAGAGAGGGCCCATCGAGTCCCTATGCAGCAGGATCCCCACTCACCGAGGCCTCGCCCGATCATCATGAAGCTCTTGCGATTCCAGCATGTGGCCCAAGTAATGGCAGCAGCGCGAGCACGGGCCCCTTTGAAATTCGAGGGAGTGGACATCGCTTTCTTCCCGGACTTTAATAAGACCACTGTGGCCCGCCGGAAACAGCTCCTAGCGCTAAGGCCTCGTCTACAAAGTCTTCAGGCCCGCTATGGCCTATTTGCTCCAGCCAGGCTCCGAGTCACGCTGCATAACCAGACTCGGTCCTTTGAGGACCCCAAATCCCTTCTGGTTTTTATTGAGGAACAAGAAGCTGCAATAATGCGCTGAGGACACTGTTTAACGTACATTACTGGGGATTCCTCTGTGCCCATAACCTAACTGGGGCCTCTTACGGGGGAGTCATTGTAATCCTTAGATAGTGGCTGTGATGTCCCTCAAAGGTGCACGCAGCCGCCTGTAGTATGGTGTGTGAGTGTGGATAGCTGTAGGATATTGGATATTGTGTGTATGGAGGAGTGAATGTTGTTTTGTATATAGTACAGTCTATTAGATGGAGGGAGGGGGCTTTGTAGGAAAGTTCATGTGGGGGAGTTGGGTTTCAGAGGGCAATCTTGTGAGATCGATGGTTCACCCAGGGGGGTGGGGTTGGTTGGGGGGGGGGGTTGTCTCCATTGACTACGTCTGTGGGTACTAGTCAGAGCTGGAAGCTGATCTCGCTGTTTGTAGATCCTACAGTTACGGGTTATCCATATATGTGTTGTAATTGGGTCCCTTAAGATCCTATCGCTGAATGTGAAAGGTGTCAATAATCCCGCTAAGAGGAAAAAAATTTTGCTATATTGCACTAAGCAGAAGGCTGATGTCGTACTACTCCAGGAGACCCATCTTTCCACTATAGAGGCGTTGAAGATGGGTCTGGGCCACTATCTGGTTGTGGTGCACACTGCAGCAGTAGGAAAAAAAAATGGGGTAATCACATTGGTGCGGAAATCCCTCCAGCCCCAGATTGTGTCGGGATTGGCAGACCCGCAAGGGCGATGGGCGATGGTGATCTTGGGCCTCCACGGTGAGCAACTAGCCTTTTCCATCCCACCCCACCTCTGGTCTACCCTATGGTCTAAGACGAATAGAGTATCCTCTGCTGCAGCGATTACCCAATCTCTATTTTTTCTTTCTCACAGGGCGCTGTTGACGCCCAGCCGTCTCTCTCGGTGGGCTCCTGGGGTGGCGGCGAACTGTTGGACGTGCGCAGCACCTTTGGGGACCTTGCAACACCTGCTGTATGATTGTCCCAGGGTACAGAGATTTTGAGGGGAGGTGTGGGTTCGGATACAGTCCATTCTCTCCTTCCGGGCACCTCTCACGTGGGATCTGGTTTCCCTGCGGTCAGCAAGTCCGCGGTTGCCTATACAGAAAGAGAAATGTTTTCTGTTTAATTTCTTAATTGCAGTTGCTCTGAAGTTGATCCTGATCCATTGGAAAGATGCAGATAAGCTAGAGAGCAACCATTGGTGGAATCTGGTTTCTCTATATGCCAGTTATGAGAAGGCCTGGGCTTGCGGCCGTGAGCAGAGGTGCCGGAGGAAGCGAGGTGTCCCTCATCTCGTCTCAGGGAACAAATGGGAGTGCCTGGATGCCTATGCAGCATCGGCTGGCGTGTCTCTTAGAGGCTAGCTTCTTGCTGGGCACCCCTCCCCTCCCCCCCCCCCCCGGGCTTGATCAAAGGTGCGACTCCCAGGGACGTACGGGATATTGCTGTAGGGTTTTGTTCTCTAATTAGCTCTGTGAAGTTAGTGTTGCTTTCTGGGTCAATGGAGACTGGGAGGGTGGGTGGTGCAGGGGTTGTTTTGTTATGTTGTGTTTGTTATGATTGTTGTTCTGAAAACTATAAATAAAAATTTAAAAAAAAGCTCTATACTGACAGGACAAACCCATCTATTGCATTGTCTTTATAAAAATGCCGATTTTCACGCCAAAACAGTCATGACAGGTGGAAATTGCTGAGGGGTGCCGCTCATTTTTCCTATATGTAGATTTGTAAAATGACTCCTTCCACTGTGTGCCAGCAAATCCATGTGGACTCCTGCATGTCTGTACATTTTACAAAAAGCTGCTTATTCAGCAGAGGCTTTTTGTAAATTACCACCAGAACTGAGCATGTCTGGATTTGGATCTCTTGAATTCTGAATTCATCAAATCAAAAGAACCTTTCTACTAGTGCAAAATATATCAATAAAACACCCATCGCATTTTTTAGCACACTGTGGGGACACACTCTTTAAGAATAAAATTAGTTTATGTAGAGAGCCTCAGTAAACAGCGCAAATCAGCGGAAACAGCAATGGTGTCAACAATGGCACCAACTTTGGCTAATTTGTATGCTTCTAAATTTGAAGAACAGGTTCTTTATCCATCAAAGTGGTTCCAGCAAATACAAGTGTGGCTGAGATACATAGATGATATATTTTTTTTTAGAGTGGACCTCAATAGTTCAGACACTTCAAACATTTTTGGAATGGTTTAATTTGTCTGATACTCGTTTCAGAAGAAGAGATTGCATATTTGGATGTTCAGGTCTATAAGAGCAATGGGAGACTATTGAATACTCTTTATAGAAAGTCGGTAGAAAGAAATAATCTTTAGAGATATGAGTGTCATCATCCCATGTAACTTAAGCCGTCATTGCCTGTTGGACAATTTTTACGCTTTTGCTGTTCAGATCAGGAATCTCAAGTGCAAGCACAGACATTATAGTAGCGCCTCTACCAGAGGGTGTAAGACGACATATAAAAATGCTAAATATGCCAAGAGAGGCTGGTTACTGCAGAAGTTGGGTCCTAGTAAAATGGATAAGCATGTGTGTGTTATATATTTTTCTAAAAGAGTGAGTGAAATTACCAAAACATTTACAAACATTGACAGGCCTGACGTAGCTTATAAATGGGCCAAGAAAGAAAATAGAATGCTAGGAATCATAAAGAAAGGAATTGGAGAATAAAACTATATTATAATGCCTCTGTGACCGCACCTTAAATATTGTGTATAATTCTGTCACCATATCTTAAAAAGGATATAGCAGAATTAGAGAACATACAGAGAAGGACCACCAAAATGGTAAGGGGGGTGGCAGGATACCCCTATGAGGAAAGGCTTAAAAGGATAGGGCACATCAACTTGAAAAAGAGACGGCTGAAGAAAGATATGATAGATGTCTATAAAATAATGAATGGAGTAGAACAGGTAAACGTAGATCAGTTGTTTACTCCTTCAAAAAAGTAGAAAGACTAGGGGACACACAATGAAGCTACAATGTAGCACATTTAAGACTAATTGTAGAAAATATTTTTTCACCCAGCATGTAATCAAACTCTCATTACCAGAGGAGGCAGTAAAAGTTGTTAGTGTAGCTGGGTTTAAAAGAGGTTTGGACAAATTCCGGGAAGAAAAGTCCACGAATCATTATTAAAGTGGACCGGGAAAATCCACTGCTTACTCCTGGGACAAGCAGCATGGAATCTGTATGCCTTTTGGAAACTTGACAGGTACTTGTGACCTGGGTTGCACACTACTGGATACTGGGCTTGGTGGACCCTTTGTCTAACCCAGCATAGCATATCTTATGTTCTTATGTTCTAACAATATTAAAGACATGGTGGTACATTCAGATTTTTTGGAAGAACATTAGGCTGCAGTGGAGGGTGGGCACCAACAACCATGTAATAACTAATCTTTTTGTGCTCATAGGGAATTCACGAAGACTCCATTTCATTCCATTACTAATAAGACCTACTGTTTGAAACACATTATAGATTGTCAATCATCTTTTGTGAGATATATCATTCCCATGCAATTTGTTTTATGTGGGTAGGGCAACATGTAAAATGAACCATTAGCAGTAAAAAGGACATTTTTGCAAAGATCCCCAATGGTTTATTTTAGATGCAGTTCCTTCAAATATGAATGGCGATAGAGTAATTTTGCTGTGTGTGAACAGAGGTGGATATTTAAATTGCAGACTTTGGCCTCATGAGGCTTAATTAAAGAGATTGAATGGTTTTCAATCCTATGACTTCATTTCTGTGAGGATTTATTTAAGACTGCTTTGGATGATGTCATTGTGTTAGTTGAACTAGGATTGTTTTCTACTGCGCAACTATAAAAAGCACAAACTAGTGATGTTTTTTTTTCCCCCATGAAGTGAATTGATTAGAGCACTCGTTTGGCAATGGGCTTGAGAGGCTTCAATACAGAGTGCAGCTTGCAAGAGAACTATTTTTTCCCCCGACACAGTTGGATTGAAGTCAATGTAACTCGAGTTGGGAGTAATATTAAGAAAGCAATCAAGATTGGGGGTAGTCCAGGGGTTCTCAACCCTGTCCTCGGGACCCACCTAGCCAGTCGGGTTTTCAGGATAACCACAATGAATATGTATGAGAGAGATTTGCATACACTGCCTCCATTATATGCAAATCTCTTCCATGCATATTCATTGAGGTTATCCTGAAAACCCGACTGGCTAGGTGGGTCCCGAGGACAGGGTTGAGAACCCCTGCCCCTAGACCCTCATTTGAGTATAGATAAGTTGAATGATTAAATTATTGGTACTAGTTATTTTGGACTGTTATCTTTTTGCGTGCTCCAGAGGAGTTTACCTATTTATTTGGAGGTATATTCTTTTTAGAAATATAAGGCATTTACATGGTTTACAGAGCTGTAAACCATGTAAATGCCCCTAAGTGGGGATATCCCAGAGTAACGCACCTATATGTCCCAATGCTAACTGCTTAGCATCAGGGCGTGTCAGGAGTGGTACCTGGGGATAACTGCTCAGCGGCCATATTCGGCCACTGCCTGTTTATCCCTCAGTGGTGAAAGTTCGGTGCAGCAAAAGCTGTCTTAACTTTTGCCACCAAATCTTACCAGGCAGCTGCTGAATAACGCCGTTGCCCAATTAGCTTCTGTACCGTGAGCGGCTGTGGAAAAAAACAGATATTCAGCGCTGGTGACCGGATATGGTCCTAACATTGAATATCTGGGTTAACTTTTCAGCCACAACAGCTAGGCGCTGTACTCATGCTAATTGTTGCCGCTGAATACTGGGCCCATAAATATTAAAAATACAAAGCCAATAATTAAATTGCAGTGGGAGCTGCTTCAATGAAAGAATAAGCCCCCAAAAGTCTGGGCAATTGCAACGTTGTGCATAGTCTATCTGGGCTGGTCACTGTCTATACATAAAACATGTATATTCTCAAAAAGTGTGTCCCCACAGTGTGCTAAAGAAGGGTGTTGGGTTTATCAATTCTGAGCTCAACATTCAATATTAAATAGGTCTTCACATTTGCAAAACTCAGATGATGAGTTCTCCATCTAGATCACCGTCTTATTTAAGCACACCTCATTAATTAAGTTCCCATAAACACTGATCTTGGTTATTATTTTACCGTTATCAAGGTGTTCTGACACTAGGGGACATGTTTACTAAAGCTTAACATGCAATAATGTTCATTCCTGCGGGTTAAGTGTTGCCTGTTCCATTTAATTCCTGTGGCCACAGTGGCACTTAACAAATTCTAATGGACAATACCACGTGTTAACCTTTGGTAAACATGCTCCTGTGTTTTCAGTGATTTCTTCAACAGTTATATTATTTTTCTGTGATCCTGATACTACTAAGGATACTTGATTATCCAATATCTTACATTCAAAAAATTTGGCAAAATTACCAGAGAAAATGCTTGCAACTGAAGTAATTATGAGAGGTGCATTATGCTAAAACGTTTTGGGCTCATTTATTTTTCATCACAATATACAATGCCCAGTTACCTGCCTGCTTGTTCAGTCTTTAAAAGATTGAGTAGAGGGGGATGTGTTTGCCCATCTAATTTGGGTCATTTTAACCTTTAGGCATCAGCTTCTGAGAGATGGCAAAGAGCAGTTGAAGTCAAATCAAAGCAATAGATCTTGATATTTATTTTATTTATTTATTTATTTCTCTTATATACCGCGCTCTTAATTCAGTGCGGTTTACATATGAACAAATATAAACACAATGGTACAAGCAGCATTGGTTTTTTACATAGAACAAGGTACATAAACTTGGTGAAAATCAGGGTAACTATAGACAAAAAACTATATACATGGCTACTATATACATGGTTATTTGGTTAATTAGATGTGAACAAGAATATCTATAATGCCGTGGGTAAGAAATTAATTAAAGAGCAGAATAAAAATGCCAGAAATAAAAATGCCAAATATCGTGATAATAAATACGGCATAGTATAATGAGCATGTAATAAACATCATAATTACCCATTCTCTACCGGGGTCAAGTATGAGAGATCTGCATGAGTACTATTGTCAGATGGAGTGTCTTCGGGGTAGTATGTTAGGAACAAATAGTGCTTCAATGCCTTTCTGAACTTCATCAGACTTGATGTAGCTCTTATTTCGGGTGGAAGGGCATTCCAGGCTCTGGGAGAAAACAGAGAGAAGGCTCTAGCGGCTGTTGATTTAGAGCATTTTGTGAGGAGTTTCGGGAGGTCAATGGAGTTTAATGTAACAGACCTCCTGGATCTGTTATTTGGGGTGATATGTATCATATTACTGAGAGGTGATAGAGATGGGCATTTTGAGGCTTTAAAAGTCATGACCAGGGTCTTGTATAGAGTTCTGGCCTGTAGGGGTAGCCAATGTAAACTCATCAATATTGGAGTTATGTGTTCTGATCGTGGAGCGCCTACGAGGATTCTCGCGGCTGCATTCATGGCCAGACGGAGAGGATTCAGGGTGGATTGCGGGAGACCATGTAGAATGATATTGGCGAAATCCAAGTGTGGTAATATCAGGGCTTGGAATATAGTACGGAAGTCAGAGTAGTTAAGTAAAGGTCGGAGATTACGTAGTGATCGCATCTTGTGGTAGATTGCACTCGTTGTTTTCTTAATGTGGGCTGACATATTAAGCTGTTGATCTAATATAATTCCTAAGTATCGAATTGTGGGTTGTGCTTTCAGCTCAATGTTGTTTACCTGAAGGTAGGTAGGGGGTATGAATGTTGGGTTCCGTGTAACGAATAGAACATCAGTTTTGTTGTGGTTTATCCGTAGATTCTGATTAAGGAGCCAGTTGGATACAGCTTCAAAGCAGTGAGTTATTGGTGTAAAATCTGGTCAAAAAAACTCAAGGAATTGGCAGCACATTATTTTACCTGGAGAGAGAGGGGACACAAACTGAAATATAAATCAAAGTTTTAAATATCCAGTTATATATGTTAGCAGGATTGGGGGGGGGGAGTTTGTATGGATGAAGGTTCTCCTAGAGTGCCCATTATCTTCATACTGGCCCTTATTTATTTTTATTTATTTATTTAACTGTATTTATATCCCGCTTTTCACCGGGTCAAAGCGGCGTTACATACATGGGTGGGGAAATTAAGTATAAGGGTGGGGCCATCACCAGGGAGGCAACATTGATGATTTTGACATGAGACAGACTTTGGACATGGACAGGTTAGTGCAGCTTTGGATCAGAGGTTCATGGTGGGCGCGATCAGAGGTTAGTGCACTTTTTGGTGGGAGTCGTATTGAAGTATTCCTGGAATAAGATGGTTTTTAGCTGTTTTCTGAAAGACAGTAGATCGGCATTGTTTCTGAGATGGCTCGGTAGAGAATTCCATAGGGATGGAGCATAAAGTTCAAAGGCTCGATTGCATGTCCATTGAGAGCATTTGGTTCTTTTGTGAGAGACGGTGAGGGAATTGCTGAAGGCTTGTCTGGTAGTTTAGACCCGGCCGCGAATCAACGCGGCCGGGCACAGGCACGCGGTGGCAAGCCGCGGGCCGGGGGGAGGGGCGGGGGGGACGGCTGAGGGGGGGCGGGCAAAGAGCCGCAGCTAAAAGAGCGCGTCGGGCGCGGGCGCGGCCTCTTTGCCACTCACCCCCCCTGCCTGGAAGAAGCCGGATAAGGGGGTAAGGGGAAAGGGACCCAAGGCGGTCATGCCAGTTGCGGGGCTGTGCCGTGGGCTGGACGAGACAGCAGGGTGCGAAGCTGGGTGTTCTGTGTTTGGTGGATGGCTTTGTGGGTGAGTAGGATGGATTTGTATTTAGTTCTTGCTTCGAGGGGAAGTATGTGTAGGTCTTTTAGAATTGGGGTGATGTGGTCGGTTTTCTTTGCTCTCTGAATGATTCTTGCTGTGGTGTTCAATGCTGTTTGGAGGGGGTTGGTCTGTGTGGCTGGAAGGCCATGGTAGAGTACATTGCAGTAATCCAGATGTGGGAGTGTCATAGCTTGCATTACCGTCCGGAAGTCTTGATGTTCGAGAAGGGGTCTGAGATGTTGCACTGTTTTCGCCTTGTGGAATATAATTACGGAGGTTTTAGTAATTTGTTGCTTTAAGGTGAGGGCTTGGTCAATGATAATGCCCAGATATCTTATTTGTGGCTGTATTTGAATGCTTGTGGTTCCTACGTTGAGGTGTGTAGGTGGTGTGAAGTCTGGGTCTTTTGTCACAATGAGGGCTTCAGTTTTCTTTATGTTGATGGATAGGTTATTTTCTTGTAACCAGTCGGACACCTCGGAGAAGCATGCTGATAGATGTGTGTTTGTTGGGTTTGTGGTCTTAATAGGGGCGTAGAGCATGATATCATCAGCATATATGTGGAAGCTGATGTTGTGAGTGCATATGACTGAGCAGAGTGGTTGGAGGTAGATGTTGAAGAGCATTGCTGACAGTGTGGATCCTTGAGGTACTCCTTGGTATTGCTGGAAGGGGGGGCGAGGTCGAGGTGCTGGTACGGATTAATTGTTGTCTATTAGTTAGGTAGGATTGGAACCACTTAAGTACGGTGTCTTTGATCCCAATTGTCTGTAGTCTGCGTATGAGGATGTTGTGGGAGATGGTGTCGAAAGCTGCAGATATATCAAGGAAGATCATGGCATATCCAGAGTGTTTTTCTTGTGTTCCTATGATGAGGGTTTTCATCAGTGTGGTCATGAGGGTCTCAACTCCATGTAGTGGGCAGAAGCCGTGTTGTTGTGGGTCCAGTATGTTGTTGATGTCCAGGTGTTCTTGAAGCTGCTGCTGGACGATCTTCTCGATTATCTTGGCGGTGAAAGGTAGGCTCGCTATTGGTCTGTAGGATGCTGGGTCTAGGGGATCCAGGTTATGCTTTTTTAAGGATGGTCGGATGATTGTAGTTTTGAGAGTGTCTGGCATGTGACCTTGGGAGAAGGATTCATTGACGATATAGGTTAATGGTGTGCTCAGTTCGTCTTTGGATTTCTTTATCCAGTCAGTGGGGCAGGGGTCCAGCGGAGAGGTGGTGGTGTTTAGGTGGGAGATGGTGGATGATATTTCATCTGTAGTGGTTTCTTTGAAGGTGGTCCAGTCACTGTGTAAGTTGGGGTGGTGGTTTGTTGTGGTTGTCTCTATGTGCAGCTGTGAGTTTTGAGGTTGTTGTAGTTGTTTGTATTGACGGGCCAGTAGCTCTGGTGGGCCCTTGATGGGCCCTTCAGCTAATGTTCCTATGGGAGTAGCTCTGGTGGGCCCTTGACGGGCCCTTCAGCTAATGTTCCTATGGGAGTGGATTCCCAGCTCTTGTGAGCAGGGACTTGCCTGTCTTTTAGCACCAACTCTCAGGCCTGTTGATCCTGGAGTACTGTCATCCCAAGAGCGCTTCCTCAGATACTGTGCCTGGGTTTACTTGCAGTTCCCAGTTACCCTGCCTGCCTACTCACACTCTTCAAAGGACTGGGTAGAGAGGGAATATGTTTGCCCATCTAATGCTTCTATGGGACTGGATTCCCAGCTCTTAGAAGCATGGACTTCCTGTCTTTTAGCTTGTATTAACTTTTAGCTTTATTTGACTGTATTCTATGAACATACTGTAGAATAAAATAGATAACACCCCTATAGCTGTTGTTACAGACCATAGGTGAACAAGAGTTTTACAAAAAGAATATTTCCACTGTTATCTTCTCTTCTGCAATGAGATTTATAGATTAGATACAGCAACATATCCTCCCCACTTCCACTGGCTGTGTTGTACAAATGAAGTGCACATCTTTCAACAATGTTTAGGACATTAAGCAAGTGCCAGTTGGGAAATGTAAAGGCAGAATTTTCCTGGCTCTCTCTTCCTTTCCTTTTCTTATCTTTCTTTTTTATACCACACTCTTTAGAATCAGTGTGGTTTACATGTATACTATCAGGTACTTTTTATTCCCTTATCCCTGAAGGGCTCACAATCTAAGTGTACCTGAGGCAATGGAGGGTTAAGTGGCTTGCCCAAGCCACAAGGAGTGGCCATGGGACTAGAGACCCCAGTCCCTCTGGCCTGAGGTTGCTTGTCCCCATATGGGAATTGAACCCCTGGCCTTCCGGCTAGAGGTAACCTATCCCAACCACTGAGCCACTCCTTCTCTCCATACCTTAAAGAGACACTCCCTGGAGCAGTAGATAGGAGGAGGAAGCCTACCAATTGTAAAAGCAGACAGACATAATAGTGCTAAGGAAGGCAAGAAGACTCTACTTCCTTCAAACTGTTTTTTTCAGTCTTTTTTGTTGTGTTTTCAAGTAGTAAGCCCTATCATCTCTTTCTCACTGACTCAAAGTCAGACTTGAAGCACCCTGGGGTTTTTTTTCTGTCTTAAAGTCCTAAGCTTCAATGAACTCTTCCCTACTCTCTTAAAGACAAACTTGAAGTTGCTGACGGGGTTTACTCCTTTTTTCTTCTCCTTTGCAATTCTAACCCCCAACACCCCTTTGTTCTTCACTCTCTGAAGTCAACAGAAAGTGGTTCTCTGGAACTTTGGTTGGGCTGTGTCTTGTAGCCCTGCTGTGACATCATGGCCCATTGGAACTGCAAACCTCAGGCAGGGCTACATTTCTCTGCCTGCCTATCAAGAATTTGCAGCATGATTGGTTGAAGTGCCTCATGCTGATTGCTGGTTACCCCTCCTTGATCTTCTCTACCCGCCCTCCCCCCCTCCCAGATTGGCTCTAGCATGTCTGGTAGCACCTGCACACTTGATGTAAATAAAATTAGTGAATGGGGATTCATAGAAATTTTCTGAGCATGTGCTGTCAAGACGAACTGAAAATTGTGATTTTTGTCAATTTTCCCCATTTGTATGAAAACTATTGTATGGCCTAGAATGGAGCAGTAGTAAGCTGTCATCACTTGAAACAATTTTCTTGGTCTCTCATCAGCATGAGATCATTCATTTTTTTGACCACTTTTAGATTTGGTAGCCATTAATTTTTATCATCCTATTTGAACTGAGTACATAGCCATGTTTGATTCAAAATTTTCACTACTTCATTTCGTTGTGACTGCAAAATCTGCTGCTTTATTAATCTGAGACCTCCATGGTATACTTCTTTTTAATTTTATATTTATTAAATTTTAAATATGACACTTCAAACCAGAAAGTGAAAGGAAACAGGAAAAAAAATCAAAGGAAAATTATACACAACTAATGTTGATGTAAATTCACACCATATAAGGAAAGAAAAAAGGGATCAAAGAAAAAAAATTCTTAAAGCAGAAATACAAAAAAAAGAGAAAACCTCCTGAGCACACACCCCACATCTAATCTCTCCCAGTGAGCCTTACAATGATATCTGAGGGTCACAAAGCTGGACCGTTATCTCCTCTCTTGCCACAATGAAATCATTTAAATGCCTAGGTTCATAAAACACATAATTCTTTGCTTCACATACAATCAAACAAACACAAGGAAATCATAACATGAAGCTAGAACCCAAAGCCAACGCTCTGGGTCTTAAGGCCAAGAACTCCTGGTACCGCTTCTGGGTAAATCTATATAAATCAGGAAATATATGAACTTTAGAACCTAGAAACATCTTATTCATAAAGTGGAAATACAATTTAAAAATAGCATTGAGATCGAACTCTAAAGCAAAGGTAAGCACCAAAGTAGTCTTCTGCGTAACCACCTCCAGAGAGGACTCCAAAAGCTCCATGAGATTCAGCCCCTGGAGTTCCCCTGGTAAGCCGGCGCACTTGCACCTCCTTGAACCAGGTATTAAGCCCTAACAAGAGGGGAAAGAGAGCCAGAGTCTATTCCTAACATATCAGTCAAATACTTCTTAACCATATCTACAGCAGATATAAGTTGCAACAGATGCAAGTTGTTATGACGCACATGGTTTTCCAAGTACTCCATCCATCTGCACAAGATGACTTAAAATTCCTAGTACTTAAGGTCGTGGTACCAAACTGGAGAGGGGGAGATATCGATAAGATTTTACATAGGTTAGAGCAGTGCTTTATCTATGAATCTTTAACCAGAGCATCTCCCAAAGTCATTATTCACTTTAGACTCAAGGATACACTACTTTGATAACATACTGTCCCATTGCTTGTGGGTATTCAACCACTGACTGTGAAACAGTTAATAAATCATCCACCAGCTTCAAGGAAAAACTCTGCATAGAGGAATTCAGGCCCTGGATCTCTTCCCACAGTGACTCCAAAGTCACAGATGCAGGTCTCTTCACCTCCTGAAAAGCCAATCCAGTAGCCGCCTCCAACTTCCCCTAAGCAATAGTCTCCACAGCATGCTGCTGTTCCACTAATGAAATGCCTGCAGATTCGTTGGTAGGGAAGGAGCGCCACAGGAACGCTTCCTGGCAAAGAAACACCCAGGAGGACTGCAAGTTTTCCAGCAATCTCGCAGCTCCCAAACTGCCAGGCCACGGGAGTGGTGTTCGTATTATCAGTCTCAGCAAAGCCCCTTCCTCACTGCTGCCGATAATTCACAGAATCGACTGACCCAAAGGAGAGGACGAAAAGGGGAGTGAGGAAATCCCAAATGTTTCCAGTGTGGTATGGCGCAAAGGCTGGGAACCGGAGCCCTCCAGGAGCAGGGCTTTTCCTTTCCCCTTCCTCTTGCCCATTACACCAGCAATGAGACACACCCAACTCCCAGACTCAAGCTTCTGCAAGGAGCATCCTCAGGTGAGACTGCTTTCTTGGATCCCCCCATACTTATTTTTTTTTAAGTATCAATCTAAAATGTATTAAGTACCAGATTCCATTTAGTCAAAAATTCCAGTAGAGGCAAGCCTGAATGTTCCAAAGATAATTCTTTATAAGTTATTGCTAGCCAAAGATGTGCATTCAGACTGATCCAAATGGGAAACTGATTCAAAACAAGTGATTTTAAGTTCTGTTCAGTGAGTCCAAATTGAATGGATAAGGTCATTTGGAAAATTTGAATCTTTATTGACTCATTCAGTTTGGTGCCATAAAAGCTTATGTGTGTGTGTGTGTGTGTGTGTCAGAGGGCGGTAGGGAGTGCAAAGCAATGATTTTTGGCCGCCACACTCTGCTGTGTTGTCGTGCCATTTCTTTCCGCCCTGCTCCTCTCCTGATTATAGTAGGATTTTCCACCTTCTCAAAAAATCTTAAAAAATACAAACTTTCTCCTCTTCTCTGGATGTCTGCAGATCTTGGAGACTTGCTGCTGTTGCTGCCCAGTCTGTCCTTCCCAGCCTTCCTCTCTCGTGATTCATCATTTTCTTATATTGAAGCCACTTATCTTGCTGCCTATGCCTTGTAGCACTATACAAATGATCAGTAGTAGCAGTAGTAATTCATAAGGTGTTATATGCACTGGCAACATTATCAGATGAGCTTGGAAATTCTATCTACTCAGGCCAGTGACACACCAAACAATTGTGATAGCTTGTGGATTTCTGTGCTGCATGCCCTTGGTCTATGATTGCATTTATTTATTTTTTATTTTTATTTAATTCTCTTATATACTGTGCTATTCTGCATCAGTGCGGTTTACATTGAACAAACCGAAATTACATTGAACAGGGCATTATAACTTGGAGATAACTATTTTACAGGGTACATGGGCTATGGAGGGTTAAGTGGCTTGCCCAAGACCACAAGGAGCACCTGTGGGACTAGAAACCTCAGTCCTTCTGGCCCAAGGTTGCTGTCCTCTAGTGGGATTTGAACCCCTGACCTTCCAGCCTGAAGTACCTTGCCCCAACCACTAGGCCACTCCTCCACAGGTGCATTTGTTGATACATGAAGACCACCTCTCTCTCCACATATAGTACAGAATAGCCACTTAGCACTGACACTTTGTATGATTATGCCAGGAAGGCTGGATATAAATGTTTTATACTAAATAAGTTAGGATAGTTTTTTGTGGTTTTCTTTACCAAAATATATATTTTTTTCATCAAGTTTATCTGTGATAAAAGGAATGTCCTAGGTAATCACAACTTCTTCATTCTCTACAGTTATGTCCAGGTCATGATCCCTTTGTTTTTCTGGCACAACATTATAGTATTACAGTGTTCACATAACAAATGAGATGTCTGACCTTTTTCAGTTCAGTGCTATAAAATCTTCTGGAATTATCAGTCACTCATCTTTAGGTTTATATTCACCCCTACTTAACCATTCCTATGTCAGGTTTTGATCTACTTATGATTTCTGAAGTAACTCTATAATTCCCATTTGTATTTGTGCGTTAGAGAGTTGTTTTCCTTGCTTGTTGGGGTAAGTCTTTAAAGAACAGCTCTAATGTACCACAAAGTTGGTACATTGGAACTCTGGGGAAAGGAGGTAAGTCTACCTCCATTATTGCAGTAACCTCTGCTAACCATTTAATGGTATTGAGGGTTAGTCTCAGAAGAGACTTCCCTTCAAGCATTCAAGTCAACAAGAGTTCCTATGTCACCCAGGTTTACCAGTTGAGGAAGGAAAAATACGAATGAAAGAAAAGCACATACGCAGATCAACTTGAAAGTCTCACATTTAAGCATTTACTGAAGGACTGTATTATTGCTGCTTTCATCATAGAGGCCCTTTTACTAAATCTCATTAAGGTTTTGCATTTAACATGCATTTTAAATGCATGTTAAGTGCAAAACCTGCATAGTAAGTGTTGGGGCGTGAGCAACATGATCCTGGTTTTAGCACACAGATGAATATGCTGCGAGTGCACCTAACAATATCCATAGAGGTATCACTAGGTGCACCCATACTAATTGCCGTTGACTGCATGACAATTGCCCTCACGCTAATGATAATGTGCTTTCCACCCTTACACGCCACTCCTAATCTACCCACTCATCTCCCTAGTGTATGATGACCTATTAACGTGCATCTTTGCATTTGACTTGCTGTCATGCCCACATCTTAGGTATCACTATGGAGAGCAAGCACATGCAAAAACATATTGCCCACCTTACGGGCTTTAGGAAAAGGGTCTCATAGTTTATTGTAATGATTTACAGAAATCCATCTCAACTATGCTTGTGTTTTTGTGTGCCTATAGGGTGGGAACTTTGATGTTGCAGACCGGATGTTTCACAGTGTGAAGAATGCGTGGAATTCAGCATCTAGAGAAAACATGAGTGATGTTAGGGAGCTGATTCCAGAGTTCTTCTATCTGCCAGACTTTTTAACAAATTCTAATCAGTTTGAGTTTGGTAAGTATAAGGTCTGCCTGTCATTCTGCTTGTTCTCAGTACCTTTGGCATCATTCTGTATCACAATCTACATGCCATCAAAAAATGGGTCTATACATGTGACCCCTTGGCATGCACATACCCAGTGTTCTTCTCTGTTCATAAAAATGGAATGCATTTGGCATCAGTGATTAATTTAAAAATAAGATCCACTTTCCACAACTAATGGTTCTATTCAGCAGCCGTTTAATAACCATATGGCATCCGTTTGTGTGTCAACAGAATGTAATGTGCAAATAGTGGGTGGCCAGCTGCAGCTGTGGGAAAAGCCATCATCAGCATCCTGAGTACATGTTAGATGACCTAACATTTCTGAGTCATGAATATTAAAACCCAAGTCCAGCATAAGAACATAAGATATGCCATACTGGGTCAGACCAAGGTCCATCGAGCCCAGTATCCTGTTTCCAACAGTGGCCAATCTAGGTCATACGTACCTAGCAGTTTCCCCAAAAGCATCCTGTCTCTTAGAGTGGCCAACTTGGGTCACTTGGAAGTATCAGACAGATTCTAATAGGAAGATTCATTCCCTGTTGCCCTTTCCCAGAAGTAAGAGGATCAGCTGCTTCTGCCCTCATGCAACAGGAAGTCTGCATCAGAGGAGGTGGAAGCGGGAACAGCACTGGAACACTGAGGGGGTTATTCCGAACCACGAATAGCGAGTTGTGAAGGGAAGTTAGTCAGGGACGGGAAAAGGTGGCCTGGGGGTGAAGAATGGGCGGGCAGTGGGCAGTTAGTGGGCAGTCACCGGCCCTGGACGTACAGGGCTGATTCTAATGTCGGCCCTGTACGTCCAGGGCTGGCAAAATGTCCAGGGAAGTTAATCCACCCCCAGGGTGTAATAACTTCCCTGTATGTTATTTTTTCATGGTGTCGGGGTGCAGAAGGTTCTGAGAGGGACAAAGTTAATCCCCCACAGCCCGGCCCTGGCCTTAGGAGGCTAGATTGGGGGTCGGGCTGTGGAAAATTAACTTTGTGGGAAATGGCCGGTATTGTGGCTTTTAAATGGAGCCACAGTGTCATGGCAACAGGACGCCATGGCACTGTGGCTCTATTTAAAAGTCCTGGCTGAGTTAGCTGGGCTAGCACTGTATGTACAGGCCGGAACTGAATCGCAGTCCCAGCCTGCACGTACAGTGCTATTCGCGATTCTGATCCTGTGGGGTTAGACGTTCCCCACGGAATCAGAATCACGATCCCCTTTGTACGTCTGGGTCAGCCCGGATGCACAAAATAGATCTACATCTTCAATGGAATCGGACTCTGAAGGTTTAGTTAACTGCCATGGTGCTATTTAAAACCTTTGCCACTGCTGCTGGTCTCAGAGAGGAATGGCAGAGACAGCAGTGGGCCGCCCTCACACCATTGCACATTAGGTGACCACCTAATTTGGAATCATGTGGGAGAGGCAATGGGGTAGGGTTGACAAGGAGATGAGCGAAAGGAGGAGGATGAGTACATAGGGTGGAAATGTGGAAATGGAAAGTGGGTGAAAGACAGAAGGAAATAAGAAGCCAAGGAACAAGTGATATAAGGAAAATGGGAGGACTAGGGAGATGGGCTGGGCTGGAGGTGAGAGAAGGAGATGGAAAGTTGATAGATAAGTGAGAATTCAAAAGGAGACTGAAGACTAGAGGGTGAGAAGGAGGGTAAAATTTGAGTCGATAGGTAATATAAAAAGACATGGAGGAAAGAACTAAAAGAGAAAGAACAATATGTCAAATACAGATATAGAGGAGGAATAGAAGAAGACAGGAGGACCCAGAAGAAATGCAAATGGATAGCAAATACTGGAAAGAGAGTTAGGAGAAGACAAGGAAATCTGAAGAGAGACTAGGGCCATCATAACTGAACAAAAAATAAAATTTCCAGACATTAAAGGCAGAAAAAAGTATTTTATTTTGAATTAATCAACTGGAATATGCTAACTTTAGGACATGTGCATTATTAATCTCTTTGGCCCAAATTTCAGTTGGGCGGTGCTATGCCCACACACCTCCCACCTAACCTGGATTTTCCATGCAGGGGTCATATGTGGCCCTGGCATCGAAAATCCGGATGTCACCACACAGACAAGAAGCCACAGGAGCTACCCGTGTAGCACCAATTTTTGATGCTACATGGATAGCCCCAGCGCCTTAAAGATAGGTGAGGTTTTCCCATGCCTATCTTTCAGGCGCAGAGCGGTAACTGTGTAGCATCGAAAATTAGTGCTACATGGGTAGCACCATGGCCTGCCTCCGCTTTGCCCCGGAACGCCCCCAACATGCACCAAAGCTATAACAGATAGCATCTGGACACGTTAAGGACATATCCGGGATTTTTGAAGGGTGCTATCTGTGTAGATGCCCTTCTAAAATCCCAGATAAGGCCTTTACATGGGTAACTAGGGAAGTTATCCCTGTAAAGGCCTTCAAAAATTGGTCCCTTTGTGTTTTGTTCAATATAAGAGGAAATGCATTTTTATTTTTACTTATTCAGCATTGCCGTAAATGCAGACTTTGGCTTAGGGTTTATTTATTTAACTTTTCTTATATACCGTCTTTCAGTGTTATCAAAGTGGCTTACATTTAACTCAACAATTATACATGGAAATGGTAAAGGTATAACTATAATACATCAAACAGGGTTAACTGTGTTGTATCAACATCGGTAACTATTTACATTTAATAGTTGAAGACATTTCTCAGTTCAATTAGTGCCTTTCCATTTCTAATTTATTCTGTATTTGGTAAGGCTGTTTCTGTGTTTTTCGTGTGTGACTAAGGTGTGGCATTCTATTTGCATATACTTCCTGCGCAGAGATCTGTAGCAGTCCCACTTGTTCTGTTTTCCTAGTAGACGAGTATTGGGCTTCTATAAGATGTATTTGCTTAATATTGGCAGTGCTTCCTTGTCATTTAACTATTACATTGTTTACTGTCAAAAAATTGTTCCATGTAAAACAAGCCCTTGCTTTGTTGACTGTTGTTCAATTGTAAGCCGCATCTGAACTCTGGAAGATGCGGGATATAAATGATTATTAAATAAATAAAATAAATAAATAAGTAGAGTAGATGTTGTGTGAGTTCTGGTAATGCTGTTAGGTTATGGCAGGCTTGCTATGGGCCCTGTGTGATCTTTTTGCAGAGTTTTATAGTACTTTCTTATGTGCCTGGTAGTTAGCATTAGAGCAGACATAGACATGTAGAAATCTGGTAGCCTTTCTCTAACCCCACTGTACATGTTAATGATGTTCAGAAACTCATACACTTATTAAGTTACTGTTAGGAAAAAAATGACAGAAGCAGGTAACACCTTATAGATTAACCAATATATTGAGGCATGATCTTTCGAGGAGAAGGGTCCAAAGTAAAATACACCTGCACTTCACTTTATGAAATAGGCCCCAAATAGACACGTGACAATGTGTATAAATGTGCAAGAGTTTATGAAATTAACCTCCACAAGTGTTGTACTAGGGGAAGCTGCCTTATTTGGTTAATTCTTTGATTTGATATATTTCAACTAGGGCTTTAGATTCCAGTCAGTGGTACAGGTCTTACGGAAAGTGTGACTAGAGGCACAAGCTTTTTTTCTGTTCTGACCCCAGAATTACAGAAGGGTCTTCTATTAGAGGTAATTCAGGAACTTAATTTTTTGAGGTTTTGGAAACTGATGAAGGTATACTTGTTTGAGGAGGGGTGCTAGGGAAGGTATGTGATTTTCCTCCCTTCAGAAGATGGCAGAGTCTGGCAGCATGTGTGACTTTTGTATGTATTCTGGGCTCTTGGGTTATTTTTGTTTGTATATTTTAAATTGTATTTCATTATTTTTATTATTTTTATTGTAAACTGCTTAGTTCAATTTATTTCATTTAAGAGGTAGAAAATTGAATTTAAACTAAAAAAAGGTTATTTTAGAAGCTCTGTTCACAATTTCAATGTGGAAATTGCAGAGTGGAGGAGTAGCCTAGTGGTTAGAACACTGGCTTGGTAACCAAGCAACTAGGGTTCAATTCCCAGTAGCACTGCTTGTGGCCTTGGGCAAGTCACTTAACCCTCCACTGCCTCAGAAGAAAGGCCTGACAATCTACTTCCAGTGACACTGCCAAGAAAACCCAGGAGCTTCTGGGTCACTAGGAGTTAGGACTGACTCAAAGGCATACATTGCATTTTTGTGTAAATTGCATCCATTTGCAATTGGTCATTTTAGAAAAGGTGCAATTTATACAGGATTGACCATACCATATCAAATGTGCACAGGGGTGTGTTGGGGATTGAGCCTGTGTGAGACAAAATTCTACATGTGTAGTCTACGTTTCATACAAGGAATGCATGTGTAAGTCCAAAATTTCACACACCTGGATTTACACTTGCTTCCTGACACAAACAGATGATTGAAAAATGTTCCCTTTGGCCACCTCTGTAGAGGAGGAATTCTCCCTTTATCCTCCCAATGTCTATCTCTCCTCTGTTCTTAGTGACATCTATACATCTAGGATTGCAAAATAGCCAGATACTCATGTACAACTGTGGTCAACATTATTGGCACCCTTGCATTTTAGGTATGTTGTGCACAATATCTTGAGAAATAATTGGAAATATTTCAACTGTATGACATCGTCAGTGGCACTGAACATCTCTTTCACAGTGAGTGTCGTGGTTAGCAGGTCTGCTAACCGCATTAATCACATTGACTATCGGGCCCACAGATTATAATGTGGCCCAGACACCCCAGATTATACCTGGTTTAATTGTGACTGAGCCCAATTCATAGTCTAGACATGTAGGTGCCGAAAATCAGTTTCTATGCATGTAGCCTATGTGCATTTGTGGCTCCACCCCTAGAGCACCCCTAACCCATAATGCTGCTGAAAATAGGAAAATTCTTTGAGGGGATATTTTTCTCAAGTTAATTTTCAAAAGGAAATGTTTCCCTCTGGAAATTACAGTAATGTAAAAGTCCATGGTTAAAAAGTACGCAAAGAATTTACACGTCCTGTATGTATTTTGCTTGAAATTGTACCCAAAGTGTATTTTGGTTTTCAAAGGGAACTAGTACAGTCCCTTGTGAGAGACTCTTGAGGAGATTAAAAAGTCATTCATTGGGTAGTAAGCAGTGTCCTGTTGTGGACTGGTAACATAAATTAATTTATGTGAAGGCCGATTTTTAGAGGCTGTTAATTGATTGGAGGGACATGCAAATCTACATCAATTTCTGAAGAGAGGATGTGCACGTGGGATTCCAGTCTAAAATAGACATACTCCACCCCCCCCAAAATGGACGTGATTGTTAAAAATGAACCGCAGACTGCAGGAAGTGCAGAAACACATGGGGACTGATATTATTATTATTAATAATAATATTATTATTAATAATAATCATTAATCATCTATAGAGGGCTACCAAGGCTATGCAGTACTGTACAGACACGCACGCAGACAGTCCCTGCTCATCCATGTGCAGCAGGATGCACCATTTCACACATGTACATATGGGAAAACTTGACAACTTGCATATGTAAGTGCAGCCATTTCACAACATACACTTGTATCTGTCTCCACTTACAGTATGTATAGGTGCCCATATTCAGCATCCATGCATGCATTTATATTGGGTGCCTCTGTGTATAATGTATATACATACCTTTGCACATATCCATGCACCTATATTCACTAATGTTAAGAAAATGCATGGTGCCACTCAATATTGACATAAATTGCGACAGCTTGCTTTGATGTTTCATTTATGCACTAGACATCCTGCCAAAAATCGAATCTTATATGCATAAATCTGCACTTACTCTTTGAACAGGTACTTTTTATGTGAAAATCAATGTGCATACTTTAGAGAATCCAAAAGTATCTGCATAACAGCACTTTCCGCCAAAACTCTGCCCAACAGAATTCTTCCCTGATATTCATATACACATGTATATATATGGTAGATAGCCACTTTTTCTTCAGGGGTACTTAGTGGTATTGACTGCCACACCTTTTCTATTGCTTTCTAAAATTGCCTCATTGTCTCCAGGCTTTTCATACCTTAAATACATACAGAGTGTGCCCCCTCAAGAAAATGTGGCAGAAAGATACAGAAATATGGAGTCACAGGCCTGATAAAGAAGAACTTCCAAGCACATCTTGACAAACTACCCATACATGTTATGCTTTATGAACTCGAGAAAGAAGCTCTCTTTGGCATGATGCAAGTACTATGACGAGTGTTAGCTGTAAATTTGAGAGACTGAGATCATACTTCACATACCCTGGGTTAGGAGAGAGGTTCATGACTGTCATGATATGTGCCAAATTAACCCATTTGGAGAAATTGTACCGAGGAGCAACAAGATCATGGCAATAATAAAGCAGAAGAGCAATAAGAGGAGAGCATATGGAACTAAAGATTGGTTAATGCTGAATAAGGCCATTATGCCTAGCATTAATTAAAGCAGAAATTTTGGTGTAGCATGGATTGGCTATTAGAAAGCCTTTGATAGCATCCCATGCTCTTGCATAATAAATTGCCTTGAAATGTATAAGATAAATCCTGCTTAACTGATTACATTACCATGCAAATGTGGCAAACCATGCTCTTTTATAAGTATGAAAATGGTCAATTCATCATTCCTAATATTGAGATATAGCAAGAAATATTTCAGGGAGATTCCCTGTCACTACTTCTGTTATGTGTGACACTAAATCAAATGAGTACTCTTATCAGCTCTTTGGGATATGGATTTAGCCTGAATCCTAAAGAAGGTAATGACCCAGAAGTAAAATTAAACTTATTATTTGTAGATGACCAGAAGCTCTGTTTTTCCAGAAACCAACAATTAGCAGAACAACTCTGTGTAGTGAAAAGCTTCTCAGATGAAATCAGGGTGACTTTTGGCCTTGACAAAGGTGCTAAGGCAACCTTCCTTGGAAGAAAATTGAGCAAAATGGAAAACATCTCCTTGACTGAGAGCTGTAACATCAAGGAACTTGAATAGGAAGGCATATAAAAATATCTAGGAGTAGAGGAAGCAACAACAATCAAGCAAAAATACCTAAGAGAAAAGATCAGTAAAGAATAATACAGAAGCTAAAATCATTATTGAAAAGTGCCTTAAAATCATGGAATATGATGCAAGCCATTACTCAGCTGGCAATTTCTGTACTCTCATACAATTTTGGGATTGTAGGCTGACCTCTTAAAGATCCTGAAAAACTGGATGTATGAACAAGTAAACTCCTCCATGTCAGTGTATACCAGTGTATGACAAGACTGTACATCCCAAGAGCCAAAGCAGGATTGTTTTTTATAGAAAGCAATTAAACATAAATAGCTACTATCATAGGTCTCTAGGCCTACTTAATAGCATCATCGGATCCCAATATGCAAAAGTGCTACAATTTAAATTTGTCTCCTTCAAACTTGGACAAGTGTTCCGATAATTAGAAGAAATGACTGAGAATCCTCCAGCACATACAGGGAAAGAAGCAACAAAATTTGCAAAACAAGAGAAGAAACTCTTCAAAGAATTAGATCAGCATACAAGGAAAATCAAGTGGCAAATACACAAATACAGTGAGAAATACAAAGTGTTACTTCAGGAACTATTTGTCGATTGAGACCGAATGCATGTATGGTTAAGGAGAGGTGAACTGAAACTGAAGGATGAGAGATTAATAGTTGCAGCCCAGGAGATGGTTTATAGTGAGAATAGAATAAACTAGCAAAACAGACATATGTAGATTCTGTAAAAAGGAACTGGAGATAGTGATTAGTGATTAAACATACTACCTGCTCCTCTGATCCCATTCCCACCCATCTACTAAGCTCTGTCTCTTCCACCGTCATCACTTCCATCTGTCATATTCTCAACCAATCACTTTTGACTGCAACTGTTCTTACAGCCTTCAAGCATGCTGTGGTTACATCCCTCCTCAAAAAACCTTCAGTAGACCCTACCCGTCCTTCTAATTATTGGTTCATATGCCTCCCCTCCTTTGCTTCTAAATTCTTTGAATATGTGGTTCACTGCTGTTGTGTGGATTTTCTGTCCTCTCAAGGCCTTCTAGATCCACTGCAATCTGTCTTTCATCCTCTACTTAGAAACTGCTGTTGTCAGTCTCTAATGACTTGTTCCTTGCCCAAGTCTAAAGGACTTTACTCATTCCTCATCCTTCTTGACCTTTCTGCTGCTTTTGACACTGTTACATCTTTCTCCTTGATACCTTGTTCTCCCTTGGTTTTAAGGATCCTGTTCTTCTTATCTCTCCCAACACACCTTTAGTGTATGTTCTAGTGCAGGGGTCTCAAACACACGGCCCGCGAGAGCATCTTGTACGGCCCGCGAAACACTTACTGGCGTGTAAAAAAAAAAAAATCCAAACTTGCCGCCGCCGCAGTATTAAGCGTCCCGCGGGCCCCTCTGCCTGGCAGAGTCCTCTCCTCCCTGCAGCATCAGCTCCAAAAGCGGTGGCTTTCAGAGCCGCGAAGAGAGAGAGTTTCTCTCTCGCGGTTCTGAAGACTCTCTCGCTGCTCTTCAGAACCGCGAGAGAGAAACTCTCTCTCTTCGCGGCTCTGAAAGCCGCCGCTTTTGGAGCTGATGCTGCAGGGAGGCGAGGACTCTGCCAAGCAGAGGGGCCCGCGGGACGCTTAATACTGTGGCGGCGACGGCAGCAGCAGCAAATATACATTTTTTTAAAATCTACCTTGGCTGATGGTGGAAGGGGGGATAGGACTGGTAATGGGCTATGGGGGGGGGGGGCTAGGACTGGTAATGGCCTATGAGGGGGTAACTGAAAATGGGGTGATTGGGGTAAAACTGAAAATGTTGTGATTGGGGGTTAGGACTGGTAATGGGCTATGAGGGGTAAGACTGGAAGTGGGCTATGGGGGGTTAGGACTGGTAATGGGCTATGGGGGGGCTAGGACTGATAATGGGCTGGGGGGTCTGCTAGGACTGGAAATGGGCTGAGTGGAAGGGGGGCTTGAACTGCAAATGGCTGATGGGGAGGGGGGCTTGGAATGGAAATGGGCTGTGAGGGGAGGGAGCTAGCACTGGAAATGGGCTGATGGGGGGGGGAGCTACGATTGGAAATGGGCTGATGGGGGGCTAGGACTGAAAATGGGCTGATGCAGTGACTAGAAGGGAGCGGGTGCTGTGCGGGACTGGAACTAGAAGGGAGCTGATGTTGGGGGAGGATTAGAATGGGATGGAGCTGGGAGAGTGAAATGGAGAGGGGAAAAATATTTTGTGTGGGAGGGAAGACAAATCTACAATTGGCCAGGTATTGGGAGAGTAAGTGGGGATTGAGGATGGAGGGGTAAAATTTGAGTGGATGAAATAGGAATGAGGAAAGAGCAAAAGGAGAAAGATTAATATGTTAAAGCAGATGTAGAGGGAGAATGGAAAAAGCTAGAAGAGAGAAGAAAGGACAAATGGATAGCAGACAATGGAGAGTTAGCAGAAGGCACGAAGAAACCAGAAGAAAGTGGCTGGAACAATTGCAACTGAAAAAAAATGCACAAAAGGTAGAAAAATATCTTTATTTTGAATTTATTAACTGGAATATGTCAGTTCTGGGAAATGTGCATCAATAACGTCTGCGCTTTGTTTAGTACAAGAGGAAATTAATTTATAGTTTTATTTCTACAGTGTTGTTGTACATTCCAAGTTTGGCTTTTGGGGGTCCCAGTTTAATTGTCTTGTTTCTAAATTTTGATTCCTTGTTTGCTGATGGTGTATGTTCTGCATGTGTAACTGAGCTGAGGTATTCTGTTTATGTAATTCCTATTTGACATTGCTACTTGTTCTCTGTCCCCAGTAGGTCATGTATTGTTATTCTCTGAAATGTATGGATTTAATATTTGCAGTGTTGCCTTTTGATAGGTAGGGTATGGTGCTTTGTGAGTCCTGGTAGTGCTGTTAGGATATGGTGGGTTTGCTATGGGTTCTAAATGGGCAGTGTTTGTTTGTAGTAGTTCCTAATGTGCCTGGCGGTTGGCACTGGATTATAGTAATGTAGAAATCTTTTAGTCTTTCTTTATTCATGCACTCATTAAGAGGCATGTTTACTAAAAGTTAGGGTATGGTAACATTATGCAAATATTTATGCAAATGAGGTCCCACTTCTCATGCGGCCCCCGGGTTATTTTACAAGTCCTCATTTGGCCCTCAAAGCAATTTGAGTTTGAGACCCCTGTTCTAGTGGATCCTCCTCTATCCCCATCCCACTCTCATTCAGGGTACCTCAGGGATCTGCCTTGAGAATACTCCTCTCTTTACACTCAGTCCCTTGATGTACTCATCTCCTCCCATGGTTTAGAGTATCATCTTTATCATACTTTCAAATTTACCTCTCTATACCAGAAATCTCTCTGGGATTCAGGCTCATATCTCAGCCTGCTTATCTGACATTGCTGAATATGTCCCACCACCATCTGAAATTAAACATGGCTAAAACAGAGCTCCTTATTTTTCTCCCTAAAGCTACATCTTCCCTTCCTCCTTTCTCTATCTCTGTGGATAACATTCTACTTCTCCCTGTTTCATCAGCTCACAACCTTGGGATCATCTTTGACTCTTTTCTCTCTTCTTCTCTGAACACATCCAACAGATTGCTAAGGCCTGAAATTTCTTCATCTATAACATCAGTAAAATCTACCCCTTCCTTTCTGAACACACAACTAAGACCCATATCCATTATCTGGTCATGTCCCGTATGGACTATTGCAACCTGCTGCTTTCTGGTCTCCCATAGAATTATCTCTTGCCCCTGTTATCTGTTCAAAACTCAGCTGCATGGCGAATCTTCCACCAGTCTCACTATGCTCACATAACCCCTCTTCTCAAGTCACTTCACTGGCTCCCTATCCATTTTCACATTCAATTCAAACTTCTCCTACTGATTTATTTATTCCATAGCTCCTCACTCTATTTCCTCTCTTATAACTCCTTACACCCCTCCTCAAGAACTCCGTTCTTCTGGCAGATCTCTTTGATCTATGTCTTTCTCTACCACTGCCAACTCCAGATTTTTCTCATTCCATCTTGCTGCTCCATATGCTTGGAACAAACTACCTGAGTTAGTACACCAGGCTCCTTCTCTGGCCCTATTCAAATCCAGGCTAAAAACCCACATCTTTGATGCTGCATTTGGATCCTGATCTCCTTATTCTCCTAGTTATCACCTATCTGTATCTTGTGATTCCTCTTGGATTACCCTAGTCCCCTATTGTTGTATGCTCTATCTTAATTAGAGTGTAAGCTCTGATAAGCAGGGACTGTCTTTTACTTGTACATGTGCGTGCAGTGCTGCGTATGCCGCGTAGCACTATACATGTGATAAATAATAGTAATAGTAGTAGTACCGTATAGCTGACTGCAAAGTTCTAAAGGCAGAACAATTCTATACAGGATGGCACAATGAATAGTACATCTCATCCATTGGAAAGTCTGTAAACATTACATTACAGTACTGGAAAAGCACTGGGATCGTGACCTTAAAGAGAAATTGGGAGAATGAAGAGATTTTGATCACCTGGGATACTCCCATTCCAATAATAAAATGCTAGATGCAAGGAAGCCAGGCATAGTGGCAAAGCAGAAGAATACCAAAATAGCAGTAATCATAGAGGTGTCATTTCCAAGCAACTATGCTGTGAATCGTGATGAGAGGGAGAAGATCTTTATGAATGAATAAATGCAATCAGAGACTAAGGAAATGTGGCAGAAAGATACCAAGAACATAAGAACATAAGATATGCCATACTGGGTCACACCAAGGTCCATCAAGCGCAGTATCCTGTTTCCAACAGTGGCCAATCTAGGTCTTACCTAGCAGTTTCCCCAAAAGACACAGGTTCCACAATGCTTGTATTGGGTCAAGCATTGATATCCTGAGCTCCTTCTTAATAATGGTTTATGGACCTTTCCTCCAGGAATTTGTCCAAACCTTTTTTAAACCCAGCTACACTAACAGCCTTTACTACATCCTCCGGTAACAAATTCCAGAGTTTGATTACACGTTGAGTGAAAACATATTTTCTTTTATTAGTCTTAAATAGTTTACCCTGTAGCTTCATTGCATGTCCCCTAGTTTTTCCATATTCTGATAATGTAAACAATCGATCTACGTTTACCCGTTCCACTCCATTCATTAATTTATAGACTTCTATCATATCTCCCCTCAGCCATGTCTTTTCCAAGTTAAAGAGCCCTAACCTTTTTAGCCTTTCTTCATAGGGGTATCCTTCCATCCCCTTTACCATTTTGATGGCTCTTCTCTGAACCTTTTCTAATAAAACTATATCCTTTTTAAGATACAGCGACCAGAATTGCACACGATATTTAAGGTGCGGTCTCACCATGGAACAATATAGAGGCATTATAATATCCTTTGTTTTATTTTCCATTCCTTTCCTTATGATACCTAGCATTCTATTTGCTCTCTTGGCCGCCACTGCACACTGGGCCAAGGCTTTAACATGTTATCCACAATGACTCCTAAATCTTTTTCCTGGGTGGTGGTTCCTAATGTGGAACCTTGCATTGTGTTACCATAGTTTGGGTTGTTCTTCACTAGGTGCATAACTTTGCACTTGTCCACATTAATTTTTGAAGAATACCCGAGATCTGGCCACAATACTTTGGCTCTTTTGGTCTCTGGTCCCTCAATCAGTGAGAAAAAAGCAGAGAGTAACACAGAACACAATCAAACACAAAGTTCTACTTTCTTTGAGCTCAGAGGGAAGGCAACAGAAGGTCCATGGATACAGCACAGTTCCACTTCTGTTGGATTCAAAGTCTTCCTCCCTTGAAGCCCTTTTTATTATAGAAAAAGGGGAAGTAACACAGTCATTAATCATAAACATGAAATAACACAAGGTGTCGCTAGAATTCTTTTCAGAGTAATAGCTGATTACAGTGTATTAGATGAAATTTACTTGATTGTGACAGAATTATTTATTATTACAGAGTTGCAGAAATTATGCTGTGCCAGCAGTGACCTATTGTTGACTGCACAATGAACTATGGTTGCACAGTTCATATCCTATGTTTACTCTTTATGCTTGCGTTAACAATATTCTCAAACTATTTTAAAAACAGTTACACAGAACTCATGATCATGATATCCTATTCTATTTAAGAAGAAATTGGTGAAAGGATAAACTTGTGAGTGACGGTCATTGTTAGCAAAACTCTTCTATCAGCACATTTTAGAGATCCGTATCAAGAAATTCATCTATCTTCAATTACATATTGGGGATTTTGGTATCCCTTTTACCTGTCCATTCTTACAATTTTCATCTGCCATTTTGATGTCCAGTCTTCCAATTTATCAAGATCCTCTTGCAATTTTCCACAATCATCTTGGGTTTTAACAACTTTAAATAGTTTTGTGTCATCTGCAAATTTGATAACCTCACTCGTTATTCCACTTTTCAGGTCATTTATGAATATGTCAAAAAGCAGCGGACCCAGCACAGATCCTTGGGGTACACCACTATTCACCTTTCTCCATTGGGAAAATTGGCCATTTAGCTCTACCCTCTGCTTTCTATCTTTTAACCAGTTCCTGATCTACAATAGTACACTGCCTCCTATTACATGACTCTTTAGTTTTTCCCAAAAGTCTCTGATGAGGGACCTTGTCAAAGGCTTTCTGAAAGTCCAAATACACTATATCGACCAACTCACCTTTGTCTACCCGTTTATTCACACCTTCAAAAAAACATAACAGATAAGTAAGACAAGATCTTCCTTGTCTAAAGCCATGTTGGCTGTCTCCCTTTAAGCTATGACTATCTACATGTTGAGAAATTTTGTTCTTTATGATGGTTTCTACCATTTTGCCCGGTACTGATGTGAGGCTCACCAGTCTGTAGTTTCCCGGATCACCCCTGGAACCCTTTTTAAAAATTGATGTTGCCTTCGCCATCCTCCAATCTTCAGGTATTACAGATGATATTAATGATAGTTCACTGATTACTAATAGCAGGTCTGCAATCTCATATTTCAGTTCTTTCCACACCCTTGGATGTATATCATCCGGCCCAGGTAATTTGCTACTCTTCAGTTTATTTAATAGTTGTAATACATCTTCCCAATGTATCGATATTTCCTTCAATTCTTCCGCACCTTTAAGTACCACTTCAGTCATGGGTAACATCCCTACATCTTCCTCAGTAAAGACATAAGCAAAGAATTCATTCTGTCTCTCCGCTATCGCCTTATCGCCTTGTCGCCTCTTAGTGCCCCTTTAACACCTCTATCATCTAATGGACCAACTGACTCTCTCACAGTTTTTTTGCTAGAAATGTACTTGAAAAAGTCTCTATTACATGTTTTTGCTTCCACAGCAAGCTTTTTCTCAAATTCTCCCTTTGCCTGCCTTATCAATGCCTTGCATTTAACTTGCCAGTGCTTGTGCTGTTTCCAGGTTTCATCGTTTGGCTCTTTTTTCCATTTCCTGAAAGATGCTTTTTTGGCAACAACAGCCTCTCTGACCTCACCTTTAAACCATGCTGGCAGTTTTTTGGACTTCCTTCCACTTTTCTTAAAGTGTGGAATACAGCTGGTCTGGGCTTCCAAAATAGTATTTTTCAACAACACCCAAGTTTGATGTAAGTCTTTAACCTTTGCATCTGCTCCTTTTAGTTTTTTCTTAACTATTTCCTCATTTTATCATAGTCTCCCTTTCGAAAGTTAAAAGGTAGTACTGTGGATTTCCTTACTATCCCTCCTCCACTAATTAAATTGAATGCGATCATGCTATGATCACTATTGCCAAGTGGCCCCAACACAATTATCTCTTGCACTAGATCTGGTGTTCCAATAAGGACTAGGTCCAATATGGCTTCCCCTCTGGTCGGTTCATGAAACAGTTGCTCCAAGAAGCAGTCATTTATTTTATCTAGGAACTTAATCTCCTTAGCATGTCCTGCCGTGACACTGACCCACTCGATACCGGGGTAATTGACATCACCCATTATTATTACTGTGCTGTAACATTTGTTAGCTTCCTTGATTTCTTTAAGCATTTCATCATCCATTTGTTCATTCTGGCCAGGCGGTCGATAGTACACCCCCACTGCCATTGCCTTCCCCTTTTTACATGGAATTTCAATCCATAGAGATTCTACAGCAAATTTTGATTCCTGAAAAACTTTAATCCTTTCTGACTCAATGCCCTCTCTAACATAGAGCGTATTGAGTGTCACAGAATTGATTAAGAGGAATTTCCAAATGCACCTTGATAAATTACAGTACCCATACATGTTACATCTTATAAACTCCAGAAGGTAAGTGCTCTTTGGTATGATGGAAGGGCTATGTTGAGGGATATGTTTACTAAGACTTTTACAGCTAACGTGGCATGTTAGTGCAAATAGTGCTGCATTAGCTGAAACAGACATGTGTTATCTGTTGGCCTGAACAACATTTCCCTAGCAGATAATGTGATGAAAAAGCAGAGAACACGATGCTGACGCATCATGGATGCAGCTAACACAACCCACTGAGGTGTCATTTGCTGCACCCACGATATCTGCAAAACGTGTGATTACCACATGCTATTGATGCTCATGGTAACCATATGTTACAAGTATGTGCTATCTGCATTTGATCCATGTTAGCTGTTACTATGCCATGCTTTTCCCACGTTACCGCCACGTTAAGACCAAAGGCAGCTTAGTAAACATGCCCGTGAGTGTTAGCGGTCAACTTGAGAGACTGAGATCATACTCTAGATATCCTTGCTTAGGAGTGAGGTTCATTACTGTCATGGTATGTGCAAAACTAATGCAGTTAAACAACACCCACATCAGGAGAGTTAGACAGTTATACCAAACAAAAAAGCTCCCAACATTCACAATATTAACTATCCAACTATCAATAGCTCTCAGAATTTCCTAAGGAATCAAACCTTATTATTACCTTGGACTTTTACTTCTATATGGGGAGCAGCAACTATCCAATACACCAAAAATAATTTATTAATAATTCTTTCAAATTTTTATTCATGGAGAAAAAGGCCTCAGTGACTTAACTGGTTTTCCCTCTATGTAGCAGAAATCTGCCTAAAGGGGAGAATGCTATTGCACACCATCACTAGCCTAAAAAAAACTACCCGGTCTTGCATTACATTTGAATTCAGTGAATTTTTTTTATTATCATTAATAACAATAGCCTATATATTTTTTTATTTTTTTAAATTTAAAATTACCAAATTATCAAGCTAACAAACTTTCACTTTTGTAGTTTCTTTCTTTTATTAAGCTATTGCGACATCTTACAACAGCAACCTAAGCCCTAATACTGCCCAATGGAATCCATTCCTTAAACAAAATTAGAGCAGCTACAAACAGCACAGTCATGCTCCAAATTACTGAACTAACAGTTGCTGACTATCCATATAGATCAACCACCCGACATCTCTGTTTCACCAATTAAGGCTTCCTCTGGGGTGATATTTTGCTCAACATTAAAGCTCAACATCTTCTCCAGTGCTGCCATCCAATGATGCCAAATTCTATTTTAAACTTCAATCCAACCAATCAGAGAAGAGATAAAATAGCCCATTACCAAGCAATCCAGCCAATCACTACAAGGAATAGCAAGGCAATCTCTTAGAAACATTCCAATCAATTTTATTATTCAGTCCTTCCGGTTTCAGAGCATGCAGCTGATATGTCCATTTCTGTTCTCATGAAAGGAGAATTTTCCCGCAGTCACCGCTGGGCACTGAGGGTAAAACAAAACCAATGGCAACACACTGCAGGTGGACAAAGGTGAATCGGTTGATATAGTGTATCTGGACTTTCAGAAAGCCTTTGACAAGGTCCCTCATCAGAGACTATTGGCAAAACTAAAGAGTCATGGGATAGGAGGCAGTGTACTACTGTGGACTCAGGAACTGGTTAAAAGATAGAAAGCAGAGGGCAGGGCTAAATGGCCAATTTTCCCAATGGAGAAAGGTGAATAGTGGTGTACCCCAGGGATCTGTGCTGGGTCCACTGCTTTTTGACATATTCATAAATGACCTGGAAAGTGGAATAACAAGTGAGATTATCAAATTTTCAGATGACACAAAACTATTTAAAGTTGTTAAAACCCAAGAGGATTGTGGAAAATTGCAAGAGGATCTTGATAAATTGGAAGACTGGACATCAAAATGGCAGTTGAAATTTAATGTGGACAAGTGCAAAGTTATGCACCTAGGGAAGAACAAACCAAACTATGGTTACATGATGCAAGGTTCCACATTAGGAACCACCACCCAGGAAAAGGTTTTAGGCGTCATTGTGGATACCATGTTAAAACCCTTGGCCCAGTGTGCAGCGGTGACCAAGAGAGCAAATAGAATGCTAGGTATCATAAGGAAAGGAATGGAAAATAAAACAAAAGATATTATAATGCCTCTATATCATTCCATGGTGAGACTGCACCTTGAATATTGTGTGCAGTTCTGGTCACCGTATGTTAAAAAGGATATAGCGTTATTATAAAAGGTTCAGAGAAGAGCCACCAAAATGGTAAAGGGGATGGAAGGATACTCCTATGAAGAAAGGCTAAAAAGGTTAGGGCTCTTTAACCTGGAAAAGAGGGGAGATATGATAGAAGTCTATAAATTAATTAACGGAGTGGAACGGGTAAACGTAGATCGATTGTTTACATTATCAGAATATAGAAAGACTAGGGGACATGCAATGAAGCTACAGGGTAAACTATTTAAGACTAATAAAAGAAAATATTTCTTCACTCAACTTGTAATCAAACTCTGGAATTTGTTACCGGAAGATGTAGTAAAGGCTGTTAGTGTAGCTGGGTTTAAAAAAGGTTTGGACAAGTTCCTGGAGGAAAGGTCCATAAACCATTATTAAGAAGGGACCCAGGATATCAATGCTTGACCCAGTACAAGCATTGTGGAACCTGTGTCTTTTGGGGAAACTGCTAAGTACGTATGACCTAGATTGGCCACTGTTGGAAACAGGATACTGGGCTTGATGGATCTTGGTCTGACCCAGTATGGCATATCTTATGTTCTTATGTCATAAAAATCATGCTGAATAGACATATGGAGGTCTATTCTATTCATGCTGTGCAGCCCCTGTACGGTCAGGCAGAATCGGTTCATGCAAAGTTAGACCCAATTCTAATCCCGTGGTCCCCACGGGATCAGAATCGGGTCTAGCACCTAGTTATGCAGGCCAGGACCACATTCTGCCAGCTGTATCTCCCAGCAACTACTCGGCTAACTCAGCCAGGCTCATGAGTGGAGCCATAGTTCCATGCCATACCATCGCCATGGTGCCATGGCTCCATTCACGAGCTGTGATTGCTGGCTGCCCCAGAGCAACTCCCGTTCCCCGCAGCCTGACCACTGATCTGGCCTTCCAAGGCCTAGGTTGGGCTGCAGGAAACCCCCTGAGCCCCCTCACTTTCCTGCCTGTGTCCTGCGCCACGGTCCCCCATCTAGATCCGAGGTCCCGGATGTGCAGGGCAGACCTCTGAAGAACCAGATGGATTTAAGAACCATTCATGATGATTATAATAGGCCCACTTGTATTCTTTATTTACAACTTCCAAAGGGTATGCTCTTTTCACAAACTTCATCATCATTAAGTGTGCTTGCATTTTAAACTCAATGTTAGAGGAACAGATTCATCGACACCTTAGCAACTGTGAGAATGGTAAACTATTCCTCAAGGAAACAGGATGGAAACTGTCACACTATAACAAATTATCATCGATATACCATTTCCATTTAACAACATATTCCATGTACCTTGAGGAATAAGCATATTGGTTCTCAAACCCCTGCATATATACATTTTCCAGGGATGGGGCAAATGTAGCACCAGTTGCTGTACCAGATATTTGTTGAAACATTTTTTTTCATTATATACAACATAATTCTTTCTTAAGGCCACCTCAGCTAATTGTATAAGAGAATATGTCAGCACTCTATGAAGGTGAGGTCTTCTATTCCAAACCTCTTCTAAGAGGCACAGTGCTTCATCTTGCAGTATCCAAGTATACAATGATGCCACATCCATTGTTACTAACCACCGAATCAAGGAAATATCTTGTATTCGTTGTAGAATCTGTAAAAAGTGGGATATATGTTTGATATAGGAACAGATTTTTAAAACTTCATATTTCAAAACATTATCCAGATACTTTTCCACAAATTCCATAAGTCGTTAGAAAGTATGGGTTGACCTGGAGGATTAGTCATAGCTTTAAGAATCTTTGGTAGTAAATAAAAGGCCGGAGTCTTCGGATATTTAGGATTCCTTTTTTGTCTAAAACCCAACTTTAAAGCTTAACCAGAAATCACTGGAATATCATTCTGTAAAGATGTAGTTGGATCTGAAGGTAATAGTTTATAGTGTAACTCACTTGTTAATTGCTGCTCTACTTCTTGGTCATAAATAGTAGCATCCACAATCACAATGGCCCCTCCTTTATCAGCCTGCTTAATGATAATCGAGGAATTATCCTGAAATTCTTTCAGTGCCACTCGTTCAAATTTAGACAAATTGGGTACAAAAGTGTGGTACGTACATTCAAAATCTTTAATATCTCATAATAGCAGATATTTCAACATTGACAGTGCAGGATCCAAAGGACCTGGAGGGATCCAAGATGATTTCAAATGGACCAGTGATGGATCAGGTGAATAACCTTTGTCAGCAAAAAACAGCTTAATCTGCATTGAGCGCAATAGCCTTCCTATAGCCACTCGACTTTCAAAAGCATCATATAGCGGGCCTGGAACTAAAGATAGCACTTAAGACAATACATACAATTGAAACTTAGTTAATTGCACTGAAGAGAGGTTAATCGCATTCAACTCTGCTGATGTTGCTGATTTTGATGCTGTCTCCATCGAGCTCTTGTAAAGGGGCCATGGATATTTCCACCCTCTTATGATGGTCCTTGCTGGTTCTCCATATAGAAGTAAAAGTCCAAGGTAATAATACGATTTGATTCCTTAGGAAATTCTGAGATCTGTTGATAGTTGGATAGTGAATATTGGGAATGTTGGGAGCTTTTTTGTTTCATATAATGCGCAAAACTAAACCATTTGGAGAAATTGTTCCCGAGGGGCACCTTCAGCCCTGCAGGACCATATAGAGGCACCTGCTGCAGCTAGAAAGAAATAGCTCAGTCCCTGCAAAATGTGAGTGGCATAGGGTACAGAGACTGAGCTGTCTAAACAAGAAGGAAATAATTTTATAAGGGGGTGTATACTTTTAGGTGCTAAGTATGCACCTGAGGCTGACTTTAATCATTAACATACTTATGTGCCCACATACATTCATTAATGATGTTTAATAAAATATCAACCAGCATAAAAGTACACTCATTGCTTCATGGCGTGTAATGTGCAGGGCATATGCATGGTGGACTTTGGCTGGAGCACACAACTATGTGTAGAGATTCTAAAATACTATCATTTATGTGTGTTCCTGAAAAAATCTAGGCATAGGCATTTACACCAGCTATAATTGTCCATGCTTTACATTAAGGTGTAATTTCTATCACTTAGGCTGGTATTTTATGAAGACAAGTAGGCGCCTACTTGTTTTTATAAAATAGGCCTAACATAGGCATCTTAAAAGGAGTATTGATACCCTATTATAAAATGACCATATTTTCACACATATAACGCATGCATTATATGCTTTTTTATGTAACTGCGCATGCCCTGAATGTGTTTTAAGTGTGTGCGTTATATATATAATTGGTGACACAGCATAGAAAAACAAAGTTGTTTTGAACTTTCTTGAACTTCTTTATTTCTTAAATCCTGAATTTGAATAAGGGTTATTTATGTACATTCTGTACGTTATTTATTCTAAGTTAGACAAGGACAATTCCAGTTCAAACAACATCATCATCATCATCTGACTCCTCGAACTCTTCAAAGTCCATTCCCTCCTCATTGTCGTCAAAATATCTAAGAGTCACCTGCAGACACTGTTCTGTGATTTCTGAAGTGATGTTGCCGTCACTGCTATTGGCATCTTCACCTTCATCGTTGGTATCCAAATGTGTCTTATTCTGCCAGTAGACAATCTCAACCTTTCTGAAGCCATTGGTGATAGTTTGTGGTGTTATTTTCCCCCAAGCAGAAGAAACCCACTTGCAGACTTCCGAAAACCTCACCTGCTACAGTCTTCCTGATGGTGTGAATTTGTGAATCTCAGACTGCATCCATTTGTCTACTCTCTTCTCATGAATGTCTTGAATGGATGGCTAATGCTATATCTATCAGCTGTAGATGCAGGTGAGACTGCCAGGTATTACAGCTATGTGGGCACCAGTAGAGTTTATATAATTTTGAACATTTTTTCTTTTTTGGCAAACATGGCAACAAAAATGAGTAAGGACTTCTTCGAGAAGAATCCCCCATGTCTGGCCCTATATCATTTATCTACCCATACTTTCATAAGGTCACTGTTCATCCATCCCTTCCTACTGTAATGGACTACCACACCATGGGCAGTTTTTCGGGGGGGGCGGGGGTATGGTGCCTCTCTTGAAAACTACCATTGGCTTTAATTTCACTCCATTTGCAGTGCATCCAAAGGCTACAGTGAAGCAGGCCCTCTCATGCCCAGTGGTTGTAATGGCTACAGTTTTTGTACCTGAAGCAGCTACAGTCCTGGTGGCAGGGATGTTATTTATTTATTTATTTAACTTTTCTTCTATACCGTGCTATTCACATCAGCGCGGTGTACATTCAACAATAACATACATGCGGAGGAACCACATTGTATGTTGAAAGACATTGGAACCTCATCCATATTTATAAAATCCATTGCAGAGATACCATGTTCAGAGATTTCCTTGGAGAAAAACTCACAGAAGTATATCATCTTTTGTTCCCTGTCATCGCTGGCCTACAGTGCTTCTCATTCTCACTGAAATTCCATTTCTTTTCATGAATCTAGAAATCCAGGTGAAACACTCTTTGAAATCCATGATTTCTCTTTGATGTGAATTACAGCAGTAGAGAGAACTTGATTTTCTTCCCTCTTTCAAGTCATTCTCCAGTTGAGGCCATTTCGCTTTGGGCCCACGATGTGCGCATTTTTGGGGGTTCATATTCTCAAGCTCCTTTTTCCATTTGTGAATGGATGTCTCTCCAACCTCGAACTCTCTTGCTGCCACCCTGTTGCTTGTTTCTTCCGCTCTCACAACGACTTTGTTTGAAGTTGGCGGTGTAGGATTTGTGTTTCATTCCCAGCATGATCCCGAACTAAAAAAGGCATGCGCAGTATGAATATGGGCAGGTTAGCCAGAACGTTTTGCACAGAATGTCATCATTTCTACGCTTTATATGTGTGTGCACTTTATATACATGAACACGTTATTTGCGTGAAAATACAGTACTCTCTAAACTTTTTTTGTTATTATTTGAATCTGCCAGCTTTTAATGTCCAGCATCGCTGATATCTTTGTATTTTGCACAGTACAGGAGGAAATGCATTTGTTTCTTTTTCTGTAGTCTTGCAGAGACTAGCTTCCTGGGATTTCCAGTTCATATTTTCTTTACAAATTTCTTTTTCTAAGGCTCTATCCATATTTTGCACATGTGGCCAAGGTGAGATGTTTTGCAAGCATGCAGTTTCTGTATAGAGATTTGTAGCAGTCCAACTTGTTCTGTTTCCCAAGAGGTGTGTTCAAAGGAGTGGTTTAATATTTGCAATGCTGCCTTTGCATAGTCTCTGTAGCTGGTAGCAGGGGAAGTGGTTATTGCAAGAATGGGTCCCTCAGTTATCACTCCACTCCAAAGGATTCTAGGAAGAACATTGGTGTTTAGAAGCTTTCCTAAAGTCTTGTGTCTGTGGAAAAGCCATGTTTATCCACGGAAATGTCTTTAAAATATATCCTCTCTATTGGCCAGCTTACCCTTACCATATGCTCTTTTATAGCTGTAACCCTCTTTCTGCCCTACTAGCTGGTTGGCAGACAAGAGGGAACACAAATCCAAGAGCCATTTTAGCAGTCTTTCTGTTGTGTGCTTAGTGAATTTAATATCAGGGTTCTTTAATGGGGACCAGCAAGCAGTGGGAGACTCTTAGCACTTAACATTCTCATACCTCTTCCCTTCTCAAATGAGAGTCCAGTCCAGAGTTTGTATTCTGAATCAAGAGTTGATAATACTTAACTTTAGGGTCACTGAGAAATAACAATTGGCAGAGGCAACAAACAAGAATGATGCTGCAAGTAGTTAACTGCTCATTCTTAGTCAAAATGTTTAACAAATTCCTTTGGAGGCTAGGACTTTCCCCACTTTCTGCTGTAACACGGGCAAAGCTACTCTCCTTCTGAGACAGTGGTGTGCTGGCAGGTTTTGCACAGATGTCAACCCTTTGCTCTCGTCTCCTGTGCTGCTGCTCTGAGTCTGTTGCCTCCTCTGGATGGGAAGATGGACTGTGTGTCAGACATCTGCCCAAAAGACAGACACCTTTATTTCCATCTGGAGCAGTGGTTGTATGTGAAAGACAGAGTTCTGCATTTGGGAATGGTTCATATATATCTTGACTTTTTCCTCCCAGAGGAGTCTTCTCCCAGCATGATGTGACTTATAGCAAGGACCCCTTCTGTTCTGGAACATTTTAGACTTTTTCCAACCTACATTGTAGTAATTTAGTTGGGGCGCTAGATAGTGCTGCTGCTCACACAGTAACATCCAAGCAGTCTCTACGTACCTTTAAAGAATTCAAATAGAAAAGGAAAGACATGACTTTCCTTTTTGAACCCCATTGTGTCAGGGTCACTGATTTGTAGTTTCCTGAACAACCCTTGAATATTTTTATCTGTCTTTTGGGGGAAACTGCCAGGCACTTGTGACCTGGCTTGGCCACTGTTGGAAACAGGATACTGGGCTTGATGGACCTTGGTCTGACCCAGTATGGCATATCTTATGTTCTTATCAAACTGGCAAGACATTGGCTGCACACCAGTCTCCAGATGCAATGGAAGTTGTAATGATGAGCTGTAAATTAGCAGTGAGAGATCTGCAGCTTCTTATTTGCTTTCCTTCAGAACCCTGGGTTGAATACCAGCAGACTTGTGATGGGTTAGTATTTAGAAGAACAGAGGCATCGCTGGAAATTCTGTATATTCAGTATCACTGCTTATACAGATAGCAGTGCTGAACTTACCTATGAAGTGCTGATGCTGGCACTTAAGCTAATATAACGACTATGCCAGCTGAAAAATTGGTCCCACAATTTCTTGTTAGCATCATACAGAAACTCAATAGACTGTGCAAAGCACAAGATTATAGTGGTGTAACCTATGGAGCAGCTCTGCAGCTTGACAGTATGATTCCCTATTTTGTAAGCCTTTTTGAGTTCTTTGAGTGTGGTTGTACTTGGGGAGCCCATCTTTTTCCAAGCCCTTTCCTGTGCAGATGTGCAAATCCTAACCTGGATGATACCCACCCAACACTGCCAGGTTGGACCATTCCCTTAAGTTTCCCCTAATCCCATCTAAAAATGAAGATACTGTATTGCTGCAAAGTTTCTATTTAGGGAGAAGGGAATTGTATTTAGCTGATGCCTTTCTCAGAAGTTAAAGGCGAGCTACATTCAGGTACAGTAGGCATTTGTATGACTTTGGAGAGCTTATAATCTAAGTTTGTACCTGAGGCACTGGAGGGTTAGTTGCCCAAGATCAAAAGGGGCAGCAGTAGGATTCAAATCTTTGCTTCCATACTTCTTAGCCCACTGCTATAACCATTAGGCTATTCTTTCACTCCTACAAAACAATATGATACTCCAAATAAAATTAAAGAAGTAGATGTACGTGTATGCACACCCTAGTAATATCAACCATGACTGGTCATGACACTGCTAGTATTCATTGGCAATGTCACATTCTTTATTTTATTATTCCTATAGCATATCTGTTCCCCTCATCCAGTCATGCCATACCGGACATTTGGGACCTGGGACAGCTGCATTTTACTATTCCCCACATTTAATTGCCATAAATTCAATAGTATTTTTTGCCCCTCATCTAGCCGTGCTGTATTAGACAGTTGAGGCCTGTAATAGCTGCACTGTATTGTCCCCACATGTAATTTGTTTTAGTATAAGATGATCCAGCTGCAGCTGGAGGCTATAGGTAGAATATCAAGTTGAATGAATGAATGAATAGGTTACTATATTTTCGAGACCACACATCTTTCATGGTCTTAACACATATCTTGGTTTGTTTTGAAGCCATATTAGTTGGCCATACATAGATTCACCACATTATCTCAGAAAAATGTCTTTTGTCCTGTAACAGCCTCTCTCAGTACTATTAACCATGCTGGTATTCCATGGTCCTTTCAGTGTTACTTGTGGAATACATTTCAACTGGGGCTTCCAAGATGCTGTTTTCAGCCATTCCATGCTTCATGTAGATTTTAATCCTTTCAGATGTTTCTCTTAGGATCCTTCTAATTACTGTTCTTCTTATGGTTAGAACAACAGGCAAGAAGCAGGGGAGCGAGGGTTGAAATCCCACTGCTGCCCCTTGTGATCTTGGGCACTCACTTACCCCTCCATAGATTGTAAGCCAGGGCCAGGAAAACACCTTCTGTACCTGAATGTAACTTGCTTTGAACTTCTGAGAAAAGGTGTGAGCTAAATCCAATTCCTTCTTCCCCTTTTAGCAAGCTGTATCCTTAATGTTAATTGCTACCTCAATAGTTTTATTATTTTCCTTCTTGTGATTATCAGCTAGAGTGGATAATGTGCATTCACATGTTCATGTGTGCTGATGCAATTAGCGCATGTTATTAATAACTACATCCCATTGCATAAAATGGGACCTGTGATAAAATACCACACATGAATGCACTGATTAGACTGTAAGCTCTGATGAGCAGGGACTGTCTTACATCTGGATGAACATCATTGTGTACACCTTGTAGCACTATGCAAATGATTAGTAGTAGTAGTGTGCACTAATGCAAGAGCGCGCAGCACTGTTTCCTCTAAGCTGTGCGCGTGTGCGCGCGCACACACCTCGCCGTGCGAGCGCACATACTTTACAACAGAGCGCACAAAAATTACAGTTCTGATTCTGATAGAAAACAACACAGACATCTTAAAATTTAAAAGTTATGATTGTAATTACTAGAAATTTCCCGCTTCATTTAGTAATAGTCTATTTTCATTTAATTTGATTAAAATCAATGTGGTGTACATACTGTATTCTGACGTGTAGTCAAATTTTAAAGTATATAACTCCGAGTGTCGTTATGTGGCGCACAAAAATTTAACCTTCCTTCAAAGCTGCACACAGCTGATATTTTATGCGCACACAGCCTACAGAAAATTAGAGGGAACATTGGCGCGCAGTAGTAACTTTAGCTGTATGTCTTATTTGATTACACTATGATCATGTACAAGCGGCTTCACCATTGTTACTACTTTTATCAGTTTCTACAATACCTGTTGGTACTTAAAGTGGCAAGATCTGGAAATGGGAATAACAAGTGAGGTGATCAAATTTGCAGATTCAAACTTGTGAAATCACAAGAGGATCACGAGAAATTGCAAGAGGACCTTGAGAAACTGGGCTGTCCAAATGCAGATGAAATTTGATGTGGATACATGTAAAGTTATACAATTAGGGAAGAACAACCTAAACTTTAGCTAGTCAGGGTCCCGCATTAGGCGTTACCACTCAGGAAAAGAATCTAGATGATGTCATGGATAATATGTTGAAATCCTCTGCTCAGTGTGCAGCAGTGGCTAAGAAAGCTAATAGATTGCTAGGAATTATAAAGAAAGGAATGGAGAATAAAACAGAAGGATATCATAAATCCTCGACATTGCTCCATGTGCAACTCTGGTCACTGCATATCAAAAAAGATATAGTGGAATTAGAAAGGATACAGAGGACAACCAAACTGGTAAAGGTGATGGAACAGGTAATGAGGGCTCTTCTGCTTGAAGACGAGATAGTTGAGGGTAGATGATAGAGGTACTGTATGTAAAATAATTAGTTGAGTGGAATGGGTAAACATGAATTGATTGTTTACTCTTTCAAAAAGTACAAAGACTAAGACAAACACAATGAAGCTACAAAGGACTACTTTTAAGACAAATTGAAGGAAATATTTTTTCACTCGGGTCATAATTTAAGATCTGAAATTCATTTCCTGTGTATGTGCTAAAAGCTGTTAGTGTAATGGGATTTATTTGGGCAAGTCCCTGGAAGAAAAGTCCATAAACCATTGCTAAGGTGGATTTGTGAAAATCCACTGCTTCTTCCTTGGATAAGCAGCATGGAATTGGACTACCTTTCAGCATCCCTTCATGTGTTCGTAACCTGAATTGGTCACTGTTGGAAACAGGATACTGGGCTTGATGTAACTTTGGTCTGATCCAATATGGCAAATCTTATGTTCTTAAGTCAAAGGATACATCCGCACCCATGTATCTTTAACCAGTTTTCCAAGACAAATTATCTGTGTAGTTTCTCTTTAAGAACTGGCTAAAGGTATGTGGACTTTGCCCCTATTATTTGTGCTGCTGGGGTTCTAGGTAAGAAACCGCATATGTAAAAATGAAGATTCACCCTTATGCATATACTTTTCTGCCTTTACCCTAAGACTCAGCAAAAACAGGTGTGCCAAGACAGTGGTATGTCGACAAACTTTATTAACCAACCCCAATGCGTTTTGGCTGAATGCCTTCTTCAGGGGGCATTTTATTTGAGGTGCATACCCCCCTGAAGAAGGCTTTCAGCCAAAACGTGATGGGGTTGGTTAATAAAGTTTGTCAACCTACCACTGTCTTGGCGTGCCTGTTTTTGCTGTTCCTGCTGTTGCCTACGGGTGGGTGTTCTCTCCTTTGGACCTTCACCCTAAGACTCTCCAGGAATGCCTACTTCAATAGGAGCTAAATATAACTGCATTGTGAAATGACTTGACTAACTTTAGCCCAGGATCCCTAGATCCCTTTGAAAGTGGTCCTTCCATATAATGTTCATTTAAACTCATCTGAGCTACCTCAACTTTTTCAGCATTCTCTCTTGCTCCCTGTTTCATTTGAAGATACTTTACACCAAACTCTGTGTTTTGGTGCAACGGTTAGTTTTCCTCCTTTATGACCATTAGTACCAATAGCCAGGTTCCATTCTGGTTAAGCCAAGTCCATCCCTTTGGAATAGGACTATCTTCCAAATATTCCCCAATCCCTAACAAATTGGAAGTGCTCTATAAAATCTTAAGCTAATTGGTACATACTGATGAATTACAAAGAAGACAGCCATTCCTTTGCAAAAAAAAAAAAGTCTATCAAAATTGTGTACCATACCATATAGGGGTAGGAGGATCTGCAAATCAGTGGCAGTTTAGAAAGGCTTTGATTTTCATAGTTATAGCCTGGTGTAGATATAATCAATTTTGAAATGGCTTTGCTTAGCTTATCAAAATCTGAGTCAAGCTCAGCTAGAGGCTGATTCTTATTTCATATGGCTTATGAAATACATGTTGATATCTAAGGACAGAAAATCAGAAGTTAGATGAAAACACAATTTCCACATGAGAAATCTTTCCCCTTCTCTTGTAGCAGGCAAATCTGTGACATAGTAGATACAAAAATCTCAGATCCTTTAAAATATGAAATGACTGCTTAAATGAATTCATGGTTACTACTAGTTATGTCAGAAAAGTTGGAAAATAAAAATATTATGTAAGAGCTATAGAGTTTCCTACATTCTCAAAGTCCTCTCAATGTTTCTCTATATATAGCTCCATATTATCTCTGTCCATCTCTTTCACTTTCTCTGTCTGTTTCCCTCACTTCAAACAAAATATGTACTGAAGATGTTTTATTTATGAAGGGTCCAACCATAATGTTTTTCTGTGTTTTAAATTTAGCAATACATATTCTATTTTATATTAATGTATACCTTTCTCAAAGAGGTTAATTGAGAAAAATTAAATTTCTTCCCACAATAACCTTTAATTACTAATTCAGGGACAATAGAATGGGTTTTCCTGCTGACGCTTTTGTTAGTATGAATTATATAATTGTCTCATCTATAGAGAATATATTTTCTGCCTCAGTAGTACTTCACAAATATTTAATAAAGCTTGATATTTTGGTATATTACTAAATAACAGACTGGAAGACAATAAAAAGCTAATACAAATCACAATAGAGAGTAAGGGCTTGATTTTATAGCAAGAGACTTATGTGTGTGAAGTCTAAAAATACGACTAATTTGAGCCTATTATGTAAAGGCAACATAGGCGCCTGTGTGCCTTGATCAAATAGGTCCCAGATCCAGTCCCGATAGCTCATAAATGCTGATGCACACATTCACACCATCAATGAAGAAAGTTCAAATGTATGTATCTATTCTATTGGGGTAATTTTGTAACCCCTAAATAAACAAAGCATAACCCTGTGCATGCGTAGTTGTCCTATTTTATAAAGTGACACACGCACATGCCTCACTTTATAAAATAGCAACATACCGACACACCATAATCTAGGTGCATCAATTATGCCCGCCCCAGAGTAGGAATAGCTGGCGGCGCTTAGATCACTACAAGGACACATATATGTCATAGTATTCTATAATGTACATGTGCCTTTTGAGGCAGTGCTTACATCCCACCCATGCTGCACCCACATGTCCACCCTTACTCAAGATAGCACCCTGGGCACTTCCACACATGCTTACAGAATATGAACCAGCCAAAAAATGTACAGAAGTGCCCATGCACATGTGCCAATCCTGAAAAATATGTATATGCATGCATAGGAGCATGGATCTTTCCTTGGTTCGCTTATGAAATCACCCTCTTTGTTAGTATATATGCATTTAATAGAACTGATGCATGCATCACAACTTTTCCTTCCTCTGCCCAAATTTCATTCTAGTGAGTTTATCATTATTTGCTGTTGATTTTTTTAATCATATTATATTTGAAGGCACATTTTAGATAGGACATGGAGATCTGAATTGAGATGTCAAGGTCTGGATGTACTGAATTCCGACCTTATTTTAGAAATCGCTCTGCTAAACATAGCGGGCCTTTTACTTGATGGGCACTAAGATATTACACCTAATGTGCCAATAGTACCAAAACCATAGTGTGTTAGAGATGCAACACCTCCGTGTTAATTGTCGGGCAAGCATTTCCCTGGCAGTTAACACAGAGCCCTGTCCCATAGTGTGTGACGTGGCATTAGGTGAACCTGTGGTAATGCAGTTAGCGTGCGGCGTGAACACAGCACTAACTGTGCCAAACTCACCACACTCATTCTCTGCCCCTACCCTGCCCACTTGCACCTCAAACGTGGGTTGCACAGTTTATTTAAACTTATTTTTATACTGTCTTTCTACAATTCAAAGCGGTTTACATAGAACCAACAAATTTAACAGGGCATTGTGATGTAACTTGTTGTTCAGTGAACCAAAAACATAGTCAACTAGCAATAACTATTCTCAAGGATACTTGAGAATGGAATCAATTGGCCTTTATACATTTCTTAGATTTAGAGTAAGCCAGCGATGCATCTAGAAAATAGGACTATCTGGAGGCTGCTAAGTGGCTCGTGAATCTGAGACTGCAGTAATGTTGAAATGATCTTGGAAGAGGAATGCTTTCAGTCTTTTCCAAAAATCACTCAGGTCAGGACATCCTCTTAGGTCTGGAGGAAGGGAGTTCCATAGTATGGGACAGAATAGGGCAAATTCATGCTTACAGGTGACTTGCTTGCTGCTGACCTTCTGAGGTGGGATGGAGAGGAGGTTGAGAGTTCTGTGCTATGTCATTGCAATCTTTCATTGCTAGGACTTGAAATCAAGGTCTGAAGGCAGCTCACAGATTTCTTGTATAAGACTTAGAATGTTGTGATGAAGCACCTTGTATTGGATTCTTGATGAGATAGGGAGCCAGTGTAATTGCTTTAGTATGGGAGTGATGTGATAATGTCAAGGAGCACCATAGATTATTCTTGCTGTGGTATTCTGAGCCATTTGTAGTGGCTGAATGGTGTGTTTAAGAAAGCCTTGATATATAATGCTGCAATAGTCCAGGATAACGGTGATCAAGGCCTGACACATGGTTCAAAATAGATGAGGTTAATAGGGCGTGAAGATTCTTAAGGGTTTTTAATTTGCGGTAGATGGAGGTGGTTGTTTTCCTTATATGGGGTTGAAAATTGAGTCTCTGGTCAATTATAATGCCCAGGTATTTTACTTCTGTTTTCACTGTGATGGCTGCTACTTAAATACAGAGGATGCTATTTCTAACTAATTTAAATTTGGAAGGGTAAATAAACCAAGGGAGATCAAGAACGATAACCCCCTTAATTCTTCATTTAAGAATATGATGCTGGGTAGTGCCTCTATACCAAATGGCTTAAAAGCAGAAATGCTGCAGCTCTCATCTCAGATGGTGACTTATTATGAACAAATGGTGCATTTGGAGGAATGAGTGAATTTTCTTGGAAAAGGTTCTTGTGATCTCCTGGAAAAATATGACTTTAAATCATCTTCTAAGTTTAAAATTTCAATATAATGCTCTGCATAGTAAAATAGCAAGAGGGAAGATATGCATGCAGAAAGCAAGTTATTTATTTATTTATTTGAGAAGTTATTTTTATACCACCTTTTCAAATAATCAGAACGGTTTACAATGAATGCAATACAACTATTACAAGAAGCATAGGAGTATGTTTACTAAAGGCCATTAAGGGAGCCAGTGTGCCATTAACACCTGCACCCTTGCACCCTCAACGCTGTGAAAAGGTTGTTTTAATGGGCATTAAAGGCTCCAGCAGCATTAAGGGCACAGTAGCGGAGAGTGGGCATTAACGGGGTGGAGCGTGGGTGTCAACAGCATGTGCTCCCTTAACACCTGTTGCACAATGTGTTTAAAAGTCCTTTAATACTGGGAACCCTAACGCAAAGTAAAACTCATAAAAAGGGTGTATTTAGAGGGGAGAGAGCCTATTTAAATATGTGCAATGTAATGCACTGACAGGGGAATCCCAGACAGTGATAGTAGTGCTCCATTAGCAGCAACAGCATGGTGCCCGAGTATGAAAGGGAACTATGTTGATGGTGCAAATTGAGCAAAGGAGATGGCACATGGGTCATGCAGTGGGGGTTTCTGGTGCACAGGGTGGACTAGATAGCTGACCAGGTGGCACATAAGAACATAAGATATGCCATATTGGGTCAGACCAAGGCCATCAAGCCCAGTATCCTGTGTCCAAAAGTGGCAAATCTAGATCATAAGTACCTAGCAGTTTCCCCAAAAGACAAAGGTTCCACAGTACTTGTCCTGGGGCAAGCAGTGGATATCCCAGATCCCCCTTAATAATGGTTTATGGACTTTTCCTCCAGGAACTTGTCCAAACCTTTTTGAAACCCAGCTACACGAACAGCTTTTACTACATCCTCTGGTAATGAATTCCAGAGTATGATTACACATTGATTAAAAAAATATTTTCTCTTATTAGTCTTAAATGGGTTACACTGTAGCTTCATTGCATGTCCCCTAATCTCGCTACATTTTGATGGCATAAACAGTCAATCTACGTTTAGCCGTTCCACTCCCCTCATTAATATATAGACTTCTATCTTATCTCCCCTTAGCCACCTCTTCTCCAGGTTGAAGAGCCCTCTGTAGCCTCTCCTCATAGGGATATCTTTCCATCCTCATTACCATCTGTGATGTCCATCATGATCCCACAGTGATAGTGGTGGCACACAGACATGCAGCTGCTACGGAAAGGTGATGTGCCACATGGGTCCTGGCACCCTAGGCAGAGATCCCGACTGCCCCCCCCCCCCACACACTGCTGTTGAAACCAGCTGTGGAGGAAGAGGCCGATAGCGCCATCAGCTGTAGCAGTCCTAGTAGCTGCAAAGTGTAAGCACCCAGGGAACTACCACAGCAGTGGCTCTCATCCTCCCCCAAGACATATCGATGGCAGCCCATCCATCCACCTCTGTCGGCTGTGTGCAGTCATCTCTTCTTGTGCAAGCTGCTACACTATGACCTACACTTTTCTGTATTTTGGTTCTTCTGGGCCTCTCCTGTGCCTGATCTGCATGTTACCATGTCTACTCTGTCCTCCTGTCGCTGCACACATCCTGCCACTTCTGACTCTGCTGGGGGACACGTCTTACCCATCCTATGCCACAGACTGACATTATGCCATTTTACATTGGCACCACTCTGTGCATCAGTACAACTGCCTCCCACATGCTCATCCCCTTTACTGACTGCCACATAGGGTGCCCACAGATCTAGCAGGTCAATCTGCTCCCACCTCTCCTTCCATCCATCACCTTCAAATTGACTTTCCTTGCTGCTCCTTTATCCATTGTTAGGGTTACAGCCATTTTCAGACATTAAGGTGCATGCTTGACACCTTAACACCCGATGTCTCGTTAACACACATTAAATGGCCCATAACATCCTTAACGCTGGAACGCCTTCAACACGCCCAGTGCCCATTACGTATGTAACACCCCTTATCACTGCCATTAACACTTGCTAACGTCTGCTTCCTTAACACCCTTTAGTAAACATACTCCATAATTAACAAGATAACAATATAACAAGGAAAAGTTAAATTACAATGTAAACATCTTCACTCAGAAGAGCTACTTAATTAACTGCAAACGTATTTACATTGTGGCATAGAAATTTTTCCATAGCTAAAATAAAGTTATGTATTTGACAGGGGAGTAGTGGTATTCTGGAGATGTAGCCGTTGTTAAGAAGCTTAAGTGAGGACTAGTGCAGCAAATTACGTAGGGTCGATATTTGCTTCATCTAGTTGATTACCAAAGTATTCTGTGAAAAGAAATGTCTTGATTTGCTTATGGAAGGTAGAAAGTTCCTCTATACTACTTAAACTGTCAAGAAGAGAGTTCCAGAGAATTGGCAAGTAAAATGAAAAGGCTCTATTGCTGGTTGAGCAGTTAGCTTTCCGAAAGTCTGTAGGGATTGCTAGGAAGTTCTGAGTGCCTTCCCTCCTTTGTCTATTGTTAGGATTCTTGCGTATTAGAGATCTTAGGTAGGATGGAGATATGTTATGCAACAGTTCAAAGGTGATCATTAGGAATTTGTATTTAATTCTACTTGGGATAGGTAACCAGTGTAACTGCTGTCATCTAGGAGTGATATGCTCAGATTTAGTTATACATGAAGCTGTGTTTCAGGCCATCTGGAGTTGATACAATGCTTATTTTGATAGGCCCTGCAGGTGACTATTATAATAGTCAAAATTGGGGCATACCATATCCTGATTAGGCATCGAGTAATAAGTCGGGAAGGTTACTGACTGCACATTTGCGGGGACGGAAAAATAGCGAACATATCGATCCTATTAGGAGTACATGTGGTGACTTGCTTTCCAAGCAAAAGCAAATTGAACAAAGATTTCTAAAGTATTATGAGAATTTATATTGTTTGGAGGTGCAGAATGGTCATTGTGCTTGTGAGGACTTCCTGTCATTACTACAAGGTCCAAAGTTGACAAAGCAAGAAATAGAGAAGTTGAAAAAACTATTACATGTTGATGAGATTAAGAGGGCAATCCTCTCTCTTAACCAACAAAAGACCCCTGGTATGGACAGCTTAATGGTGAGTTTTATAAAGTGTTTAGTGCTTCTCTTTCTAAGAGACTGCGAGATCTATGAGTTTTTTCAAGACTCAGGTGTTATGAAAGGAAAATTTGTGGAGGCATTAATAGTGATTATTTAATTTATTTATTTGTATTTTTTTATATACCACCCCTTCCAGAAATCAAGGGAGTTTACATTGAACATAACAGAACTTTTGCATTAAACTTATCAATAGAACTAGAAACATGTGGTTACATTGAACTGAAATTTAGCAAATATACAAACGTCAAGATTATTCACTGCAACAATATTGTAGTTAACATATTTACATAAGATGTATGTACATGATAACAGATTCACATAAGAAGTGTGTACTAGGGATTAGTATCAGTCAGTGTTAGTTGTTGATGTTGGGTCAGTGGGGACTGATTTTGGAATATGAACGTTGTTAAGTTGGGGGTATTTTGTGACTATTAACTATTTTGCTGAAATATTCTATGAATAGGTTTATGTTTATGTTTATTACATTTGATATATCGCTCAAGCCAAAGCATCAGAGCGGTTTACAATATTACATAAAAGTTACAGAAAATATAAAAAGAACACCATTAATTAGATAGGACAGAATAAGAGATACAGTGATAGTTAAAGGAATAGAGGAGACAAGAAGAAATGTTCCACATAGCATCTGAAGAGGTAGTAACCGAGGCACGCCGGACCGTGCTCGCCTCCCCCCCCCTATTAATATTCGTTACCTTCTTTTCCCCAATCTCCCCCATCTCCCCCCCCCCACAAAAACCACACCCCCAAAAACAGTCGTACACATTTTTTGGGAATTCAAAACCGGTCACAGCTTTATTTGAGCTTGAACAACAACCAAATGCAACTTAACATACTATCATTCTGGCGTATCCGGCCTCACCCGCCGTATGATTAGCAAGGCGCGCCTGTACTCCGCCACCGCCGAGGACAAGCCCCACGGCCAGTTTAACTACCGCCCCTTACCCGGCTTAGCCATATGATTAGCAAAAGCCCAAGGGGCTTCCCGGGTGGGGGCCCCTCACCCCCGCCCCAGTATAACCTCCGGCTCCGGACCCCGGGCCCTCCGGGTTCCTGCCACCGGCAAGGACGACCCCCGTTGCCCTGCCACCCCTCCCTTTTAACACAGCTGTGATCGGTTATCTCCCAGCGCCAGTACATACTCCAGCGCCTCCTGCCAGTCATTCAAAAGGAGGTCCACGCCCACCGGGGATAAATGCACTCCATCTTGCCTAAACAAACCCGAACAAGCCACATCAGCCCATGGGTGCATGATCTGAAAACCACAATGGTCACACACCCATCGCCCGATCTGCCGATTAATCTTAACTAAGCCCCTGGACCACCTCCGCTGAGCCTGACAGGCAGGCCTTGAAATAATATCAGACCATAAAATAACAGTGCCCACAAACATAGTTTGAACCACCCTTAAGTCTCTGATTGCCGCTCGAATCAATTGTTTGCAAGTCCAGGAGCTCACATCATTTCCGCCCAGATGCAACAATATCATTGCCAGAGCAACTCGCTCTCCCCCGAGGTGCCGAAGCAAAGGCAACAGAAGGGGCCACCTCAGCCCACTCTCGCCCAGCCATAAGACGGTGACCTCGCCGACGTCCACCCCTAGATTGGGACCCACTGGCTGCTGCGCTGCTCGCCTCCCAGCCCAATAAACAAAAGAGTGCCCGACGATCCAGCAAAACATCGGGCCCTGCGCCAGATCTGCAAAACAAAATGGAATAGTTAGCTCGTCACTCCACTCCACCTCCTCACCATTCTTAACGACCCAGTTTGATCAGTACAAAAGCGAAGTTTTGGTTTTGATTGTTTATGATAGTTTTTTTTTGTTTTGTTTTTTATTATAACCGCACATACCCCTGAACAGCTTTCGACCTCCATCTGCCGATATCCTGGATCTCCTTCATTCCTAACCCCGTCGCCGCCGCACTCATAGCGGCACCAGTCTGGAAGGAATGCGGGGCAAAGAGTTGCGGATCCTCCCCCAACTGTGCTAGAGCCATGCGCAACACCGCCGTAAACTGGAATCGGGACAACGGCACGGAATACTTGTGCAGGAAAAACCTCCCCTGCACTGGAGGGCGACACATTAGGTATGCCTTTATGGCCGCTACCGGATAGGTCAACGCCCCCTGCACCGGCCACAAGGTTATCCAACAGTCTTTCCCATTCTGATCTGTTTTAGAACGAGCCAACCAAATACAGAGGCGCCCCGCTTTCAACTGCACTTGCAAAAACAGCAGCCCCCCTTTTGACATTGCACTGGCAGATTCCGCTACAAGCTCCCCTACTCGAAAAGCCCCAAAAAAGGCCATAATAAAGGCAGCTCGAAACATAGTTGCCTCATAGGCAGAAGCTGCCACCAGCCAGACAAGCAACTCGTGATTTATCGGGCGTCTACCGTCCCTGGGAGTCGGGCAGGAACGTTCCCAGCCTTGCATCAACCTCCTTGTCAAAAACCCTCCTCCCGCCGGCTCCCACCCAAAAACCTTTGCAAAAAAGGTGAACCCTGCCAGCTGAGAGCGCACCGTCGCCCTTGCCACCCCAGCTGCCTTGGCGGTCACGACATATCGCCGCAAGAGCTGGTCCGATATGGTTTATTTTGGAAGATCATGTAGAATACTGTTTAAGAAGTCAAAGTGAGGCATGATCATGACCTGTAGTATAATTCGGAAGTCTTTATTGGTCAGGTATGGTTTGAGCTGTTGGAATATTCGTACTTTGTAGAGGATCGTTTTTGAAATTTGTTTTATATGGGTAGACATCATAAGATTTTGATCTTAGGTGACCCCTAAGTATTTTACTTCTTGCTTTACATGTATTTCCGTGCCCATGAGTTTTAGGTTAGGTGGCAGGGTGAAAGTTTGGTTTCTTGTTATGAAAAGGATTTCTGTTTTGTTTAGATTTATGTGAAGGTTATGTTGCTTTAATCAACTTACTACTTCATTGAGGTATGTTGTGAGTTGATAATAATTGGGATTTGTAATGTTTGTAGGTAGGTAGCACATTATGTCATCTGCATAAATGTGATAGCCTAGTTTGAATTTCCTAAAGAGGGTTGTAGGTATATATTAAAAAGCAAAGAAGAAAGTGCAGAACCTTTGGGGGGTACCCTTTTCTTGTTTATATGGTCGAGATGTGAGGCATCCTAATTGTACTTGTTGCATACATTCCAATATATAGGACTGGAGCCATTTGAGGACGTTATTGTTTATGCCTATTTGGTGGAGTCTTGTTAGTAGGATGTTGTGGCTGATGTTATCAAAGGCTGATGCTATCCCAAAACCTGATAGAGACCCTTTATAGGTATCTAACTACAGACCCATTCCCTTAATTGATATTGACTGCAAGATTTATGCTAAGATATTGGCTACTCATTTGGGACAAGTTATGTCATCCTTGGTGTATCTTGATCAAATAGGCTTTGCACCTAATACAGTAGATACTCATCAAATAATACTAGGCTTTATCTTCGCTTAATACAGGTGGTTAACCAGTTGAAAGAGCCTGCCTTTTTTGTGTCATTGGATGCAGAAAAGGCATTTGATAGAATTGACTGGCCCTACCTGTTTTGGGTATTATAATTGTTTGGCTTTGGGAAATATTTTCAATGTATGGATAAGATGTTTTATAGTTTACCTTTGGTTCAATCATATTTTAATAACTCCCTTACAGAATTTTTTGAGTTGAGACACAATATGAGGCAGGGTTGCCTGCTGTCCCCCCTTATTTTTGTTATGGCCTTGGAGCCTTTGTTGGAGTTGTGCCAGTGATGTGTTGCTATATCTCACTAAACACTCCATTAAGATGCTAATGCACACTATTGATGAGTTTGGCATATTTGCAGGTTACAAGATTAATTGGACAAAATCAGAAATCATGCCAATGAATGTATATAGCAATCGGGATATGATATTGCATCACTCTTTTCAGTGGTGTGCACAGGGGCTGAAATATTTGGGTACAATGTTGAAGAATGAAATTAGCCCAACTTTTAGTGAGAATGAATTGAGAGTTATTAAAAATGTTCAAAGAATGTGTGCAAAATTGTCACCGTTGTAAAATTTGTGGTGGGGGAGGGTGGAAGCAGTGAAGATGTCAGTTGCCCCAGTGATTTTATATCATTTCGGGATGATCCCTATACAGTTCCTGAAGAAATTTTATGTTATATTAGACAGAATTCTGACTGCCTTTCTATGAAAAAAGAAAACACCATGGATTCCAATTAACACGTTGCAATTGCTTAGGGAATTTGATGGAGTTAATATTCCAAATTTTATACTGTAGCATCGTGATTTTGTTTTGCATCAGGGGATACTTTGGATTTGCAGCACATCCAGTGAGCCTTCCCCAAGCTGGTTTCAGTTAGAAACTGACTTGGTAGTGGCTTTATCTTTTCTGGTAGGCATGCAACTGCCACAACAGCTACAGACACATCCAGTGTTCACATCTACGTTGCAGGCATTGAGATTACTGAATGTGTGTCTTCCAGTCAAGACTGAGAACTCACATTCATCCTCAGTTTGGTACAATACATGTTTTACAGTTGATAAGAATAAGATTACATGGCTCATCTGACTCCAGCAAGGCATATGGTCAGTGGGTGATATTGTTCTGGGAGATCACTTGATGTCCTTTCAGGAGCTTCGGTTTTAAATATGCTTTTTCTTTTCCTCAGTGCTATAAGTGGTTGCATTTGTCTCATGTGTTGAAAAAATGGTAGAATTCTTTCCAGGGTTTACCGGCTACTTTTTCCTTAGATGAATTTTGTTGTGGGATCTCTGCTGAGGGACATGTGGCAACGGCATTCTATAAGATCGTAAACAGCAATGACAACTAGCAGTAAAAGCATAGGTCTGCTAATAGTCTGGGAAAAAAGATCTTGGCAGATGGATTCCAATAGAGACTTGTAGGTATGTTTACTAAATGATGGCCGCGGCTCCGATATCACACGGAGTCCACTACCGTCGTTTAGTAAACATACCCCTTGGTGCGATTATTGCGGGAAAACTGTTTGATGCTCTCCTTCAGCCTCAATATTATAATTGCTATATTTTTTAGCATACAGGGTAATATGCACACCACTGAAACTACATAAAATTAATCAAAATACTTTGAACAAATGCTGGTCTTGCCTATCTGAAATTGGGTCAATAGAGCATCTTTTGTTTTATTATGGCAATGTCCAATTTTTTTGGGCAATATGTATGGGGTAAAATTCAAGATGTGCTGCATTTTCAGAATCTCCTAACATGTGAAATTGTGATTCTACAATCTGGAACAAAATTATAGGAAGATATTGGACCTGCTGCTTTTGATTGCTGTACAAATTTTAAGTTGTTGGAAGAATAATTTTTGGTGGGATTCTGTCTAATTTGTAAATATATGATATAGTCTCCAGTAAGCATTTTTGTTGTAATTTTAAGAATAGCTTGCAGGATATGTCTGTGAGTCTATATGGTTGGGGATTGGATTTAAGGACTGGAAATAACTGTGTATCTCTTCTGTTTATCTAGGTCTGGGAAACATTCAATAATAATTTTTAAATGAGAGTGGGAGGGAGAGTTGGGGTACCACTGTTTGTACTTCTTTTCTTAATTGTTCATGTCTGGTTTGATATTTTATATTAAAAAAATATTGGATTAAAAAAAATACATTAACATGCCCGGGAGCAAATTTTAAATGCCGACATGGAGATTTTTGGGCTGACCCATACATTCCCCATATGAAATATGGAATAAACAGATAGATTGTTGTCTGCCCAGACCACACCCCAAACATGTCTTCTCAAAGCTTCCATGTACTAAGGGCATCCTCATGTAAATTGGACCCTTTTGAAAATGATGCAATTTACATGTGTATATGCCTGTTTATACATGTGTGACTCACAAATAAGGCTTCTAAACTAACCCCCCTAGCTATTCATTTCATGCTTTTCCATTTCTAATCTCTACAGGCTGCATGCAGGATGGAACTGTCCTAGGGGATGTGGTACTACCACCATGGGCTGCAGGGGATCCTCATACATTTGTCAGATTACACAGACAGGTAAGTCGTTTAGGGCAGATCTCAGAATTTGGAATGCGGGAAGTATGAAGTTTCAGAATGGCATGCATGAAGGAGTGGAATTAAAAATAATAAACATGTTATTCATTCTGTGGTACGTGGCTTTTTTGTGATGGGTTTAAATAGAATAAAGTCCCAGACTTGAATAAATTTCCATTGCCCGTTTTGATTAAATGCGTATGAAACGTTTGAAATCCTACTGCTCTAGACTAGAGGAACATTTACATAAGGAGACTTGGGCTGGATTACCAAAAGGTGTCATGTGTTACTGTGAGCTAATATGCATTAATGTGCAATATTTACCAAGGGTCCTTTTTATGCACTGGGACGTATTTATGAATAATGCACACTAATGTGCTACCATAGTTTAATAAATCCGCTCATATTTCAGCGGTTAGAATAGTGAATTGTGATTCAGGAGAAGTTGTATAATAGGAATTCAGGACTTAATCTTTCACTAGTATTCTGTGATTTTGGACAAGTGATTTGGGCTATTGTACTGAAAGGTTGTTTTCATTTTTGCCTCTAAAGTTTAAAATGCTCAAAATCAAATCTTGTGCCTGTGGGATCAAACAAGGCATTTGTTTTCAACTAGATTTCCTGGTAAAGAACTTAGACAAGCAAAGTGACAACAACAAAAAATGTCTGATCCTTGAAGGAATTTCACATAACCAGGGGACATGTTTCTTAAAAAGGACGCTGACAGCATTCAGTAAGGTCAGAAAACCAGAACAGAGGCCCACAGCAATTTCAGGAGGCAGGTGCATCCACTCCCCTACCATTGGCACATTGCTAACATGTGGCACTGTGAAACTCAGCACAGAGGTGTACCTAATACCATCTATTGAGATGGCATTAAGTGTACCCATACTAATAGCACAGTTAGTGCATGCCCTTCATGCCCATGATAACCGCGAAGCACTGTCAATGCCCACGCTCTGCCCCCCCCCCAACCCGCTCATTCAAGCACTAACCTGTTAGCATGGGATTTTTAGTGCAGGGTCCCATGCTAGCTTTTAGCATGGTGCACTTACCATTCACTAAACCCTGCACTAGCAGTTAGTACAGCTTAGTAAACATGCCTCCAAATCTCCTTTTCACCAATTAGTCCTTTAAGTATCTCCTTTCTGACCTCTGATAATAAACTTTTATATGTAACAAAAACTCTCTTCTTTCCATCAATGCTTTGCTTTCATTTTTACCAAAATATAGTATAAAGACCTGAGGCATCAAGAAAATAAAGTGGATTATAAAGAGAGAGTTCCCACAGTTGTGCATACCAAGAATTTGAAATGTTAATAATTTTGATGCATGGAAACTATGTGCTGAGCTTTCCTCACCAAATTCTTAGTTGGGGAAGTCTCTCCAAATGGGTTTTGTATTGTGCATTGCACGGCAAGAATAGATTTCACTCTCATGCTAGCGTAGGTTGGGAATGATTTCAGCCTTACTGCTATTGCTCTTCTTAATACTTGCATTCTGATAAAGAGAATGCCTTCCTAAAAAGTTTAGAAACTTGTTTTAATTAGGCTGGTGGCATTTAAGACAGCTGGTGTTGTTTCTATATCATTCTGTCACATTTTCATCATTTTTCATTGCACCTCTTTTATATAAGGGAATTTTTCAAGTAGCCTGCATAATTGTGAACTGTGCGAATAATTTTTAAAACTGAATAATAGACCAAAGAGTTACTGTAATAAGAGTACTCAATAGATTTAGGGTCATGTCTACTAAACCGCAGTGGGGTTTGGCAGGTATCATGGCATGTTATCTGCCAAAACCATGCAGGAAGGCAAACCCCCCATGGTATCTGTAGGGGGCGTTCCAGGGTTAGACCCTGCAGATACCGCAGCTGTTCTGGATTTTATTGCGGAGACCGCTGTTACCTATCTCTTCAGGTGTCACAGGAAAAGTCCCACAGTGCCTGCTGATCCAGGTACTGTGGGTGCCCGCAGTAAATCCTAGGGGTGGGATGGTAGCAATCAGGGGCACAAAGCTATGGGGACGGCTCTTGCTCCACCCATGCTCCACTCCAGCACTATCTGGATCGTGCTGCGGAAAACCACTGGATAGCGCCACCCAGTGGCCCACAGTGTTTACTGTACAGGAGAAAATTACACAATGGTTTACATAAATCATAATCAAATGACATTAAACATAGGTCCTAAACAGCTGCAATTCAGAGTACTGGACTCCTAAGCACTCAAATTTCTATTGTCCTGCATTTGTAAGAGCAAAGTATTTACAGAAAAATTGTATTGAAGAAGTGATTGTAGCTCAAGGGCAAATTGCTTGATTTGGGCTCTTTATTAGCTTGTACTCTGTGCATGTCCTCCACCCTTGTGAACCTCAACAGCCATTTCCCACTGAAGGTACAGTATAGATTAGAAACAGAGACTAGAGAAGGAGGAGAATGGAGACTTAAGAGGACACAGGCATCACATTACTGCTAGCGCCCTTGCATGGGGCTCAGAGCCTTATGATTTTCCCGACAGCTATCTGTGATGGCTTTAGCAGCGTTAGCTGTTCCTACATTCCATATGATCCCTCCTTACTGCTTTTCTGTTTCATTGTCAAGACGATGTTGGTGTCAATATGGCTATCAGAACAAATGTGGACTGAATATGCAAACATCTTGCAAGATGTAGCTAGATAGGTTATTAGTCATTTTCTGAGAATTTTTAGAAAAAAGAAGGTTGTTCCTATTATTAACCATTATGGTGTTAATTATGACCGATTAAATGATTTTTATTCAGTTTACCAGATCCAAGGGAAGAGATGTTGGACAGTTGAGCCAGATACTGGGCACTATATCAGGGTTACATCAGGGGTCTTAAACTGTTCTTCTGGTCATTTCATAATGTTAGGTTTACACTTTATGTATTATTTTGTATGCTGGGTGACCTTCTATTTGTCTATTATGACCTATGCAGCCTTCATATGTATTTTCACAGAACATTCAACTGCATTTGCACTCATTCCAATTTCTTATAAATATTTTTAGGCTCTTTTTTTTTTATGTCTCTCATTTCTGTATATCCTTAGGTTTTGTGCCTCTCCTGGGGCTGTTTTACGAAAGTGTGCTGTTGTTTTGCATCTAATGTGCCACCAGCATGCAAAATTGAGACACATAGGACCCGATTCAGTCCTGGACATGTTGGCCCTCTGAACGCCCGGTTGGAACCAGATGCACAGAGCGAGATGGGATTCTGTACGTGTGGTCTGGGACCCCGATTCTGGTCAGCCTGCACATACAGGCCTTCCCCAGCTAATTCATTCAGGGCTCCTGAATGGAGCCGCGATCCCCAGCCGCAGGACTGCAATCTTCATTCCCCACAGCCCAACCCCCGATCTGGCCTCCCAAGGCCAGGGTCAGGATGCAGGGAATTTCCTCTGCCCCCTCCCGCCTTTTCTGCACCCTGGGGCCGCCATCCCCCACTGACTAGGGGAACCTATTCCACCTCAGAGGTGAAATAAGTTCCCTGTTCAGGCCGCAGGCCCCGGACGTATAGGACCAACATTGGAATCGGCACTGTACGTCGAGGGCTGCCAACCGCCCACTGCCTGCCATAACTCCACCCCCACAATGCCCCTTTCCCACCCCTAATGTCCCCGTAGAATGTGCGGGAAAGTTAGAGTCTGCAGAGGGGCTGAATTGTGGAGATGGATGTCCCAACGGACATCCGCGCCTCGGAATGACCCTGATTACGTGCAAAGTAACTGCATTACGGACATTCATGCCTTGGAATGACCCTGATTTTCAGACTGCATTAACTGTTTAGGCCTGTACAGCATTTTCCCAGCAGAAAACATGCAGTGCGGTACAGAAACACAGGGCACTATTAGTGCGGGTGCACCTGGGCCAATTGCAAGAGTCACAGTCAGCAGGCGGTGTTTACCCATGTGCTGATTGTGCAGTGTTCACTATACCCACTCTTTGCCTGTAATCTGCCCACTTCACACTCTAACATGCAAGGCATGGTGAGCACAGAAATCAGTGTGTGCTGTCACAGCGCATGCTAGCAGTGACCATGGACCACAGCACATAATGAGCACATGCCCAAACCCACACTACCTGTGAAGAAAACCTTAGTAAAAGGACCGCTTAGTGTTATTTGTTTCAGTCTCAGTGACACCTCTACCCATGTTGGGCACAATTTTGAAAGCCACTTATCCAGGTATCAGATTGTGTTAGTAGGGCTTTTTACCAGTATAAGTTCCGCTGACTGGGGGCATCCCTGATTTTCAGAGGCATTCATGTAAAAGTGCCACTGAAAAGCATCGCACGTCTTCCTGGTGCTATCTAGATAGCGCAGGGGTGGTCCATGGGTGGAACAAGCAGGGTCCCCAAAGTTAACGGGTTAGCCGTGATATTCAACCCGCTAGCCAGTTAAATATCCAGATAAAGTTTCTTCAGTTAGCTATTAAGATTCTAGGCTGAATATCCAGATAGTGTCTGTGAAGCCGAATATTCAGTGACTGTCACTATCCATATACTGGACCTGAATACTCCGATTTATTTCAGCCACAGCAGCCAGAGCTTAAAAAAAAAAGTTGACTGGCCTGGCTAACTATTGCCCCATTTTTTCTATAGAAGAGAGGCCATCCTCTTTTTATTTTAGTGTTGTATCGTTGATGGTATTATTTAGGCGACCAGATACTCGTATACTAAAGGGTTTTTCTCATTGTGTGTCTATGTAAAAATAATGCTTAGTAGATTTACTTCATAATGGGGTAACTTTTCAGAGACTGAATTGTAAAAATAATTAGCCCACATTAGTGAGCCATATACAGATATGTACATTTCCGGCTGCCTGAAAGCATCTGTATGTTCTCATAAGATGCACAGACTGGGCCACATTAAGAATGGCTTTCGAGAACATGTACCATATAAGAATGAGGGATCAATGAATTAACATAAGAGCATAAGATTTGTAATACTGGGTCAGGCAAAGGTCCATTGAGCACAGTATCCTGTTTGCAACGGTGGCCATTCCAGGTCACAAGTACTTGGCAGGTTCCCCAAAAGGTACACAGATTTCACGATGCTTATCCCGAGGTAAGTAATGGACTTACCGGGCCCTCTTTAATAATTTGTTTATGGACCTTTTCTCCAGGAACTTGTCCAAACCTTTTTTTTTAATACAGCTACACTAACAGCTTTTACTACATCCTCCGGTAAGAAACTCCAGAGTTTGATTACACGTTGAGTGAAAAAATATTTTCTCTTATTAGTCTTAAATGGGTTACATTATAGCTTCATTGCATCTCCCCTAATCTTTCTACTTTTTGATAGAGTAAATAACTGATCTACATTTACCTGTTCTACACTATTTGTTAATTTATAGGCCTCTATCATATCTCCCCTCAGCCGTCTTTTCCAAGTTGAAGAGCCCTAACCTTTTAAGCCTACTTTCTATCCCCTTCACCATTTTGGTGGCTCTTCTCTGTATTTATTTTTATTTATTTATTTAACATTTTTTATATACCGCACTATTCATCATCAGTGCGGTTTACAATTAACAACAATATACCTGTCAATACATGACTGATCTAGGTTTACAGATAACAGGGAAGATAAACTGGGTGCGAACTGGGGGTAACTATCTACATAATTATACAAATTATATATACATTGAATAGGTTACATCAAGTTTTGATATTTGACAAGTACCTTTTCTAATTCTGCTATATCCTTTTTAAGATATGGTGACCAGAACTGTACACAATATTCAAGATGTGATACACCATGGAACATTATAAAATCCTTTGTTTTGCTGCCCATTACTTTCCTTATGATTCCTAGCATTCTATTTGCTTTTTTGGCCACTGCTACACACTGGGCGGAGGGTTTCGATATATTATCCATGATGACACCTAAATCTTTTTCCTAGGTAGTGGTTCTTAATCTGGAATCTTGCATCGTCTAACCCTACTTCGGGTTGTCCTTTTCTAGGTGCATAACTTTGTACTTGTCCAGATTAAATTTCATCTGCCATTTGAACGTCAAGTCTTTCAATTTATCAAGGTCCTCTTGCAATTTTTCACAATCCTCTTGTGTTTAACAACTTTAAATAACTTGTATCATCTGTGAATTTGATCACGTCACTCATTATTCCCATTTCTAGGTAATTTATGAATAAGTTATAAAGCAGCGGACCCAGAACAGATCCCTGGGGTACTCCACTATTGACCTTTCCCCATTGAGAAAATTGGTCATCTAGCTCTACTCTCTGCTTTCTATCTTTTATCCAGTTCTTAAGAACATAAGATAAGAGCATAAGCAATGCCATACTGGGTCAAACCAAGATCCATCAAGCCCAGTATCCTGTTTCCAACAGTGGCCAAGCCAGGTCACAAATACCTGGCAGTTTCGCAAAAAGACACACAGTTTCTACAATGCTTGTATTTGGCAAGCAGTGGATTTCCCAGATCCTCTTTAATAATGGTTTATGGACCTTTCATCCAGGAACTTGTCCATTTTTTTTAAACCCAGCTACACTAACAGATTTTACTACATTCTCTGATAACAAATTCCAGAGTTTGATTACGCGTTGAATGAAAAACATATTTTCTGTTACTAGTCTTAAACGGGTTACACTGTACTCTTCATTGCATGTCTCCTAGTCTTTCTACTTTTTGATAGCATATACAATGCTTACCTGTTCCACTCCATTCATTAATTTATAGACCTCTCTCATATCACCCTCAGTGTCTGTTTTCTAGGTTGAAGAGCTCTAACCTTTTAATCCTTTCCTCAAAGCGGTATCCTTCCATCCCCTTTACCATTTTGGGGTACTCCCTGGGGTACTCCACTATTCACACTTTCTCCATTGGGAAAATGGACAATTTAGCCCTACCCTGTGTTTTCTGTCTTTTTTCTTTTTATTTATACAATTTTCAATAAATATACAAGAATTAATCTTGCTAGAAAAGGGCAGCACACTCAAAATAATGCAAGGGAAAAACATCCAATCTGGTAGCAATTCAGAAAAAATAAACTCAGATGTGTCCACCAGTCCCCAACATGAAGGAGAAGGATACATAATTCCAAGAAACTTGTAAAGAAGAATAACAAAGCCTATACATGAGGAACAGAGGAAGTTACTATAAAGCCAATTATCTCACTCTGAAAAAAAGGACTTGCTTAAGGAGGCTCAACAGTATCAGCATGGGCAACCACCACCTTAGAAGAGATAAAGGTAGACAGCTGAGATGAGACTAGAAAAACATAGCTAATCCCAGTCAACCTGACCAGGCATTTGCAAGGGAAATGAAGAAAAAATAATCCCCCCAGTTGAAGTATCCCAAGTTTAAGAATTAAAAAACGTTTCTTCCTCTTCTGTGTACCCCTGGAAACATCTGGGAAGATCCTAATAGTGGAACACATAATCTCTTTAATTTAAGATTGAAAATACATTTTTAATAGCCAATCTCGGTCAACATTTAACTCCAGGCTGACAAATAAAGTAGAAGTCATTCCGAAATCAGACCTCAACCTCTCCAAAAAAACTGTTAGATCCAAGCTATCAGAGGAGAAAGCCGGAGAAGAACTTAAAACCTGATCCACCCCCTCAGCCAACTTAACCTTGGAAACAGGCAAATAATAAGCTCGAGAAATTGGTGGAATAGATTCATCAGGGATCATCAAAACACTAATCATAAATTTCTTAAAGAGTTCCAATGGTGACATAGACAGAATCTTAGGAAATTTTAAAACCTTTAGGTTTCTGCCTCTGGACATATTTTCCAGAGCTTCAGCTTTCCGTTACAAATTTTTAGAGTCACACATAGCAGCAGTTACTGAATCCTGGATATAATCCACCCTCTGCTCCATAGTAGAAAGTTTCACCAGCAGCTCACCCAAGACCTTATGACCAAAATTATCAAACTGGTTGGAAATAGCTTATAATTGTCCTGAAAGAGACTGTTCAAGTTTAAAAAGTGCTTCCCATACTGTCTCAAGTGTGAAGACAACGGGTCTCACCAATACCCCCGGATGATCCAACATTGATGGCTGCTCTCCCACAGTAACCTTCTGCTGTACAGGTGGAGTCTGCAGACATTGCATTCTTGGCAGCGGGTCCAACTGACCATTCTTGACCCCCACCTCTCCAGCAATTCCGACTCCCAATTCCATCGCACGGTATTCACTGCCAGGGGAGAGGGACTGCACAGTTGATGTGGAGGGATTCACCACACTCTTCAGCAATGCCCCTCTCACTGCAGTCTCCATGATCTCACACGCCAGCTGAGCTGGAGGGAATCGGCACTCTGGGCTCAGAGAGAGGTCGGGCCCAGGACTGTGCAGCAATCCTCCTTCCACTGCCGCATCTGCCAGCAGGCCACCCAAAGCTTCCACTCCTCCAACCAGGGTCAGGAATGCATCCATTGGCTTGGTTCTCCCTGGGGGTTCTGACCGCAGCAGCACCTTCCACTTAAATGACTGGCTGGAAATAGCCTGAAATTGTCCCAACAAAGACTGTGCAAGTTTAGAAAGCATTTCCCAAACTTTCCCAAGTCTAAAAACACTTGGTACATTGGTCTCACCAGTACCACCCAATGTATCAACACTGAAGTTTGCCCTCCCGACGTACCAGTCTGCTGCACAAGAGGAGTCTGCAGACACTGTACTCTCAGTGGCGGTTCCAACTGATCCCTCTCGGTTCCCACCTCTTCAGCGAATCTGGTGCCAAACTTTGTCACCTGGTAATCCCTTCCGAGGCAGAGGGACTGCCCAATCAGTGAGGAAGGACCCACCACACTTTCCAGCAGTGTCCCACTCACTGCAGCCTCGATGACCCTCCAGACATAATGAGACATCGGGCCCAGGGCTGTGCAGGGATCCTCCTTCCACCCCTCCACCCGGAACCAGGAACACATCCACTGGCCCGGCTCTCCTTGAGGGCTCTGGCTGCAGCAGTGCCTTCTGTTTCCGATCGATATGAGGCATAAAGCAAAAGAATTAGAGGCAAGGAAAGCAGCCACAGAGCTCCTAAGAGGGCGTCCTCATGCACTGTCACCATCTTCCTTCTCCTATGTTGAGTAATTTTATTCTTTATAATGGTTTCTACCATTTTGCCAGGATCACCGAACTCTGACAGGATCACCCCTGGAACCCCTTTAAAAAACTGGCATTATGTTGGCCATTCTTCAATCTTCAGATGATTTTAATAATAGTTTAATGATAGTCTGCAATCTCATACTTTAGCTCTTTCAGCACTCTCAGATGTATACCATCTGGTCCAGGTAATTTGCTACTCTTTAGTTTATCAAATAGTTGTAATACATCTTCTCTGTTTATCGAAATTTGTATAAATTCTTATGATACATCACCTTTAAATATCATTTCGAGCTACATCTTCCTCAGCAAAGGCCAAAGCAAAGAATTCATTTAGTCTCTCCGCTATGGCCTTGTCCTCCCTTTACCGTCCGTTTTACATCTCTATCATCTAATGGTCCAACTAACTGACTCAGAGATGTTTTGCTACAAATGTACTTGAAAATGTTTTATTGTGTGTTTTTGCTTCCATGTTAAGCTTTTGTTTTTCAAATTCTCTCTTTGCCTGCCTTATCTAACTTGCCAGTGCTTATATTGCTTCCCATTTTCGTCATTTGGCTCCTTTTTCCATTTCCTGAAAGATGCTTTTTTTTTTTAAGCTACAACAGCCTCTCTGATCTCACCTTTAAATCATGCTGGCAGTTGTTTGGCCTGCTTTCCACCTTTCTTAAAGCATTTAGTCTGGGCTTCCAAGATAGCATTTTTAAACAATATTTTTAAACAAATGCTAGATGTAAACCTTTAACCTTTGCAGTTGCTCCTTTTAGTTTTTTTCTTAACTATTTTCTTCATTTTATCATAGTCTCACTTTTGAAAGTTAACACTAGAAGCCCCAAAAGGAACTTTACCTAGAAACCCCAAAGTGTGTCTATTGACGCATTATCACGATGACTGTGTTTAGCATAAAATGTAGATGTGAATTAATGTGAAGTTACTTATTTGTTAAATATGTGCAGTATGTGACGTCATTACATGACATCATCATGTGTTTATTGTTTGTTGGAGTAAAACTGTAAACAGTGATTGAGATGCTCCACCTAATGGGAACATGAATTTATACCTAGAAGCCTCAAAGTACATCAATTGACGCATCCAAGACAATTGAGTGTGTCAATTGACATACTTTGGGGCTTCTAAGTATAAATTATTTTTCCCGCTAGGTGGTGCGAAGGTTGTTGATGAGTCTTCCACCAATCTTCACACCTCTGTTGTCTTCATACAATCCTGCTTCTCTGCTGATTTGTTCTGCATATAAATTAAACAGGTAGGGGGAAAGTATGCAGCCTTGTCTTACACCTTTGCTTATTTTAAACCATTCTGTTTCTCCTTGTTTCGTTCGAACTGTTGCTTCTTGATCAATGTACAGATTGCGCAAGAGAACGATCAGGTGTTCTGGTATACCCATGCTTCTTAATGTGGTCCAGAGTTTCTCATGGTTTACACAGTCAAAAGCCTTGCTATAGTCGATAAAGCACAAATAGATATCCTTTTGGTATTCTTTAGTCTTTTCAAGGATCCATCTCACATCTGCAATGATGTCTCTCGTTCCTCGCCCTTTCCTGTACCCTCCTTGCACTTCAGGTAGTTCTTGTTCCAGGTATGGTTGTAGTCTCTTTTGAATAATCTTCAGTAGAATCTTGCTGGCATGTGGGATCAGAGCGATTGTGCGATAATTTCCACAGTCAGTTGGATCACCTTTCTTTAGTATTGGTATAAACACAGATCTTTTCCAGTCAGTTGGCCATGATGTTGTCCTCCATATTTCTTGGCAGAGCCTTGTGAGTACGGTAACAGCTGCATCAGATTGCTGCAATACTTCTATGGGAAAACTATCAATACCTGGTGCTTTGTTCTTTGATAAGGCTTCCAATGCTGCTTCAACTTCTTCTTTCATCACCAATGGTTCCCGATCATAAGGTGCAGGTTGAAACGGCTGTTGGTCCACTTGATCTTTATCATATAAAAACTCTGTATATTCCTTCCACCTTTTCTTGATCCGATACCACATTACTGGCTGAAAGTGAAGATGATCTGAAACATTTGCTTCTCACAATCAAAGAACATAGTCTCAAAATGGGCCTGCACCTTAATGTAAAGAAGACAAAGATCATGACAACTGGCATAATCAACAGGTTCATCGTTGAAGGAGAAGAAATTGAAATTGTGACCAACTTTAACCTACTTGGATCAACTATCAATAAAGAAGCAACAAGCAGTCAAGAAATCAGACGACGCATTGCTCTTGGCAGAATGGCTGTGAAAGACCTAGATAAGATTCTCAAGAGCAGAGATGTCTCTCTCCATACAAAGATTCGACTTGTTCAAGCCATGGTATTTTCAATAACATCATATGGATGTGAAAGCTGGACAGTGAAAAAGACAGATAGGAAGAAAATTGATGCCTTTGAATTATGGTGTTGGCGGCGAATACTGTGTATACCATGGACTGCCCGAAGAACAAACCAGTCGGTACTAGAGGAGATCAAACCTAAGCTTTCTTTAGAAGCTCAGATGACAAGACTTCGACTTTCATACTTTGGACACACCATGCGAAGAGAGAAATCATTAGAGAAAGACATTATGCTTGGCAAGATAGAAGGTCAACGCAAAAGAGGAAGGCCAGCAATGAGATGGATCGATACAATAACAGCAGCTACGGGTACCAGTCTGTCAACAATGAGCCGCCTGACAAGACCGAACACAGTTTAGGATAGCTATCCAGAGGGTCGCCATGAGTCGACTCCGACTCGACGGCACTTAACAACAGGTGGTGCATCTGTCATTAATTTTCGATGCACATATTTGAACATCTTGACCTTGCTATCAAAGTCATGGAACATGACTGACATGGTTCTAGCAGTGGCGCTGGTATACAACTTCGAAGATACATTTGTGTCAATTGACACACTTTGGGGCTTCTAGTGTTAAAAGGTAGTAATGTGGATTTCCTTGCTGTCCTCTCTCCATTTATTAAATCAAATGAGATCATGCTAAGTATGATCACTATTGCCAAGTGGCCATAACACTGTTATCTCTTGCACCAGATCCTGTGTTCCACTAAGGATAAGGTCCAAAATAGCTTTCTCTCTTATTGGTTCATGAACCAGCTTCTCCAAAAAGCAGTCATTTATTTCATCTCTAAACTTTATCTCCCTAGCATGTCCTGCTGTGACATTGACCCAGTTGATACTGGGGTAATTGAAATCACCCATTATCACTTGTAACTTTTGTTCGCTTCCCTGATTTCTTTTAGCATTTCATCATCCATCTGTTCATTCTGTCCAACCTCACTGCCATTCCCTTCCACTGTATACATGGAATTTCAATCCATAGAGATTCTACAGTATATATATATTTTTTCCTACAAAAACTTTAGCCTATGTTACTCTACACCTTCTCTAACATAGAGCACAACTCCTCTACCAATTTGATCGACCCTATCATTGTATTATAGTTTGAACCGAGATATCGTATTGTATTGGTTCTCCTTCTTCCACCAGGTCTCTGAGTTGCCAGTTATAGCTCTCCCATCTTATTTTTTAGACTTCTAGCATTTGTATACAGGCATTTTAGAGGTTGTATTTTTTTCTTATTAACAATCTGGTTATCAGTTGAAAAGGGTAATTTGAAATCTTTCAGCTCTGACTGCTCTGTACTTAACAGCATCTGGATAACTAAGTCCAACAACAACAAAGCACAACTCCACGTGCAGCTTAAACCCAGTCCAAATAACGTGGATAACGGGGGAAGAATGCCTTTTATCTTTTATTGAAAAAGCTTAAGCAAATGGCCCGACACAGGCCGTGTTTCGTTCTGCCTTCATCAGGGGCTAAAGATGACTTAACTACAAACATATAAAAACAAATATAAAAATAATAATAATGAATGCATCAATATGAAATTAAAAAGTTAAAAATTATTTAAAATCATCTTTAAATATAAGAAACCATAAGATAAACTGTCACCATGAGGTATAAAAAATTAAAATATAAAACAAGAAGAAGGAGAAATTTAAAAGGGATGAAGAAGACTGTATATACGGGTATGTATATATATTTATTTATTTATTTATTAACATTTCTTATATACCGCACTATTTGCCATCAGCGCGGTTTGCATAGAACATAAACATCCAACAATATACATATGTCTGGTCATTACATTTAACAGGGAATGGAACTTGGAGAACAAGGTAAACTATATACAAATGAAGTTGAACGTGTATGGATGCTGTTTGGTGTTTTACATTATTGAGGATACCTGTTGCAGGATCTTGTCTGGTTGGCTACTAATAATGTTGAGGGGCACGGTATTCAAGTGTGACTGGGGTTCGGGGCTGTCAGTGAGATATTTGATAAAAAGGAAATGTTTAAGGGCCCTCCTGAACTGGCTCAAGTTGGGGATTGTTCTGATATGTGGTGGTAAGGTGTTCCATAGACTTGGGGCGCAGAGTCGGAAGGCCCTGTGAGCTGTTGTTTTGGTGCAGCTTGTCATTTCTTTCGGTATTGATAGCATGTTGGTCTCTGCGGTTCTTCTTAGTCTGTTGGGTGCTAGTGGTTGGATGAGGTCAGATATAGAGGAGGAGGAGAGCCCCTTGGTAGCTTTGAAAGTCATCAGCACGGTCTTAAAATTAATCCTGGCTTGAATGGGGAGCCAGTGTAGCTGTTTCAGGAGGGGTGTCACATGATCTCTCCTGGATGCTCCAAAGAGTACCCGCGCTGCACTGTTCATAGCAAGTTGCAGGGGGTTTAGGGTGGATCGGGGGAGACCTTGTAGTATGGAGTTTGAATAATCGAAATGAGGAATGATAAGGGCTTGGTAAATGGTGCGAAAATCATCTGGTTCAAGTAGCGGTCATAGGTGTCTGAGGGATCTTATTTTAAAGTAGATTGCTCTTACGGTATTAGCTATGTGTTTCTTCATGTCGAGATTTTGGTCCAACGTCACCCCAAGGTAACGTATAGCTGATTTCACTTATAGATCGGCATCATTTACCTTCACACAGCTGGGTGGTGTGAAATTGGGATTTCTCGAGATGAAAGAACCTCCGTCTTCTTGTGTTGGATTCACAGATTCTGTGATAGGAGCCATTCGGATATGGTGTTGAAGCAATTGGTCAGAGGGGTGAGGTCTAGACTATCCAATGATATTGGCATGTATAACAGCACATCGTCAGTGTATATATTTTCCATTTCCTGAAAGATACTTTTTTTTTAAGCTACAACAGCCTCTCTGATCTCACCTTTAAATCATGCTGACAGTTGTTTGGCCTGCCTTCCACCTTTCTTAAAGCATTTAGTCTGGGCTTCCAAGATAGCATTTTTAAACAGTATTTTTAAACAAATGCTTGATGTAAACCTTTAACCTTTGCAGTTGCTCCTTTTAGTTTTTTTCTTAACTATTTTCTTCATTTTATCATAGTCTCACTTTTGAAAGTTAACACTAGAAGCCCCAAAAGGAACTTTACCTAGAAACCCCAAAGTGCGTCAATTGACGCATTATCACGACGACTGTGTTTAGCATGAAATGCAGATGTGAATTAATGTGAAGTTACTTATTTGTTAAATATGTGCAGTATGTGACGTCATTACATGACATCATCATGTGTTTATTGTTTATTGGAGTAATCCATGGTGTAAGAAGGTGGACGGTGATCGTTTATGGTTTAAGAAAAGATCCACTATGTTTGATCATAAGGAGTACGGTAGGGATGAACAACATAATGATATCCCTTGCGAACAAAAGAAAAAACACACTAGAAGTGAATCAGTGGAATCAATTGATGCTTTGGCATCACTTTTTTCATCTCAGAATGAACGATCTAAACCAGCAAGAGAATATAACAAAAAGGGAAAAGGGAAGGATAAACATTTTTTAAACATGGATTCCCTTTGGAAAGGGGGTGGTCGAGAATCATCCCGAACACGATACCCACAGAAGGAAACACAATGGGACAAGGAAACAAACCAAGAGAATACTTAAGGGCAATATAACCAATACAGGGGTCGCGGACGGGGTCGAGGCCGAGGGAGGGGACCCAGAGAATCCGAAAGGTCCACAGAGAGGAGGTATTAAAGTCAGATATAGTTAGTAATGTAATTAACGTATCAAAATATAGTCTGACTCCTGATGAAGAATCACTCCTAAACAAAGGTTTATCCTTTGTGCCAGTTAAAAAGTATGATCCGTTTGAAACCCATATTGATTTGTACAAATTTTTTTGTAAAATACGAATAAGACAATTTTTTGCTAATCGTGATTCACCTCTTAATGATCAATCTATAATAAAGAAGAAATCATGTTGGATTCCTCCTCCTAATACTGATTCCCTAATTGAGGCTTTTGAAAGAGTAGTTGTAAAAGAGATTGATCAAATAAGTACAAAGGGTAAATTACCCTATGATAATCTCACTATTAAATAGAAAGAGGCGATAAAATCTCTACAGAAAAATAATGACATCATCATAAAGCCAGCAGATAAAGGGGGTGCTGTTATTTTAGATAAAAAAAATTTATATTAATGAGATCCAGAGAAAATTAAGAGATACTACGTTTTACTCTCGACTGTATGATGATCCTACATCTTCTTTGGAAAAATCCATCGATAATTTAGTTTTAATTGCCTTTGAATTTGGACACATTACGGATAAAGAAAAAGCGTTTCTTATAGTAGATTATCCGATAATTCTCACCATTTATATCAATCCCAAAATTCATAAATCTTTAGAAAGACCACCAGGACAACCTATAGTGTCGGCAATCGGATCTCTTTTGGAGCCAATTTCACAACTTATGGATGTTTTGTTACGTCCTTATGTTCAAAAAATGTGGTCATATGTTTGGGATTCATCACATGTCATTCAGATTCTTGCGTCGATACAAGACTTCAATTCAGGATGGCTCCTAGTTACACTAGACATAGAATCTCTATACACGAATATTCCGCAGATGGAAGCCGTAAAAATAGTCAGACAGTATTTACGCAACAGGAAGACACATAAGCGGGTTCCCACAGTGTTTTTAATAGACCTGGCTCATATGGCTCTCTGTGAGAATTATTTTTGTTTCCGAGATTTGTTTTACAAACAGGTAAAAGGGGTAGCCATGAGCTCATCCATGGCCCCAGATGTTGCTAATTTATATGTTTTCAAATTTGGAGAGGAGTATATAAAAAATAGTCCGTTTAAAGCTAATATAAAATTGTGGATACGATATATAGATGATATCTTTATTCTTTGGGATGGAACCGTAGATCTATGGAAATTTAATGAATGGATCAATACGTGTGATGATAATTTACGTTTTCAAATCACCTTTGAAGAACATCAAATACCATACTTAGACCTACTCATTAAGAAAACTGAAGAAAGGTTCACCACTACACTTTATAGAAAACCCACAGACAGAAATCTTCATTTCAATAGTTTTCACAACTCTGCACTTAAACATAATTTACCGATGGGTCAGTTCCTAAGAGCCCGTAGGATATGCACCTCTGATCAGGAATTTGAATAGCAGGAAGTCATTATGAAAGATAGGTTTAAAATTAGACATTATCCTCAGTATTATATAAATAAGGCATATAATTTATTTATTTATTTTATTTATTTATTTAACAGTATTTCTAAACCGCCTTATCTTAATAATCAAGGTGGTATCACAGCAAGCAATCAGGTAAAGTGTGTGTGTTGTACATGCAGTGAGGATAAAACTTAGTTGTGTGAGGGATGTGTTGGGTGCTTGATTTGTTTGAGCTATATACAGGGTGGGCTATTTACAGTGGTGCTAGAATCATATTTTATATATATTCAGTTGTTTGGGAGGATTGGAGTGCTGTTATCCATTCTCTTAGGTTATGTGATGTGACCATAGAGCTCGACAGTGCTCTCGTTATGAATTATTATAGCAACAGAAAAGGGATAGTGATGTCGGTATAGTGTGTCCCCTTCTGTATTCTCATCAATCTCGTCGTGTAGAAAAAATAATAAAAAAACATTGGTATTTGATACAAGCCCTTCCAGGTTTTCAAGATTAAAAATTCACAGTGGCCCATAAGCGCAATGTTAATTTGCGCAATATGCTAGTTCCATCTGCATTTACCGAACGCAAATTAATTCCTAGATACAAAGGACATTTTCAATGTGGTCGTTGTTCAGTGTGTATTCATGTCTTAACTGTTAAGAAACAATATGTTCATCCAACAAGCAAACACATTTTTTATATAGATGACTTTCATATTGTCTTACCAGCCATGTCATTTATGTAATACAATGCCCCTGTAACAAGTTATATGTAGGTATGACTACTCGCCCTAGTCGTAACAGAATTATAGAGCATAGTAGTTGTATTAGGAGGGGGGTGGTAGATAAAACCCTTGGTTAACCACTGGCAAGAACTAACACATAAGGTGTCTGACCTTAAATTGTTTGTCATTAAGAAAGTGAAATTGAATTGGAGAGGGGGTGATGTGGAAATAAACATCCGTCGTTTAGAAGAGCGATACATTTTCGCTTTAAATAGTTTACATCCTAACAGATTGAATATGGACAGGGATCTATCTGTTTTCCTCTGATTATGGAATATGATTATTTAAACCCACTTTTCAACCCCCGGGCCTTAGGTTAGAGGTTTCAGTTTTTTCTAGATTCTTGTGATAGTGGTCATCACGGCAGCTTTGACATAAGACTAGGCACAGTTTTTTACATATGAGGCTTTTCAAATATATAATAAGAATGCATTGGTGCTATGAGTCTATTGTATACACATAGGCAAAGTTTTACTTTCACTTTATAGTTTTATAGTAAGTGTGGATAATTTCAACTTGCACAAAGGATCATGTTTGGTCCTTAGAAAATGGAGAAATCATTGGCAAGTTTTCCTTTTTATATTGGCCCTTTTAAAACATGACAGAAGTGTGGCATTCAGAAAATTAACATATCCCCGCCCTATAGGTCATGTCACCTATGTTCTCCCGCTCAAATCATCCTTCCATCCTATAGCGCAGATGCTGGCATCTCTAGTTTGAACAGTCGCCTGGATGAGTGTAGTGGATGTCAGTGCCGAATAGTCAAACCTTGTTTGTAAGTAATGCAGAAGGAACAAATCTAGTTGATGTGTTTAGATTCTGTATTTGGTTTAATAAGCCTTCTGATATTTTGATATATTGTGTCTTTTGGTTCAGAAGACTTTTGATATTTTGATTGTTTTGGTTATAGGAGTTGGCGTTTATGCCCGGTATGTGGTGTGCTGAAGCAGAGGCCAGTGAACCTATGGAGTTAGGAAAAATCACTGATCCCTTTAAAGAAAGTGACAGACCTAAAGTGCATTTACTGCAAAGTGCAGCCAGAGGGAGCAAGCACGAAGAATCAGAGGGTAGGCTGACACACCCAAGCTTGGATGATGCAATAACTAACTCAAGGGATAATCAGACACACCTGGTCAGGGTGAGAGAAACCCTAACTGAGAAGCAGCTTTATAAGCAGAGCTTAGACAGGACAGAGGGAGCAGCAGCAGACGCAGAAGAAAGAGGAAGGAGACGGCTCAGAGGAGAGAAGGAGAGGCAGTTGGATTTGCGGTCCTTACATAGAAGGAACAAGTTCCAAGAGAAACAGTTCCACAGTGAAAAGCTCCAGGGAGAGGTCTTCAAGGAAGACAGAGAAAGGAGAGGGACCTGGAAAGTGCCTGGTAAAGAAAGTACCAGAGAAGCACAGCTCAGAGAGCAGAGGTACCTGCATACTTCCTTTCCTGACCGTGAGCTACAAGGAGTTCAGAGGTGGGTGCACAAGACTCAGCCCAGGAGTCTGAGAAATACAACACTGAACCAGGAACTGTGGCCAAGCCCTAGAAAGGCATGGAAGACAGAGAGCCGTAGATGCCGTAAACACAGCTGGAGAGAGGTTTGGGAACCTGTACAAAAAGTGCTAACTAAAAGTCCTGTTACCTGTTTTCCAGACCAGGTAGAGCAAGGCTGGAGAGTTTTAGAGAGAAACTCTGAAGTGAAGCCAGAATTACATGAGGAAAGCTCAGGGTCAGCAGATATATCGTCAGAACAGGAGGAGATGCAAATAGACCCTGCTGAACCCAATTCATTGCTACTTGACTGTCTCATGGATTGTACACTTTGTCTAGCCGGGAGTTTGGAATCCTTGGCAGAAGTATAGCTTGCAGGATATACATTAAAATACAGTTTTGATAAGCTAAAAGAAGAAGCTTGCTTTTGTTTGCCTGAACTGGGTTGTTCTAACACCTGCATAGCTAATAAGACTGTGAAGCACGTCAAACTTTTGAATTCTGTAAATACCTTTTTGAAAATCCTGAATGAGGTGAGAATCCTGCTTCCTTCGTTGAACCTTTGTTTGTGCATTATGGGAATAAACCTTATCCTTTACCTTACACATGGCTTTCACAACTAATTATTTCAAGAAAGGGACTACTAGTACCAGCATGCATCTGGGCTAAGAAAAGTTTCACCCTTTGATGAGAACAATAATGTCCACCCTGACCCTTTAAGCACGTGGCTCGGGGGCTGGGGTTGTGACAGTGGTTATTAAATATATTCCAGGTCACTGAATGGATACAATGAAATAGTTTTGAGAGGGTTTTAAAAGCTTTAAATAAAAACGTTTTCCGATTCACGAAAGCCATCGTTTATATAAAAAGCGGTTTTGAAAAATATACATACCCAAATTCCAAACTAATGATTGCATTATGGCTAGTTTTTTAAATATGAAAAGTATACCCGGTTAAATAACGCTAGCTTTTAAATCTTTAGCATAAGGGCAATTTAGAAGAATTAGCAGTATGGAAAGTGGTTAAAAGTAAAATATATAGGCGTTCTGATTTGTTATATGCTGTCCCAACCTTTGGAGTAAAACTCAGATATCTTTCTATTTTTTTATAGTGAGAAACTATGGTGGTTTATGCAGAAATTCTTTTTGCCTTGGAGGATCACCAAGGAATAGTATATAATATATATCAAATACATCATACCAGGCTTTGATTTATGCAGGTAGAAAACTTTGATACGTGTTAATCTGACATGCGAAGTCTTGTCCGCGGGGCTCACAGACGGGACGGCAAGTCGTATAATAATTACAGTAACATTACACTGTAGGTTTAAACAGAACATTGGATAATGATTAGATTGTTCCCTGACTATTGAAATGCTTAAATTAACTTTTTATTACAACTGTATTAATAGTATATAGAGTTCCACGGTGTACATATTAGCATATTTAAAGTTGGATTTCTTTTTATAATTATACGAGGTATTTGTATTACCGACTTTTTTGATTCCACTGATTCATAGAAGGCGACGTGGCGACGTCCAGGCTGGCTGCCCATAACCGGGTGGCACGGCAAGAGGCGAGCGGCAGGAGATTCCGATGAGGAGGGGGAGAGGAGAGCAGCATCATTTAAAATCATTGGCTCCCGGCGCGCGTATGCGTGCGGGGGAGCCAATGAGCAAAGAGGAGAAGGCGGGAAGAGCAGGAACTGCCCCAGCGGTCTTGCGTGAGGAAGCAGGAGGTCCATGGCCGGTGTGAGGATTGGGGAGCTTACCGGGGATCGGCGGTGGACAGCGCGTTGGGGCAGAGAGCAGTGGGTCTACGCGATGGATTCAGGATGTCGGCGCTGTAGGCGTGAGAGCAAGCACGCGGTTGGGAGCAGCGTGAAATGCTGCACGGCTGTTTTAGAAGCAAGTGCATTGTAGAAGGGGCACTTAAAAAAATTAATTAAATAAATATCAGAGGGCGTAAAGAGTGGAGGGTACAGCCTTTTAAAGGTGGTTGGCCACAGCAACTAAAAAAAAAAAGAGGTTATCGGCCGGAAGGGGGTGTGGGGTCCTGGGAACATTGGCTGGGGGGAGGACAGGGTTCATCGGGGGCAGAGTGACTTGGGGCATGGCAGCCTGGGTGGCATTCAGTGGTCCCTCCCCCGGTGTTTCCATTTATGTCTCCACAGGTACCAGCGATGGGTCATTACCCTGCAATGCCAGGGGGAGGAGGTCAAGTTAGAGCGGAGCAGATGGAGTTGCAACGGACGGGGTGTCCGGAGGCTGGAGTGGTGATGTCGGGAGTGAGACCAGTGGAGAGGCGGAAGGACGGTGGAGAAGAGCGCCGAGTGGCGGCAGAGGTTCCAGCTGTAGGTGCGGTGGACAAAGGGGCCACAGGTGAGTTGCAGGTAGACCCGGGTGAGGTTGCTGGCTGGATGGGCGAGTCAGCGGGAACGAAGGGGAAGGCGCGGAAGAAGCAGAAGCACATGTGTAGGAGGCGGCGTGCATTGGAGTCCTCTTCTTCATCGTCATCCTCGCCGTCGTCGTCATCCATGAGTGGTTGAGGCACGGGTCTTGAGGCGAGCGGTAGCGGGGAGGGACAGAGCAAGCAGGTGAGGGGAGCTCCTTCATTGGTGGCGTATGTGGAGTTATGGGAGAGTGTACCAAAGAACTTGCCTCGTAAGATCAAAAAAAGGAAATATATTGATATTTTCTGATTGTTGGAGGAAAGGCGGCAGTCGGGGGACAGTAAGAAGAAGAGGAAGGAGGATGAGAAGGCAGGATGGATAAAGAAGGTGTCCCGGAATGTGGTAAACTGGACTCGAGCTTTTCTGCGTTTGGCCAGCGCATGGGGGCAGCATTACCCGGAACAGTATGGGATGTTGTTAGCTTACACGGATGCTATTCTGGAGGCGGCGCAGACACATGAAGGATGGTCGTGGCTGAACTATGATGAAAAGTTCAGAGATAAAATGGAGGAGAATCGGTTTATGTCCTGGGGTTCCCATGATATTAATCTGTGGTTGACACAAATGGCGGCTAAGTCGGGTGCAGGTGGCATTGGAGGAGGGAGAGGGGGTGCGCTGCTAGGGAGTTCAGGTCGTTCCTTTGCTGCCCCGTGGCTCCAGTAGGCCGAGAGGGGGGGGGGGGGTCTGGAACTGGGGACGTATGTTGGAGATTCAACAAGTCCTCGTGTCCCTTTCCGGACTGCAAGTTCCGACATGCATGCTCAAGTTGCGGCGGGGTCATGCAGCAGCAAAATGCATCAAGAAAGGGGCCGTCCTGGCTAGTGGGATGGGCACATAGTAAGACTGAATTCAGCAGGCTTGCCCCTACGCCGATAAAGGTAGAGGCGTTGTGGGCTCGTCTGCGTCAATACCTGAGATGAGCGGACAGGATGGTGTTGGAAAAGGGGTTTCAGGAAGGCTTTCTGATTCCGGTATTGGGTAGGGTAGTAGGTCGTACAGCGAACAATTTGCCTTCAGTGCGACGGTTCGCAACTATAGTGCGGGATAAATTGGCAAAGGAGCAGAAGTTAGGCTGGATCGAGGGTCCGTTTGTGGAGAGGCCGTTCCCGGATTTAGTGGTTTCCCCATTGGGTGTTACACCAAAAAAGGAAATGGGGAAGTTTTGGATAATTCATAATTTGTCTTTTCCGGAAGGAACCTCGGTTAATGATCGTATACCTCGGGATAAGTGTATGGTGCGATATGCCTCGTTCGACAGAGCGGTGGACTTCGTGAGCAAGGCGGGGGGTAGTGCCTGGATGGCCAAGGTGGATATTGAATCGGCTTTACGGTTGCTGCCGGTGCACCCTTCTAGTTTTCTATTGTTAGGTTTTCATTTTGAGGATCAGTTTTATTTTGATAAATGCATGCCCATGGGATGCTCGGTGTCTTGTGCTTACTATGAGAAATTTAGTACCTTCCTGCATTGGGCACTGGTGCAGGAGGTTGGTTGTGGGAATGTAGTACATTATTTGGATGATTTTTTCTTTGTGGGAGCACAGCACTTCACGGAGTGCCAGCGCTTATTGAGCAGTTTTTTGGACTTGGCAAAGGAGCTTGGGGTACCGTTAGCAGTGGAAAAGGCGGAAGGTCCAGCTAAGCGGCTCACCTTTTTATGGGTGGAATTGGACTCCAGGGATATGGTGGCTCAGCTTCTGCAGGATAAGGTCATGAAGTTGCGGATGTTGGTAGCCAATGCGAGGGTGTCAGGTAAGATGACCTTGAGGGAGTTGCAGGCGTTAATTGGAATGTTAAATTTTGCTTGCCAGGTAGGGTATTTCTGTGGTGGTTGGCAGGGGCAACAGCAGGGGTGCGAAAGCTGCATCACCGTATAAGGATGTCAGCGGTGATGAGGGCAGATTTACGGATCTGGGATATCTTTCTGAGGGAATTTAACAGGGCAGCGGTGATGATGGAGGAGGAGATTTCCTCGGTGGACTTACAGTTGTACAAGGATGCGGCAGGGGGGTCGGGTTTGGGCATTTATCTTGGGGTGTCCTGGTGTGCTGATCACTGGCCGCAGGTGTGGCATGACTCGTGTTTAGTGGCCAATGTGGCCTTTTTGGAGCTATTTCCTATGCTAGTAGCATTGGAGTTGTGGTCAGGATGTTTTTGGAACAGGCGGGTATTGTGGTGGTGTGATAATGAGGCAGTGGTTAGCGTGATCAACCATTATACCCCACGATGCATTCAGGTGGCGGAACTGATGCAGGATGTGGTGCTAGCTTGTTTACGCTTGAATGTAGTGATCAAAGCGAGACATATCCCAGGAAGTACTAACGAGGTGGCTGACGCTCTTTCTCGTTTCCAGTGGGACCGGTTTCGGAAGCTGGTGCCAGCAGTGGATGCAGTTGGAGTAAGGGTCCTAGAGCGCTTATGGCAAGTTGACCTGAAGAGATGCTGAGTCTGCTGCAGAGTTCAGTGGCGCGAACAACTTGGTCGGCATATCAGCGGGGCTGCGACAAGGTGGAGGAGTTTTTGGTGGCCCAGGGATGGCCACCAGATTCAGTGTTGGATCAGATGTTGGCCCAATATGTAGTGGCTGCTAAAGAACAGGGGAGTTCCAAGTGAGCGGTCTGTTCCCAGTTAGTTGGGTTCACGTTTTTTGTGAGAGCAGTGGGTTCGGCTCTGGCGGCCAGCGGGTTTTTAACCTGGCGGTTATTGTAAGGGTGGGGGAGGGCAGAGCCAGTGCCTAGGGACCGCAGATGGCCGATTACGTATGACTTGCTGGTGTGACTATGCACGGCTCTACTAGGGGTGGCGTTATCTAGATATGAAGGGGTATTGTTTAAAGCCATTTATTGCTTGGCATTTTTTGGCACCTTTAGGATTGGTGAGCTGGTAGCCGACACTAGCAAGTCCGGCAGAGTCAGAGGCTTGCTCCACCAGCATGTGCAGGTGGATGGCGGGCGGGTGTGAGTGTTGTTGGCCCGCTCGAATACGGACCAGCAGGGGCGTGGGCGGTGGGTAGTGTTGCAGGAGATGGAGGGGGTCTCCACGTGCATGGTGGCGGCTTTGCGTGACTACCTGCAGTGGCGCCCTGCAGGAGGGGGTGGGATGTTTATACATGCGAATGCACGGGTGGTGACGAGGTTCCAGGTGATAGTGGTTTTGAGGATGGTGCTGCAGCGGATAGGGGAGGAGCCGCTTCAGTTTGCGGTGCATTCCTTCCGCATTGGGGCAGCGACTATTACTGCGGCGGCGGGTTTGTCGGAACAGGAGGTGCAGCGCATTGGGAAATGGCATTCGAAGGCCTTCCGGGGTTATGTTCGGTGGTAAGGGGGTGGGGGGAATTGGTAATGGCGTGGCTAATTTTGTTTTCTTTTACAGAGAGAGGTCGAGATCCACATGGCTGTTGGCTGATTGACCATTCCTTTGTGCATTGGGCAGGTCAGTGAGCGGCTGTGCGGCCTTTGGGGTCTTACCTTGGCCTGGATCCTGTGGTGGTGTCCGTCTCATGGCTGGGTGAGCGAGGTCTGCGATGGACACAGTTGCTCCCTTTGCTGCGCACCATGGGCGTCTTCGGAAGGCACGTGACTTGATTTTACTACATCTTGGGGGCAACTGTTTGTCGGCTTGGACCTGCAAGCAATTGATCAGGGTGGTGCAGAAAGATCTAGGGGAGGTGCTTCAATTGTTTCCTGGGGTAATATTAATGTGGTCGGATATTATCCCAAGGCTGATTTGCCGGGACCAGCGTCGCTGGTCGAGGGGGTTAATAAAGATCAACCAACAAATCAGCTGGTGGGTATGTGCAAACGGTGGTTATCAAATAATGCATTCATAGGCTGAATTGGGCTGTGCGGGATTGTAAAGCCGGGATGGGGTACACTTATCCCCGGTGGGGTGGGATTTATGGTTGAACGACTGGCAGGAAGTGTTAGATTGGGTAGTGCGGCGGGATTCTCGCTGGTCGCAGTTGTTGGGAGGGGGGCGGTGCAGGGACGGTAAAGTCGCCTGCACCGGTGGCGGAATCCCAGAGTTTTCCGGAGTCCGGAGCCGTAGGATAAGCTTGGGACGGTGGTGGGGTACCCCCGACCCGGACAACCCCTGGCTGGCTTTTGCTAATTACATGGCGAAGTCGGGGCTAAGGGGGGAAAGGAAGTTGGCAAAACAGAGGCGAGCTCGCCTTGCTAGTGATATGGCTGGTGAGGTATCAGACCGCTACTGTATGCACTATGTTTGTTATGAGAGTTGATTGTTGATTTGTTTAATGGTTAATAAACTGTGACCAGATGTTTTCCCAAAAGAAATTGTGTCTGAGATTTGGTGTTAAGGTGGGCAAAGGGGGAAGAGAGGGAGAATGAGGAACATCGAGTCTGCCCTACCTCGGTTAATAGAAGGCCGTGTGGTGACGTCCAGGGCGGCCGCCCGTAACCAGGTGGCGTGGCGAGAGGCGAGCGGCAGGAGATTCCGATGGGGAGAGGGAGAGGAGAGCAGCATCAATTAAAATCATTGGCTCCCGGCGCGCGTGTGCGTATGGGGGGAGCCAATGAGCAAAGAGGAGAAGGCGAGAAGAGCGGGAACTGCCCCAGCAGTCTTGCGTGAGGGAGCAGGAGGTCCGTGGACGGTGTCCCACCCGCCCGCCACTGGTTAGGGGGGTGGTTTGTGTAGGGGTTTTGCAGTTTGGGGGGGAGGGGGAGGCAGGATCCCGGAGGTTTCTGGGATCCAGAGCCGTAGGATGTTTGGGACGGGGGTGGGGTAACCCCGACCCGGACAACCCCTGGCTGGCTTTTGCTAATTACATGGCGAAGTCGGGGCTAAGGGGGGGGGACGGAAGTTGGCAGAGCGGAGGCGATCTCACCTTGCTAGTGATATGGCTGGTGAGGTATCAGTCCGCTACTGTATGCACTATGTTTGTTATGAGAGTTGATTGTTGATTTGTTTAATGGTTAATAAACTGCGACCAGATGTTTTCCCAAAAGAAATTGTGTCTGAGTTTTGGTGTTAAGGTGGGCAAGGGGGGAATGGGGGGAAGAGAGGGATCATGAGGAGCATCGAGTCCGCCCTACCTCGGTTACTTCTTCTTTCTTCACCTTGGTATTAAGACTTTCTTTTGCCTTGGTATTAATACATTTGAAAAACTCCCCCCCCCCAAATTTTTTGCATTGTTATATAGTCCTCATCCATACAGATTACATACTGATTGTATATACTTATGTCTTCCTCTCTTTCTATGTATAGAATTTAGTGAGTTTGCAAGGGAATATAGAGGTAGGTTTTTCATGTTCATTTATTGTACATCATATTTTTGATTAGTTTTAGACACATGACAAGTTAAACGAGATGGAATAACTTCTTATTTTATCTTTATTTATGTTTGCCGATTAACAATGTGTTTCTTGTGCTGTTTTAGAATTTATAATTTACATTTTGCTGTTATTATGTTGATACATAAATGTTTTTATATTTTAATTTTTTATACCTCATGGTGACAGTTTATCTTGTGGTTTATTATATTTAAAGACGATTTTAAATAATTTTTAACTTTTTAATTTCATATTGATGTATTCATTATTATTATTTTTTATTTGTTTTTATATGTTTGTAGTTAAGCCATCTTTAGCCCCTGATGAAGACAGAACGAAACACGGCCTGTGTCGGGCCAGTGGCTTAAGCTTAACAGCATTTGGGTCACTTTTATCATTATTGAAATCTCCCTATCAGGATGCCCTAACTTCCCTCTTGCTGGTGTCCATCAAGGATTTATTTATTTATTTATTTAACAGTATTTCTATACCGCCTTATCTTACACTCAAGGCGGTATCACAGCAAAACAATTAAAAGGAGTGATCGTGTTTTTCATGCAGTGAAGGTTATATCGTGATTTGTGTGTAAGACGTGTTGTGTGTTTGATTAGGTTGAGGTATGTACATTGTGCACTATGATACATCGTGTGTTATAATACATTCTTTTATACATTGAGTGTTAAGAAACATCATGTGCCATTATACATTCTCTTATCAGTGGGTCGGAGGGGGGTATGTTTGTTGTTCCTGGTAGTTAGATCATGTGACATGTCCATAGTGTTCTATGAACAGCGTTGTCTTCAGCTGTTTGAGAAAGTTTTTGAGGTCTGTTGTCGATCTCAGATCATCTGGGAGGGTGTTCCAGATTGTTGGGGCAACCAGGGAGAGTGCTCTTTCTGTGGTGTCCTTGCGTTTTTTTCTGAAGTCTCTGATGGTGTTAACTCGGTTGGAGGTTCCTTTTCTTCTTGGGCGTGTGCTGGTGTCTGGTTGTATGAGGGTGTGCAGGCTGTTGGCTGAAGTGCGTTGTTTGATCTTGAATATGTTTATGATTGTTTTGTATTTGATGCGTGAACTGATTGGGAGCCAGTGTAGGTCTTTCAGAACAGGTGTGATGTGTTCATGTCTTGTTGATCCAGATATTATGCGGGCCGCCGTGTTTTGTGCTAGTTGTAGTGGTTTGAGTGTTTGTTTTGCTAATCCAAGGTAGATTGGGTTGCAGAAGTCCAGTAAGGGGGTTATTAGCGCTTGGCATACGGTACGGAAGTGCTCAGTGGCGAGGAGGGGTTTAATTCTTCTGATGATTCTCATCCTGTAGTCGGGTGGTTCAGAGGACACGGTGGCTCTAGTCCAAGAGATCTATGCATTCTGTGTGCCTTCTGCTCCGAAGCCGGTGCGTCTTGAGAGAGCGCATCGATCTCTCGGGGCCCGGAGGGCTGTCAGTACACAACCTCGGGCGTTAATAATCTGCTTCAGCTTTTTTTGAGGATAAAATGCTACTGCTGCGGAATCTTAGAGGCAAGCGGTCGGTGCTTTTTAAACGTCAAGAGCTTCAAATATTCCAGGACCTTTCTCCATATACGCTAGAGCATCGTCGAAGCTTCAAACCCTTAACACAGGCCCTACAGAAACAGGCTATCGCATATAGATGGGGCTTTCCTTTTGCTTTGCTGTCCGAGTGGAATAACTGTCCTCAAAAGATCGTGGAGCTCTCAGCAGCAATGGAGTTTTTGGACTTGATGCAACATGGTGATAGGCCGACGCGTCCGAGAAGCAAAAACGGGGAGTGGGAAATGTCTCTACCTAAAAGACGGAAAGTGCCTAGATCCTATCAATCGTCTACCTCTGATGCTGACTGCAATCTGCCAAAGGAGATGGACACATCTGCTCCTATCTGAACTTCTTGATACTGTTTGAATTATGGGGGAGTATGTGGGAAGGGCTGTTTTTCACTTTCTCTTGTTTGTTCTCTCATTCAGGGGATGCGGAAGTGGGCTGTACGGGTTCCAATCTTTTTTTTTGTTGTTGTTGTGCTGTGGTGTTGGAGGGGCAGGGGGGACCACATGGAGACGGAGGGGAATAGGATGGGGAGGAGGGGTTTCAAGACTGACAATGGGATTAGGAGTAGTCCGAACTACACCCATATTACTTTATTACGATAGTTTTACGGGGCTTTTTTGCTGGCTCTAATGGGCAGGCATACAGTTGCGGTGGAGGGGGTTTCCTATACACTTATAGTGACGCCCTTCCGGGAGGCACTAGAGGTGTCACCATGTCATGGATGTGCATGCATTCAGTTTACTTCCTGCAAACATAGGAATGTGGGGGGAGGGGGGAGGGTGGGGGGTGGGGGGGGAAGGGAAGGGGGTGGGGGACGGGGATACTCTTCTGACCTGGGTTCTGCATTTCTTACTATGTAAATCTGAGTTATGTACTTTGTTCAATTGGGTAGAGGGGGTAATATTTGGGGGGGGGGAGTTTGGGGAAGGAGGGTGATTGCTCAGAGTCTAGGGAACGCTTGGAGGGGGATTAGTTTCAGATTGAGAGTTCACAAGGTGTCTTTTGTCAAGCTTGGGTATGGTTAAAGCTATTTCTTGGAATGTACACGGCTTAAATAATCCGTGTAAACGGAGGAGGGTGGTAGATCAAGTATGTAGAGAGAAAGCTGAGGTACTTTTTCTTCAAGAAACTCACTTCTCTAAGCGCGATCATTTTGATTCTGCTAGAAGTAAGTTTCCACAAATATTTTTGGCTAAGTACTCCACTAGGAAGCGGGGGGTGGCTATTCTCTTTTCTTCTTCTTGTCCCTTTCAGTTGATTAATAAACTGGAGGACCCGGAGGGCCGGTGTTGATTCTGGTGGGATCTATTCATGGGACCACTTTAACTTTTGTGAATGTCTATCTTCCTCCGGCATTGGTAGGGAGTTCTCTAATTGATCTTTCGTCAGCTATCCAGAACTGCAGCCAGGGTCCACTGATAGTAGGAGGAGACTTTAATTGTGTCTGCTCTGAATTGGACCATTCAGGGAGCCGGCCGATGAAAACTCATTTGGGCAGATCACTGGAGGAGTGGGCTGCGCAGTTTGCTTTGTGTGATGTATGGCGGCATCTACACGCTCTGGAATGGGATTATACTTTCTATTCCAGGGTGCATAGGTGCTACTCTCGAATTGATATGTGGTTTGTGTCCAGGTCTGGGATTTCCTGGCTGAATCAGGCCACTATTGGAACTATGGGACCTTCTGACCACACCATTATCTCTATAGATCTTTCCCTGGGGTACACTGCTTTCTCTACTCGGACGTGGTCTTTGCCTCGAGGGCTATTACTTAACCCGGAGTTTGCTGCAGGGATTCGAAAAGGATGGACGGAGTACTTGCATTTTAATGATTCTTCTGACATTTCTCGGGCGCTCTTATGGGATGCGGGGAAGGCGGTTTTGCGGGGACAGCTTATCTCTATGTCAAGTGCTTTTAAGAAGCGCTTAGTGGCTCAACAGGAGGATTTGAGGAAAGAGATCGCGGACCTGGAAAAAAAAAATAGACGTGGGGGGGTGACAGGATCTGGAATGTATTGATTGGGCGCAGAGGGGAATTGGCGGCTTTGGAGACCGAGCGTGTGGTGTCGCTTTTTCTGCGGATGAAATAACGGTTTTATGAGCAAGGGAATAAGGCAGGGAAACTGCTGATGTGGCAGTTAAAACGTCAGCGGCAATGTCACAGAGTTGATGCTATTCAATCTCCGCAGGGTGAGATTTTACATAATTCCGATGCTATTGCATCTACCTTTGCTAGCTTTTATGAAAAGCTTTATGCCAGTGAGATGTCGGCAGCTTCTGCAGATATAGTTGCGTGGCTGAAGGAGGCTTCCCTTCCTCAACTGTCTGGGGAAGGTAGGGTTCATCTAGACCGCCCGATCACACTAGAGGAGGTTCAGTACACCACGAGGAACCTTAAATCTGCTAAGGCGGCTGGTCCAGATTGTTTGCCGGCAGAACTTTATAAAACCCTCCGGGATTTGTTTGCCCCCACATTGCTGTCGGTCTTTAATGAAATTCTATCTAAAAAATCTTTTCCCAACTCCTTTTATCAAGCTACTATTGTTGTTATTCCTAAAGTTGACAAGGATACCTTGCAGTGTTCCAATTATCGTCCGATTTCTCTGCTGAATCAGAATTATAAAATCTTCACCACGATTCTAGCTAATCGCCTTGCCTCGCTTATTCCAGACATTGTGCATCCGAACCAAACGGGTTTCATAAAACATAGATACGGGTTTGAAAATGTGCGCCGATTAATCAACGTCTTGCAGAGGATAAAATTGCAAGTGGGGTCGTATAGTGTTTTATCTTTAGATGCTGAGAAGGCTTTTGACAAGCTGGAATGGCCGTATCTTTTGCAGGTTCTCTGGGAATTTGGCTTTGGGACGTCGTTTTGTACATGGATTGCTCCCCTCTATGAGTGCCCCCAAGCAGGGGTGTCTGTTAATGGTGCTCTCTCGTCCCCTTTTCGTTTATGTAGAGGCACGAGGCAGGGGTGCCCTCTTTCTCCCTTACTGTTTGCTCTTGCCATGGAACCCTTGGCAGCTCATATTAGGTTACAGGCGAAATAAATTGGCATACAATTGGGTTCTGATTGGCATTCCATTTCTTTATATGCAGATGATACTTTGATTTACTTGAATGAGCCCTCTAGATCCTTACCTATTGTGCTAAGTATCTTAAACCGCTTCTCTTTGGTTTCTGGGTTTACTATTAATAAACAGAAGTCCACTCTCCTTCGCTGTATGTCTCGCTCCTCCGATGTCAATCACTATCAAGCGACTATCTTTCCGGTGGTGGATTCCTTTAAGTATCTGGGCATTGTAATACCTCGAGATTTATCGAGCTTGTATAGTTTGAATTATAGTCCCCTTTTGAAATCAATTAAAGTGGATATGGATCGGTGGGGTTCTTGCATGGTTTCTTGGCTCGGCCGTATTAACACTTACAAGATGTTGGTCTTACCTAAGTTACTTTTTATGTTCATGCAGTTGCCTATTGCCCTTCCAAGCACGTTTTTCACGACCCTTCATCAGGCTGTAACTAGGTTTTTATGGATGGGAAGGCATCCTCTGCTTAGTTGGCAGATACTAACTCTTCCAAAAGGGTCTGGGGGGATGGGTCTTTCTGATCCAGAACTCTATTATTCTTGTATATGTCTGCGATCCTTATTGTTATGGAGAATCCATTCTGGGGCTGAATGGGCTTCGCTAGAACAGGACTGGTTAAGTCCGATTCCGTTGGTAGCTGTACCCTTTCTTAGTAATCCGCAAGAGGTATCTCTGGTGAAGGTGCATGTGTTCCTGGGCCCTTGCTGGCTGGTGTGGAGGCGGATGTGCAAGTATCTGTCTCCCAATCTCCCTTTATCATTCTGGGGGCCTTGGGGTTTATCCGAAATATGTCCAAAGGATTAGGTTTGGATTTTCTTATGACGAGAGTATCCTCTTTGTATGAGAACTCGCGTCCAGTGCATAGGTTGGGGCTAGAGGAGCGGTTGGGTTTACAACTCTCCCCGTTTCCATATGTGCAGATATCTCATTGTTTACATACTCGATTCTCCGTTGATGATTTATCTAGGAGTCCTAGAAGTTGGGAGCAGGATCTTTTTGTATCTCGGAAACTCCCTGCATTTATTGCTCGGCTGTATAGACATATAGCGGATGACTCACAGCTACTTTCTACTTTGAAACTTCCTCAGCAGCAATGGGAAACAACATTGCCGGGGAAGGAGTTGGAGTTCTGGCTTGAAGTTTATTCGTATTCCCATTCGTGTTCCATTTCCTTGGGATTAATTCATACGCAACTTCGGATACTTGATCGTTTATCCGTTACACCATTTGATCTTTTTCAATGGAAAAGGGTGGATGATCCGCTTTGTTGGCGCTTGTGTGGTCGCCCTAGAACATTTGATCATATGTGGTGGTTGTGTCCTCATATTCAGAACTATTGGAGGATGGTGGTAGGACAGATTACTAAGAGGTTGCAGGTTACCCTTCCCTTTGACTTAGAGTCTTGTTTACTGGGGGTGTTGCCTGAACTTTCGGATAAGCGTCCTCTTCAGAGATTGATTCAATCACTACTATCAGCAGCTAGATCAGTGATTGCTCGTTTCTGGAAACGCAGTAGGGCTCCGTCTCTTATGGAGTGGTGCTCTAAATGCTGGGAAATGTACCGGTTGGAGAAAATGACTGTTGTGGTTCGCGGAAGAGTATTTCGAGATGAGGACCTTTGGCATCTCATGTTTCAGGAAGACACTTGAGAGTTTTGCAACTTGGGCATTTTCTTAGACAGCGGGTGTTCTTTCTGGACTACCTCCTTCCTTGGTTTGATTTCTTTTCTCTTTTCTCTCTTTTTCTTTTCTATTTCTTTTCTCTTCTACCTCACATTTTCTTTCTTCCTCATATTCTTTCCCCTTCTGGAGGGTGGTGGATAGGTCAGTAGGGTAGGGAGGGGGGTTGGGGGAGGGAATGGGTGGGGGGATTGGGGCGGGCAGGTTTAGGGGAGATAGAGGGGGATAATTGTGTAGAGTTTCTCTTTTGCATGCCTCTATATCTGACAGGGATGGAGGGTGCTGTTCCACTTACAGTTCTTAGTTGCTTGACTGTTGGAGGAGGGGGCGGTTTCATTATACTGGATTGGGGAATGTATGACAATTGTAATGGTAATTATAATTGCAGTTGCATTGTTTTGATCTCGCAAGTACTCTCCAACTGGATATCTATCTATCTTTTTCCTGGGGGAGGGCACGGGGTATGTTTCTGTTCTGTTCTGTGCTAGTTCGTCATGGAATGTATTGAATGAATCGGCATTGAATTATATTGTGGTGCCTTTATATAATTTTATGTCACTGTTTGAACCTATTCTGTATCTTCTTGCCCTGTCACTCACTTATCTGAAGGTTGTACTGTAGTAGCGAAGTGCACGCAACAAATACACCAGGAGTCTATTTACTAGAATTCAAACCAGTTTATTTGTGCACAGTCTCAGACACTTGTCACTTGTCACTTTCAAAATGGTCTGAGCATGGCATTCAGTAAAACAACAGCATTTATAGCTTTCTTCATCAGTTCTATACAGACAAACTCCTCATTGGTCCCGGTGGCCCCCTCATCCCCCCATCCAATGGAAGCCCACACCACTCTTCCCCTGCTCTCAGGCCTTCCTAGCCTTGGCTCAGTATCTAGACATAACATATTCTGCCTTGCTTTTTGCTTACAAGGTCACTCTACAGTACAAAAGCTGTGTGAAAAGCAGGATCCTGAAATACATCTGTGAATAACATAACAAACTCAATGGAAAAGTTTTATATTCTTATCAGAGTAGCTTGAAGCAGATTTCTATTTTCTCTGGCTTTCAGCTCTGCTCAGCTATAATATTCTGTGCTCAGCTATAATATTCTGAAGTGGGGGTTGGGAACTCAGGCCTAACCTACAGGCTTCTGCTACATAACATACATTTACAGGCTATTCTAGGCCATAGCCTATCACATTCCCCCCTTTGATTATTCTCATCCGCAAGTGAGAAAGGGTGAGAATTAAATCACATATGGTACTCTACACTAGGGTGGAGGGATCACTTTGTGGTATAGGGTTAGGGTAGTAATGCCACATGGCTAGTATCTGCGAATCGGCCTTGCGTTCAACAATTCTATCAATGGTTGAGTTCAGCATACGCAAGCATAAGGGAAGGAAACATGGGACACATAAGCACACAGCCACAATTAAGAATACTATCAATACAAGTGTCTTCAGGCCGCCCATACCTGAAAACCACGAAACAAACCAGCCATCAAGTTGCAAGCCATGCCAGGTTTGGACTGGGACATAAGTTTGTTTTCTCATGTGATTGGCTATGTCTTCTACAACTTGCCCTTCATTATCAATTTGCAAACAACAGTTAGTTAAATTACGCTTACCACATATGCCTCCTTCAGCTGCAAGCAGATAATCTAAGGCTAAGCGGTTCTGGTAAATGGCTGTACGCATCTGTGTGGCTTGTTTGGCTAACAAGGTTAGCGCTCTACTAGTTTCAATGGTTATAATTTCAACAACAGCTTGCAAACGTATAATATGGTCCAATATATACACAGGAGTGCGGTAGCCCCAAGAACCATCTTCTGCCCAGGTAGCAGGTCCATAGTAAGAAACAATTCTCTCTGGCGGCCATTCTTCAGAGGTTGCATCCCATTTGTCCCACTGGCCGATTTTGAGAGCCTCTCGCTTCTGTCGGCTTTTGTATACAGGGAATCCCAATTGTTCTCCATGGGAAAGGGGCAAAATGAAGAAAGATGGTCGTATAGTACCTAGAACACACACCCCTCCCCAATTGGCAGGGAGTTTAGCATATGCTCGAGTGCCACAAATCCAATAAAGTCCAGGTGGAGCTTGCCAGGTGCTATGCATAGCCAGATTTGTCCTTATCCTGGCCAAGTGAGGAAAGACAATCAAAGGATTAGAAGGTTCCGGAGTATTGGCACCTGACCACCAAGATGTCTTCTCAGTAGTAGCATTGTAATATTTCTGGTTCAAACAGACCAACTGTCCTACTAATGCAGTCAATTGTGGTCCTGCTCGTACAAAGCATAGTTTACCCACTATGGAGTGGGCGAGGACCCATTCATTGGTAGTGTTATGGACATCAGTCTGGTTATATGGTACGGAATAGTTCAGTTCTTGTGCTTCCCAAGGCCATTGGTCTCCCATCTGAGTTCCTCCACAAAAGAGACAGTCTGAGACATGGAGGCTGGAGGCCACTGCTCCAGCTAGTTCGATGAACAAATTCTGCGAAGCGTGGGGAACTACAAATTCTGCCTTCATGGCCTCGTGGAAGGTATGATGTATGCGATAAGGTGAAGAAACATGAGTCTTTACATTCAGTTGGATGAATACGATGGTTCCAGGATCAGTTCCACCTCCAGGATAAGGTGAAGAAACATGAGTCTTTACATTAAGTTGGATGAATATGATGGTTCCAGGATCAGTTCCACCTATGCGCAGGCCAGATCGAAATCCTTGCTTCCATTGACTGGGGCCAAAGATCTGGAGTCGTAGGGGATTGCATGTACTTTTCTTGCACTTGTTGGTTTCTAGTAGGGGTAATCTTTCCAATATAGCTTTATGATTATCTCCAGTTTGTCCTGTTGGGCCACCAGACCAGGTAGCATAGTACACACAGTCCCACTTCGGAGAGTAGTAGTCTGCTTCTGAAGATTTGCTATACGTTGTTGGTGAGTGTGTTCCAGTGCACATTCCCCATCTGTACGCACCTTCAGGACACATATATTTCTCATCATAATAGTAAGCTTGTTCCCATGATCCGCACCTGTAGTAATTATTTCTGTTAATTAAGTCACAGGCATCAAAATACAGGTACGCAGGTTGGGTGGGATCAGAGAGTTGACTTGTAGCATTGACGAGGGCTCCATCTTCATCATTCCATCTCAGTTCCAGGACATAGTAAGATGGATTCTGTCGAGGTCTGAAACAAGTTTGTGTCTTTCCCTTTGTACAGACGTTCAGTTCTGTACCATTATAGATACACTGGCTGACTATGCCAGTACAAGTATAGTAAGAGTGATAAAGTAGAGTCTGAGTGACTTGCATTCCAGTTCGGGTGGTGGTTATACAGGCTGCACAAGGGGGCAAGGCAAGAAGGGTTCTCAAGTGTCCCAGGGCTACCGCAAGAATAAAACAGTAATTAGTAAGCATCATGATCATAGTCTCTAATAATTGATGAGGTAGGTAATGGTTGATTGAGGTAGATAGATAATGGTTGATAGAGTCCGCAATGTGGATACTGCAAAACTGAAGGACGGCTCTTTCGTTGATGTCCAGGAGTAGGTTGGCAAAGTCTTTACGATAATGGATCTTGTCTTCGCAGTGTGAGTCGCAATGGTGATGCAGGATTAGCAATCGAGGTCCAGGGGTGACTCTCAGGAACTGCTGCTGGCTTTATTCGACTGTGGTGGATCCAGGAGTCGATTTCTGCCACTTTGACTGCTGTTGGGGTTGATAAGAAGACGATGTATGGCCCTTTCCAATGAGGCGCCAACGGTGTCTTCTTCCACTCTTTTACCCACACCGAGGCTCCAGGCTTGAAAGGATGCAAGGGCTATGTTAGATTGATAGGCAACCGGTCTTGCACCCAGGCATGAAGGCCCTGTAAAACAGAACTTAGAGCCAACAATTCTTGCCTAGTGATTACTGATCCAATTTGATTCATATCCCCCCTTATCCCCTGAATTATGGGCGGGGGCCTCCCATACAAAATCTCAAACGGGGATACTCCTAATGGCGTGGTGGGGGCTGAATGTATCCGGAGAAGGGCTATGGGGAGAGCTTGGGGCCATTTCAGGCGGGCTTCTTGACAGAGCTTAGATAACTGAGACTTCAGGGTTCGGTTCATTCTCTCTACTTTCCCTGAACTCTGGGGTCTATAAGCTGTGTGTAACTTCCATTGTATTTGCAGGGCATGGGCTAGCTGCTGGGTTACTTGGGATACAAAAGAGGGCCCATTGTCAGACCCCATGGTCAAAGGTATTCCGAATCGGGGGATGATCTCATGGAGCAAGGCTTTAGTGACTTCCCTGGCCTTCTCAGTTCTAGTGGGAAAAGCTTCCACCCATCCAGAAAAGGTACAGACTAGGACTAACAAGTAGCGATATCCATTCGCTCGTGGCATTTCTGAAAAGTCTATTTGAATATTCCCCATAGGGGTAACTCCTACTGACTGAGCTCTTGGGGGTGGGACAGGACTTTGTCGGGCATTGTTCTTGGCACAAGTCACACATCTTCGGGCTACTGAGGTGGTCAGAGGTCCCAGCAACGAGATATAAAAGTATGGTTTTAGAGTGTCTGCCATTTTGGTTTTTCCATAGTGTGTGGCTTGATGAAAGGCTTGGACAAAGGCTGGGCCTAGGGCTTCAGGAATCACTGTCATACCAGGGGGTGAGCTCCCTTCAGGCGGTGGCAACACTATCCATCCAGTTTCCGATAGTTGCCCCCCCTCATGTCGACAGTAATGGTCCATCTCTGTCTGGGTATATCTGGGTGTCCATGCACTAAGAGGTACTGGAAATATGGTTGCTTGAATTGTTACACTAGGGGTAGTGATTTGTCCATCAATGGCTGCTTCTTGGGCTGTGGCATCGGCAAATCTATTTCCTCGGGACACATCTCCATCTCCAGTTTGATGGCCTCGACAATGCATTACGGCAACGCGTTTGGGGGCCCTTACTGCTTCCAATAAAGTCAATATTTCTGGGCTATACTTGACAGACTTGCCTCCTGAGGTGATTAATCCACGCTTCTTATACAGGGCTCCATGGGCATGTAATGTTGTAAAAGCATATTTGGAGTCTGATTCCTGTTCCAAGTTTGAGTGCGCATGTGAGGGCTATCAATTCAGCCTTCTGCGTTGAGGTTCCTGGGGCCAGGGCTGATGCTTCTACTACCATGTCCAGGGTCACCACTGCATAACCAGCACATCGCTGTCCTTCGACTATGAGGCTACTTCCATCCACAAAGAAAGTTCTGTCTGGGTGGTCCAAAGGGATATCAGTTAAGTCTGGGCGACTTGAATATACAGTGTCCATTACTTCCAAGCAATCATGGTCAGGAGGGCCTGGACCGGTTGGCAATAGGGTAGCTGGGTTCAGAGTTTGGCTGACACTCAATTGCAATCAAGGATTCTCACATAGCATGCTTTGATATTTCAACATTCGAGCGTAAGTGAGCCAATGGTTTCCTTTGTGTTCCATCAGGGTTAAGACAGCATGTGGTACGGTGACTTAAAGCTCTTGTCCTAGGGTGAGCTTGTCCGCTTCGCTCACCAAGAGGGCTGTGGCTGCTACAGCTCTCAGGCAAGGTGGCCATCCTTTGGCAACAGGATCCAATTGTTTTGACAGGTAGGCTACAGGTCGCTGCCAAGACCCAAGAGGCTGAGTCAAGACTCCCAATGGGTCCCATCCGGGATCTTCATTTGGGAAATCTGTGGCTGCTGCCCGTCGGGGATCTAGGTTTCTCCCATCTTCAGGGTTCTCTTCCAACCATCTAGTGGTTGCTCGCACTATCCGTGCCCGCTCTTCAGTAGTAAAGAGGGTAGCCAAGAGCTGGCGACAGTCAGACCAGGTGGGCTGGTGGGTTTGCATAATACTGGACATTAACTCTGTCAAATCTTGGGGCTTTTCAGTATAGCAGGCATAATGCGTTTTCCAGTTCAATAAATCTGTTGTGGTGAAAGACACATAAACTAGACTGGTCGGTCCGACCACAACCTGACCCTCTGCATTTACAATAGGTAATCCTGGGACCTGCCGCAGTGGCATTTGGCGAACTTCTCTCTGGCCCGCTGTCCTGCTTCTGAGAGCGTAATGCAGATTTGCGGGGGTAGTTCTGCTGCTGGTTCTTGGACTAGTGGGTGGCCCTGGACTGGCATCTGACCCTCCGCTAGCAGATCCTTCAGGGGATGATGGTTCTGTTGCAGAGCTCTGCCCAGGGCTTGTAGCGCTGTGCTCAGGACTAGGGCTCCGACTCTGGGGAAGGGGGTGGTCCTCGGGTGGTGGGTGACCGGGTGGAGACACCTCAGCTGGGGTTGTCTTTCCACTTCTGGCTCTACTCGGGGTACTCGTGGAGCCTACGGGACTGGAGTATACAGAAAAGTGGGTGGATAACTCGGGACCTCTGGAGGCTCTGGGGCTGTAAAAATAGGGGGCTTTTCCTTCTTAGCAGGGACTCCCATTGCAGTTGCTAACATAATTCTACTCTGCCCCTCACGGCAACGCTTCATCCAAGGGGGTTGCTTCTCACAGATAGCTAGCCAGGAATCTATATAGGAAAACTGTTTGGAACTATATCTGCGCATCACCTGGTGCACTCGGGACACAATTTGAATATCAAAAGTACCTTCTGGTGGCCAAACGGCGTCCAGCGCCGGCCACACCCTACTACACAATATTTCTAAGCGGGTCGGTGACATTTTTACCCCATAATCACCACTAAACCCCTTCTTAAAATTCGTGATCATACAGTTCAACGGAGTTTGTACGGACTCCGCCCCTCCCATTATGACATATGACGGACAAGACAGTAAACAGAAAGGATGGGTAGGATGGCTGCGGGTAAGGGGTCCGCACAGCCCACAGAACAATAAGGGGGACAAACACCAGATGCTTCCTCCTTTTCGCGACCTTGGCGCAGTCGCCTGGCCAGGAACTGCTCTACTTAGGAGTCCGCTCTCGCTCGGCCTGTATTGCAAGACCTCTCAAGCACACATCACACAACCAAACATGCTAGCATTTCCTAAATTCCAAATTCCCGGGCTAACTGACTAAACCAAAATTACCAAACCAAAAGGGTCAGTGGCTTCGCCCCACGCATACTCATGCAGGGTTACTAGGACCGCCCTGGGAGTTGATCAGACTCCCTTTACCTGTTACCATACCATATTAGTCTCAAGACTTTCCCAGAGCTAACTGACTAAGAACCAGAAAATCAATACTCACCGGATCCGGTAGCTAATGCGCTGCGCAACCAGTTCCACCTTGGGTTGAATCCTGGACTCCCCTCAGGGTTCGAGGTGTTGGCCGGCCGGACCCAGCAAGCCACTGAGGCAGGGCGGAACCCTCCGATGCAAGGGGACCGGCGGCGCCTGGGATCCTCTCCGCTGTCGGCCGGCTGTGGTCCCAGCCGGACAAAACCTGGAGGCGGTAATACGTGGTAGTATTCACTTGCGCACCATTCACGTATCCCACCCTTCCCGGTCAGGGAACCAATTTAGTAGCGAAGTGCACGCAACGAATACACCAGGAGTCTATTTATTAGAATTCAAACCAGTGTATTTGTGCACAGTCTCAGACACTTGTCACTTTCAAAATTATCTAAGCATGGCATTCAGTAAAATAACAGCATTTATAGCTTTCTTCATCAGTTCTATACAGACAAACTCCTCATTGGTCCTGGTGGCCCCCTCATCCCCCCATCCAATGGAGGCCCACACCGCTCTCCCCCTGCTCTCAGGCCTTCCTAGCCATGGCTCAGTATCTAGACATAACATATTCTGCCTTGCTTTTTGCTTACAAGGTCACTCTACAATACAAAAGCTGTGTGAAAAGCAGGATTCTGAAATACATCTGTGAATAACATAACAAACTCAATGGAAATGTTTTACATTCTTATCAGAGCAGCTTGAAGCAGATTTCTATTTTCTCTGGCTTTCAGCTCTGCTCAGCTATAATATTCTGTGCTCAGCTATAATATTCTGAAGTGGGGGTTGGGGACTCAGGCCTAACCTACAGGCTTCTGCTACATAACATACATTTACAGGCTATTCTAGGCCATAGCCTATCACAGTACGGCTGTACAATGAGTTGAGTTTGCAATATCTTGTTCTGGTTTGATATGTCGGAATGTATGTTATTTGACTCTGCTCAATAAAGTTTATTACAAAAAAAAAAAAAGAAGGGACCCAGGATATCAATGCTTGACCCAGTACAATCATTGTGGAACCTGTGTCTTTTGGGGAAACTTCTAGGTACGTATGACCTAGATTGGCCACTGTTGGAAACAGGATACTAGGCTTGATGGACCTTGGTCTAACCCAGTATGGCATATCTTATGTTCTTATGACACATTACAGGGGTGCTCAGGGGGGGGGGGGGCGAATGAGTCAGTGGTAGGCCTGGGACAAGGGGTGCATATTCCTCCCGCATAGGAGGGCATGTCAGGGGCGGCAGGCAGGGGTCTGCAGGCCAGTTTAGATGGTCAGGATGTAGCAGGCCATCTAGGCTGGCCAGTGATGCCAGGGGGATATTATCCAGTGGCATGGGAGCATTGGCGGGGAGGAGGACAGGTTCATCCAGGGCAGAGTGGCTGGGAGCTTGGAAACCTTCCTGGCCCTCGGCAGTTCCCTCCCCGGTGTTTTCTTTTCTACCTCCACAGGTACCTCCAGTCGGGCAGCACCCAGTTGGGCAAGGAAGAAGTCCAGTACAAGAGCGAATATGGATGACAGAGTATCAGCAGTGGTGGAAGAGGAAGCTGGGGAACCGGAAGGAGAACCTCAAGGTGAAGAGGATCATCAGGAGCCGGGAATGCATGCAATGGCTGCAGGGTCCAGGATTCATGGGGCAGGTGAGTTACCAGCGGATGAAGGGGATGGGACAGTGAAGTAGAAGGGTACGCAGGAAAGTGTTGGGGGAAAGGTGAGGAAAAAGAGGAAACATTCCTATCGGCGGCAGTGGCGCAGTTCAGAGTCCTCCTCCTCATCGTCAGATGATTCCTCTTCAACGTCGTCTGGGGTGGAAGGAGCTTTGTGGATGGTTGACAGTAGCGGTACAGTGGGAGCTAGATCGGGTGGGGGGACACCCACGTTAGCCTCAATTTCAGAATTATGGGGAGGAGTTCCGAGGAATTTGCTCCGGAAGATTCGGAAGAGACGTTATATAGACATATTTAGGTTATTGGAAGGTAGAAGGTGGTCAGGTGAGAGCAAAAGAAAGAGGAAGGAAGATGAAAAGGCAGGGAGGGTCAAGAAGGTCTCGAGGAATGTGGTAAACTGGACAAGAGCCTTCTTGCGGTTAGCAAGTATATGGGGACACCAATTTCCAGAGCAATATGGGATGTTGTTGGCCTATGCTGATTCAATTTTGGAGGCGGCGCAGACGCATGAGGGTTGGGCCTGGCTGAACTATGATGAGAAGTTCAGAAATAAGATGGAGGAGAATAAGTTATTGTCGTGGGGACGTAGGATATTAATTTATGGTTGACTCAGATGTCGGTGAAGGCCGGAGCGGGGGGGACGTGGGGAACAAAAGGGGGAGTAGCGAGGGTGAGTGGGCCGGGGCGTTCCTTTCATCTGGGAGGGAACCCCACACTGCAGAGAATGGGAGGAGGTGGTACAGGTGACATTTGCTGGCGATTCAACAAGTCGTTCTGTCCATTTCCCGATTGTAAGTTCCGCCATGCGTGTTCCATCTGTAGTGGGGGACACTCAGCTCTCAGATGTGTCAAAAAAGGGGCAGTCGCCCTCCCCCTACCGGTCCCCAAACAGTAAGGAATTCCTCGGCCTAGTGCCGACGCCAATATGGTTCGAAGCCTTAAGGCTTCAACGGTACCTGAGGCAAAAGGATGGGGGGGGTTCGAGGGGGGGGGGTTCATTATGGTTTCCTTATACCAGTTCAGGGAAGAGTGGTATCGGGAAAAGCTCGGAATTCCTCCTCGGTTAGGCATTTTTCATGCATTGTGAAGGATAAGTTGAGGGTGGAGTTAGAATTGGGCAGGATTGCCGGTCCGTTTGAAGAACAGCCGTTTGAAAATTTTGTGGTTTCCCCATTAGGAGTTATACCTAAAAAAGAACCCCGGAAGTTCAGGTTGATTCATAACCTGTCTTACCCTGGGGGAGAATCGGTGAATGATCATATCCCCAAAGAGTTGTGTGCGGTGCGATACGCTTCGTTCGACGCGGCAGTGGATTTGGTTAGAAGATGTGGTCCCAGGTGTTTGATGGCAAAGGTCGATATTGAATCAGCCTTCCGTTTGTTACCGGTGCATCCATCTGCATTTCATTTGTTAGGATTTTGCTTTGAAGATAACAGCTATTTCGATAAATGCATGCCAATGGGTTGTTCAGTTTCCTGTGCATATTTTGAAGAGTTTAGCACTTTTATGCATTGGACGTTGGTTAAGAAGGTCGGATGCGCGAATGTGGTGCATTATTTGGATGACTTCCTGTTTGTAGGTGAGGCTCATTCAGTCCAGTGCCAGAAGCTCCTAGAAGGATTTGTTGAATTGTCCCATTTATGGGGTGTTCCGTTGGTGGTGGGAAAAACAGAGGGCTCGGCTATGATCATCACGTTTTTGGGGGTGGAGTTGGATTCCGATGGGTCGGGTGTTTTTACAGCAGTTGTCGGCAGCTACATCGGGAGTCTGTAAACCTCATCACCGTATTAGGGTGTCAAGGAGTATGCGGGCTGATTTGGGGGTCTGGGATGCATTTTTTCAGGAATTTAATGGGACTTCTGTGCTAATGGAGGCGGAGATCTCCAGTGTTGACTTACAACTATTTATGGATGCCACGGGAAGTGTGGGATTGGATATTTATTTTGGGGGTTCTTGGTGTGTGGGTGGATGGCCGCAAGCATGACACAAGACTGGGTTAACCAAGAATATTGCATTCTTTGAGCTGTTTCCAATCTTGGTGGTATTGGAACTTTGGCCTCATAAGTTGCGGAATCGCAAGGTGGTTTGGTGGTGTGATAACTTAGCGGTGGTCAGCGTGATTAACCATTATGCACCTTGTTGCATGCAAGTAGCGGCCTTAATGAGGGAAATGGTGTTAGCCTGTTTGCATTTGATTGTGGCAGTGAAGTCCTGTCATATCCCAGGTAGTACTAACAAGATTGCAGATGCTCTTTCCCGTTTCAAGTGAGACCTGTTCCGGAAGCTGGCACCAGAGGCAGATGAGGAGGGATTGACAGTCCCGGAGCGGTTATGGCAAATTGGCCTGAGGAAATGCTGAAGCTGCTGTGGAGCGCGGTGTCACCGGCGACTTGGTTGGCATATCGGCGAGGCTGCGAGAGAGTGGTGGACTTCCTGCCAGCTCGGGGATGGCAGCCAGGGCCGGTGTCGGATCAGATCATAGGGCTATATGTTATTCATGCTAAGTCCGCAGGGGTGTCAAGAGCAACTGTGCGGACACACTTAGCGGGATTTGCCTTCTTCGTAAGAGCTGTGGGCTGGGGCTTCCCGGTTGGTGGGTTTCTGACTCAGACGTTTGTAGGGGTGGGAGTGCTTTCAGCAGACTCCGCACGATGGCAGGATGCCCATCATGCATGAGGTGCTCTCGAGGCTCTGCGCTGCTTTAACCTTGGTGTTGGCATCTTCTTATAAGGCCACTCTGTTTTGGGCATTTTTTTGTGTGGCTTTTTTCGGCGCCTTCTGGGTGGGGGAGTTGGCAGCAGATTCCGGCCGGTCCACAGTGCGGAGAGGCATGCAGAGGTAGCAGGTGTGAGTTTTGGAGGGAGAGATCTGAATACTGCTAGCAAAATCCAAGACAGATCAGATGGGAAAAGGAATGTGGGTGGTTTTGAAGGCGATCGGCGGTTCACTGACATGTCCTGTGACAGCCCTGAAAGCGTACTTGAGAAGGTGGCTGGCAGTGGATGGATGGCTCTTTTTGCATGCCGATTCGCGCCTACTGACGCGATTTCAGTTTTCAGCAGTGCCAAGGTTGGCTTTGCGGCAGATAGGTGAGGACCCACATTGGTTTGCACTGCATTCTTTCCGCATTGACGCAGCAACCAGTGCGGCGGGGGCGGGGTTACCTGAACAAGCGATACAGCGTATAGGCAGATGGTGCTCTCAGGTGTTTCAGGGTTATGTTCGTCTATGAACGGGAGAGTAGGGTACGGCTGCTAACTGTCAATTTTCTTTGCAGATGGGGGACAGAGTCCGCGTATTTGCTGGTTGATCAGCCACTCGTTCGTTCATTGGGCTGATCAACGTGCAGCAGTACGGCCAGTGGGGCCTAATATCGGACTGGATGCTACGGAGGTGACCGTCTTATGGCTAGGCAAGCGCAGTCTTCATTGGACACAGCTTTTGCCTTTGCTACAGCACCACGGGCATGAGAAAGGGTTGCCTTCAATGATATTGCTACATTTGGGAGGCAACAACCTCGTTTCTTGGACGTGTAAGCAATTGATCAGAGCAGCAAAAAAGGATTTGGGGGAGGTGTTTCGAATGTTTAAGGATCTAATTTTATTGTGATCTGATATTATTCCAAGGCCAGCCTGCCGGGACCAGCGGTGGTGGTTGCGGGGATTGACTAAGATCAATCGCTAGATCAGATGCTGGGTGTGTGAGCATGGGGGTTACCAAATCATGCTTCCCTGGGTGGAGGTGGAGTGTGCGGGATTGTACAGGCATGATGGAGTACACTTATCCCCGGTGGGAGTAGACTTGCTCCTTAACGATTGGCAGGAGGCCTTGGAATATGTTATGCAGTGGGATGTTCGCTGGTCGGAGCTTGGTATGGGGGGGGGGGGGCACAAGGATGATGGTCGCCTGAGCCGGTGGCAGGATCCCAGAGGTTTGCGGGGTCTGGAGCCTGAGGCAATACTTAGGGCAGGGGTGGGGTACCCCCGACCTAGACCAACCCCTGTGGGCTTTTGCTAATAATATGGTGAAGCCGAAAGATGAGGGGTATTTAAGACTGCTGTGGGCCTACCCATGGTGGAAGTGGAATTGAAGTCACCTTGCTACTCGCATGGCTGGTGAGGCACTCTTCCGCTGACTGGATGATATGAAGTTTGTTGTTGGAATTGTGAGTTGTTGGATGACGTTAAATGTTGTTAAAGCTGTGACCATTTGTATCCCAATATGATTGTTGTGTTGTTATTGCAAGGGGGGGAGGGGAAGGGAGGTTGGTGGCTTAAGGGGAACAGGAGCACCGCGTCCGACATACCTCGGTTACTATTTATTTATTTATTTAAAAATCATTTTCATACTGCTCATATGAAATGGCATTCTAAGTGATTTACAACATCATAAAATCATCATAAAAGCATTAAAATAAAAATAGCAAGCAATACATAGTAATGGAAAGTTGTAGGGATGGGTTACTCACTAGTGACTGGAGTTACAGAGGAGGGAAAATAATAATTATATATAAAATTAGGGTAATATTATAAACCATTTTTCTGCCTAATATGCTGTTTTAAGCACATAAATAGGCTTCTATAAAATTAGGTCAGGTGTAAAAGTGCATGCAGTGCAAGTAACAAAGAAAAGGACAGCAGAAAAAGACCTTATGGGCTTTTCCCAGTAGGCATGCGCAGGGGAGGAGTTTGAGAGGAGCATGGAGGAGTTCTGAAGAATGGACATATTTTATAAAATACATAGATGTATGTGTAAGATACACACTGACATTTATATTTGCTCTCGAGCAGGTGTAATGTCCATACCTGCAATCTAGGCATAATTGGTGCAGAGATTTACACTAGTATTTTATAAAGACGATAGACATCTATTTGGCTTTGTAAAATAGGCTCAGAATAGATTCTTCCCTGTCACTTTACCTAGGTACCCTATTATATAATTACCTCCTATGTGTGCTTCACCAGGACCTTACAAAACAGAAAAGGTAACAGATTTCACGTAGTTATAATTCAAAATATTCAAACCATATACTTTTCCGAATCTGTACCGGCAGACTGCTTTTAAATAGAAAGCTCAAGATAATACCTAGCGAAGCATACCAATACATACTGATGGGGAAATGCTGAAATGTTAAAGGCTATGAATTTAGGAATGCAAGATTTATGTCAGCTCATCCCCCCGCCCCTGCCAGCGCACAAGAACAACAGGGTTATATTTGCATGAAAATTGCATTAGAGTGTGGGAAAAAAAGCACATTTATTATTTTTCTAAACTAGGACAAGTTACTTTTGAAAACCTATTACTCTTATCTGAAATGATAATATGATTTGGGGATGCTTTTGTGCAACTTTACTAGGTATGAAAAAAATGCACATGCCTGCAAATCTATAATAGAGATCTCAAAGTAAATATTTCAAGTCAGTTTGTGAAGTGGCTTAGAAAAACTGTAAATTGCTATACAATATAAGAGGAAAACAGTGTATGTAAGGGGCATGTTTACTAAATTGCATTTGCTGCTAATGTGGCAGATAGTGCCCGCTATCTGGCCGCAATGACAATTAACACGGGGCAACTGCAGATAGCGCAGCGATTTTCTGCACTATTTGCAGAATGTATGTTATCTGCAGGAGTGGGCAGGATTAGGGCAGAGAGTGTGCGTGTCTGCATCACACTGTTGCTGTAAGCCTCAGTGCACAATAACTGCTGGATTTTCAGACCATGTAGTGCAGCTAACACCACCTCAATAGGTGGCGTTAGCTGCATCCAGAATGCTGCCTGGCCGCATTCGCTGCCCTGCTGGTGCCTTATCTGCTGGGGAAATGCTGTGTATGCCCCCAATGGATAATGCACAGCTTTAGTAGCTAACACAGCACTTTTTTGATGAGTTAGCTGAAAAAGCTCAACAAACTTTAATAAAAATGCCCCAAGTGTTTTAGTAACATGCACTATAAAGAAGTGGTTCTGCCAGCTTGCAGCAGAGAGCTGTAAATTTGCTATTCTGAGTTTCAAATGTACTGAGCCTGAATAATCTGATACAGGGATGAGTCAGTGCACCATCTAGTAACCTGAGGAAGTCTACTGCATTTATAGGATACTATTCTGTAATTGTACACTTCCCCGATACGAGATCTGTGTTAATAATCAGAATAGGTTTCCAATAATTTAAACTTAAAGAAAGGAAGGCAAATATAGATTGTGACTTTGAAATTCATTCATAGGTGTACAATATCTCAGATGTTTTCCACTGCAAAGCTTTTGAATGGTGTGACACTGAGCAGTGTGCTACTGGATATATAGCAGTTTGGCATTAGAAAAAATATGAGAATTCGGAAAGGATTTGAGATCTTGGCAATTCTGAGAGATGTAGACTTTGAGTCCTGAACTGGCAGGAAGTGATCTTATAGTCGAGGTGGGCACTTTTGGAGAGAGAGAGTGAGACTGAGAAAGCATAAACGGCTCAGAACACAAAGGGAATTGAGCACCTGCAGTCTGCTGGTAAATGAAACAAAAAGTTCAGCCTGTTTGCAGAGTAGGGGGAGAGGTAGCAAGTTGGAACAGGAGGTGTTTGAGCTTAATTTTTAGACCCTTGAGTGATGTACAAGCTTGCAGGAAAGCATGCTGCTGCCGATTTTTTTTTATAAAGGAATTAAAGAAAGGTCATGGGGCTAGTTACTAAGGTGCACTAACATTAATGTGTTAATTCACTATCAATGAGATTATTAGTAATGTTTAATGTTTAATGTTTAATTGAATTTGATATACCGCTCAGACCCAAAGGTATTAGAGCGGTTTACAATACTAGATCATTTAGGGAAACAAGAAAAGAACGCCATTTATAAGATAGGACAGAGTAGAGGACAGAGACAGTCAGACAGATTAGAGGAAGAGAAGGACATGGAACAGCAAATTACCCTGATATATATAGGACATCAATACATCAATAAGGATTCTAGAAACAAATGCCACGGACCAACGCCTAAGGGCCACGCCAAGCGCGGGCGCGCCCCGGCAACAGTGTTTTTTAAGCCGTTGGGCCAAGATGGTAATTGGCGGGCTCGGGGAGGAAGGGGGAGCTCCTGCTCTCACCCCCGTCAAAGGCGCTGTTCTTCCTGGGCCCTGGCAACGGTGGTTTTTTAGCCGTTGGGCCAAGATGGTAATTGGCGGGCTCGGGGAGGAAGGGGGAGCTCTTGCTCTCACCCCCGTCAAAGGCGCTGTTCTTCCTGGGCCCCGGCAACGGCGTTTTTTAAATATGCCTTATTCAATAACATGGTACAACATGGTATCTGTGCTAAAATAACACACGTTAATGGTGAATTAGTGCGTATCAGTGTTAGAGAACTTTAATAACTAGCCTCTTCAGTGTTTTCCAGAGATGACAGGAAGGTAATGTGTAAGCTGGGAAGGGTCCTGATTGAAAGCCGTAAGTGACATTTTAGAAAGGAGTCCAAGTAGAATCTGTGGCATCCACAGTAAAACATCCAAAAAAACATAGAGACATAGAAAAATGATGACAGAAAAAGACTACATGGCCTATCTAGTCTGTCCTTCCATATCAACAACTACAACAGTCCCCTTTTTTCCTTTAGAGATCCTCTGTGTTTGTCCCATGCTTTTTTTTTTTTTTAAATTTAAAAGTTTTTATTAGCACTCAACATAACAGGCAATACATAACATACTTCGGGGACCCCCCCCCCCCCCGACACAAAAACAAAAAGCAAAAAACATTCTGTACAGTGTCATCAGCATGTGGGGTGGAACCCCGCCCAGAGTGCTACTCCATTTTCTGTTATCCCCCATACTCTGTTTTGCACTTTATACATTGTATCTTGTACAGTTTATACATTCTACAGTTTATACAGGCAAAGATTCGTCTATTGTGGACCATACAAGCATAGAGACCACAGACCACACATTAACCATAATAATAAGAGACCCCCCCCCAAATAATATCCTCCCCCCTCTACTCCCGCTAGCCCTAGACCTCCCAACCCAAACCTCACTCCCTCCCGTAAAGCAGAAGATCCCCTTCCCGCCATACAAACAGCGGTGAGCTGACTAATAGTAACCACGGCAAATCTTAACCCGAGGTGCAGAAGTACAGAGGTGCATACAGGAAACAGCCCACCCGACACCCCTACAGGTGGAGGGGACAAGGAGTGTATACTACAACCCTGACCATGATTTTATACTAACCCCCCCCCCCCCCCCGCTGCCTTCCAATGCTCATATCGTTCCCACACCTTATCGTACCTGTGGACAGTATGTTTGTGATGAGCTTCTATTGCACAATACCCCCTAAGCTGCTCTATACGCCCCACCACCTCCGCTATTGGGGGAACATCCTGTTTCTTCCACCATTGCAGCAGACCCATCCTCCCGGCAATGACACAGTACCCCTGTAGTCTATCCAATTCTCTCCCTCCCCCTCCCAGCACACCTTCATTCAGAATCACCACACTAGGGGTAAAACCCACCTGCACCCCTGTAATGGCTGCCGTAAGGCTTTCCACCTCCCGCCAATAATCCCGAACTATCGTACATCCCCACAGCATATGCAGCAAATCACCTCTATCCCCACACCCTTTCCAGCATCTATCCGAACTCGCCGGGTAAAGGGCGTGCAGCCACACCGGTGTCCAGTACATTCTTAACCGTAGCTTATAGCTGTTTTCCAGCATAGCTGTTCCCGGAGCCAATTTATGGGTTCTGATATAAATTCTTTCCCACCTCTCAACATCCCATTGCCCCCCCAGCTCCTCCTCCCATTGCAACTGACCCCTTATAGGTCCCTGTTGGTATTCCCCCAGAAGTTTGTATAACTTTGAAATAATCCGAGTGGGCATCCCAGCACTCCCCATCATCTCCTCAAACTGCGTGCGCTTCGCCATCCAATCCTGCTTCACCTCCCGCTGCTGAAGCCGATACCACAGACTTACATAGGCAAATCTATCGGACTCCTCCAAGCCATATTGCCGTTGCAGCACCTCAAATCCCCGAATGTGCCCCCCTTCCTCCACCAATTGACCCACTTTCCGTAATCCTTTCGCCCCCCACCTCCTAAAAACCCCTGCTGCCTCACCCATCCTGCCCGTCATTAAAGTCTGAAGTGGAGTTTCGCGGGAGACTTGTTTCCCCTCTAGCAAAAACCGCTTCCATTTCACCCAAACCTGTCTTGTTAGTTCGCGATAGTGATTCCCATCCCCTTTCTCCGTCCCCCCCCCACCAGGGTCCCATATCCATGCCCCCACCACTGCCCCCTCCCCTTCCTCCATCTCCACCCAGCCAGGTCTCTCCACCCCCTCCTTCCAAGCAAACAGCGCCCGAAGTTGCGCCGCTTCATAATATCGGAGCAACGACGGGACCCCCAATCCCCCCTCTGCTTTTAACCTATACATGGTCGCCCTGGCGACTTTCGGGCGCTTACCATCCCAAATAAATTGCAGCAGGAGATTTTGCATCCGATTGATTTCTTTTCTAACCAGCCTACACGGCAGAGACATATACACAAATAATAACCGTGGGAGTACATTCATTTTTACCACCGCAATGCGGCCCAGCCAAGACAAATACAACCCCCGCCACCGGGATAGATCCTGCCGGACAGTCTCAATCAAACCTTGATAGTTCCATTGCTTAAGCCGAACTAGAGGGGTCCCTAACTGGATCCCCAAATACCGAAATCTCCCCTCCACCCACCGAAACTTAAAGTGGTGTCGGAGGCTCTCTTCCACCCTGGGCGTCAAATTAAATCCCAACAATTCCGTCTTCCCTTGATTCATTTTATATCCCGCGAGGCGGCTGTACCTGTGTATAGCCGTCAAGAGCACCGGTAGAGTTGTAAGGGGCTGGGTCAGGGTGAAGACAACATCATCTGCAAACAGCCCAATCTTTTCCTCCCTCCCACCTATCGTCACGCCTTTAATATCCGTCGCCCGTCTGATATAGGCTGCCAGCGGCTCTATAGCCAGTGCAAACAAGAGGGGTGACAAGGGACATCCCTGTCGAGTACCTCTATGGAGCTCAAAACTCTCAGAGTACCCGCCATTCACCCTAACTCTAGCACGCGGTCCCTGGTAAAGCGCTTTAATCCAACTAATATACCTCCCTCCAAACCCCATGGTCTCCAAAACCTGAAACATAAACGACCACTCCACCCGGTCGAATGCCTTCTCGGCATCTACTGTGATTAACACTGCCTCCTCGGTGGTACGCTGAAGATGCCACATGACATTCAAAACTTTTCTCACATTATCACTACCCTGACGCCCCTTCACAAAACCCGTCTGATCCGGATGAATCAGGTGCGGAACCACATCTTGAATTCTATTCGCCAAAATCTTTGCCAACAACTTTGCGTCCAAATTTATCAAGGAGATAGGTCGGTATGAGCCGCATACCCCCTTATCTTTACCTGGTTTCGGCAGGACTGTTATACCCGCCTCCGCCATTGTGCGCGGAAGGCCCTCCCCCTGTAGCACCTTATTAACCACCTTAGTAAAGAGGGGCGTGATCTGGTCTGAGAAGACCTTAAAGAACTTTGCCGTATACCCATCCAACCCTGGCGCCTTTCCCAATTTCAGTGTGATTATAGCCCTCCTCACCTCCTCCTCCCGGATTTCCTGCCCGAGATATTCTCTTTCCTCCGCGGTCACTTGCGACAGACCACATTCCTCCAAAAAGTCAGCCGTGTCCTGCCCTCCCACCTCCAATTCACTTTCATACAATTTCTGATAGTACTCCCGAAACACCCCCTAATACCCTTTGAGGTATGGATCCAGTCCCCTCTAGTATTCCTAATACCATCCACATGCGCTGCTTGCCGCCGCCCCTTCAGGCGACTGGCCAGTATCTTCCCCGCCCGATTCCCGCCTTCGAAATGGGCCTGCTTCAGTACCGCAAGCTGGAATGCTATCTCCTGGGCCCGCAGTGTACTCAGCTCCGCTCTAACCCTAATGAGCTCCGCAAGGATGCTTGGATCCGACACCTTCTGATGTACCCCCTCTAAACGCCGCAGCTGTTGCAATAATTTACTTTCCGCAGCCCCTTTTTCCTGCTTCACCCGCGCCCCTAGGCTAACCAACTGGCCACGCATCACCGCTTTTAAACCATCCCAGAGTACCCCCATAGACACCTCCCCTGTATCGTTAAATTGGAGGTAGTCCTGTATATGAGCCCTAATCTTCCCCACATGCTTCTCCTCTTCTAACAGAGAGTTGTTGAGTCTCCAAAATTTGAGACTATACTCTTTCCGACCCAGATCGAAACAGACACTCACCGGGGCATGATCGGACCAAGTGATCGAACCATGTTCTATATCCTGTACTCTATCCAGCCAAATTCCACCCCCCCCATATCATATCCAACCTACTGTAGGAGCTATGTACTGGGGAATAGTATGTATATTTCCGTTCTCCCGGATGCCAGCTCCTCCAAACATCCACCAAACCCAGGCGTTCTCTCAATTTATGCAAGCTTTGTCTATCCCTTCGCCCCCCACCCCCCTGCCCCCCGCTAGTGTCAATTCTGGGATTACACGTCAAATTGAAATCTCCTCCCAGTATTATTGGAATATTCCCCACTCCCTCCAACTCCTTCAAAAATTGCTCATAGGCCTCCCCCTGTTTCTCATTGGGGCCATACCAACTGATCACCCACACCTCCTCCCTTTCAATTTGCAGCAGCAGCACCCCCACCCATTTACCTCCTTTTCCCCGTCGAACCTCCTTCACCAGGTTATGATACTCCCCCCCTATCAGGATGCCCACCCCCCCCTTCCTAGAGTTTAGTCTCTGGCCCGCCAGAACCACCGTAGGGTACTGCCGAGATTCTAACATATATTCCTGCCCCACCCGCAAATGAGTTTCCTGTATGCACATAATATCAGCAGCACCTGTTCGTTTACCCTCCATCTCCACCAACCGTCGTTTCTGTCTGGAACGCAGCCCTTTGACATTCAAGGTCATAATCCGCAACTTCCTCTGCTTCCCACCCCCCCTCCCCCTAACCCGCCACCCACCCTCCCTGCCCCATACCTCCCCCCTCCTCCTCATCCTCTCCTCACCCGTCGAACCTCATTGAACCCCATCAAGGGCTACCCCCCGTCCACCCCTCCCCCCCCATCCCCCCCATCCCCCCCATATCCTCCATCATTTCCAGAGGATAACTCAGGAGTAGTGCGCCCCCTACCTTCCCCAGCCTAACACTTATTCTCATCTCTACCCCCCCTCCCCCCCGGCTACCAACCCACTCACCCGCCTCCCTCTGCCACCTACTCATCCCCTCTGCCCCTCTGTTCCTCTCCACATGCCCCTCCCACACCCTCAATACCCCTCCTTCCGTCCCCCCTCTCCCCTGTTCCCGGAATCCTCCTCCCCCTCCCATCCTCTTACTCCTTCCCCTTCACCACCCGCTCTCCAACTCCCCTCCCTTCTCTTCCCCAAATTACATTACACAAATCCTATATGTTACCAAGAGGGTCAGACAGAGACATAACACTCCACCTGCACCCTTCAACAGTTAAACCAACCTGCTATCAGTCCACAAAGACCTTCAAGTGTCTTCCGGCAGCTGGGCGGCTTGCAGCTCCCGCCCTGGGTGTGCAGTCCTTGCACGCCGGTGCTGTGGGCTGCCCCCACCCCGCCCCCGCCACCCGCCAGGTGCAGTACCTGCCCCCACACCTTCCGTCGTGGTGCTCAGTCCTGCCTCCCGAAGGGCCTGCATTGCCTCCTCCGGAGTCTGTAGCCGCCATGGTCGCCATTTAACTGTGAACGAGAGTCCAAATGGATGCAGCCATCGATATTTAATGTCTTCCCTCCGCAGGATTTGTGTAACAGGTTGCATAGCCCTCCTCCGCTGCAACGTGCCCGCAGAAAGGTCCTCATATATGTGCACCGGGTACCCTTGCCACATGAGGGCTCCTGCTCTCCGTATTTTATGCACAATTTTCTCTTTGATTTTATACCGTGCTAGGCATATGATGATGTCTCGTGGTTTATTGCCAACTGGTTTGCCCAATGCACGGTGCGCTCTTTCCAACTGTATGTCCATAGCTGTCACCTCTTCTCCACCTTGTCGGAGAGCTTCCAGGCACACCGATCGCGCAACCTTTTCACTGTCCATAAACTCCTTTTCCTCTGGGATCCCACGGAGTCTCAAATTGTTGCGTCGCGAACGGTTCTCCAGATCCTCCAGCTTATATAGCAGAGCTTCATATTGAGATCCTAACTTCACATTCCGTTGGGTCTCTTCTTCCTGTTGTTGTTCAAGTTCTTGTAACCTGTTCTCGTGATCTCCCATTCTACACACCAACTCGCCGACTTCCTCCTTCAGGGGACCCAACACCTCATTCAACTCATTCTTCACAGATTGCACCTCATTTTTAATTTCAAGAAACCAGTCTCTAAGCTCCGCTCTGGTGATATGTTGCATAGTTTCCTGCCCAAGAGCTGTTACATTCTCCCTCTCCACTTCTTCACTCTGCTCTTCTTGCCCATCAGGTGGCTTTTTATGCCCTGTCTGGCCGGCTTCCCCCTTCCCTCCATGCGATCCAGGGTAGGCAAACTCTTTGAGATCTGCCGCTTTCCTTCTAGTGGTCATTTCTGCCCCAGATTGTGCAGTCTTGCTCTGCACTGGTCTGTCACTCTTCACCCTTGCTGGCACTAAGGGCAGCCTTACACAATACTATCACTCTGCTCCGTGCTGCACGAGGTCCTCCCAGTGCCCTCTGACTCTAGCACTGCAGACTCACAGTTTTATGACTGTCTCCGGTCCTGTGGGCTCCCTCCTCAGCCTCTGTTTGCTGCCAGATTCATTGCCCCACAGGCCGGCCTCCTCCAGCACTCCTCTGCTCCGCACTCTTCTCTCTCGGAGGAACGGCACAGCTGGGGAAATGCGCCAGTCCGAGGCTACCGCCGGCCACTCACGCCGCCTCTTTGATGCCTCCGGGCGCCATTTCTGCCCTCCACGCGGCTGTATAGGCCTCCCGCTCACGCGGCTCTCTGCCGCCGAATTATACCGCCGCCGGCGTTCCAGCCGTCGCGGTCAGCTCCGGCCGCTTCCCGCACCCGGGACCACCACTTTCCACCTCCGGGGGGTCGCAATAGTTCTTTAAACGGCCGGATCGGTGCCGGAGCAGCTCTTTCAGGCCGCCATCGGCTCCGGTGACGTCACTTCCTCCTCGTCCCATGCTTTTTTGAAGTCAGTTACTGTCCTCATCTCTACCACCGTCACTGGGAGACTATTCCACAGATCCACCACTCTTTCTGTAAAGAAATATTTCCGCATATCACTTCTGCATCTATCCCCTTTCACCCTCATCCCATGTCCCCTCCTAGCAGAACTTGCTTTCAATTAATAGAGGCTCTCCCCATGTGCATTCAGGTCCGGCCCGTCCATTGAGCAAGATTGTTTTTGCACAGGGCCCCGTATTTCAGGGGGCCCCGCGCAAAAAACATTCTATATCAGCCCAAGTAGATTAAAAAAAAAAAAAACGGCTGCTGCTGCCGCTGCAGCCGTGGCAGCGGCAGAATCAAGTGTCCCACCACGGGGCCCCCCCCTGCCCTGCAGAGCCGCCCTGCAGCATCAGTTCCCGAGTCCCAAAGCACAGGCTTGAGAGCCACAAAGGAAGAGCTTCTCTGACCTCTTGCGGCTCTGTTAAGCCCGCCGGGGCTGATGGGAAATTCCATCAGCCCTGGCGGGATTAACAGAGCCGTGAGAAAGGGAAACTCTCGCGGCTCTGAGAGCCTGCGCTTTGGGACTCGGGAGCTGATGCTGCAGGGAGGTTCTGCCGGGTAGGGGGGGGCCCCGCTGCGGGAAGCTTGATTCTGCTGCTGCCATAGTGGCAGCGGCAGCAGCAACCGCAGCCGGTTTGTTCGTTTTTTTATCTACCTGGGCTGATGGGGGGAGGGGGTTAGGACTGGTAATGGCTATGTGGGGGTTAGTAATGGGCTATGGGGGGGCTAAGACTGGAAGTGGTCTGTTGGGGTGTTAGGACTAGTAATGGGTTATGGGGGGCTAGGACTGAAATGGGCTGATGGGGTTAGGACTGGTAATGGACTATGGGGGGGCTAAGACTAGAAATGGGCTGATGAGGGGGTTAGAACTGGTAATGGGCTGATGGGGGGGCTAGGACTGGAAATGGGCTGATGGGGGGGTTAGGAATGGTAATGGGCTATGGAGGGACTAGGACTGGAAATGGGCTGATGGGGGGGTTAGAACTGGTAATGGGCTGTGGGGGGGGGGCTAAGACTGGAAATGGGCTGAGTGGAAGGAAGGCTTGAACTGCAAATAGCTGATGGGGATGGGGGCTTGGAATGGAAATGGGCCGAGTGGAAGGGGGGCTGGAACTGCAGGCTGATGGGGGCTGATGGGGGAGGGGGGCTTGGAATGGAAATGGGCTGTGAGGGGAGGGAGCTAGGACTGGAAATGGGCTGAGTGGCGGGGCTAAGACAGGAAATGGGCTGATGGAGGGGCTAGGATAGGAATGGAAATGGGCTGTTGGGGGGTGCTAAGATTGGAAATGGGCTGTGGTGGGGGGCTTGGATTGAAATGGACTCATGGAGGTGCTAGAACTGGAAGTAGGCTCATGGGGGACTTGGATTGGAAATGGGCTGAGTGGAGGGGAGCTAGGATTTGACATGGGCTGATGGTGGGGATAGGAAAGGACTAGAAATGGGATGATTGGGGGCTGGGATTGGAAATGAGCTGATGGAGGGACTCGGATAGGACTGGAAATGGATGGGGGAGCTAGGACTGGAAATGGGCTGATGGTGGGGCTAGGATAGGATTGGAAATGGGCTTATGGGAGGCTAGGACTGGAAATGGGCTGATGCGGGGACTAGAAGGGAGCAGATGTTGGGTGGGGCTGGAACTAGAAGGGAGCTGATGTTGGGGGAGGATTAGAATGGGATGGAGCTGGGAGAGTAAAATGGAGAGGGAACAAATATTATGTGTGGGAGGGAAGACAAATCTACAATTGGCCGGGTATTGGGAGAGTAAGTGGGGATTGAGGATGGAGGGATAAAATTTGAGTGGATGAAATAGGAATGAGGAAAGAGCAAAAGGAGAAAGATTAGTATGTTAAAGCAGATGTAGAGAGAGAATGGAAAAAAACTAGAAGAGTGAAGAAAGGACAAATGGACAGCACACGATGAAGAGTTAGCAGAAGACACGAAGAAACCAGAAGAAAGTGGCTGGACCAATTGCAACTGAAAAAAAAATGCACAAAAGGTAGAAAAATATCTCTTTGTTTTGAATTTATTAACTGGAATATGTCAGCTCTGGGAAATGTGCATCGTTAACGTCTACGCTTTGTTTAGTACAAGAGGAAATTAATTTATAGTTTTATTTCTACAGTGTTGTTGTACATTCCAAGTTTGGCTGTTGGGGTTCCCATTTTAATTATTGTCTTCCTGTTTCTAAATTGTGATTCCTTGTTTAGTGATGGTCTATGTTCTGCATGTGTAACTGAGCTGAGGTATTCTGTTTATGTAATTCCTATTTGACAATGCCACTTGTTCTCTTTCCCCAGTAGGTCATGTATTGTTATTCTCTGAAATGTATTGGTTTAATATTTGCAGTGTTTCCTTTTGATAGGTAGGGTATGGTGCTTTGTGAGTCCTGGTACTGCTGTTAGGATACGGCGGGTTTGCTATGGGTTCTAAATGGGCAGTGTTTGTAGTAGTTCCTAATCTGTTTATCAGTTGGCACTGGATTACACAGGTACACTAAAAAAAAATTTTTTTAAACTGCCTCTAATGTTTCGATTGATTTTTACGTTTTTTGGTGCGCTGAATCCAAATCTGGTAACCAATTTGCTCCATCACGTACAGATTTTTTGCTACATTGGGTTAGCAGTTTGAGGTGAACATTTCAGATTGAGTGCGATCGAGACAAAAGTTTCTTGGATGAATTCTTTATACTAATTGTTTAGTAGTTATTCAAATAAGAATAAAGAAAATTGTAATAAGGCAGCACATAAGAATAGAGTAATGTCAACAAAACACACTGTGATGGTAGCAAAATTGTCTGCACTTAAAACAGCCACATACATGTGCACAAACATTGAGCATATAAGAGCGAGGTTAGACACAAAGCAAAGCAAAGAAATGTGCAAAAAATGTTGTACAGGTATGTATGTAAGAATAGAAAACGCAAACTGCACCATTGCAATACATGAAGACAAACACCCGATGGTGTGAAAATAAAATTCTAATAAATGAGATCCGACACTGTGGTAATAACTAGCAAATTTTTATTTCAAAGTTTAGTAAAAACACGATATTTGTCAACACAGTTTAGATTTTAAAGTCATTCTTGGGTCAATCAATCTCCTGGTGGGCCCGTTTCTTCTTCCCCCGAATGCTTCTCTTGGTGCGCTGCTTGGCGTATTTTTCATCTGGGGTTTCCCGCAGCAGCAACCAGCAGAAATCAGCCATCATAGTGGTGTTCCATCTTCCTTGGTACCTTCTCTCTGCGTCCTTGATGTCCTGGTGAAACCTTTCACCTTGTTCTTCACTGTACGCCCCCAAGTTTTCGGGAAAGTAGTTCACATGGGAGTGCAAGAAATGGACTTTCAGGCTCATGTTACAGCCTTGTTCTTTGAAGGCATTGAGCATCCTGGCAACAATATCCTTATAGTTCTCATCCCGCCTGTTCCCCAAGAATTTGAGAACAACATCCTTGAAGGAATCCCAGGCTTCTTTTTCCTTCTCAGACATCGTTTCAGCGAATGCTCCATCTGAAATGAGTTTCCTTATATCAGGGCCAACAAACACTCCTTCCTTTAGCTTTGCTTCAGAAAGTCGGGGGAACTTTGAGCAAAGGTACCGAAAGCACTCACCATCTTTTGGAAGGGACTTGATGAATTGCTTAATGAGACCCAACTTAATGTGGAGAGGTGGTAATAGAATTTTATCACGAGGTACCAAGCTCTCATGAAGAACATTTTTCTCACCGGGTCTCAAATACTCCCGAATTGGCCAGTCTTTTTTCCCCCAGTGTAGGACGCGGGCCCAGCTATCCCACAAGCAAAGGAAGCAGGGATATTTGGTGAAACCGGATTGCTGCCCTAATAGCATGGATAGAATTTTAAAGTCTCCACAAATCATCCACTTATGCTCATCATAACGAATCTTCTGAAGAATCAGGGCCAAATTCTCATATTTTTCTTGGAGAATAACAGAGTGAGCAATAGGAACTGAAGCGAATGTGTTGCCATTATGAAGAACACCTTTTATGCTGTCTTTTGACGAATCAATGAACAGCCGCCATTCAGCAGGATCATACTTGAATTTAAACTTTTCCATCACTCCGTATATATCGTTGCAAAATACCAAATCTTCCTCTTTGCTGAAATACTTCAAAAATTGTGTCTCGCGGTTGCGGTACCAATAAAAAGTTGTTCCTGGTGACAATAGATTTTTCTGTTTAAGCCGAGAACCTAGCAGTTGGGCAGCATCTTTTGGGAGTCCTAAATCCCGGACTAAATCATTCAATTCAGCTTGAGAGAAAAGTTCAGGTTTCGGATCCGGTTCAGTTTCAAACTCGGAAGTACTGGACTCATCGGGAAAAGCCATCTGATGAGTCTCATCATGATCAGAACCGTCCACACAAATATGATCCAAAGATTTTGGTGGTTCAGGCACAGGTACTTCGTTGCTATGAGGCATAGGCCTAATTGCTGAGGGAAGGTTGAGGTAACTTATTACGTTCTTATTTTTTAAGTTGTATCCCTTCACAATGCAAGAGCAAAAATAGCAGTCACTGCTGTGGTCTCTTTGTTCACGCCACATCATAGGTATTCCGAAACGAAATGCTTGTTTTTTACCTTTCATCCATAAGCGTAGATCTTCCTCACATGTCTTGCACACTTTGTGAGGAGCGCACGGTTTGTCTTGATCGCCTAACTTCAAACCGAAATAGGCGAAATATACTTTTTTAATAAATGCAGAAATGTTCCTCTGCTGCTTTTTCACGGTATATTCCCCACAAATAAAACAAAAACTGTCCGGAGAGTTGACGCAACCTCTGGCTCTGTGAGCCATCACAAATACACAGCACTGCAAACTACAACTGTAGTGAACCACTTCGGAATAAAGCTGGATTACGACTGAGCAAACAGAACGTAATAATGAACTTGCAAGAAACTGAAATTTGACAGGAACGTTCATGTCGCAACCACCGTGTTTGAGTGAGCGAACGAGGCGAGGCTAACAGGAAAGAACATGCGCCAGCGCGAGTACTGGATTTAGCCCCCCGCCTCCCAATTGTCCTGTTAATGTATAAAATGAATACAAAACACTCTAAAATATCATGAGGGAGTGTTTCTAGTTAGTTAACCATTACAACCTCTATTTTGGGCCAAGAAAATAAACTGCAGTCGGCTAAAAAGAAATTATGTGAACATTCCTTATATGGGTAAGAAATCTAATTTTGCAAGAAAACGTGACGTGATGGAACATTTTGGCTATTTTTCCTGGATTCAGCACCCCAAAATCTATAGGAATCAGTTGCAAAACTGGAGGCAGTTTTTTGGTAGTGTACCTGTGTTATAGTAATGTAGAAATCTTTTAGTCTTTCTTTATCCATACACTCATTAAGAGGCATGTTTACTAAAAGTTAGTGTATGGTAGCATTATGCAAATATTTATGCAAATGAGGTCCCTTATATAAATGAGGCCCCGCAGCGAGTCTCCGCTCATGGCCCTGCACTCCCCTTGGGCTGCCCCTGCGTGCATTTATGCCACGGAGGTATTTAAACATCTCGATCATATCACCTCTATCCCGCCTTTCCTCTAAGGCATAGGTGTCAAACCTGTCCTGGAGGGCCACAATCCTGCCAGGTTTTGGGATAGCCCTAATGAATATGCATGAGATATATATGCATTAGAGATATCCTGCCAACCTGACTGGTTTGTGGCCCTCCAGGACTGGATTTGGAGACCACTGCTTTACACCTCTGTCATTTAAGATGGTGAGTGGGCAAGGTACAGATGTCCTAGACATCAAAAGGGTAGCTAGAATGTGTCACATTCATCCTCGATTCTCACCACCACCAAAAAGATGTCTAATGGACAATATTTTGGTGGTGGTGAGAAGTGAGGAGGAATGTGACAAATTCTATCTAACCTTTTTGATGTCTTGGACATCTGCACCTTGCCCATTCACAATCTTAAATGACAGAGGTGTAAAGCAGTGGTCTCCAAATCCAGTCCTGGAGGGCCACAAACCAGTCAGGTTGGCAGGATATCTCTAATGCATATATATCTCATGCATATTCATTAGGGCTATCCCAAAACCTGGCAGGATTGTGGCCCTCCACCTATGCTCTAAGGTGTACATATTAAGATCCTTAAGTCTGTCCTCATATGCTTTATAATGAAGACCACTAACCATTTTACTGTAGTAGCCACCCTCTGTACCGACTCCATCCTGTGTATATCCTTTTGAAGGTGTAGTCTCCAGAATTGCACACAATAGTCCAAATGAGGTCGCACCAAAGACTTATGCAGAGGCACTATCATCTCCTTTTTTCTGGTAGCCATTCCTCTCCGTATGCACCCAAGTATCTTTCTAGCTTTTGCTGTCACCTTTTCTACCTTTTTAACTACCTTAAGATCATCAGACACAACCAAGTCTAGGTCCCGCTCTTCTTTAGTGGACAAAAGTACTTCACCCCCTATACTATATTGCTCCCTTGGATTGCTGCAGCCTCAAATGCATGACCTTGCATTTTTTAACATTAAATCCCAGCTGCCAAATTCTAGCCCATTCTTCAAGCTTAGCTAGATCCCTCCTCATGTTATCTACACCTTCCTGGGTGTCTATTGCAGATTTTGGTATCATACTCAAAGAGGCAAACCTTACCTGACAGCCCTTCCGCTATATCACTAACAAAGATGTTGAAAAGAATCGGACCAAGGACAGATCCCTGGGGCACACCACTGGTAAATACCTTCTCCTCAGAGTGAGCTCCATTTACCTGTACTTTTGTCACCTCCCACTCAACCAATTTCTAACCCAATCAGTAACTTTAGGTTCCATCCCTAGGGTGCTCAGTTTGTTTATAAGTCACCTGTGAGGAACAGTGTCAAAGGCTTTACTGAAATCTAAATATACCACATCTAGGGCTCTCCCTCGGTCCAACTCCCTGGTCACCCAGTCAAAGAAATCAATCAAATTTGTCTGACAAGACCTGCCTCTGGTGAATCCATGCTGCCTCAGATCCTGTAATCCGCTGGACTCCAGAAACCTTACTATTTTCTCTTTCAACAGCGTTTCCAATAATTTACTCACCACCAAAGATAAACTAACGGGCCTGTAGTTTTCAACCACATCCTTACTTCCGCTTTTGTGTAAAGGCACCACATGAGCCTCTCTCCAGTCCTTTAGCACCACTTCCGACTCCAACGAGGCATTGAAAAGGTCAGTCAGTGGAGCTGCTAGAACGTCCCCAAGTTCCCTCAGTATTCTAGGGTGTATTCCATCCGGTCCCATCGCTTTGTCTACTTTAAGTTTAGCTAGTTTCTCACGAACACAGTCTTCTGAAAGTTGTTCAAATGCCCTTCGCTTCTGTTCCTGTTTGCGAGAAGGATGTTTACATTTTGGCCCAATTTTAGTAACTTTGACATCCCCAAAATGGACAGCCGCATGGGCGCCCACATAAACGTCCCGGCTACAAATAATTGGGGCAGAGATATTTATCCTATGCTGAATACATGTCCATGCAAGCTATTTGGCATGTAGGGACATGCATCAACATGCTGAACTGGAAACAAGTGTCCTCATTTCCTTGTGGTTTTTTGTTATCACTATGGAAAGTATAGGGGATATCACAGTACATTTGTCTCTATTTTGTCTAGGTCTCTGGATAGCAGTACAAGAGCTTTTCTGATACCTATCCATGCCCTGGAGCAGGAATAGACATGGATGGGCCTGCTAACGGGTGGCAATACGCTTGCCTTTTCTGATATTGGGCGCGCATGTCCAACTTGCCTGGAACATCCAGCATGCCCCTTTGCAACTCGGATGTCCTCTCACTGTGGACGTCTATTTAACTGGCTTATAAAATGGTTCTAGGGGTGTCTTTGTAATTTGGACATTTGCGTGCCCATTTTCAGATGCCCAAGTTACGAATAGGGGTTTCTAAAATAAGCCCCTTAGAGAATCATTGACCCCTTTAAAATGGAAGCATAATATTAGGGACATTTTAGTTCCATTTTATATGCCTACACTATCTATTGATTCATTGGAGCCCACAGGTTTACACCTCTGTTTACATTATCAATTGTGTTCACCTATAGTTATGTTTTTTTAACATAGGCATGGCATTTGAATGTCATCATGATTAAGACATACGTATTATAACATTTTCACCAGTTTCCAATTCACAACAAGGCATGCAGTATAGGAGTAGCTTAGTATTTTGAGAAGTGGGCTATGAACCAGTGAAATCAGAATTCAGACTCCCTTTCTCTCACTGATGTTCTTTATGAGCTTGGGCAAGTCACTTTACCCTCCATTTTGTTAAGTACAACTAAGCAAGTTTGGGCAGGGAAATAACTCATGTACCTGAATAAGTAATTCACCTTGAGTTCAGATTTGGGAAAGATGATTAATAAATCCAACCTATGACTCTTTAATTTACTGAGGAATCTCTCCTGAGGAAAGATGTCAAATACCTCCTAGAAATGCTACTACATAGAAACAGAACATGATGACAGATGAGACTGTATGGCCCATTCAGTCTGCCCATCCATACCAACCACTGAGCTCTACAGTTCCTTTCTCTGCCCCATGCTTTCTGTCCTCATCTGTACCACCTCTGCTGGGAGGCTATGACATGAATCTACTATCCTTTCCTTAAAGAAATATTTCCTGAGATTACTCCTGAGTCTGTTCCCGTTCACCTTCATCATATGCCCCTCATTCCAGAGCTTCTTGTCAATTGAAAAAGATCCACCTCCTGTTCATTTATGCCATTGAGATATCACCATTATATCTTCCCTCTCTCGCCTTTCATCCAAAATATACTTATTAAGTTTTTAAGTCTCTCTTCATATGCTTTATGGCAAAGACCACTGATCATTTTAGTAACTGCTCTCACTACTAGATCTTTTTGAAGGTACAGTCTTCAGAACTGCACACAGTACTTGAAATGAGGTCTTCCCTGAGACTTATAAAGAGGCACTATCACCTCCATTTTCCTGTTGGCCATTCCTCTCCCTATACGCCCAAGCAGGGCAGTGCAAGGAGATGAAGCACCCTAGGGGAACCTCAACTCTTGCACCCCCCCCCCCCCATGGTGCCCTTGCCACTGCTGCTGCCTCTCTTTGGGATGTTCAGCAGTGGCAATGGCCTCAAACAACCCTGCAGCACTTACCCTTAAATTTTGATGCCATGGGCTGTTTGCTTCCACTCCTTCTGATGTCCAATGCCTATTTTCTATTTGTATCCATCCATTTTACTGTATTGGCTATTTTTCTTACATTTGCATCTCTGCTTTCATGACTGCTTTCTCAGCTTTTCAGCTTTGCCAGATACAATATTGCTGCATGTCTTTCTCTTTCTGTGATCACCTGTACTTTGTGATGGCTAACCTCTTTTTTCTTACCTTTTCAACTACTTCTTTCAAGAACCACACTAGCTTCCTTTTCCTCTTACTTCTATTTACTTTCCTAACAAAAAGGTTTGTTACCCTTAAAAGACTTCCTTACAGGTTTGGCCCACTGTTGTTTTGCTTCCCCAGGTATTTTCATCCACCTAACAACTCCTTGAAGTATTCTCCATCTTGACAAAATTAGTTTTCCTGACTTCTGTGACCTTCACCTTTGAATGAACCATTTCTACCCATGTCCTAATACCGAACCACACTACCTGATGTGGATGCCAGTTGATCACCCACCATAATATCAGAAACCCTCTTCCAATTGTAAGCACCAGATCCAATGTAGTTCCTTCCCACGTGGATTCCATTACCAGTTGTTGAAGTAGTTTTCCCTGTAGAGAATTCAGGTTCTCCCTACTTCTAGATCACCATAGCAGGGATACCCAATCCACATCCAGCATATTGAAATCACCTAACAAAAATACTTCTCCTTTCATAGCAATATTGTGAATATTTTCAATTAAATCTCTGTCCACTTCTTCATACTCATGTAAACAGTTATTTTCTCTCTTCACAGATTAATCCACAGCACCCTGTAATTCTGTTACTTTAATATTATTCTTTACATATAGCACCTCTTCTCCCCCTTTTCTTTGTGCCCTGTCCTATTATAGTCTGGTATAATAATATCCCAATCATGATTCTCTGACATCTCTGTAACCACTACAAAATCTAAGTCATCCCCTTCGAGATCCAGAATCTTATTTCCTATTCTGTGGGCGTTATTATACACAGCTTTCCAAATATTGTCCCTTTAATTATTTCTATACAGATTTTTTATGTTTTACTTACCTGAGGGCTTTTACTTACCTGGGGGCTTTGTTTACCCATCCTCAACAAACCTAGTTTAAAGTATCTGCAGTAGGTTAGCATATCTGCTGTGGAAAATACATTTCCTCTTTTTGATAAGTGAATTCCTTTTCTGCAAGGCATCCCTTGTAAAATCATCCCATGGCCCAGAAAGACAATACACTCTTGATGATACCATCCATGAAGCATGCATTCATCTCCAGGATGTGAACCTTTACTTTCAATAAGGAGGAGTGAGTAGAATATCACTTATGCATCTGTCTGCTTCACAATTTCTCTCAGAGACTAGAGATATCATTTGTGCCAGCATGGTTGAGCACAAAACATTCCTCCAAGGACATCATGTCTGGTCAGCAGATGGATACCTCTGTACTCCATAGCAGAGTCGGTTGCACCTTATCGGATCAGGTCCAGGATGCAGGCATCTTGTGGTTCTTTCAGGTCTCTCCTGTAGTCCTGGTTCAATCTTCTCACAAGAAGAGTCCAAATACCATACATTTGTGGTATCCTCTTGCAGAGAGTTCTATCTTCAGGGCTTCCCTGTATGTTTGGGTGAGTAATCCAACAGTCCCAAAGTCCACGTTTGGTTGGATTCCTTTGCACACTGGGGTGTGCCCCACCCCCAATCTCTGTGGGGAAACTGTCCCCTCCCCATGTCCAAAGTAGCCCTCACCAGGGCCCTTCTTGGCAACACAAATATAGACAATATGTAAATCAAGTATGAAGTATGCAAATTAAGTCTTCCCGACATCCTTCAGTTCAAGCAAACATACGCATCAAATCTTAGCGTAAACTCACTCCCCTTAAGTCCCTGGTTCAACCGAGATGCATCCCAGGTATTGAATCACCTGGATACCCTGCCACCTCCCCTCCATAGTTTCTTCTTGCTATATCTACCCCAGGTATGGTGGGCTATCTACTTGTTGAGTATCCATGGGGATGTTCTCATGATTTTGTTGTTCTTCAACCCCCTAAGTTTATCTCTACCTCCCTTCCCTCCTGTCTCTCAATCCTATCATGATCATGGAGCAGGGCCCTGGGTTTTCTAGGTGGAAAGGGGACAGGAGTTTAGCTTCTACCCTGAACCCTTCCCTGGCCCCTGGCTTCTGCTCTAAGGGGATCTTCCCTAATGGGCCTGCACCCCTGGAGCAGGGACAGGCTGGGGTCCATTGGGATTCTGGCTGTGATGGGACGTACACCCCATCACAGAGTTACCAATCACTACTACCCTTCACTTCCTAGTAGTCATTGATCTAGCAACTTTGGAGTTTCTGAGCTCTGGTTCCTCCTGTCCTAGGATGTTTTTGACTTCTCTACTTCCATAGTGGTTCTTCAGTTGGAGTAAAAGTGGAGTTGAGATGTTGATTCTGCAACATTTATTACCTGTGTTAAGCAGGGTCTGTTAGTACCATTTCATCTCCCCCTCTTGGAGATCTTTGAGGCCTCAAGAAGCATGTCATCAATGCTGCACTCACTATCATGGATGATTCTCAGCCTCACCACCTTTTTTCTCAGTTCCTCTACTTGTTTTATGAGGGATTTCATCTGGAGGCATTTTGCATATGAAACCAGTCCACCCCTGGGACTAAGCTATCTATCTGGTATTACATTGGCCACCCTCCATTCTTCAAATGCTGTGCCTTTTTAAATGATATATTACAGATTACAAGTAACAGGATAGCAGTTTCATCTTTGATCTCTTTCAGACTTCTGAAGTGAATTCCATCTAGTACGGTTGATTTGTTACCTTTTAGTTTCCCAATTTGCTCTATTTCATCTTCTGACTTCACAGTGATGTGCTTTACTTGCCCTGAATTATCACCATACATGAAGATTTATAGTGTGGTTATGAACTGGACATCCTCCTCAGTAGAGTCTAAGATAAAGAATTAATTGGTTTATATATTGGAAAAAGATTTTAGTAAACTGCGCGGAAGAAAGGCCCGGCAATCTACTTCTGTATCTTGCCATGAAAACCCAATGGATAGTTACAACAAAACAAATTGTGCTGAAGTGCTGGAAGATGAGACCCCCAGGTTGGAAGGCACTCAACAAGCTACTGGGGAAGAGCTGAATACTTTTCAGAGTAAAGCCAACATTTATGATGTGGTTGGATCAAAGCCCTCGGGACGTCTGACTGCTGATGTAGCTGCGCATGAAATGAGAGTCAGAAGCTGTAAAGATGTCTTACACATTGGAACATGGAATGTACGAAGCATGAACCAAGGGAAGTTGGAGGTGGTCAAGAATGAAATGGAACGTGTACAACTTGATCTGTTGGGTGTCAGCGAACTGAAATGGACTGGCATTGGGCACTTTGCATCAGATGATCACATGGTCTACTATGCTGGAAATGAAAGACAAAGAAGAAATGGTGTTGCATTTATAATAAAGAAGAAACTTGCAAGAACTGTAATGAAATACAATGCAGTCAGCGAACGCTTAATCTCTATTCGTCTACGAGGAATGCCTATCAACACAACTATAATTCAAGTATATGCCCCAACAACAGCTGCAGAAGAGAATGAAATTGAAGAGTTCTATGAATAAGTACAAGCTGAAATTGACAGAACATGCAAACAGGATATCCTGATAGTCATGGGTGATTGGAATGCAAAGGTTGGCAACAAAGAAGAAGACAAAGTAGTTGGAAAATATGGACTTGGCAACAGAAATGAAGCTGGAGAAAGACTGATAGAATTCTGCAAGACCAACGATCTATTCATCTCGAACACCTTCTTCCAGCAACACAAGCGGCGACTGTACACATGGACTTCACCCAATGGATTGTATAAAAATCAAATTGACTACATCTGTGGAAGTCAACGATGGAAAAGCTCTATAACATCAACAAAAACAAAACCTGGAGTTGACTGTGGTACAGATCATCAACTACTAGTATGCAAACTCAAGCTAAAGCTGAAAAAGAGCAAACCACTCATGAATGCAGCAAAATATGATCTTGAGAATATACCACTGGAATTTAAAGACTGCCTGCAAAATCGATTTGCTGCTTTAGATACAAATGATAGAGTTCCAGAAGAGTTATGGAATGACATCAAGAAGGTTGTGTTGGAAGAAAGCGAGAAGTCTCTACAAAAGGTAAAAAAGAAAAAATGGATGACGGAAGAAACTCTGAAAATTGCCCAGAAACGCAGAGAAGCTAAAGCCAGAGGAGAAAGAAAGACAGTCACAGAACTCAACAGAGATTTCCAACATGCAGCAAGACAGGACAAGGAAAAGTACTGCAATGATGCATGCAAAGAAATAGAAGCAGAAACTAGAACAAGATCAGCTTTCCTAAAGCTACGAGAGTTAAAGAAAAAGTTCCAGTCTCGAATTGGAATGTTACAAGATGCTCAAGGTTCTATGTTGAATGATGCTGAGAATATCAAGAAAAGATGGAAGGAATATACAGAGTTTTTATATGATAAAGATCAAGTGGACCAACAGCCTTTTCAACCTGTACCTTATGATCTGGAACCATTGGTGATGAAAGAAGAAGTTGAAGCAGCATTGAAAGCCTTATCAAAGAACAAAGCACCAGGCATTGATTGCATTCCCATAGAAGTATTACAGCAATCTGATGCAGCTGTTACCATACTTACAAGGCTCTGCCAAGAAATATGGAAGATGGCATCATGGCCAACTGACTGGAAAAGATCTGTGTTTATACCAATACTAAAGAAAGATGATCCAACTGACTGTGGAAATTATCGCACAATCGCTCTGATCCCACATGCCAGCAAGATTCTACTGAAGATTATTCAAAAGAGACTACAGTCATACCTGGAACAAGAACTACCCGAAGTGCAAGCAGGGTTCAGAAAAGGGCGAGGAACGAGAGACATCATTGCGGATGTGAGATGGATCCTTGAAAAGACTAAAGAATACCAAAAGGATATCTATTTGTGCTTTATCGACTATAGAAAAGCTTTTGACTGTGTAAACCATGAGAAACTCTGGACAACATTAAGAAGCATGGGTATACCAGAACACCTGATCGTTCTCTTGCACAATCTGTACATTGATCAAGAAGCAACAGTTCGAACGGAACAAGGAGAAACAGAATGGTTTAAAATAAGCAAAGGTGTAAGACAAGGCTGCATACTTTCCCCCTACCTGTTTAATTTATATACAGAACAAATCATCAGAGAAGCAGGATTGTATGAAGACAACAGAGGTGTGAAGATTGGTGGAAGACTCATCAACAACCTTCGCTATGCTGATGATACCACATTACTGGCGGAAAGTGAAGATGATCTGAAACATTTGCTTCTCACAATCAAAGAACATAGTCTCAAAATGGGCCTGCATCTTAATGTAAAGAAGACAAAGATCATGACAACTGGCATAATCAACAGGTTCATCGTCAAAGGAGAAGAAATTGAAATCGTGAATAACTTTAACCTACTTGGATCAACTATCAATAAAGAAGCAACAAGCAGTCAAGAAATCAGACGACACATTGCTCTTGACAGAATGGCTATGAAAGACCTAGATAAGATTCTCAAGAGCAGAGATGTCTCTCTCCATACAAAGATTCAACTTGTTCAAGCCATGGTATTTTCAATAACATCATATGGATGTGAAAGCTGAAGAGAGAGATCATTAGAGAAAGACATCATGCTTGGCAAGATAGAAGGCCAACGCAAAAGAGGAAGGCCAGCAATGAGATGGATCGATACAATAACAGCAGCTACGGGTCTGTCAACAATGAGCCGCCTGACTGAAGACCGAACACAATTTAGGATAGCTATCCAGAGGGTTGCCATGAGTCGACTCCGACTCGATGGCACTTAACAACAACAACAAGGTTCTTTTCAAAGTCTCTCTTTGTCTGCCTTCTCTCTTTTATATCTAACGTGGTAGTGCATATTCTCATTCCTATTTTCCTCACTGGGATCTTTTTATAATTTGCTCTGTTGACTTTCACTGCCTCTTTACCTCACCATTAAACCATAATATCAGTTGTCTGGTCTTCTTTCAACCTTATATATGGAATACATTTTATCTAGGCTTCCCAAATACTGTTTTTAAATACCGGCCATGCCTCATGCAAATTTTGAGGCTGAAAAACATTCCTTTTAAGTTTTTCTAACTAGTGTCCTCATTTTATCAGTCATGCTGGAGTCTATGCAGGCTTGTCATGAAGGTAAGGGAGACTTCATAGGATAATTTTCTACCAAGTTGGAAGTCCAAGTAGGCAAGATTTTAAGGTTGTTCTATAAAGACATGTGAAAGCACACTTTAGAAAGTACATCTGGCTGCAAATTGGAATGCCCAATTCAGAACATTCAATATGCAGCAGGAGGGGCAACTGAGAAGATGGTCACGTATAAGAGCCTTCTAAAATTTGCCTTTCTCCACCCTGAAAGATACATGTATCTGCTACATAATAGAAAAAATGAGGATGCACACAGTTATGGGCTAGCCATGTGTAGGAAGTCTCCACATTTTAGAAACTTGAACATGTTGTATACCCATGTCCACCAAATAGGGAACATAGATGAGCACGCTGCGCTATCACAGGATGCGGCTGTAGATCTCTTCCCCTTGCACTTCCCAGCCTGCTATTTTGCAAATGAGGATATGTTGCTGCACAGGTGTCTAGAGAAATTTGTATCTTATATATTGACAGGTATCTTTGAGGGAGTGAAAAGCGTCAATGGAGTGAACGGGCATTTCCTCTTCATCATACTGTTGTTACATTGCTGAAATGAGCATCTTTACAAATACTGTTTGTGCCCTGGAGAAGATATAGCCATGGCCATGTTTTGGCGATGCCTTCTTCAGGGGTTTTTTTTGTATACGTGAGTGTTTTACATTCAATGTAATCCTTTGTTCAAATTGCATCTGAACTTACTTCTTCTCCGAGCATGCAGCCTCTGGGACAATGAAAGTTCTGAATTTAAATAATTACCATGTGCTTAATTTGTTCTTGAGTCACATGCATAAGCAAATGTTGAAGTATACCACTAGCTTAGCCACTCAACCTACACCTTTTATTCACTGTGCTATCAGTGAATGGACCAGTTCCCATTTGGAACCTGTGCCTGAAGAGAGAATGGCCCCTTCACTGACAGTGCAGTGAATACATGAATGCTAAGTGTTGGTAGACTTTAGCACCTACTATACTTTTGAAGAAGAACAACAAATAGGCCTGTTTACTAAGAGCGTTTTAACAAGCACTAAGCATGAGCATGCTACCCGCTATGACGCATTAAAAACAGCAGCTCATTAAACATCAGGTGCTGACAGCGTATAGCCTTGTGGGAGTGGAATTGGAGGAGAGTATGGGTGGAGAATGGGCATGAGCAGCACACATAGCACGTGGCAGATTGTCGTATGCCAACTGTCATGGCTGACGCTAGCATGGGTGGCCTTAATGTGCTCCCATCCCTTTGCTGCCTGAGTTCAAAATGGTGGCTCTGACCTTAGTGGTAGTATCATAGTACTACTGCTAAGGGAACAAGATACCACATAATGGCAATCAATCTGTATTTGACAGCTTGATCCCTAGCGGTATTACTGGTAGACTACCATTGGGGGCTATAGCTGCCATTTTGAGCCCTGGTGGTACATAGAGGCAAGCTCCTGCCCAGCCACTATACCACCACTGATACCCCTGGTAAATACAGGAAGGGTTTCAGGGAGGGGAAAAGGAGGGCTAGGTTTTGTTCTTCAGTGGTGATTGGAGGTGGGTATATGATCAGGGGTGGGGTGGAGAGGGTGATGCTGGGGAATGGTAGTGTGCTTGGGTGTTTGTAGTGCTTCACTGGTAATCAAGGTTTTTTTGTGTTTTTTAGTACTGGGGTTCACATTAAATGTATCAGCACATACTATGGGGTCTATTCTGTTCCGCTATTCACCTCCCTATGGGCCCTGTCAAAAACTTCCCCATATGAACAAAGAGTTTGTACAGGGAGGCTTAGGCGTGGGTGGGAGGGGGCATTACGGAGGCAGAGTTAGGGCAGGCAGTGGGCGGTTCATGACCCCGGATGTACAGGGCCGATTCTGAAGTCGGCCCTGTACATCTGGGATCAGCAGACTGGACGGGGGACTTATGGAGCCGCAGTGCCATGGCAACAGGACACTATGGCACTGCGGCTCCATTAAGGAGCCTGACTGCGTTAGTCAGGCATGGCTATGTACGTGCAGGCCGATTGGAATCGGGTCCTGGCCTGCACGTACAGACCCTAGACCCGATTCTGATCCCGTGGGGCACGTCTAGCTCCCAAGGGATTGGAATCGGGTCTACCTCTGTGCAATTGGGCTCACAGGGGCCTAGACGTCCTCTATGGAATGTGCCTCTATGAGTATTATCTGCATTATCTGCTGATGCATTCATCGTGAGTCTATGCAGTTAGTATGTGCTCTGCATGCTAACGAACCATGCCCCCAACAGTTAGAGCACAAGGTTTACACTTACCATGTGTTAATTTTTGCACCAAACATGCAGTAAATGCAAATGTTTGCCACACTGACAAGTCCTGGGGAAAATGTGGGGTTGGGATATGGGAGGTCGGGAGAGGGGGGCTTCTGTTATTATTTACAAAAATAGGGAGAAGACTTTAGGACATTACACTTTGTATTCTTTAAAGGCTGAGAGACAAAGCCAGAGGGGATTCAGCAGAGGTACTCTAAGGAGAGGGAGTTTGGTCACCCCTACTTTATCTAAGATAGCAGAGAGGAAGATCTTGATGGGTTTTAAGTTATGTCCTCTTTGCTTAAAGATACTAGGAGGGGACTGAGGGTTGGAAGGAATGTGCTCTTTTGTTTTATTCAGTTCAGTTCTACTGGTGTGTTTCAGCTGCTAGTGCTAAAACAAAATAGTGTGTACTAAAATGGAACAAAACCAAATAAAATGAAGAAAAAAAAGTAAATGAGATAAAACACTAAAAATAAATGAAATGAAGAATAATACAAAAAAATATTCGGCTGCACACACACCTAGAACAGTCTTTTGGGTTTTTTTAATTTATTTTTTTAACTTAACCAACTAGCGCTGAATTTTCAGATTACCAGCTGGAGTCGGGGTGTCTACAAAGAGGGGGGAAAAAGGTGTGCTAATGAAAGGTAACCAAGAATAATGTTCCCTGCTCTTACAGATAAAGAAAGTACTCTCCTCTTTCTAACTCTTCAGCTCTCTTGACTCATCCTTTTGTCTTTCCCATTAAATCTTTGAAATAATTGCAATATTTTAGTCTTAGTGAAAGCAAAAAAAAAGGAAAAATGCTGCTTTAGGAAGACAAAGAAGTGATGAGTGTAACTTCCATCTCATAGAGTGCTTCTATTCTACAAAAAAAAATGCATTATTGACAAAATACATACAGCAAACAGTATAGGCAAAGAGGGTAAGATCAATTGATTGCATTACTGAACTTTATATCGCACACAAAGCCTGTTATGATTGTTGCACTCCATGGCAGTCATTAGGTCCATTTTGGCCAATTAGTGTGGCCCATATAGGGAGAAAATGAAACCACATGCTTAAAACACCTGTAAAAACAAAGTATGCCATGCTCTCTATACCGCCAAAAAGAAAACAAGCAAAACAAGTTGAAAAGTGAAGAGACAAGAACAACACTTTTAGTCAGGTAGCAGGGCTGTGTGACTCATTTGTAGTAGTTTTGTGTGTATTTGTCTCAGTTTTCAGAGTATGGCTGTGGATTTGTATGAGTGTGGGTGCATAGGTAGCTAGGGGCATGGGGTGAGGAGCTTGGTATGTGTGCGTATGTGAGAGGATGAGGATGGGATATGTGTGTTTGCATACCTGAGAGGGTGGGGAACGGACTGGGGCAAGGGTCTGTGTGTGTGTGTGTGTGTGTGTGTGTATGCTTGAGAAGGTTGGAGGGTGGGATGGGGGCCTTTGTTCACCTGTAGGAGTGGGGTTAGGGGCTGTGTGTGTACATGCATGAGAAGGTGGAAGTAGGGTAAGGGGCTGTGTATTTGTGTGGGGATGGGATGGGGTGAGAAGCTGGTTGTCTGTGTGTGCACACATGAGGGGTTCGATGGGTATGTGCATTGTGAGGAGCTGGGGTGAGGAGCTGTGCATATGTGCTTTGGGGGGTTGAGGGGTTGGGTATCTGGGAGGGGGAGAAGGTGTGTGCACTCATCTTGGCAAACAGGCATTTTGGCCCATTTTCCTCCATGCTCAACCTTTCACCTCACCCTCTCTTTCTCCCTCTCCTTCCAACCCTCCCCTCCCACCCCTTCTACTCTGCCCCCTTGTCTTCCCTCCCCTCCTCTCCCCTTGCGTCTAACCTTTTTTTTTCAACTTAAAGCATGGGATTCTAACTTTACCACAACTGCAACCTAGCAACACTTTCTGCTGGCCGGAGATGGAGTCTTCACCAGCAGTCATCGCCAGGTTTACCTGTAGTCACAGGCTAGCAGTACTTTTCTGCCAGCAGGGGATGGAGTCTCCACCATCATACACCTCCGGGTTTGGCGGGGGACTGAGATCTTGCCATTAAGCACTGCTGAGTATGGCCACAGTCAGAGCATTGCAGCACTTCTGTGCCAGCGGGGGATGGAGTTCCTGCTGGCAGACAGCACGGTTCCTGATTTCCTTAATATAACACCTAAGTCTGCAGAAGCAGAAAGAAACCTATATGTACAGATGCATGGACAAACAGACAGACAAATGGGCTATCCTCAGTAGGCATTATTGCTTATGTGAAACACACCTAAAAATCTTGAAAGTAAAGTTTAAATAATAATAATTGCAAATTATTGCTTCTGGCTAGATTTGCTAAAGTGCAGTACTGTATTAGCTCATGCTAATGCCATTAACACACACAACTAATTTAATTTAATTCTGTTTTAAATTAATTAATTTTTCTTTTATCCCTCTCAATCCATAAGCTCTCAGCGGCTTACAATAATATACATTAAAGTGGCATTATAAAAAGGCCATTTTGATGCCATCTGGGGCGTCCAATGGAAACATCCAGAATTCCATGGGAGGGGCAACAAAGAAGATGGACACATGTAAATGTGTTCTAATAGTGACCTATTACACTGTTCAACAGCCAAAATGCTTCGGACACGAAAGCAGCTGTTCTAAACTAATTTAAGGCTGCTGAAAACAGAAATCATAATGAAAATGGCTGATTAGGTCTAGTTGCTGAGATATATGCTATTAATTAGTCATTAGGGTCATTAACTGTGTATTATGCAACATTTGCGTGAGATTGCGTAATCTCTACTTGCAACCAATAGAAATATCTGTCCAAAACCAGATGATGCAATCAGTATTTAAATTTGCATCACTTGACAGTATAAATCTTAAGGTGTATAAGTCACATAAAAATTAAAAATTAATTATTTTGCATTATTTTATGCTGATAGGTCAATCACAGCCTATTCGGCGATGCTTCGTACTTGTGTTAATAATGCACATAATTTCTGCTATATTTGTGGTGAAGTGACTTTTACATCACAAAAACGGAATATGACTGTGGCGGTTAAGAAAGCCTACAACTTATATTTTGGCTGCAGAATAAGAGATCAGGATAAGAGCTGGGCGCTACACATATGCTGCAATACATGTGCAACAAATCTCAGGCAATGGATGAATGGGAAAAGGCAATCAATGCATTTTGCAGTTCCAATGATCTGGAGAGAGCCCACGGATCACGTCAGCAATTGCTACTTCTGCATGGTTCCTCCAATTCTGAAAGGCATATCCAGAACGAGTAAGTGGAGCGTGCAATATCCAAACATTCCATCTGCAATACGCCCAGTGCCTCATGGAGAAGGGTTGACGATTGCCAAAATGTTGGAATCATTATCATTAGAATCAAGTGAGGAAGAGGAAGAAGTTTGTAGTCATGAACCGTCAACCTCACATGACCCAGAGTCTCTTCTGGCCACTGCTGATGAGCCACACCTCATAACACAAGGTGACTTGAACGACCTTGTCAGGGATTTGGATCTCCCGAAGAATAAAACTGAGCTTTTGGGTTCCAGACTACAGCAGTGGAATCTTCTGGCTGGTGACTTTCAAATTTCTTTTTTCCGGGACCATCAGAAAAACTTGGTGTCATTCTTTTTCAAAGAAGGTGATCTTGCTGCATGCAATAACGCAAAAGGTTTAATGGCAGCTCTCAATATCTATTACAATGCAGATGATTGGAAGCTCTTCATTGATTCATCCAAAGCAAGCCTTAAAGCTGTATTGCTGCATAATGGCAACTTGCTACCATCAATTCCTATTGGCCATGCAGCTTTTATGAAAGAGACTTATGACAATATGAAACAACTTTTGAAATGTATAAACTATGATCAACATCTATGGTCAATCTGTGGTGACTTCAAAGTGGGTGCCCTCTTGCTTGGTCTTCAGGGTGGATACACCAAGTACTGCTGCTTCCTGTGTGAATGGAATAGTCATGCTAGAGATTGTCATTTCATCCAAAGGGACTGGCCACTCCGTCAGTCACTGGATCCTAGAAGCAAAAATGTTCTGTTTCCAGCACTTGTAGCAGCAACAAGATTTTGATGCCTTCCTTGCACATCAAGCTGGGACTAATGAAAAACTTTGTCAAGGCGATGGATAAAACTAAACCTGTTTTCAGGTATCTTAGTGGTAAATTTCCTAGACTGAGTGATGCCAAAGTTAAGGAAGAAGTTTTTGTTGACCCTCAGATTCGTGCACTTCTTCAAGATGAATTTCTTCATTTATTGCGTGGAAAGGAAAAGGCTGCATGGATAGCATTTGAATCAGTGACACAAAATTTTCTTGGAAACAACAAAGCAAATAATTCCCAATAGATTGTTCAAGATCTTCTCAAGGCATACAAAAACCTTGGTTGCAACATGTCCTTAAAGATTCATTTTCTACACTCTCATCTAGATTTTTTCCCACAAAATTGTGGAGCAGTAAGTGATGAACATGGAGAACGATTTCACCAAGACATTGCAGCCACGGAAAAAAGGTATTAGGGTAAATGGAGTCCATCAATGCTTGCAGACTACTGCTGGACAGTGACAAGGAATATTCCATTGCTTTAGTACAAGAAACAGATCAGGAAGAGTCGTGAAGCCACTGAATGAGAACAAAAATTGCTAGAATATACTTACAAAAGTTCTTAATGAAAGTTAAATTGCAGACATAATTACTCCTCTATTTCTTCTAAGTATGTTTATGAACTTTATTTTATAAAAACATGCTTGTTATTCTGCAAAGTTTTATTTGTGATAAGATTTTGATTTACATCTAAGGATTTAGGCTCGATTTTCACCATACATAGTGGTAAAATGTACATTCTTCAACATATCATAGAAACAGGAGCTAATTGACCAATTTCACTATCATATTTGAATTCAGCATATCAAATCCATTAAGAAATAGCACATTTAATTTCTGAAGCAAACAATTTTTGAAAATTTGTAGAACAGTGTTACCACCCCAGAACATAAATGTCTCTGCCAACATACAAGAGAATGGGGACATACAGCTACAGCCCTCAGTCACATGCAAGAAAACGGGAGCCTATAGAAACGTGTACATGTGAAACATATATGTCTGCAAAACCAGCATGTAGAGGTGTCTGCAGTGTTATTTCAGAATGTACATGTTGCCACATACATGTCCCGGCCTGCCATTTTGCAAGCAGAACTGTGCAGCGGTGCAACAGGTCACAAAAAGGCCTCTGTATTTACAGTGTGCTATTTTGAAGGGTCAAAAATTATTGGTGGGGATGTCAGAGGGCATCTTCCTCTTATTCCTACTGTTGTTTTCTGGCCATATCAAACACTTTTAAAATTCCTATTCGTGCCTGGGAGCAGGTATAGACATACATGTGTCTTCTGGCAATCCTAAATGTGTGTGACGCTGTTCTAAAATCGGACATACACGTAGATCTTTTACAGATTGACCCAGACAAACCTCCATCATGCCCCTGTACAATACAGACATGATCACGCTGGATATGCATAAATTCGGGCCTTTCTAAAATGGCTCTTGGGATGTGGATGTGATTGGCACGTCTGAAAGGACATTTCAGACGTGCAAATCACGAATAAGGCTTCTCTGAAAATTCAACTGAATGGGTTGATACTTGGCTTCTGGGACAAACATGTGAAAAGAGACAATAAGTTTGAAATTGGGCTGGATCAGACAGGGGATTCCAGAGAAATAAGTGAAATGAAATTCCTCATTTCAAACTGCTCCCCCTGTTCTCTAATCTCCATACCCCACCAAATTGCCCCACTCCAAAAACTACCCCATTGAAAATGCTACCCCTCCAAATTGCCCTCAGTCAACCAAAAGCACCCTACTGCAACTGCCCCACCACCCTATAAACTGGCCTTATTCCCAAAACTGCCCCTCATAATTTCCTCATAACCCCAGAAACTGCCACACCCCCAAAAACTAACCCCAACTGCCCAACCATCCCACAAATTACCACCACCCTCAAAAGCTTCCCTCCCACACTGTCCAATAACCCTGCAAATTGCAAAGCTTTCATCCCAACTGGGTTTGTCAATTTGTTTTCTGATCTATCTGAAGGCAAGAGAGTGACGTTAAAAACCCTCTTACTTACCTCCCTTGAAGTACTCGTACAACGCACCCCTGAAAACAGAACCAGGAGATCATGCATGGTGAACTCACTTGTCAACCCTTCAGCAATAAGGTCATGCACCCAGGCTACAAAGAATCGTGCCTTCTCCTTTTATGCACCAACCCTATGGAACTCCCTACCTCCAGCAATCTGAGCCATCTCAGACCAGTCACCCTTCAGGAAGGCCTTAAAAACCTACTTATTTCAGCTGGCTTACAACCATCCACCCTAACTAAGCCTGGTGCTATGACTCTACTGCTTGTTTAGTTCACCCCCTTGCACATTTCAAGTTCACTTCCCTGTTTAACATTTAATGTTTATGTTGCCTATTCTTAATACCTTTATAATACATGTTCCATGGTTCTAAGTTCTATGTATCTTATTATTCTATGTAAACTGTTTACTGTTTATGTTTTATGTAAACCGCACTGATCTCGAAAAGTGCGGTATTTAAGAAAAACAAACAAACAAATAAATAAAATCCCCCACCAGATACACCACCCTCTCCATTGTACTGTCTAACAAATTTAGAAACCGAATGAAAAAGGGGCACACCTGAACACTGGGGGCATAAATGTTATCCAAGGTCACCTTGGTTTATCCCCAGAATATCTGTCAAGATTAGACGGTGGACCTCTTTATCTGCAGTTTGCCTGTCCAGCTGGAAGTTCACACTATCAGCAACAAGAATAGCCACTCCTCGTTTATGCTCTTTGAAATAGCAAAGTCAATTTTTTTCCCGGCCCCTCTTTTTCAGCTTCAAATGCTCATCCGCCATAAGGTGGGTCTCCTGCAGAAAGACAAGTTCAGCTCTGGACCTTTGTAGCTATGCTAATATCCTTTTCCTCTTGACAGCAGAGGTCAAGCCCCTTACATTCCAAGACAGCAATTTAACCATAACCCCTGTTAACCTTCGCACTACTCAAATAAAGCCCATAATTGGTAATCAGATTCCCCTTCAAATAGTTAGAAAAGAACCCACCCACCTCCATCAATCCCCTTCCCCACATTCCTTTCATCTCCTAAGGTGGTGAAAACCCTTCTACTAAGGATGTACTCCAGATCCACACCATTTTCCATCCACACCCTCCATCACCTTACCAACTGGAATAATCCTTAAGAGTAGCACAACTCTTAAGCCAGCATGGAATTTGTTGCACGTAGGTACTGGATGAAAATTTCCTTCTGTCAGTACTTCCTTCTCATTGCTTGTCAGAGTAGGGGTTTACCCACTAAATGCAATGCTGCTGCTAGGACATTAGGTATCCTAGGCGGCTCCTAATCTACCCATTGCCCTCCTTGCCCTTACCTCTGCCAATGCTGCAACATCTCTCCAGAACTAGCAGTGGCAATAGTGACAATAGAACAGAACAGAAGCACAGCATGGAGGGAAACCTGTGAACCTCTGCGTTCTGTGCTCTGAAAATGCAGCCAGTCTCGCCCTGACACAAACAGGAAGTCTGCGTCGGAGGGGGCAGGGCGGCTGCAGCTTCCCTCCATATTGCACTTCTATCCTGTTTTATTGCCATTGCCTCTACTGCCTGCTCCAGAGAGATGTAGCAGTGGCAATAATGGCGGGGGTGGAAGATCAGTGGCCATCTCAGGGCACTTTGTCATTCTCCAAAGTTTGGCACTCTAGGCAACTGCCTAGTTTATCTGGTGATTGTACCGGCCCTGACTATACCTATGAGAAAAGCCTAATCTAATCTCAGGACTAGTTTTTACGTGTTCTTACTCGTATTTGGAGATATTTTTCTGTACTAAAGTATGTTATAGCTGCTTTAATTTTAATGTAGATTAATATGTTATTGAATTAACAGGCGTTAGAGTGTGATTATGTTAGTGCAAATCTGCACCGCTGGATTGATCTGATATTTGGCTTCAAGCAATATGGATCTGCAGCAGTAGAAGCCGTGAATGTCTTCCACCCTTATTTCTATGGGAACAAGATGGATCTCAACAACATTACAGACCCTCTCATTAAAAACACAATTCTTGGATTTATTAGTAGTTTCGGACAAATTCCAAAACAGGTACTGTGAAACCTTTCTTTTTTCTTTTTTTTTTGAATAATCAAATGAAAGTCTATTCAATACTCAGCAGTGAAACAATACGGTGCATCACTATTATATAGTAATTTTATAACTGCCTGCATGAATGAAGAGTACATATGTGCCAAGGAATATTATCCTAAAGTAAAATAGAATTTTAAATATCCAGAAGTATTTATGGAATTGTAAATCCCACCCCAACCCTACCCTCGGGCAGGCCTTCGCAACATGTGCCAAAAATTATGCACACACAGACTATTTTATTCCTACATAAACACCCACCATTACATGTTAAATGTTCTCTCTCAAACTCTCCATACAGGCCAACTGTCTCCATCTGCCCTCCTCATTGGTACTCACAAATATGGCTGTGATCTCATGTTGCTGCCCCCTAGTGTCAAGACATGAGAGCGTGCACTGGGTGATCGTGGCCAATGTGTGCATATCTGATGACGGGGACAGGAGCAGGGAGGACTGCTCCTGCCCCTTGTGAGTACTAGATCACCAGGGAATAAGTGATATGGCCAAGAAGGAGGGGGGGGGGGGTGTCAGGTAGGGGGAGGGAGCCAGGAGGACCCATTAGGCCACTGGCTAGCCAGAATTAATTGTTTTTCATGGGGGGAGGGACCACAACTGGCTATCCAGGTGATTTTAAGGATTGGAAGGGGGGGGTTTTGGGCACCTGACTGGTTAGCAGGGCTTTGATCTTTGTCTGGGGGTGCAACGATCCCCCCACCTGGACATTTCCTGATGGGGATCGAGAGCTTCCAGGGGGGAATTGGTGCTGAAGGGAGGGAAGTCACTTTAAAACATTGTCGGTGCCGCAGATCTGTATATCCCCAGCACTGACAATTTTGTCAGATCGGGAGAGGGCCCAATTGGGACACTGGGGGCCGCGATGCCAAGCAAAGGCATCGCCTGCAAATATTGCCATCTGTTGAGGTGGCGTTATCTGCAGTTGCAATCGGGACATTTTTGACAGCCAAAGTGTGAAATATTTTTGTGTAGTGGCTGCCAAAATTGGATAGGCCTACTCCCCGCCCTGATCTCGCCTCCCTGCACCCTCCACCACGCGAAATGTAGACATTTTGGAAAAGTGCTGAGATGTCTGCATTTTCCCACATTAGCAGCTACCGTTGAACTCTATTTCTGTGTTAGTGCCGCGGTAGCAGCAAATGCACTTTAGTAAACCTGCCCCTACTTAAACCATTCTATATGATATATATATCCAACATGTAGTACAGCATGAGTGAAAACCACTGAGAAAAACATGTTTAACAAATATAATTCTAACTGAATAAAATCTTGCTAAAGAGTCCCCCCAAGATAAATACACAGTTTGCTGCAAAAAACCTTTTTAAACCCAGCCTGCTAAATAGCAAAAAATGATAACAGAATTTCTATATTCAAACAGACAAATCAAAACTGCTTGCTGCCAACATCTATTTAAATGGGTATTAAAACCTGTCATTCTATCAACCATTGTATCATCCCATGGTGGTGCTACAAATAATTTGTGTCCTTGGGCTCAACAAACCATGTTGAGAGCTAAGTCAAGTTTTTGTTTAACCTGTAAACTCCTTTGACTTTCAGATAAGACGGTACATAAAAGTAGATAAATAAATAAAAAGATATAAAGTCTATAGAAGTCCCAGGAAGCTCTGGAATGAGAGGACATTGGATAAAAGTGAAAGGGCATAGACTCAAGAGTAATCTGAGGAAATAATTGCTTTACAGAAAGAGTGGTGGATGCATGGAAAAGGCTCTCACTGGAGATGGTGGAGACAAGAACTATATCTAAATTCAAAAAAGCATGGAACAAATACAGAGGATCTCTGAGGGAATGCAAGGGATTTAAAGTCACATGATCAACCATATACCAAATACCATCTACTAACAGCAGCTCAACTAATTGCTGTTCCCTAGGCTCAACAGCCTGTCACAACTTGACTATTGAGCCTAGAGAACAAACGTTAGCAGTGGTGCTGTTAGTAGATGGCGTACAGTTGATAAGAGTATTTGAATGGTAGTGCAGTCAACCATTTCGATACAAGTAGGTGAATTTTATAAAATGGTTAGTTATTATTTTGGGCTCTAAAGAGTTCTTCTTGGAGTGAGGTTCCTGAAGAAGCAATAATGAAACACGCCATGTCAGACCCCTCAATTCCACTCCAGGAGGGAGGACACAAAACAGTCCAATAAGCTTAGTATTGCTATGAGCTAAACTAGAGAGTGTTTATGAATGCACATATTTTTATTAAAAATAGTAGTTTTATAACCAGTGATAAGAAATAATGCCAAGAGAGTTTCTCCCAGGCTAAAATTCTGACATCTCTTCCACCGTAAATATAAGGCATTCACTATTTCTGTTTTTTATGTGTGGTTTGCATATTAGAGAAGACATGAACTGAGAAAACCATAACAAGAAACCATTGAAGACCATGGAAACACTGAAGTTGCAATGACGCCAAGCTATGCCCCAAAGCTTGGGGCAATGTTACCTGTCAGCCTCCTTATCCTTCCTTTCCCTCCATTTAGCCCCGTTCCCTCCATTTCTGGCCAGTCTTCGCAGGCAAAATCAGGCCTCCCATTCTCCTGCCTAGCCGCATCTTCAGTTCCCAAAACCCAGTAAAAGGTTGGGAGGGCAGGGAATACACACTTTCCCTGTTGTCAACAACAGCCCCTCAATTTGCTCTCCCAAAGCTTCGCTATACTTTTCCTCTCCCACATAACTCATTTTACCCAATCCACTATTTTCTCTATTCCCCTGCCCCTACCCTACCTGCCACTTAAACTGGCCAAGTCTCCTTGGAAGGGGCTTGGTCATTATTATGTGCTCTCAGAAAAACCTGAGGGTACACTATATTAGGGGTCAGAAGTAATGGGACAATGCAGAATAAGACACAAGACCGCCATCCAAAAATATATTAGATCCTATCAAACAATTTACAAGACTCCCAAAGCTAAAAGGAACATCTGTAGATGTTCAAGCCGTAGAAATGTATGTATGAAAAGGAGTATTAGAATATAGGAGATATGTGAATAATGAACTATTAGAGATGAATGAAAACACAAGGCATTCCTTTTTATGGATTTTCCTGATCAATTTATTTCAATAAATTCACCTCTATAGAGGTTAATTTATAAGGATGTTTGTGTATTTGTCTGTATATGCACGTAAAATGCCTGTTATAAAATTACCCAATGTGTAAAAATGTGCGCGGTCACAAGAAGGTGTGTGCTTTTACATTACATGGAAGTAAGTATATTCAGTGGCCTAGTTTGGGCAGAGCCACAAAGTGTACACATAGGTTATAAGATGCACACACCATTCATGTACTTCAGCCACATACATGTACACTAGCTCCAGAGCAATTGTAAATGTACACAGCTGCCTGTTAGCTGTGTTTTTTGTGAGGCTATTTTATAAAGACACAGGAGCACCCACCTATCTTTCAAATAGCCTCAAAATACTGTAGATGCCTTCTTGGATTCCAACTTAGGAAACTCTACTATAAAACCCCTCTCCTCTTGTATAGGAATGCACATATGTTCTTGGATGTGTGGACAGCACTGTTAATTAGGAGGAAGGAAAGAACAGAAACACTAAGGGAAGTTAGGTTGCCTCCATAACTACCAAACCTTAAATAACAAATGTAGGGCATTCTGTGATTTACTAGTTTCCTTCCATGTGTGAAACAGACTGAATTAAATTCAGATCTCCAGAATTAATATCAATACATTGATAATATGTTGCTCAGGTTAAACCCAGTTCCCTTTTTCAATTCATTTATATTTTGATTGTTTTGTTTCCAGATTTTTAATAAACCTCATCCAGCCAGGAACGTACAAGTTAAAACCTTATCAGGGAAGGAAACAGCCTCATCTTCTAATTCAGCTGGACATATTCTACCATTCTTCTATGTACCACAGAATCTGAAACCCACTCCAGTTGCAGTAAAAGGTATGGACAATACTATGAATCGAAGATTCCTTTTTAGTAAATTGCCAAAGGGGGTATATATGTCAGGCAGTGGTATATTGAGAGATGATCCCATATAATGGGATATTTCATAAAAGGACACCTATGTGACAAGTTAAAAAAGGTGCCTATGTGCCTTTATGAAATATCGTCCTAAAATGACTCCAGTTACGCACATATGGTCTCATATAAATTTACAGCTATTCTAAAGAAACAACAAATGTGTGTGTGTACTCTTTGGGGGGAATTTTATATAAAGCTGCCTAGATTTGCTGTAAATTGAGATATTTTAGTCATATGGGTCTTACAGAGATTTCTAACATGCTGCAAGATGTGGCAAGGGGAAGTTCTACAGTGATGCATGCAGGGAAATAGTATCAGAAACTATTAGAGGAAAAACAAGATCGGCTTTCCAAAAACTGTGAGAATTAAAAAGAAAATACCAGCCTCAAGTTGGAAGGCTACAAGATGCTCAAGGATCCATGTTGAATGGATCCTTGGAAAGGTGGACAGAATATACAGTCATTATACCATAAAAATTTAGTGGACCAAAGGCCATTTCAACCTTGTACCTTAATGATCAGAAACCATTGGTGATCAAAGACGTTTAAGCAGCATTGAAAGCATTATCAAAGAACAAAGCCCCAGGCATTGATGGACTTCCAACTGAAGTATTACAGCAATGTGATGCAGCTGTTACCATATTTACAAGACTCTGCCAGGAAATTTGGAAGACAACATCATGGCTAACTTACTGGAAAAGATCAGTGCTCTTATCAATAGTGGAGTGGAGGAGTAGCCTAGTGGTTGGGGCAAGGTACTTCAGGCCAGAAGGTCAGAGGTTCAAATCACACTAGAGGACAGCAACCTTGGCCTGGAAGGACTGGGATTTCTAGTCCCACAGGTGCTCCTTGTGGTCTTGGGCAAGCCACTTAACCCTCCACAGCCCAAGTTCCCTGTAAAATAGTTATCTCCAAGTTATAATGCCCTGTTCAATGTAATTTCAGTTTGTTCAATGTAAACCGCACTGATGCAGAGTAGCACGGTATATAAGAGAATGTAAATAAATAAAATATAAATAAATCAATACTGAAGAAATGTGATCAGACTGACTGCAAAATTATACACACAATTTCTATGATTGCACATGTTAGCAAGATTCTACTCAAGATCATTCAGTGGAGACTACAACCATACCTGGAACGATAATTGCCTGAAGTGCAAGCAGGGTTCAGGAAAGGGCAAGGAACAAGAGACATTATCGCGGATGTGAGATGGATCCTTGAAAAGACAAAATAATAACAAAAGGATATCTAAATGTGTTTTATTGGCAACTGCAAGGCCTTTGACTGTGTAAATTATGAGAAACTCTGGGCCACATTAAGAAGTATGGATATACCAGAACACCTGAGAGTTCTCACGCACAACCTTTACATTCTGGGCCAGTCCAAGAGTTGGTTCAAGGTGTTGCCGCCTTAGGCAGACTGTAAGCTTTACTTCTCCTCTGGCTGTCAAAATCTATTGTTTAGCTTTGAATGTCCTACACTTTGCTGCTTCCCAGAAGTTGTCACCCTAGGCAGCTGTCTAGTTTGCCTAGTGGTTAGCCTGGCCCTGTTTACATTGATCAAGAAGCAACAGTTTGAATGCAACAAGGGGAAACAGAATGGTTTAAAAACATCAAAGGTCTATGACAAGGCTGCATACTTTCCCCCTACCTATTTAATTTATATGCAGAACAAATCATCAGAGAAGCAAGACTGTATGAAGACAACCGAAGTATGAAGATTGGGGGAAGACTTATCAACAACCTTTGCTATGCTGATGACATCACATAATCAGGGGCATGCTGCACTTCCTCTGGGCTCCAGCCACTACCCCCACCTTTCCCCTCCCTTATCCCACACCTATAACGAAACATATACAACTTTGTCTTCGCAGTACAACCAACTTTATTTGTGGGACTAACAGGCCACAGCTTGCATAACAGTGCCCCAACTGTTACAATTTGTTACAACACACACCATAACAATAACTCAGTAGGACCTTAAACCTGAGGCATGGGACCCCCCCACAATTCTGCTGCCAGCTTCCCAACCTAGGCCCACACTGTGGCCTAGGCGAAGCTCTTCCCTGCCGCCAACCGCTCCATATTGGCGCCTGAGGATATCTTATGCTTTTATTGTTCCTTGGAACCGAACCCAGGCATCCCCATCCCTGGTACCTGACTTTCCATTACCAGGCCCAGGCACCCCAATCTGGTATCTGAGCCTCCTCCCATATTGTGGTACTCCCTCTTTTATTTTGCTGAGGTCCCACCCCTTACGGCTAGCTGTGACGTACCCCTTCCCTCCCTGTTTTGATCCCTGTTGCTAAGGGTGGGGCTTGCTTCCCAGAGCAAAGAGGGGGCCGCACGCCCCTGCTGGCCACACCCACAGGTACTCCTTCATAGCCTTCACCAGCCATAAGTCACTGCTACGGGTGGTGTGGAATCACACCATTCTGCCACTGCGGCCTTGGTCAGTTTTAGATCTTGTTGTCTCCTATAGTGACGTCCGCCACTCAGAGATCGAGGCCCATAGCGTCTGCTCTGGATCTGGGAATAGCCTCACTCATCCTGAAGGCACTAAAGAACATAACCAGCAGAGCAACATTGAAGAGTCTGTCTTCGAACCTGACCCTCACCACCTCTGGTGCCCTCAGGATGACTGCTCTCATCATGTGCAGTGTGACGGTCCTGCACCCATCCAGCCGGGAGGTTGCATCTCTGGACCAGCCCTCCATGACTTTCTTTACCATGAATTCCTTAATGATGTCCTTCCCCCCCCCCCCCCAAGCTTCAGAAAAGAGGCCGTGCTAGTCAGCATCAACCTGGCATTTCTGAGTGAGGTCCCTTCTCCCCTCAACCATGTTATGAATTCGAGCAACTGCCCCAGTGATACTCATCGTAATGGACTGAAGCCCTGTTGTTCGACGAAGATCTGAAGCTATCCCAGACTCTCCAATATGCCTTCCAGGTGCTGTCAGGCAAGGATGCCTTCAACATTCTACCAGTGCTCCATATCCAATGATCCACATCTCCGCCGGCATGCAGCTCATCATGGGGGATGCTGCTGGGGCAAGGCACCTGAAGCGATGAAGTTGAAAGTGAGAACAAGCATCAGTGATCTTGTTAATTTCACCTGGTACATGGCTGACTGTTATATATGCATTCAGCTCCAGACTCAGCAATACAAACTTTCTAAGCAACCCCATTACCCTCCCGGCCCTAGCCGAATGCTTGTTTATTGCATAAACCACCGTGATGTTATTGGACTGGAACACAATCCTCTTGTTTGCCAGCTGGGGCTCCCATAGAAGCAGCACTACCACTACTGGGAACATTTCAAGGAATGTGATGTCCTTGGTTATGCCCTGTCTGTGCCATTTTTCAGGCCACCTCTCTTGACACCATCACCCCATGAAATAAATCCCAAAACCAATGCTGCCTGACGTGTCCGTGAACAGCTCCATTGCTGACAGTGGGTTCCTTCCATATATTCCTGCCATTATACTTTGCCAGGAACTCCTGCCAAACAGCCAGATCCTGACAGATGGCCATGCCAACCCTGATGAAGTGCTAGTCCCTGTGAATGCCCTTTGTAGCATCTGCCAAATGTCATATTAAGGCCCTGTCCATTCGCATAACCCTGTATGCGAAATTCAAGTGCCCCATCAGGGAATGCATTTGCCTCAATATGACCTTTTTAGCAGAGATGATCAACTACACTGCATCCCTCAGGTCTGCCAGCTTCTTGGCAGGCAGCCAGGTCACCATCACCACAGTGTCGATCTCGATCTTTAAAAAAGGACAAGAACTGGATCGGGCCTTCTGTCTTGTTCGCCGCTAGTGGGAACCCCAGTTAATCACCTTTCTGCTGGAAAACTTGTAGATTGCTGCTTCAGGACCGCTCATGACTAGCCAACAGCAGGAAATCGTTCAGGTAATGTATGATATTATCCTTACCGATTTCCTTCTCCATTATCCATTGTATGGCAGAGCTGAATTCCTCAAGAACACACAGGACACCGAGCATCCCATCTGAAGGCATTTGTCAACCTAGTAGTGACTCCCAAAGCAAAAACCCAGCAAATGGAAACCTGATGGTGAATCGGTAGTAGCCGGAAGGCTGCCTCCACGTCTGTCTTGGCCGACCAAGCCCCTCTTCCGTGCACCCTCAGCAGACTTAGAGTCTGGTCTACTGATGTATATTTTACTGAGTATACCGCCTTCTCTAAGTGGTTGTTAACTGAGTTCCCGTCTGGGTAGGACAGATGATGTATGAGCCAGTATTCGCCTGGATTCTTCTTTGGGACCAGACCCAATGGTGATACTATTAAGTTAGGCAAATGCCATGCCAATGAAGGGGCCCACCAGCCTTCCTAGAACCCATACCTTGTCAATTTTTCGCTGTATTTCCCTCTCATTTTCCAAAGCTGACTTCAGATTACCTGCTGACCGGGGCCCCAGGGGGCTATTATAAGGAATAACAAAACCATATGAAAACCCGTGAACTAGACAGTCCACTTTATGGCTGTCGTACCATGCCAAGTTCCAATGCAATGCAGCCACATTGACCGGTGTGGGTGCCTGGCCAAAACCTCCTGGCTCAACACCCTTGCTGGGGCTCTCCTCCCAACCTTATGCTGCATCTGGTCCAGGGGCCTTCTTGCCCTCTCAATCTAGGTAACCTGTTATAAAATTACTCTCCATCATAGGTGCACATGTTTTATAAAATACAGACGTGTAATACAACTCTGAGTCAGCTGCATCAGATTTACACAGCCAGGAATGCCTACAAGTGGTACATTTATAATTACGTGTCATCTTGTTGACCCATGTACTTTTATATATTATTTGGCTTTGCAATTTTATAAGAGCCTGTTTCCATGTGCTTTTCCTCCAAAGAGTATGAAGAAAATATCAGATTCTGTGAAGATAACTCTTGGATTGTTTTGCCCCTTTGCATCTTGTCAGATACTGCTATGTACTAGGAGAAGTAACTGTTCCTTTCTTATTGGATGGAATACTTCTGAAATTTACATAGAGGTCCATACACAGACAATGGTTACATTTTCCCTCCCCAGCTATTGTTAAATATGACAGCCCTCGAAAGTTGGCCTTTTTCGTGACAGCACCAGCCCTTTCAAACAGCTTGCCTGTTTCCATTCAATAAGAGCAAGACTTTAGGCCTTTTAAGAAGGTCTTAGACATTCCTTTTTGAGCAAGCTTTTGATCTCCCATCTACAAGGCCTTAGTTCTTAGTCATGAATGGTTGTTGGGGACTGACAATTGTGACTCTACACCGCCCCTATTAGGTGCCCGTATAGGACATGCGATGCAGGTTTGCCTTCTAAAAGAATAGCCTGTAGCCGTGTGGTCAGGCAAAAACAATAACTGGGCTTTATTCCCCTTCCCTTATGGATTTCCTTTTTTATACAGCAATAAAGAATAACATAAATAAACTGTTTCTTCACAGCAAAAATAAAGATGAACCTTTTCCAAGCAATTATAACACTGCTTCTGCTTGCTTCTTTAACAGAGAGATTCTATATCATCCGAGAGACATATCGCGCAATCCATGGGACTGGATTCTACCTCCTGGCTAGTGCTTTCCCACTGCATTTGTTCACAGTCCAGACTTGTAAATGGATAACATTCTTCAGGGCTGCTATTGACACAACTCTTTCTTTGGGAGGCAACAGTTCCTATAGCAGGAAGCTGCTCTGCATAAACAGGGTCATGGGGACCTGTGTTTGGGGCTTCTCTTAGGTTCCCTCTTTCTCTCCAATAAGGATTCTCTTCCCCACTGTTAGCTTTAGTTCTCCTGGCTGGGCCCACCTCTTGCCCTTTAGAGAAAATGGTGTACTTAGCTTTTCCTCTGGGGTATACAGCTTCCACTCCTTCCTCTGTTAACCAGGCCTTTCTGTCTGGGCTGTAGCGTGCCTTTCCCCAAGAGTTCCAAACACCGGTAGTTTGAGCTGGGCTGTAGCCACTTTCTGGAAAGGTTTTACTCCTGCTGCTCCTTGCTACCGGGGCATACCCAATGCTTCCTGGATCCAGCAAGCTCTCCTGTTTGTGACGTCTGCCCTCTACCTGCTTGGTCACTCTTCTCGGGTCGATGCCCCCTCTGGCTTGGGAGACTCCTGCACTGGCTCTTCCAGCACTCTCTGGTTCAGCTGTCTCCTCTCTCACTGGCTCGGCATCTGTGACTCCTCTAGCCACACCCACTTCTTCTCTTCCTTCCAACTCTCTGCCTCCCCTTGCTGGGATTTCCCAACTGCTTTTATCCTCTTGTCTCTTGCACGTCGTACGTGCTTCCCTGCTCAGGTGAACCTGATTAGCTCTCTGACTTTCTGCTGCATCATATCTGGTGTGGGGAAAGTTTGTTCTCCTATTCTTTGGCTCATTGTAACCTGAATGTGTTTGCTGCTTATGTGACTGCAAGGTAAGTTCTTCTTTTTCCCCTATTATCATAGGTTCTGTGCTGGCTACTGCATCACATATCCCCCCCCCCCTTAAGATATTACGGGTTGGGGGACTCATGTCTTCACAGCACGGAATACGTGATAATGCGTCTGCATTGAGATGCAGCTTGCCTGCCCTGTGTTGTATGGTGAAATTAAAGGCCTGCAGTGCTACATGCCAGCGGGTAAGCCGTGGGTTGTGATTCCTCATAGTACCCAGCCACTTCAAAGGCGCATGATCCGTTACAAGTACAAAGTGGCGACCCGTGAGATAAAATCGAAGTGCCTCTACCGCCCACTTAATAGCTAAGCATTCTTTTTCTACCGTTGAGTAATTAGTTTCAGCTCGGGACAACTTCCTACTTAGATACATGATGGGGTGTTCCATTCCCCCGAACTCCTGGGAGAGGACTGCCCCCAATCCGGATTCCGAGGCATCCGTTTGGAGGACAAAAGGCCTTTGGAAGTCCACCCCATACAAAACTGGGGCTTGGCATAATTTTCCCTTTAATAGGACAAATGCCTTCTCTGCCTCCGGTTTCCACCTTACACTATTTGGGGCATTTTTCCTTAGCATATTGGTCAGGACCGCGCTTTCCTCCACGAAGCGGGGTATGAACCTGCGATAGTAGCTGATAAGGCCTAAGAAACTTCTAAGGTGTTTCTTAGTCATCGGCTTCTGGAAATTCTGAACGCTCTCCACCTTACTAAGTAACGGTCGAACCATACCCTTCCCGACCATATGTCCTAAATATTTAATTTCTGCTCCGGCGAATAAACACTTCCTCGGATTTAGGGTTAAACCTGCCTGCCGCAGGGCCTTCAAAATGGCCTCCACCCTAGGCAGATGTTGTGCCCAGCTTGCGCTATGTATGACGATATTGTCCATATAGGCTACTGCGTAATTTTGATGGGGACGCAAAACCTGGTCGACCAAGCGCTGGCACGTCGCCGCTACCCCATGCAATCCGAACGGCATTCGCCAGAATTGAAATAGTCTGAGAGGGGCACTAAAAGCAGTTTTGGGCCTAGAAGCACGGGTCAAGGGAATCTGCCAATATCCTTTGGTAAGATCCAGAGTGGTCAGATACCGTGCTTGTCCCAGTCGGTCTAGTAACTCCTCTATTCTCGGCATGGGATAGGCGTCAAAAGGTGAGATGGCGTTAATTCGTCTAAAATCGATGCAGAAGCGTAGGCTTCCATCAGGCTTGGGCACCACAACTACCGGGCTGCACCAAGGGCTTTTAGACTCTTCGATTATGCCCATCTTTAGCATTTCCTGTACTTGAGACATTACCTCCCTCTTACGGGCCTCTGGTAGGCGATAAGGCCTTTGCTGCACTATTTTCCCCGGAGGGGTGAGAATTTCATGGGCCACCAAACCCCTTTCCCCAGGTATTGGAGTGAGGACATCTCTGAACCTCGCCAGTAACTGTGCTATCTGCTGCTGTTGTTGTTGCGATAGTTCCTCGCATATTCTGGGAGCTGGGTTCTCTTTGCAATCTATGACTTGTGGTCCTAAATCCTCGTCTAACCTTTCCTCCGCCATCTAACCTTTCCTCCCCTCTGCCCAGTGGAGCCGAAGCCATCTCCCCCACGGCTGGTAAGGGTCAGCAATGGCACCTCTTTCAACTCGGAGAGTCCAATCCGCTCGCATATGAGCTGGGCCACTCTGTCACCTATTTTAACCTTAAAGTCTCTCTCACCGAAATTAAAGAGTAAAATTTGGACGACCCCCCTGTAATTGGGGTCTATAACCCCCGCCCCAACATCAATAAAATACTTGGCGGCTAATCCAGACCGGGGGGCTATTCGGCCATAGCATCCTGCTGGCAACTGTATCTGTAATCCCGTGTTTATCAAGGCTTTCCCTCTTCTTGGCACCACCTCTTCTACAGCACTAAAAAGGTCATATCCCGTGGCCACGGCGCTGGCTCTTTGCGGGCTCTGGGCGTTAGGGGTCGCTTTGCAGACCTTTAAAACAAAACCCTCCTTTCTGGATATTTCTGTTTTCTCCGGGTTCTTCTTACTGGGATCTGTCCCTCGGGGCTTTGCAAATAGGAGCTCAGGAACTAAGGTCACCATAGCTTCCCCTTTTCCCCGAACTTCCGGCTCAGACACTTCCTCCCTTTCTGCCCCCCTTGGCTGCTTTTGGGGATCCCACCCAGTCAGTTCATCTCCCTCCGGGGACTCAGACTGGACCTCCGACCCTTGGCCCTGGGGTCTGACAGGTGTCCTATCCCCTTCCAAGTGTAGGCCTTCTCCTAGCCCCTTATCAAATGGTGACCAGTCTCTGCCTAACACTATGTCAAAAAGGTAATTGAGGGATTAAGGCGACCAAAACCTTCTCCCAGGTCCCCAACCCTTTTATTATCAAGCTGTAAAGGGGATAACTGGTAGCAGATCCATGGATACATTTTATCTTGGCCACCCCTTCCGGTTGGTTCAGGGTGGACCCATTACTGGCCTGTAGGAGGTGCCAGAATTTCTTGGACACCATGGTTTGGTCTGCCCCCGAGTCAAGTAGGGCTTTGGCTACCATGCCTTGTACCTCCACATCAATGCGAAAACCTTCCCGCTTATACTTTCCATCCCTACTCATCAATGCTGTTCGCCAAGTACATTCATCCTTCCTATGACCCCGCTTCCCACATTTAAAACATTTTATGCGAGCGTCCTTAACCTCATCTCTAGGTACATATTTCATTACACTAGGTGCACATGACATAGGGTCTTTCACTACTTTGCCAAAATTGGCTACCCCATATGTGTTGCCAGCTCCTCCCTGTGGTTTATGGGCTAACCCAGCCTCCATGAACCTTTCAGTGAGGTGAGCTGCCTCGCTTGAGGTCTGACAATTTTGCAGAGTAAGGAATGATCTTACTTCGGCTGGAACAGCCTCTGAGAATTGCTCTAGCACAATCATGTCAAGTATACTTTTGAGGGTTTTCCCTTCCGGAGTAAGCCATTTCCATACCAGGTTACGGATTCTTTGGCAGAGTGCCTTAGGGGTTTCACCTGGCTGGAATTTAGTCGCCCATAACATGCGGTGGTATACCATAGGCGACAAGCCTAGCCTGTCTCGTACGGCTGCCTTAACCTCCTCATACTCCGTTGCTTGGGCGGCGGGCATGGCCTTGTAAGCCGCCAGGGCTTCTCCCATCAGGGAGGTGGCCAACCTAACCGCCCATTGCTCATAGGGCCAGCCCGCACTATGGGCTACCCGTTCGAAACCCTCTAAAAAGTCGTCTATATTGTCAGCTTTTGTCAATTGTCCAAAGGATAAGATCCCACAACTTTGTGGGCCTACCCGACAATAATGTTCTTTAGGCGTCTTCTCTGCCGCTTGCTCTGTCAGCAAAGTTTGTATCAGGTCAGTCAGAGGTTTCTGTTGGACCTGCATGGCCAACGCTTGCTCCTGGCTCAGCTGGGCTAACTCCCTCTGCTTTTCAAACTGGAGACTTATCCAGCGTAACACGTCCTGGGGATTCTCCATGTTCACACCCTGAAACAAAACAGACAAACAGACAAACACACACCAAGTGTGGCACTTTTTTTTTTTTAAATGCAGTTAAACCGAGGCTTTAGCTCCCAGTATCCCTTCTCACCAGAATTCCACACCGCCTGTGCCCAGATACCTTTTACCTGAGTCAGGTGGAGATTCCGGCTCTGAGAAAGTTCTCTTCATCTCTGGATTCTGGAACCCTCCGGCGTGGTCAACATCAATCCCGGTCTTTCTCTCCGGCACTGGTAATTCCGCTGTATTCTTCTCCAGGAATCCTAAAAACTACGCCATTTGTGACTCTACACCGCCCCTATTAGGCGCCCGCCTAGGGCATGCGATGCAGGTTTGCTTTCTAAAAGAACAGTCTGTAGCCGTGCGGTCAGGCAAAAACAATAACTGGGCTTTATTCCCCTTCCCTTATGGATTTCCTTTTTTATACAGCAATAAAGAATAACATAAATAAACTGTTTCTTCACAGCAAAAATAAAGATGAACCTTTTCCAAGCAATTATAACACTGCCTGTGCTTGCTTGTTTAACAGAGAGATTCTATCTCATCCGAGAGACATATCGCACAATCCATGGGACTGGATTCTACCTCCTGGCTAGTGCTTTCCCACTGCATTTGTTCACAGTCCAGACCTGTAAATGGATAACATTCTTCAGGGCTTCTATTGACACAACTCTTTCTTTGGGAGGCAACAGTTCCTATAGCAGGAAGCTGCTCTGCATAAACAGGGTTGTGGGGACCTGTGTTTGAGGCTTTTCTTAGGTTCCCTCTTTCTCTCCAATAAGGATTCTCTTCCCCACTGTTAGCTTTAGTTCTCCTGGCCGGGCCCACCTCTTGCCCTTTAGAGAAAATGGTGTACTTAGCTTTTCCTCTGGGGTATATAGCTTCCACTCCTTCCTCTGATAACCAGGCCTTTCTGTCTGGGCTGTAGCTTGCCTTTTCCCAAGAGTTCCAAACACCGGTAGTTTGATCTGGGCTGTAGCCACTTTCTGGAAAGGTTTTACTCCTGCTGCTCCTTGCTACCGGGGCATATCCAATGCTTCCTGGATCCAGCAAGCTCTCCTGTTTGTGACGTCTGCCCTCTACCTGCTTGGTCACTCTTCTCGGGTCGATGCCCCCTCTGGCTTGGGAGACTCCTGCACTGGCTCTTCCAGCACTCTCTGGTTCAGCTGTCTCCTCTCTCACTGGCTCGGCATCTGTGACTCCTCTAACCACACCCACTTCTTCTCTTCCTTCCAACTCTCTGCCTCCCCTTGCTGGGATTTCCCAACTGCTTTTATCCTCTTGTCTCTTGCACGTCGTACGTGCAAGAGACAAGAGGATAAAAGCAGTTTGGAAATCCTGCTCAGGTGAACCTGATTAGCTCTCTGACTTTCTGCTGCGTCATATCTGGTGTGGGGCAAGTTTGTTCTACTATTCTTTGGCTCATTGTAACCTGAATGTGTTTATTGCTTATGGGACTGCAAGGTAAGTTCTTCTTTTTCCCCTATTATCATAGGTTCTGTGCTGGCTACTGCATCACACAATATAATTTCTCCCTCTTAAGAACATAAGATATGCCATACTGGGTCAGACCAAGGTCCATCAAGCCCAGTATCTTGTTTCCAACATTAGCCAATCTAGGTCATACGTACCTAGCAGTTTCCCCAAAAGACACAGGTTCCACAATGCTTGTACTGGGTCAAGCATTGATATCCTGGGTCCCTTCTTAATAATGGTTTATGGGCCTTTCCTCCAGGAACTTGTCCAAACCTTTTTTAAACCCAGCTACACTAACAGCCTTTACTACATCCTCTGGTAACAAATTTCAGAGTTTGATTACACGTTGAGTGAAAAAATATTTTCTTTTATTAGTCTTAAATAGTTTACCCTGGAGCTTCATTGCATGTCCCCTAGTCTTTGTATATTCTGATAAGGTAAACAATCGATCTACCTTTACCCGTTCCACTCCGTTCATTAATTTATAGACTTCTATCATATCTCCCCTCAGCCGTCTCTTTTCCAGGTTAAAGAGCCCTTACCTTTTTAGCCTTTCTTCATAGGAGTATCCTTCCATCCCCTTTACCATTTTGGTGGCTCTTCTCTGAACCTTTTCTAATAACGCTATATCCTTTTTAAGATATGGTGACCTGAATTGCACACAATATTCAAGGTGCGGTGGTATGTAAATGTGGTGTGCAGTTTAAAAATCTGATTGGCTTCTCTTAGATACTTTTAGATGTCTTACAGGATCAGGTTATGACTCACAACTCCGTTAGTTACTTGCTTCCCTATTGTTTTTTCTCTTTCCCCTCCCTGGGATATCCTTCCCAATTATATCTCTTGTTTTTTATTAGTCTAGTTGTGTTATTATTCTATTTAAGTAGTGTAACTTATTTTATGTCCTTTTGTTTTATTTGTTGATGTTTTAATATTGTAAACCATATAGATTGTTTTTTCAGTACTGCGGTATATGAAATAAAATATAACCATATAACCAGAACCATGCATGTTTTTGAACAAAACCTTGTCTTAAGGAAGCATCTTCTTAAATGTCTTGGTCATGGTTCACTGGCTTCCCGAATTCATGTGAACGTCTTAGTCTGAGAATTTTTAAATATCCCTAATGTTAATGGTATGTAAATGTGGTGTGCAGCTTAAAAATCTGATTGGCTTCTCTTAGATACTGTTAGATGTCTTACAGGATCAGGTTATGAGTCACAACTCCGGTAGTTACTTGAGAACCTGAGAAACTAAATGGAATGCATAAAACACATTTGGAGGGAAAATTTATAAAAGGTCGCCTAGTTTTGTGCACATTCCAACTTGCCCAAATCACGCCTATTTTATAAAGAAAAGCAAGTGTCTACTTTTCTGTATCAAATAGGAATAGTCATAAGATATGCAAACCAAGCCTACGCACAAACGCTTAATGCCAACCCTAGACTTGTTGTAAATGTGTATCCCTAGATTTGTAAAGAACACACATAAGTTTTAATAGTTTATAACTTACATATGTAAATTTTGGTTCCGCCTCTGAACTCGCCCACTTCTAAAGTACAAGCCATCGGCCCAGCGCATGTTTTTATGTAATGGCAACCAGTTAAAGTTCTCACATACGTGCTTACCCGCACATAAGTTATGCAAAATACATGATTTACATGTGTCGGTGGTGTGTAACTTTATCTGCCTCATTATAAACTTACCTCCATTGAGGGTAACTGCATATAAAGTCCCTCCTAGTTAACACGCATGTTCACATGCCTACGTCAAGCCTATTTTATAAAGAAAAGTAGATGCCTAAGTGGCCAAATATGTGCTTTACTCTAAGACATGATCAGTCACACCAGCTCTAGAACTGGTGTCAATACCCAGCCTAGATTTTTCAAAAATGCACATAGCGTATAGTATTTTATAATTTATGCATGCACTTAAACGCTTAACTCATGCTGTCCCAAAGTCCGCCAATGCACATGCCCACGTGCACGCTCACAGTGAAAGTATGTGTCATCTGCCCAACGCATGTCCTTACAGAATAGCAACCAACTAAAATATATCCATAAGTGCCCATTTACTAACATACCCTGGGTTATGTAGGTAAATGGCACCTACCTTTACACAGCTCCTTGTAAAATTACTCCCTCTGAGGGTAAGTTAGTTAACCTTATGCGCTCGTAAAATGCTATTTACACATGTAACAGGCCTCTTATAAAATTAGATCAGGCCTATAAGTATTGCACGGTGGAAGCTGACTGGAATCGTAGAGTAGTCATGCTCAGGGCAGAACATATACATACAATCATTTTAATTGTATTAATTTGTGTATATTTGTTTTATCATTGTTATATGTAATATACATTAAGATCCATTTTACATAGAATGTTTATTTTAGTTATTTATTTAATTAACAATTTTTCTATACCGCTTTTCTTATACTCAAAGCGGTTTACATTGAACTAAAACAATGCAACTTTACATAGAACAGGGGGACTAAACTTGTATGTAACCAGGGTACTAACAGTATTGGTTACATGATTATTTAATATATGTTGTGAGGGTTGTTGTTGAGATGGGAATTGTGATGTCCCTACTAAGACATGCATGATTTGAAGTCATGTGTATTTGCTGGCATGTATAAGGCTAACATCAATTTTAGAAATATAGATATACACAAAAAGGGTAGGGTTCCCACAGTGTTTTACACATGCAGATGCTGATTTTGCAGTCTACACTGTACTTACACCATCCACTACAGATATACCCCCATATTTAAATCTCTTGTACCCCAATATAACTCCAACTATCCACCTGACCCCTCAATAACACTCCATACCTCTCCATCCCCATGTAACCCCTCTTGACACAATGTATACTCCTTCTCCCCACCCCCAGATCTGACCTGACACAATCTGTCCTTCCCCTTACCTTCCTGGACCCCCTGCTCTTACTGCGGGTTCTCCCTGTTGGTTTGGTGGGAGCAGGAATGATCCCCAGTTGCTTCTGCTCCATAGGTTGCTTGGGTTCAAAATTGCATCTCTGACACCTAGTGAAAGTCTCTCTGTGCTATTGCTAGATGTCAGGTTGTCAAATAAGGGTGTGCAGCTTAACCCCTAGCAGTGGTATCATGAGACTACCACTGGGGTTCAGAAGCAGCATTGTGAGCCTGGGCGCTCTTGCCCTCTGTTAGACCATCATAGAGAGTCCCAAGTAAGAGATGAGTGGATTATAGGGTAGAGGGAGGTAGATATTGTGTTGGGAGTTATAGGGGTGGGGAGAGGGAGTATAGATTGTGCCATCAGGACAAGTGGGTTGTGTTCCCCTACCAGCAGATTGGTGAAGACAAAAAAACCAATGAAAATCCCAGGTTTCAGTGACATCACTCCTATGCTTCTATTCGCCTCAGCCATCAGAGGTCACTTCAGTATTTCTTTGTCTCCAGCAGATGGTGGATGGATTTTCTCCTCTCTGAAGAAAATCTGAAGATTGAGAGGGAAAGAATGATTAAACGCTCAACAACCACCTTGAGGGTGATTCTCTCATTTGAGTATGATGTGGGAGGCTCCATAGGAGGAGGGAAAATTGGTTCAGCTCCATGCTTGGCATGTTTGGTAGCCAGGAATCATTCCCTAAAGACAGTGTCAGAGCATTGGATTTGACTCTGGCCCTGGATGGCAGATATATCCTCCAAAGCCTGGTTGGCCCAACTGGCTTTTAATGGGAAGTTTCTCTTTGAAGCTGATTTGGAGAAGCAGATGGAGGACCTGGGTGAGACAAAATCTTACCACCTTCTGGAAGACAGGGGCCTATGAAGCAGGCTGGTGGCCCTTTCTTGTCAGCCTCCACTTGTCCACTGAGGGCGTGCTGTCCAGATCTCTGGGGGTCTCGGGACTCTCATCATTTCCAAACTGGAAAACTTTTCTTCCCCTCTGCTTCCAGGCCTCGGGTTCATTCTCAGTCCATTCATGGAGCATGTGGACCCATGGATTCAGTCCCTTCCAGAGACGGACCCTCTCAGGCTGCACAATGAAGGTTTGGGGTCCCATTCCCTGGTTCCTCTGGTTGTAGGTCTTTTCTTTCAGGAATGGACCCAGGTTACCATTCAGTTTGGCTTTGTCCTGGAAGTCAATTCTAGATGCCTTCGTCAGCTCTCCTTGTGGATCGGTGATCAAATGTGCTATGGTGTGGACCACCTTGGACAGGTTGCTGTACCTAAAGGAGGTGGTGCCTGTGTCCCAGGATGAGCGTGGGAAGGGCAGATATTCCATCTTTTTCTTGGTGCCCAAAAAGGATGTTTCCTTCCAGCACCTTCTGGATGTCCTGGAGGTCAATGAGCACTTGTGCATCCTGTGCTTCCGGATGGAAATCTTGCTCTCCATGATTCAAGCAGTGTGCCAAAGGGCGTTCTTGGCTTCTCTGGATCTGGCCGAGGCATATTTTCATATCCTGATCCGGATGAATCATCAAAAATATCTGCATTTTGCTGTGCTTGGCTCTCACTATCAGTTCACCCCCCCCCCCCCTTTGGGCTAGCCACCACCCCAAGGATGTTCTCCATGATAGTGGTGACTGCGATGCTGTGGTGCCAAGGAATCTGTGTCCATCCATATCTGGATAATTGGTTCATCTGGGTCTGTTCTCTTTCAGAGGCATCTCAGGTGGCATCCTGAGTGGTGTTCTTTTTGGAAAGCCTCGGCCTGGTGATCAATCGGGGAAAGAGCCAGCTGTTGCTCTCCCAGTACCTGGAGTTCCTGGGAGCATGTTTTGACACTCGAGTGGGAGAGTTTGCCTGCCAGAGGAGAACATAAAAAGAATGTTGGATTGCCTGGAGCTTTTTTGTGCACAGCAGGCTCCCAGAGTCTGTGATTATATTCAGCTCCTCGAATTGATGGCAGTGACCATAGAGATGATGCCATGGATGCGTGATTGCATGTTGTCTCTCCAGCTGTCCTTGCTGACTCGGTGGCCCCAGAGTTCTCAGGAGTTTGAGTGCAGGCTCCTGCTCCCGATAATGGTGAAGTCCATCCTATGGTGGTGGCAGCATCCCTGTCATCTGAGGGAGGGTGTGCCACTGGATGATTTCTTCTGGATCATGCTGACAACATATTCCAGTCTCTCAGACTGTGGAGCCCATTGCTAAGATCATACGGCACAAAGCCATTGGAATCACAGGGAAATGGTATGGTCCATCAACCACCTTGAGGCAAGGGCCATCAGGTTGACTCTTCTGCATTTTCGGCCCTGGTCGAAGGCTGGGCAGTTTGCATGATTTCAGACAATGCCATAGTTGTGGCTTATGTCAATCAGCAAGGCAGCATGAGAAGTGATGGGGTAGCTCTGGAGATGGCTCTTCTATTTGCCTGGGTGGAGAAGACCTTCCTATCCTTGTCAGCTCAGCACATTGCTAGGGTGGACAATGTGGAAGTGGACTTTCTCAACCATCATTCTCTGGTTCCTGAAGAGTGGGAGTTAAGTCAGTTGATTCTGCGACACTGGGGTCACCCTGAAATAGATCTGATAGTTCACTGCTTCTTCAGTCACCACACAGAGACGATGTCTAAGGGTGTCAACACCCTGACACAGCCTTGGCCAAGTCAGCAACTGTTGTATGTGTTTCCTCCATTGCCCTTAGTGGGGCATGTGATTTGGCATATAGAACACCACCTGGACAGGATTGTTCTGGTTTCATCAGATTGGCCCAGAAGAGCATGATTCAAAGGCCTGATATGGCTCCTGCAGGCACCACTTCTTTGGTTGCCTCCATCTCAGGGCCTATTGCAGCAGTGACTGATCATCCTGGAGGACCTGGTTCTCTTCCCACTTATAGCTTGGCTCTTGAATGGAGATGGCTAGCGCATAAGGGCTTCTCTCCGGTGGTGGTATTCACTCTGCTCGGAGACCGGAGGAGGTCTACCAAGCTAGCATACATGTGATTTACCTGCCCCTCTTCTCTAAGGAGCAGTGTCAGGAGAACGGTAAGGATCTTTGCTTTGTGGATGTCTGGAGGGTGCTTCTCTGGCACTTGGAGTTTACAAATTCCTTTCTAAGTCCAACCATCTTTTTGTGCTGTTTGATGGCCCTCACAAGGGTGACACGGTGGCCAAGATGAATTTGGGGTGCTGGACTAAGGTGGCCATTACCTTGGCATTATCTGTTGCTGAACCAACTGGTTCCGGAGAGTTTGCATGCCCATTCTACCAGGGCACAAGCATTCTTGTGGGTGGAGCAGAGCTCAGTAGCCGCTGCAGAAAGTTGTCAGGCAGCAACATAGGCATCATTTTCTACTTTAGTCAAGCATTACTGTTTGGATGTTCACGCATGGGCAGACACGGCCTTTGGCTCAAGGGTTTTGCGAGCTGCTGTCTTCTTCCCGCCTTGTGGAGTTGTAGCTTTGGTACATCCCACTTCTCTGGACTGGACTCAAAGAAAAGACATTAACTGTTAAGTAAAATGTTACCTTAGCATCTGTAAATAGGTAGTTACATTAAAAATTGATATGATCATATTATTTTTCATGCGGCTGTTTTTAGGATGTGAACATCCCATTAGGAACATTAGTACTTGCATGTCATGCAACTCACATTTTAAGGGGATTATTTTAGAATTATGACTCATGATGTACTCGTGCGCATACCAGCACTTGCACATAGACATAGTATCCTCATGTAAACAACCATTTTTGAAGGGCCTCAGTTTATAAGTTGATGGCCTTAATATGTGGAAGTTGCAAAGGGACATGTCAGGAGTGTGGTTAGAGCATGGCAAAAATCAGCAAGTGTATTCACTATTTCCTACAGGGAACACACATGGATGTGCTTTATGAGAAAAAATTAATAGCACTAAATGCAACAGACATGCACTCTTGGGGGCATGACCAGCATATTTCTGGCAGTTTCTGCACTGAAATGTTCCCTAATTCATGGCAGCCGTGTTCATAATTAACTTAGATGCACTTCACACCACCCAATGAGGTGACATTGAGTGCTCCCTCACTAGTTGCAACAATTAGTGCATGGTATGTACCCCAGGGCTAACTGCAATGTGCAGTCTATGCCCACTGTCCACCCCTAACTTGTCCAATCACCGCCCTATCACACTCATGCTAAAACGGTAACAGGGTGGTTCCATACTAACAGTTTCCGCATCCTAATTCCCAAATGAACCGCTTAGTGCACTTTAGTAAAAGTGACCCTTTGTATTGCTGCTTTTTTCACACCATGAAGAATGCTTCAATCCATAAAAATATTAAAGGATAGAGATGTGCATTTGTTTTGACATAAAATGAAAAATACAACATAACAGGCTTGTTTTGTCTCATTTCAAAATAATCCCAAAAGTTCCCCAACAATCACGTTTTTAAACAAAAGAAACAAATAAAAATGAAAAAGCTGAACAAGAAATTCAGGAAAAATCAGCTGAAATGAAATTATGTGAATTGTGATCATTTCCTATGTGTTTCCCCTTTTTTTGTCAGAAGTCCTCAGAGGAGCTATTGGACATATAGTCCACACAGAAAAAGGTGTGCTTGCCGTGGAGAAAAACAAACTCCTGATTCCCCCCTTATGGAATAAAACTTTCAGCTGGGGTTTTCATGATTTCAGCTGTTACCTGGGAAACTATGGATCTGACAAGGTAAGTGAAAAAATCACTGATTTAAATATAATGATGTCTTTCATTGTTCCTGTCCAGTCATGGCATAAAGATCATCTGCAGGTATCATATGTGCACATATACCCCCAAAGCGATGGCTGTCAAGAAGAAAACTTAGAGCTTTAGTAAAGAAGACAGTCACACAGAAGGCTCTATATTTGTGCTACAACCATGTGCCACCACTTTATAACCAGCAGAGGGCACCCAAGCTGTGCTTGTTCAGTCAGTGTAACTCTCCTGTACTTTGCACAGTAGCTTTACTAGAAAAAATAACTAGGCCATATTTTGCCACTTGTACATGCAATTTGCCTTGAAAATCCACTTTCTGCTGGGTGTCTGAGAAAATGCTTGTTTTCAGATATCTGTTATACCTCCACAGGGATGAAAACTATTTTCTGTCAGTGGAATAGCATTTTGCGATTGAGAACTACAATCTCAATGTTTTGCACGCTCTAAAGAATATAGAAAGTGGCTTGGCAGCTAGCAGTGTTCTTATTGTGATTATCATCATCGCTTGTATAGTGCATATCAGATGCAGCATTATACAGAGACGCGGGGAAGGTCATTTTATAACAAGGCATACAGATAGATGCCTATGTTGCACTAGTTTATAAAAGCAACATACGGTCCCCCGGGCAGTTATGGAAAGTAGATGGAGCAGTTGTTCTGAGGAGGGTGTAATTATGTGCCTATATGGGCCAGTAAGATACATGCACACTGTATAAAATATGCGCTTAAGTGCCAGTTCTCTGCTCCTAGAAATGTCTATGTACTTATCACATAAAAGCGGGCACTGTGGGTACCATGAATACTTTTTACGCATGTAAATATCGGATAATTTTATAAAAGTCTACCTGTGCACATGAAACTTTGTTCTATGCTGTTCTACACACTCGAGAATATTATAAATTATTATCTCTATCTAAATTGAACTGGTCAAAACCTATAATGAGAGTGGAGCAATGTACAATATATGCTCACACACAAATACAATTGAGGTCATCAAAATCAATTTAAAGCATTAAAAGAAATCTAAATTTTAGAACAGTCAGCTCTCCGTTTTATCATCAACAGCCAAATCTTACTTTTTCCTCAAAAGAAAATAGGATGTTTAGGAGAAAAGATCTAAATGAAGATTTGGGACCACATAGCTAAAAGGAGATTTCCTTTTTATACCCATAAATAATAATCCCTACTCCTTGGAACACAGGCAAAATACACAACAAAAAATAAATAGGCTTTCAGTTAAAACACTGAGCCATCATTGGGACGAACTAACCAGATGGATTTACTGTATATCAGATTAATTGAGGAAGGGGCAGCAATACTACAGTATACACTGAGGCTCCAAGCCTATACCCAAAGGTTAAGCATTTTGAGAGAATCTTCAATATTTCTTTGTGATTCGAAATAATCCACTAGGAACAAGAAGACAGTCTTAGGGATCCATTGAAGAAAACACAGTTGTGGTCAACATTATAGGCACCCTTGCATTTTCAGTATGTTGTGGACAATATCTTGAGAAATAATTGGAAATATTCCAACTGTATGTCATCATATTATTTTAATAGTTATATTCAAAGGTATACAACAACAAAAAAAAGATGCCTGTGCAACTTAGACGTAGTAATTTCTGAGGAAAAAAAAGAAAAGCAAAATATGACCTGGACAGGATTAATGGTACCCCTCACTAACATTTGGTTGCATAACCCTTGGTAGTGATGACAGCCTCCAAACGTTTCTTGTAGCCATCATAAGTTTCGTACATCTGTCTGCTAGTAGTTTCTCCCACTCTTCAGGTGCCATTTGTTTCAGCTCGTGAATGTTTCCAGGATTCCTTTTACCAATGGCAGATTTCAGCTCTTTCCAAAGGTTCTCAATTGGATTGAGATCAGGACTCATTGCTGGCCAGTATAAAACAGTCCAATTGTTCCTTTTTAACCATTCTTTTGTACTTTTGGATATATGATTTTGGGTCATTTTCCTGCTGAAGAACCTATGACTTTCAACACAGACCTAGCTTTCTAATGCTAGGTAGCACATTTCGCTCCAAAATACCTTGGTAGCCCTCTGACTCTATGATTCCTTTACTACATTCCAGGCCACAAGTTCCTGTGGCAGGAAAACATCCCCACAACATTATGGAACCTTCACCATATTAAACTGTAGGAAGGGTGTTTTTTTTCCTTATAAGCTTCATTCCTTCACCTGTAAATGTATTGCTAGTCTGCATTGCCAAAGAGCTCAAGTTTGGTTTCATCTGTCCACAGAACCTTTCCCAGAAAGATTGTGGTTTCTCAAGGTGGGTTTGGGCATGCCTTTTTATGTCTGTCTTTGAGCAGTGGGGTCCTCCTTGGCCTTTGGCCTTTGGCCATGAAGCTCTTCTTTGTTTAGTTCACAGTGTATAGAATGGGTTGAACCCCCCACTCCAGATTGCTTCAGGTCAGCCTTAAGCTCTTTGGATGTGGTATGTGGTGTTTTTCCAGCAGTTGGCACTAACCTTTGAAGACTTCTTGGATTCATTTTCCTCTTCCCACCACGTCCTGGGAGGTTCTTGACAGTTCCATGAGTAGAAAATTTCTTAATAACATTGTGAACTGTAGACACAGGAATCCCAAGGTGTTTGGAGATGGCCTTGTACGCTTTTGAATTTTGATGTTTGGTGGTAATAGCTTTTCTGATGGCATCAGGCAGCTCTCTTCACCATTGTGAAAATTGAACAGGGAATGAATGTGGCTATTTTAAACATTAGAGCCATCATTCATTGGTTGATTCAAGTCATGTGAGTACTGATAATTGATCACAAGTGCATCTGATTTTACTGCAGTGGGAATGTGGTTCTTCTGTTTATTTTAAACTGATATGAATTGTTTATAAGGGTGCTAGTAATCATGTCCTGGCAATATCCCAGTTTTTATACTATTTCCTACTATTGCCTTTTTTAATTGGTCTTGTTTTATTTGATTCTGACCAGTAGCCAAATATCTCAAAATGTCTACGTTGGAAGAAACCAAGTAGAAGCAGGTAGAATCTTTGGAAGATGGGCAGGAGAGGGGTGATATGATAGAGACATTTAAATACCTCCATGGCATAAATGCACAGGAGGAAAGCCTCTTTCAATTGAAAGAAAACTCTGAAATGAGGGGAAAAAATGGTGAAGGTGGAACGGGATAGACTCAGGAGTAATCCGAGGAAATACTTCTTTACGGAAAAAGAGATGGGTACATGGAGTAGCCTCCCAGTAGAGGTAATAGAGAAAAGGAATGTATCTGAATTCAAGAAAGCTTTGGACAAACACAGATGATCTCTAAGGGAAAAGAAGAGATTATAGAGCTTAGTAGGGCATCCTAGATAGATCATATGGTCATTTTCCAGAAGAGCGGAGTTCTCGAGGAGGGAGGTAGAGAGAGATAAGAAAGGAACGGTAGTGAGTAGCTGCAGAGTGAATGCACTTGTAGGTCAGCAGGAGAAGTTTGAATAGATGCAGAAACAGATAGGGAGCCAATGAAGTGACTTGAAAAGAGGGATAATCTGAGCATGATGAGACTGGCAGAAGATTATCCGTGCAGCAGAGTGTTGAACAGATTGAAGGGGAGAGAGATAATTCAGAGGGAGACCAGCAAGAATTAGATTACAATAGTCTAGAAGGAAGGTGATTAAAGAGTGGATAAGTGTCTTAGTAGTGTGTTCAGAAAGAAATGGGCACATTTTGTTGATGTTGTAGAGAAAGAAACGGCAGGTTTTAGCTATCAGTTGGATGTGTGTGGAGAAGGATAGAGAGGTGTCAAAGATAACCCCAAGGTTGTGAGCTGAGAAAACAAGGAGGTGTAAAGAGTTATCCACAGAGACTGAGAAGGGAGGAAGGGGAAAGAGGGTTTAGGAGGAAAAATAAGAAACTCAGTTTTGGCCATGTTGAATTTCAAGCGGCGGTGGGACATCCAAGCAGCAATGTCAGAAAGGCAGGCAGAGATCCAGGCCTGGATTTCCAAAGAGATTTCAGGTGTAGAGAGGTAGATCTGGGAGTCATCAGCATGAAGATGGTACTGAAAGCCATGGGAAGAGATGAGTGCAGCAAGGGGCTGGATATAGAGAGTGCAGTGGACCCAAGACAGATCCTTGGGGTACACCAACTGAGAGTGGGATAGCAGCAGAGGAGGATCCACCAGAACAAACACTGGAAGAGTGATGGGAGAGATAAGAAGAGAACGAGGATAGCGCAGAGTCCTTAAAACCAAGCGAGGACAAGGTATCGAGAAGAAAGTTGTGGTCAACAGTGTCAAAAGCAGCAGAAAGGTCAAGAAGGATGAGGATGGAGTAAAGGCCCTTCAATTTTGCCAGGACCAGAGACGTGCGGACCTCTTCAATCCAAGTGTATCGCTGATGGCTGAGGGAAGGCTCAGCAGTCATCAGCAGCATGCTTGGCTTGAAGAGGTCCCACACCTGTCTGCTGTGGTTTTTTTAATATATTTATTGAAAGATTTAAATTTAATATAATCATAAACAAAACAAGAAATGCAATCAGCAACAAGAAATTAACAATAAAGAGAAATAATTAACAAAATACAAAGCTGCATTAGTCCACATAATGATGAATAAGAACCCCACATATTACAATATCAGAAAATAATAAACAAGAAAACAAGAAGTAAAGAAAATACCTCTACAAAACTATAGGTTGCACCAAACTGAGAGCAACAAACTGAGAGCAAAAACAACAAAGTCCTACTTCTTCCTGTCAAGCAAAAAAACTTTCCAATTGAATAACATCAGAGAAAACATACGTACAACCCTGAAAGGTAATAATACATTTACATGGAAATCTGAGAAAAAATGTAGCACTCAACTCTAACACCCTAGGCTTTAAAGCAAAAAAAAAAAAACCCTTTCCAACGGGCTTGAGTGCGCTTAGAAACATCTGGAAACACATATAATTTATAACCACAAAAAGGCTTATCTTTGTTTTTAAAATAAGTCTTCAAGACCCTAATTTTATCTAAATTAGAAAAAAAGGAAACCAACAATGTGGCCCTTTTAGCAATCATATCAGTAGAGTCTTCTAAGAATTTGGTTAACTCTTTATAAATATCTACAAATAATACATCTACCCCTTCAGCTGCCTTATCTACCTGGCGCTTCCCCCCTGGAAGGTAATAAAAAGACTGAATAGCAATCTTATCAGAAAATAAAACAACTTTGCTGAAATATTTCTCCAACAAAATCTGAGGAGAAAGCAAAGATGACTTAGGAAAATTTAAAAATCGAAGGTTCAATGCCCTAGCACTGATCTCCAATGATTCTAATTTATAACAGGTAGATAATGAATCTTTAATAAATGCAGAAGTTGTCTGTTGTAATTTAAATACCTGTTTATTTAGAGTAGAAACGGCGCTAGCGACATCTACTAATTGTTTATCTACCTCAGCGAATTTGTGGTGAGCCTCTTGTGTAAAAGCACATTAAAGACTCAAATGATGTAGATACTTTTATATCAATACTAGCAATAGCAGACCACAAATCCTTTAAAGTAACATCCTCTGGTGGGGGATTAAATTTAACACCAGTTGTAACAGTGACAGGTTTAGGTAGTGGTCCCGGAAAATAAGAAAGTAAAATACACTTATCAATACTATTATCCATAGTAGAGGAAAGCTGGGGGACAGGAAGAGGAGGAAGTGTTCACTCCACGGAGCTAAGAGATGCCCCTTCAGTAGGAAAGCACATCTCAGGAAGAGTCAAGAAATGCTTATCAAGAGGACCAACAACTTTACCATCCTCCCCAGCAACAGGGCCTACATCGCCATTCGACTTCTTGTTCTTTCGTTTCCCCATAGTTCAAAGATGACAAGCTCAGAAACCAAACAAAAGGCCAAACGGCCAAACAAATAAAAAGAGGAAACTTAATATCTTAGTCAACAACCATCCAAGAAATTCCTCAAGACGCTGATGGATGCCAAAGGGGCGCCAAAGGGGCATGTCCTGCCCCTTTGGGCACGCCTCTTCGGGCCATGGCCCAGAGTGCCTTAGGGTAGGACGTTATAGCCCCACAGGTCCCCCAAGATGATCTGGGGAGGAAGAGTATCTGGTCAAAAAACTGCCAGAGAGTCCTCCGCTGCACACTTCCGTGAACCCATCCCTCTCACTGCATTCTGGCAGACTCCGACTTCACCCACACAAAGAGGGCTTGACTCACCCTGTGTTTTTTTTAAGGCTTCTCCTTCAGCATGGTGGTACCAGTAACAGGGAAAAGGGGGAAAGAAGATGCCGGTACTGAAACAGAGGCGAGCAAGAGTGTTTGGTTTTTTTATTGCTGCTGCAGGTCCTTGGAAGGCAACAGCAGACGTGGGAGGAACAAGGGATGTTGGATTGGGGAAAGCTAAAAAAGGATATGGTGGTTTACTGCAACTTTACCCAGAGGGGGGATATGTTGGATTTGGGGGAGAAGGGAAAGAAAGAAGATTTGGTGGCTTGGGAGGCAGACACAAGAGGAAGAATAGGGTGACAATGGATATGCTGGATTTGAGGCGGGAGAAAGAAAAGAGGGTATGGTGATGAAGGTGGACACAGGTGGATGTGGACCTTACCGAGGCTGCCAAGCGGAAGATTTACACAGGTCTTGTTGCCGAAATGAAGGAGGACCTTATGCAGCTTGATGACCTGGAGATAGAGCATCTTTTAAACTAGATAATAGGGGAAAGCCGACAGTCGCCCAAGAGCAGATGGTTCGGAAAAATGTATCTTTGAAGGATACTACCAAAAGCAGAGAGGTTCCAAAAAAGAGTAAAGTAGCCAAAATTCCCTCGAGTATGGAGCAGACAGAGCTTAAAGATCCCAAATTACCCATGTCTACCAATAACCAAATTAATATGAATAAAATACAGTCTCTAAAATGCTTGTATGCAAATGCTAGAAGTCTAAAAAATAAGATGGGAGAGTTAGAATATATAGCACTAAATGAGAGGTTAGATGTGATTGGAATATCAGAGACATGGTGGAAGGAGGACAACCAGTGGGACACGGTGATATCTGGGTACAAACTATATCGTAATGATAGAACTCATCAAATTGGTGGAGGGGTTGCACTCTATGTTAGAGAGAGCATTGAGTCAGAAAGGATTAAAGTTTTGCAGGAAACAAAATTTGCTATAGAATCTCTATGGATTAAAATTCCATGTAAAAAGGGGAAGGCGATGGCGGCGGGGATGTACTATCGACTGCCTGGCCAGAATGAACAAATGGATAATGAAATGCTCAAAGAAATCAAGGAAGCTAACAAAGGTTACAGCGCGGTAATAATAATGGGCGATTTTAATTACCCCGGTATCGACTGGGTCAGTGTCACGGCAGTACATGCTAGGGAGATAAAGTTCCTAGATGACATAAATGACTGCTTCTTGGAGCAGCTGGTTCATGAACCGACCAGAGGGGAACCCATATTAGACCTAGTCCTTAGTGGAACACCAGATCTAGTGCAAGAGATAAGGGTGTTGGGGCCACTTGGCAATAGTGATCATAGCATGATCGCCTTTGATTTAATTAGTGGAGGAGGGATAGTAAGGAAATCCACAGTACTACCTTTTAACTTTCGAAAGGGAGACTATGATAAAATGAGGAAAATAGTTAGGAAAAAACTAAAAGGAGCAGTTGCAAAGGTTAAAGACTTACATCAAGCTTGGATGTTGTTGAAAAATACTATCTTGGAAGCCCAGACCAGCTGTATTCCACGCTTTAAGAAAAGTGGAAGGACGTCCAAAAAACTGCCAGCATGGTTTAAAGGTGAGGTAAGAGAGGCTGTTGTTGCCAAGAAAACATCTTTCAGGAAATGGAAAAAAGAGCCAAACGATGAAACCTGTAAACAACACAAGCACTGGCAGGTCAAATGCAAGGCATTGATAAAGAAGGCAAAGAGAGAATTTGAGAAGAAGCTTGCTGCGGAAGCAAAAACGCGAAATAAAGATTTTTTCAAGTACATTCGTAGCAAAAAACCTGTGAGTTGGACCATTAGATGATAGAGGAGTTAAAGGGGCACTAAGAGGCGACAAGGCGATAGCGGAGAGACTGAATGAATTCTTTGCTTCGGTCTTTACTGAGGAAGATGTAGGGATGTTACCCATGACTGAAGTGGTATTTAAAGGTGTGGAAGAATTGAAGGAAATATCGATACATCGGGAAGATGTATTACAACTATTAGATAAACTGAAGAGTAGCAAATCACCTGGGCCGGATGGTATACATCCAAGGGTGTTGAAAGAACTGAAATATGAGATTGCAGACCTGCTATTAGTAATCTGTGAACTATCATTAAAATCATCTCTAATACCTGAAGATTGGCGGATCGCCAATGTAACAGCAATTTTTAAAAGGGGTTCGAGGGGTGATCCGGGAAACTACTGACCAGTGAGCCTCACGTCGGTACCGGGAAAAATGGTAGAAACCATCATAAAGAATAAAATTTCTCAGCATGTAGATAGTCATGGCCTAATGGGAGACAGCAAACATGGCTTTATTTAGACAAGGAAGATCTTGTCTTACTAATCTGTTATGTTTTTTTGAAAGTGTGAATAAACAGGTGGACAAAGGTGAGTCTGGACTTTCAGAAAGCCTTTGACAAGGTGCCTCATCAGAGACATTTGGCAAAACTAAAGAGTCATGGGATAGGAGGCAGTGTACTACTGTGGATTAGGAACTGGTTAAAAGATAGAAAGCAGAGGGTTGGGCTAAATGGCCAATTTTCCCAATGGAGAAAGGTGAATAGTGGTGTACCCCAGGGATCTGTGCTGGGTCCACTGCTTTTTGACTTATTCATAAATGACCTGGAAAGTGGAATAGCAAGTGAGGTTATCAAATTTGCAGATGACACAAAACTATTTAAAGTTGTTAAAACCCAAGAGGACTGTGGACAATTGCAAGAGGATCTTGATAAACTGGATGACTGGGCATCAAAATGGCAGATGAAATTTAATGTGGACAAGTGCAAGGTTATGCACCTAGGGAAGAACAACCCAAACTATGCTTACACGATGCAAGGTTCCACATTAGGAACCACCACCCAGGAAAAAGATTTAGGCGACATTGTGGATAACATGTTAAAACCCTTGGCCCAGTGTGCAGCGGCAGCCAAGAGAGCAAATAGAATGCTAGGTATCATAAGGAAAGGAATGGAAAATAAAACAAAAGATATTATAATGCCTCTATACCGTTCCATGGTGAGACCGCACCTTGAATATTGTGTGCAGTTCTGGTCGCCGTATCTTAAAAAGGATATAGCATTTTTAGAAAAGGTTCAGAGAAGAGCCACCAAAATGATAAAGGGGATGGAAGGATACTCCTATGAAGAAAGGCTAAAAGGTTTAGGGCTCTTTAACCTGGAAAAGAGACGGCTGAGGGGAGATATGATAGAAGTCTATGAATTAATTAACGGAGTGGAACGGGTAAACGTAGATCGACTGTTTACGTTATCAGAATATAGGAAGACTAGGGGACATGCAATGAAGCTACAGGGTATACTATTTAAGACTAATAAAAGAAAATATTTTTTCACTCAACGTGTAATCAAACTCTGGAATTTGTTACCGGAGGATGTAGTAAAGGCTGTTAGTGTAGCTGGGTTTAAAAAAGGTTTGGACAAGTTCCTGGAGGAAAGGTCCATAAACCATTATTAAGAAGGGACCCAGGATATAAATGCTTGACCTAGTACAAGCATTGCAGAACCTGTGTCTTTTGGGGAAACTGCTAGGTACGTATGACCTAGATTGGCCACTGTTGGAAACAGAATACTGGGCTTGATGGACCTTGGTCTGACCCAGTATGGCATATCTTATGTTCTTATGTTCTTATACCATCTTGTCTCCTGAGGCTTGACGTCTGGCGCAACCTCCAGGGGTGTATGTTCCCAGTCCATCTACCCATGCGCCCGAAGTACCGGAGGTTGGTGTCTTGAAGGCATTACTGCGGTGGGGGGGGGGGGGATTCGATGGTTGAGAGTGGAGTAGTTACTCCCGGGAAGCCTCCTTGGAGAGGTGTTGGAAGTACTGCAGTCAGTGACCTTGGTGTGTGTAAAGCCCTTGAGGCTCCTTCAGCTGCTTTGTCGCCTATTTCTTTTATATTGCCTCACCCAAAGATTACTTTGGATAATATTTGGGATACGGTCACTAACTTGTCAGATGCTCTTTTTCAACTTCTACAATATCAAATAAGTGGAGCAGAATATGGCAAAGTTGGAATCGTATATGAGTTTGACTAAAAAGTTTAAAACTTAAAATGGAGGAGAGCGCTCAGAAGTTGCAGTCTGTTTCTTATTTAACTATGGCTCTTAGTAAAGACAATATAGCTCTTAAAGCTAAAGTAGAGGTGGTTGAGAATTTGGCCTGGGCTGCAAATTTGCAGGTTTTAAATTTTCCTAGAGTTGCCGGAATATCCACTGTTGATATGTTTAAAAAAATCTTATTGAAATTCCCCTAGTGCCGCAAGTCACAAAGATTTATTTTCTTCCAGCCTAATGATTTATTAGCCTTTATCAACGCTAGGTTGCAATTGCATCGTTAGCCACTGACCATGATGGGGTTGCTTGACTGTGCATATTATAGCAGCCTGGGGCCCCTCGGTGGCTATCTTTTTCATAATAGGATGTATGTTATTTTTTTTGTAAGGCAGTGGGATTTTCCTGCTGTCCTACTGTTGTTTCTTACATGTCCCCTTAGCCAGATGGACTACAGGGTTTTTCATTTGATGTTTTCTTTGTGTATTAACTTTTTCTTTTTCTTTTTCTTTTTGTGTGGAGGAGTGGCCTAGTGGTTGGGGCAAGGTACTTCAGGCTGGAAGGTCAGGGGTTCAAATCGCACTAGAAGACAGCAACCTTGGGCTGGAAGGACTGGGGTTTCTAGTCCCACAGATGCTCCTTGTGGTCTTGGGCAAGCCACTTAACCCTCCATAGCCCATGTTCCTTGTAAAATAGTTATCTCCAAGTTATAATGCCCTGTTCAATGTAATTTCAGTTTGTTCAATATAAACCACACTGATGCAGAATAGCACGGTATATAAGAGAATATAAATAAATATGATTGTTGTGGATATTCCTTTTCTGTACATGCATGTCTTGTTAATACAATAAAATTCAATAAATATTAAATTGAAAAAAAAAATCGGCCATATGGAGCTACTAAAATGGTTAGTGGTTTGGAGGAAAGATAGCATCGAAGGCAGTCGTATTGAGCTGAGCTCTTATCTGTCAGCGTTTTTCAGTGTGGGCTTGCCGCTACTTTGTTTCTGGCATTTTGGTGATGTCTTCGCAGAAGATAAAGCAAAAGAGCCTACCCTCAGGCTTGGGGCAGTCTGCAGTGGCGGCGCAGAAAATGCTGAAGTCGTTTGGGCTTTGCTTGATGGGGCGTGAGGCAGTTGCTTTGGCAGACCAGCACCTGTCTACAGGATCTAATCTGAGTGTTAGGAGGTTCGTCTTAGCCCCATTCAATACTGACCTCCGCATCCCATAAGCATTTCAGTCCCTGGTGTGCTTCCCCCCAGCTTTTTAGCCAGTTCACCATGGAGAGAGAGCAAAGAGGGCATCTCCATTAGTAGCCCAATGGTTAAGAGCAATGGCTTGGGAATCCAGAGACCAGGGTTTGATTCCCACTAGCACTCCTTGTGGCCTTGGGCAAGTCACTTAACCTTCATTGTCTCAGAAAAATCCAAGTTATCAATATCCCTGTTTAATGTACATTGCTAAGTTTAAGTTACAATGTAAACCGCTTTGATTGAAATGATAAAGCAGTATATAAAACATGTTAAATAAATAAATTAATCCCATTGGCTACTTGGGTGATGGAAGCCCAGGACTGTGTGGCTTCCCCTGTTCCATCCACTTCTGGAGGAAGGATGCCTCATGTCATCTCTGCTGAGAGAACCTGGGGTACACTTGAATGAGGTAAGATTGAGAGACCAATAGTGATAGCTATGGATTTTCTATGGAGGCCATCTCATCTCTAAATCACTTGTGTGGACTCTATGAGGGATGGTTTGATGGCAGTTGAATCTTTGTTTTCAGTGGTCTTTCATGAGCAGGAGTTGCAAGATGGGAGAGTTGCCAGCTTGGAAGTTCATGTGGGAGAGTTGAAATAACTGTGTGATTCCCAAGCCAAAGATAAAATCATCTTGGCAAAAAAGTTGGAGTGATTGGAGAACATTGCTCAGTGTAACAACTTAAGACTTTTAAACTAACCCAAATCTCCCTTTGTTCTCTCCTATTGAGATGGCAAGGAAGTATTTTAGGGAGACTTTAAAAATCTCTTCTGATAATTTGCCTCCCCTTGTGAGATCACAGTATATAACTAAAGGTGCTTCCCTCTGTCCTCCTGGAGGTGAACAAGGTGAGGGGCAGTCTGGGGACTTGGACTTGACCCGGTTCTTGGAGGTTTTGTTGGAGATCATTACGGTCCATCCCACCCTGATTGTAACCTTTGCTCTTGAGTCTGATTGAGATATTGTATTACGATTGTCTCATAGGAACATTAAGATAGAGTTTTTAGGTTTGAAAGTTCAAATATTTCCTGATTTTTCTAGGTAGACCCAGCAGAGGATAAGGGAGTTCTTGGCTTTGCGACGCAGAACTCTGTTTCTGGGGGCAATTTTTCTTCCTGAAATTTCCTTCCAGATGCTTTGTCATTTTCCGATAAACAGTATGGGCCCGATTCCAGTGTGGATGTAGAAGCCCTCTGTGTGCCCGGCCAGAACCAGATGCACAGAGGGCGTCGCGATTCTGATCCCGCGGGGCAAATCTAGCCCCATGGGATCAGAATCACAAAGAGGCCTGTACGTGCAGGCCTGGAGCTCAATTCTGTCCGGCCTACACGTACAGGCCCGGAGCCCAATTCTGTCCGGCCTGCACGTACAGGCCTTCCCCGACTAACTCAGTAAGGGCTTTTAAATGGAGCCACAGGCACTGCAGCTCCATTTAAAAGCAGCAATCCCCAGCCACTGGCCTCCAAATTGTTTTCCCCTCAGCCTGACCCCCGATGTGTCCTTGCAGGGCCAGGGTCGGGCTTTGGGGAATGCTCTCCGCCCACTCCCACAACTGCCATGCCCCGGGCCCATTGATCCCGCTACATTAGGGAAGTTATTCCACCTCAGAGGTGGAATAACTTCCCCATTCAAGTCACCAGCCCCAGACATACAGGGTCGACATTAAAATCGACCCTGTATGTCCGGGGCCGGCAACTGCCTACTGCCCACCCTAACGCCGCCCCCAATCCTCCCCTTTCCCGCCCCTGTCTAACTTCCTCATACAACGTGCAGGGAAGGAGGACGAGGCCAGGAAAGGCCATGAATAGCAGGGGACTTCCATCCCCACTATTTGTGGCTTGGAATGACCCCCTATATCTTTTTTGAACCCCTAGAATTTATCTGTTCTAAGGAGGAGATGGTGAAGCTTTGAGGAATCCTATCTGGCTGCGGCTGTTTTTCTCCTGCCTGTCTCTAGGGTTATTTTCTTTTTCTTTATTCTCTTTTTAGTTTTCCTTTTCTTGCCTCATATGTGGACTAAATATGGTCTATGTTTTCCTTGTTATTGGTATGCTTCTTATTTACTATGGTGGTATCTTGAGGTCATTCTAATGTTACTCGAATGATGTGATCTCCCTTCATTCAAAAAGCAGCTAAAAACCGTCCTATTCCAAGAACATCTCTGAATAGGAACCCCTATTCTCTTCAAGATCCTCAGACCAGTAACTGTCCATCTTGTCAGTCTCTATGTCCATCCTAAATCATTAATGTTGCGCCCCCGGTGATGGCCCCCACATTTTTGATCCCCCCCCCCCTGTTATGTGTCCCACCGCTTTGACCCGGTGAAAAGCGGGATATAAATACAGATAAATAAATAAATAAATAAATGTTATATGATAAATTGCATAAATTTAAAAAAAAATCAGCATATGTCTCTTCAGTCCTGCGGAAAATATATTATGGCTTTAAAGATTTCCCCAATGCGGAGCTGCCAAGCTACCCTTTGTAAGAGAGAGACTTTTTAGCCAGTCCTGGTCTGGAACTTGCATCAGAAAGTAGTGTGGTATGTGATTCTACCCATTGCAGATGGTTCCGTAATGCAACAGGATAGAGAAATCCAGAAATGAACTAAAATCTCCCTCATGGAACTTGGTAATTTGGAATCCCTGCTAGCTCCACTGCATATGTTTCAACATATCTCCTGCAATGGCTTTTTAAACGTTGACCATTCTTAATGTGCCCCAAGTAATTTATTTAATTTCTGTATAACTGCAATACTCTATTTGTGTATGCTCTTTACTCTTATGGTTTCCATTCTAAATCAGTTTTTCCCTCTCTATGAACCCAACCTCTACTTTTCCCACTGTCTCCTCCCTATGTCTCTCCATTGCATTGAAGACTTTTCCATACCCACAAGCATGAATCAGAGGAAAGACAGAAAGTGTAGGAACTGTAGGGCCATCACTTCTGCCCATAAATCACATCCAAACTATGTTAACTGTTTAAGGAAGAGGTTACATATTTGGTCGTATTTGATGACTTTACTGGGCAAACAACTCAGACTTACATGCTTCAAAGAGGGAGAGTAAGAAAGATGGCTGATTAAATCTCCAACCGGCATATACTGGGATACAGTTTTGTCCTTTCCATATGAGATTTTCCCTCCCAAAAAGTAAGGGTTAACATCTCTGCTGAACACTTCTATCAGACAGCAGCAGGGGCTGCTTTTGGCATAAAAGCAGGAAATGTATGAGCTAGACTAAACCAATCTCATGAGAAGCACTCCGTTTTCAAAATTATAACCACTAGATGTGTGGCAAACGACTGTCGGATGTGGTCTGGCTCACTTAAGCATTAAGGAGTGGTTTGAACAATTCTGTAATTTTCAAGCAAAGCTTTTGGTCGAGGGTTACTTTTTTTTAGCTCAGAGAAATCAAGGAACTGAGGTCCACCAAACTATAAATCTATAAACTAGCAGCCCAAAATGTTATAAAAAAAATACTGCATAGCACTGGTAATTCTAACTGTGGTTTGCAAACACAAGAGGAGTTTGTTGTATCTCAGATTCATCTAGCGGTTCATAGTGAGTTATTTTACCAGGATGTATTCAGTGAAATATTCCTTGCCTTTACTGGTTTTGTGAAAAATTTATGACAGTTTTTGCAATAAAGTGCACAGGGGGCAGAGATTTCACAGAACCATCTGACAGCAGCTGTCACTGAGTGTTGTCGGTGTCTACTAAGGCTGTGACTAACAGGCTTTGAAATGCAGTAGAGACCCCTCTGTGAAAGGACATATCAGCTTATTAGGAAAGTCCTTGCTGTTTCATGACCCAGGCTGGAAACGTTATATCTTCTAGATTATTTCTGTTGGGAAAGGCAGCACAGGAACATCTGTGAATTTTCTAAGGACGGCATAATGGAAGGAATACTGTATGATCTGATGTCCTTCCCGTGCATATATTTACCTCTAAGAAATATAAAGTTTACAGTGTCCGTCCTACTACTAACTTCCCACTGACCCCAAAAGTGTTGTCTTATGCTTGGAAAACTGGAATATGAAGTAGCTAAGTTATATATGATTTTAAAATACAAAAGGTTTAACTAATTCACAGTAATATGTGCATAACTACCAATCTGTTCCTTGCCACAACAATGGAAATGCTTTGACATGGACCGAAATAACCCAAAATCTGTAATAATTATTGAATGGATATGGTTGAAAGACTTCCTTGTTCAAATTAAGGAGAGGCTAGACAGTGATCTGGCAGGCAGGAGAGCTAGAAAGAAGACTTCTCCCAGAGATAGAGGCTGAAAGTTAGACTTCCTTCCAGTTTGGGGGTTTTCATCCTTCTAATCAACAGACATTGTATGTTTCCTTTCCGTTGGGAGAGGTGGGAGGGTGAGCTTCTCTATAAGGGTTTTCTAATGTGCACTTCTATCCCATACAGTACTAGTAAAAACAAAACCCTTCCAATTGGAGAGAATTGCAGATCACATTTCCTTCCAGTGAGGAGAGGTACAGGGTATTCCTACATTTTATGGGGAAAGGTGAGAGGGTGTGCTTCCTTCCGGATGGTTCAGGCTACAGATGTGCTTCCTTCTAATCCGGCAGGTTAGGAGGTATACTTCCTTCCAGACCGTAAAGGTAACAAAGGATCAAATCATTGAAACTTTAACTGTATAGCATGAGATATCCTGTCAAACCATTCTAAATTATAATTTAATCTATGGAGTGGAGGAGTAGCCTAGTGGTTGGGGCAAGGTACTTAAGGTCGGGGGTTCAAATCCCACTAGAGGACAGCAACCTTGGGCCAGAAGGACCAGGGTTTCTAGTCCCACAGGTGCTCCTTGTGGTCTTGGGCAAGCCACTTAACCCTCCATAGCCCATGTTCCCTGTAAAATAGTTATCTCCAAGTTATAATGCCCTGTTCAATGTAATTTCAGTTTGTTCAATGTAAACCGCACTGATGCAGAATAGCGCGGTATATAAGAGAATGTAAAATAAAATAAAAATAACTATTTTGTAATGAGTATATGAGGCAGTTTCTCCAAATGAGTTATTTTTGCGCAGACCATGACAATCATGAACCTCACTTCTAAACCAGGGTATATGATCTTACTCGGAGTAGTTTCTCCAAATGGGTTAGTTTTGCACATACTATGGTGGTCGTGAACCTCACTTCTAAGCCCCAGGGTATGTGTCTGTGATGACACTGTGGTGTTCATTTCTTTAAAGATAGCTAGGCCTCACTAGGTGGAAATTTTTGTATCTCTGATGACTGAATGTAAAGATGCAGGTTATTAAGAGGTATACATATCAAACAGTAATAAAGTTAGAAAACTTTCTGTGATATCACTGCAAAAGTCTATAACATTTTCATGGCATACACTAAGAATAAAGTATGTAAAATTGTCACAGTTAAAGGAGAAACATTGCACATCTTATTCACAGCCATAACATGTTTCATACTTTGCTTGAACTATGGACATCCCCCCTCCTCCCCCCTCCTTCTGACCTTTCAGAACACTTCCTCTCAATATCCTCCTTCCTTCCTGCTTACAACAAGGAGGAATAAAGAGAGAGAAAGGCTTGTGGGGGTCGTAATCCTTCTTCCTATAAAAGAAGAGGCGGCCATCAGGATACTAATAGATACTAGTAGAAGGGTTAGACAGGGCACATTGAAGGCTTAGTAACAGCTGGTGTACCTATCACGATACAGTCTCCCGAGACACTAGCTGGCCGAGTGTGTGCTGGTACACGCTGGGACATGTGTTACATGCTAGCATAGGGTCATGACAGCACGGGATGATTCCCGCATGAACTCTGCAACCTGAATTGGGGTTGCGAGTGGGCGGGATAGGGGCGAAGAGTGGGTGTGCTGAGCTCAGCATGGTTAGCGCTGGCGTCACATCACGCACTAACTGCACCCTGTGTGATTAGTGTGGGTTAACCTAAGGCTACCTCAATAGGTAAGAGTTAGGTGCATCTTCACTTATGTGCCCTACATTAGGGGAAACTGCTCTGCATTAACTGCAGGGAAATGCTTTCCACACCCCCAATAGTTAATGTGGTGGTATCTCACCTAACATGCCATCGTTTTGGTGCTTTTGACATGTTAGGTGGAACATCCCAGCGCCTTTTAGTAAAGGGGCCCCTTAGCTAGCCCCAAATTATTATTGAAACATCAAATATTCTTCTTTTATTTGTTACTGTTCATTGCAATAACCAACCTATTTTTTTACTTCAACTTTCTTTTTAAGTATTTGGATAAAAACTTTGGTACTCACAGTTCTCCTTCCTTGTAAGCAGGGATACCAGCATGCCAGTATCTGCTAGAAGGGTTGAATCTTTGTTGTTTCTTTCTCAGCACCCTTAGGGGGGTTAAAAAATTGACATTTATTACAGGCCAAAACATGTTTCTGTGGTTTCGTCTATACCTCAGAATGCTTCATTTCATGAAAAATGGGTATTTTATTATAATTTACATAACACTTGATACCAAGGGTGATAATAGCACACCTTCACCCTCCATTGCATCAGAAAAATCCAAATTATCAATGTCCCTGTTTAATGTACATTACCAAGTTTAAGTTACAATTTAAACTGCTTTGACTGAAATGATAAAGCTTTATTTTAAAAAAAAGGTTAAATAAATAAATAATACAGTATTTTCATGAGGAAAGTCAGTTTCCTTGAAAATTGCATTATTACCCTTTAGTTGAAACTAAGGGGCAGTAGAGTGGACAGTTAGTTAGTTGACATTAACCAGTTAACTTCTCCCAGATATTCTGCTACACTTAAGGCCTCATTTACTAAGCTGCACTAAGGCTTTGCGGTGACTATGCAGGGACTGCAAAACTTGTGTTGACTACTGGGGGCATTCCCAGCATTTTTCTGTGCAGTCAATCAATAACAAGTGGAGGAGTAGCCTAGTGGTTAGAGCACTGGCTTGGTAACCAAGCAACCAGGGTTCAATTCCCACTAGCACTCCTTGGGCAAGTCACTTAACCCTCCATTGCCTCAGAAAAAAGGCCTGGCAATCTACTTCCAGTGACACTGCCAAGAAAACCCAGGCACTTCTGGGTCACCAGGAGTCAGGACTGACTTGAAGGCACACATTGCATTTGCATTAATCAATAAAAAGTTTCATTGCCATGTACTGTATTAACTGCAGGGTGGATAACATGATGCAGTTAGCTACACCTCTCTGTGTTATACACCCCATTAAACTGTTAGCATACAATAACTATCTCCATGTTAACTGTAAGGCACATTCCTCACCCATTCCATGTCTTCTTTTGTGTTAGCTGTTTAGCATGGGAATTACCATTGTCACGAAAAACAGAGAATTCGCACCCCCGGAGACCCTAAGAGTACGAGATGCACACCTCCCAATCAAGCCCTCCATAAGATACCTTGGAGTGATACTGGACTATCGCCTAGATTTCAAAGAACATATCAACCGCACCGTGAAAACCATTTATTTCAAGATAAAGACCCTACGCCATCTAAAAAATATGCTTGACCCAGACAGCTTCAGAACTATATTCCAAGCCATAGTCACACCCCACTTCGACTATGCGAATATAATACTCCATGGTCTCCCAAAGAACTCACTAAATACATTACAACTAGCCATGAATGCCGCAGCCCGGGTATTATACGGTGCTTCAAAGAGCGATCACATAACACCCATCCTAATGGAGCTTCACTGGCTCCCTATATACTGCAGAATAACATATAAAGCCCTTATCTTGACCTTTAAAGCAATAAATTCTATAGCTCCATCATCAATTTCGAAACTCCTCCATCACACTCCCAACACCAGATCTAGGAGGTCAGCAGCGGCAAATACCCTAACTACACCACATGAGGCCACAAAATACAAACGATCAACAACAGACAGGGCTTTCGCGTACTACGCACCCAGATGTTGGAACAACCTACCTCCCAACATTAGAGCTATTACTGACCTCAAACAATTTAGAAAAGCCATAAAGCATCACCTCTTCATTCTACATTTCCAAAGCACATCATCAACCCTCTAACACTTTCAGATAAAGTGTAACCGCCCTATTTAAGATGATGAAAAGAAACTCTATCCCGTGTATATAGGTCCTATACATGCTACAAATATGTACATAGTTTCCCTAAGTTATAATCCCAGTTGTATATTTCCTGTTATATGTAAACTCACCACAGTCTGTTGATTGAAATGAGTATTCCTGTTTAATGTAAACCGCGCTGATGAAAAAGAGTGCGGTATAGAAGAAATACAAATAAATAAATAAATAAATAAATAAGGTGCTGCGCTGTTAGCACATGCCCTCTCTCAGGAGCAGCAGAACACCTCTATGTTTGAAGAGGGGCACAAGCTCTGCCCCCAACTCTACCTTAGATGCTCCCAGCTCTGCTCCTAGCCTTCCACCCAGCCAGACAACCAGCATCGAGACCGCAATCGCAGCCTTCCCCTCCTGTTCTGCCCACGGAGATCCAGTTTCCCACAGGCAGAGAGAAAGGGGTCTTTGTCGCAATCGTTGCTCTCTTCTGCTCTTCTGCCCATGGATATGGGATCTGCGTGGCAGCCGGCTGACTGCTCACATGTGATCACGGCTTTACCTTCCCTTTCTGCCTATGGGAAATGGGATTCTCACGGGCAGACAACCTGCACTGAGACTGCTTTCCTTTCCTGTTCTGGCTGCCGGGATACAAGTGCTTTGGGCAGAAAGGAGTCTGTCACAATCGTGGCAGAAAATATTGGTAGGGCCAGGGTCCATGTGGCCCACTCCATTCTGACCCCTGTGCCATTTCTGTTGGTAGGCACTAATTTCCGTGTTAAACAACTAACCAGCTTAATAACTAGATCCCTTAAGTGGTTCAGTATATGGCTGAATCTCTAGTTAAATCTAACTGCACAAAACTTATACAGTTTGATATTAGATAACCATTGGTGAAAATACAGCAGTCAGCACAAATTTAGATGGTTAGTGATGAATATCAGACTGACTAGCTAAATTTGAAAAGTGTGCATCCAGCATGCCCTTAATCAGCATTGTTTTGGTCTGGTTAAATCTATGACTCCAGCGGGGTTTGTTTACACAGAAAATATAGCTGGCAAAAACTTGAGTTCCATCTTAATGATCAGTTAACTCCTGGACCTCCAGTCTTTTCATCGGGGAATGTGTTTTTCTTTCTTCTCAGAAATATTTACTCCATTCAGCCCCTTCTTGAGGCTGGTGAGTTCCAAAACTTCATGAATGCTTTAGTCCTAAAGTTCCTGAATTATTGCAGTTCCCTATGTTCTGGTCTCAAAAGCTTTTCTATCAAACACCTTCAAATGATTCAACATACCATGGTAAAACTTCTCTATAGTGTCATAAAACTTGACCATGATACTCCTCTCTTGATGAAATACACCAGTTACTCTATGTCCTAAATTTAAGATTACGATGTTAGCTACCATGCTTTGTAGTGTGGTCTCCAGTTTATATTTTGAATTTGCTCATCTACTAGGGATGTGCACAGGGCCAAAACTTTCCATTTGTTTGCAGTTCATTTGACCTTGGATTTTTTTGGACTTGTTTCACACATTTGTTTTCATGAAAATGTTGACACACTAATCGATGTAACCCACGTTAAATAATTTCAATGCACACTAACAAACCAAATGCACATTAATGAATGAAATCTCTATCATCCACTATATTTTCAGTTAATGCCTCAGATTCTTACAAACCATTCTTCTTATTCCTTCAACCACTAGAATTGCACTTGAAATTATATGTCACAGCTCTTTCTGCTATCTGGCCCCCTCTTTGTGGAAATCTTCCTAAATATTGACATCAGAAAGCCCCTATTCTCCTAATCCTAGGATTAAGACTTTTCATTGGCCTGCATCTAGTGGGTTAATTGCATACCACCGTGCCTTTTTTACGTAGCTGTTATATATGTTTTCCTAGAAAAAAATGTAAATGAGTAGTTGTCAGGGTCAAAGGTTGGTATGTAGAATGCTGTCTATGTTTTGTAGTGCTATACAAATGATAAGCAGCAGTAGTAGCAGTAATAATGGGGCATGGACATTATTTAAAAAGACTATTTTGGAAGCCCAGCTAACATATATTGCATATATCAAAAATATCGAAGGAAAGACAAACAATAGCCAGCATGGTTTAATATTGAAGTGGTGAAAGCCAAAAGGGCATCTTTCAGAAAATGTGAAGTAGAACCTAATGAAGAAAACAGGAATGTGCACAAGCACTGGCAAGTTAAATGTAAAAAAGTAGAGACAAGAACTAATACTAAAAACTTTTTCAGGTACAGCTGAAGCAAAGAGCATATAAGGGGATTGGCTGGACTGTTGGACAGCAAAGGGATAATGGAGTGTTCAGAGAGAATAAGATAATAACAGAGAAACTAAATTATTTCTTTGCTTCAATCTGTACTGAGGGAGATATTGAGGTCACACTCACAGAGGCAACTTCCTTTGATAGTGATGGTTTGGAGTAACTGAAGTGCATAACTCTAGAAGATGTAACAGATCAAACTGACAAACTCAAAGGCAACAAATCATCAGGACCCAATGGCATTTATCTCAGAGTTCTGGAAGAGCTCAAGCATAAAATTTCTAAACTGTTTCTAACTATCTGCAAACTATCATTCAAAATGACCACAATACCAAGGATTGGTGAGTAGCCAATATAACATCAGTTTTTAAAAAGAACTTCAGAGTTGATCCAAGAAAGTATAAACCAGTGAGTCTGACATCAGGATGGGCAAAAAGAAGCTATACTGAAAAACAAAATTACTGATTATATAGATAAACATGGTTTAATGGGAATGAGCCAGCATGGGTTCAGAAAAGGGAAGTCTTGTCTTACCTATTTATTACATTTTTTTGGAGTTGTAAATAAAGAAGTGGATAATGGTGAACCAGTTGTTGTCATGCATTTGGTTTTGTAGAAGACATTTGACAGAGTCCCTCATGAAAGACTCCTTAGGAAATTACCTTTTTGTACATAAGAACGTAAGATATGCCATATTGTGTCAGACCAAGGTCCATCAAGCCCAGTATCCAGTCTCCAACAGTGGCCAATCTAGGTCATAAGTACCTAGCAGTTTCCCCAAAAGACACAGGTTCCACAATGCTTGTATTGGATCAAGGAGTGATATCCTTGGTCCCTCTTAATAATGCTTTATGGAGCTTTCCTGCTAGTGTAGCTGTCCAAACCTTTTTTAAACCCAGCTACACTAGCAGGTTTTACTACATCCTCCGGTAACAAATTCCAGAGTTTGATTACACGTTGAGTGAAAAAATATTTTCTCTTATTAGTATTAAATAGTTTACCCTGTAGCTTCATTGCATGTCCCCTAGTCTTTCTATATTCTGATAAGGTAAACAATCAATCTACGTTTACCTGTTCCACTCCGTTCATTAATTTATAGACTTCTATCATATCTCCCCTCAGCCGTCTCTTTTCCAGGTTGAAGAGCCCTAACCTTTTTAGCCTCTCTTCATAGGAGTATCCTTCCATCCCCTTTACCATTTTGGTGGCTCTTCTCTGTACCTTTTCTAATAATGCTATATGCTTTTTAAGATACGGCGGCCAGAATTGCACACAATATTCAAGGCGCGGTCACACCATGGAACGATACAAAGGCATTGTAGACTGAAAACAGGTTAAAAGACAGGAAACAGAGAGTAGGACTAAATTATCTTTTTTTTTCTTTTTAAGTGTTGTTAAGTCAATACCTACTGCTGACGACCCAGCAGTCCCTGGGTTTCCTTGGCAAGGTATGACCAGAAGTATATTGCCAGGCCTTTTCTATCGAGGCAAGGGAGGGTAAATTGACTTGCCCAAGGTCACAAGGAATGCCAGTGGGCATCAAACCTCAATCTTTTGGGTGTTTAACCACGTGGAAAAATGTCACTAGTGGAGTGCCTACTCTGGGATCTAACATATTCATAAATGATCTGGAGATAGACAAGTGAGGTGATCAAGTTTGCAAATGACACAACATTATTCAAAGTTGTTGAAACAGCAGAGAATTGCAAAGATTTTCTGAAGGATCTTGTAAAACTAAGAGAGTAGGCATCTAAATTGCAGATGAAATTTTATGTAGAAAAGTGCAATGTGATGCACATATAGAAAATAATTCCATCTACAGGTACAAAACACTGGGTACTGAGTTGGGAGTCACCACTCAAGAAAGATCTTGCAGTCATTATGGATAATACTTTGAAATTTCAAGCTCAATATGCCAGAGATGCTAACAAAGCAAATACAATATTAGGGATTACTCGATAAGGAATGGAAAACAAAATTGAGAGCATCATAATGCTTCTATATAGGCCCTTGGTGTGACTGCAACTTGAGTAGTGTGGGGCATGTTTACTAAACTGTGCTATTAGTGCACAGTTCAGCACGTGGTAAGCATACTGTGCTAAAATGTAGCGCAGAGCCCCTAGCAAAAAAAATCCCATGCTAAACGGTTAGCATGGGAATGGATGGAGATAGGGGAGGGTTGGGAGTGTAACGTTGTCATGGTTAGTGCGGGTGTTTGGGCCCTGTGCTAACTATAATTGTTGATGCTAGCCTCCTCAATAGATGGGGCACCTGCATGCCAGGTTATCGTTAGTCCACATGATAGCAACATGCCAACGGCAGGGGGACAGACGCACACACCCGTGAAGTTGGCACGGGCCTAGAAAGCATCTAATTTTCCTCAGTGGTGCTGTATAACAGGTTTCTGTACCATGTTTTGCACGATAGCCTGATTGACGAGGCTGCATTACGTTAGTTTTATCCACAAAGAGCTGTATTTGGAAAAAACACTGTTTTTTCCCACTCTTTTTGCCTGAAATGGAGTGTTTCAAATGGGGCAGTAATTTTTAATCGCAGCTTGGGCTTTTATAAAACTAGTGAATGACTGCAGTTTTCCAGTCCTTGGGGAAACCTCCAGTACTGAGGCTAGAATTAATCATAGTAAGCAGAATAGGGTGTAAATTAGGTAGTGAATTTGGAAAGAAGGGGATCCAGAATAGACAAAGGAGGGAGCTATTTGCTCAGCATAAACCAGGGACAGGATTGAATTTCTTACAGACAGCTGGACATACTGGAGTTTCTTCACCACTTATATGAGAAAGGAAAGTTGGGTAGGCCTAGGCTGCCTGTTGTGGTCCTTGAGTGAGGATCTGTAAGGCATATGGTACTGCAGGTTGCTTCCAAAGCCTGAAAAAGTGTATCTCAATTTTTTTACCCTATCATAGAAGTAGTTGGCAAAAGATTCTGCTTAGGATTAGTCTACCTATGAGGATTCCATAGTCAGTAGATACCAGATCTCATAAATACTAAACAAATCTTTGGCAGGAACTTTACTGTTAATTATCCTTCGTAAGTAGTAGCCGTGTTTTGTTGTTTTTATAACCTCTTGATAACCTGATAATCCTTAGGGCATTCAAAACAGAACAATACATCTAAAGCGGACCTGGTTTTACTCTAACTGCATTTGGCTTTGTGAGCATATCATTTCAAAAGTTTTAGTTCTTGATGAAAACAAGGATGGCAGTGTTTGCTTAAGTAGGCACATTGCTTAAGGTATGTGACCTTATTGAGAGTGTCCCCAAAAATACTGTGCCTTACTGCTCCCTGACTGTCTAGCCGAAAGAGCAGTAAAATTACCAGGAAAGTGCATATATTTAATGTTAAATGAGTGTAGATCAGTATCATGTAGATTCCTTGAAAGGGTTATGACTTTCATAGAGAAAACTATGATTGTATCAATGGTTATCGGCAACATGGTAAATGATAGTGGCCAGAGCAATAAATATGAAGGATTGCAGGATGACTGACACAATGAGTCACTAAATTATGTGCATATATCAACTGTATGAAACTGAAAGACAATGTAATAGGTAATCTTGGGTACTTAATCCTCCATAGCCTCAGGTGCAGATATAGAGGTGCTTTTACTAAAGTGCACTAGGTTTTGTCACCTAATGTACAGTTTGCACCAAAATCAATGCACATTAGTTGCAGCTGCTCCATGGTAAGTGTCAGGGACATGGGCAGCATGTGCCTGACAGTTACAATGCATCAGGGACGGTGCTACCATTAGGTGAACTAGGCAGCCGCCTAGAGCACTGGCCCTCCAGGGGTGCCCATTGCCGCTGTTGTAGCCCCTCATGGGACCTACAGCAGTGGCAATGGAGTGAAACAGCGCCAAAGCACTTACCTGCAAACCTCTACGCCACAGGGCTGTCTGCTTCTGCCCCCACCGATGGCCGACTTCCTGTTTGCTTGGGAACAGAAGCCGCTTCCACCTCCATGCAAACAGAAAATCGGCCATCTGAGTGGATGGAAGCAGACAGCCCCACAACGCTGAAGTTTGCAGGTAAGTGCCTCAGGGCTGTTTCAGTCTATTGCTGCCGCTGTAGGCCCTGATGATGAGGGGAGGGTGGGTGGGTGGCTTGGGGAGGGTGCAAGGGATGAGACTGCCTCCTTGCGCTGCCCCTGCTGTGCACGTTCATGCCCTTGTGAATTACCACAGGTGTACGTAACTCCACCTGTTGAGTTGGCATTAGGTTCATCCACAATAACTACAACATTGACAGTTAATGTGTGATATGTCCCCTCTCTCTAACTGCAATTTGCCTCCCATGCCCTCCTCTCTGCCCTATCCCACTCAGTCACGCCCCCCCCCAATGTGTGATTGTCAGTTCACACATGAATCAGGAATGGTAACTGTCATGCCTTTGTGATCACGTTTACCACAGGCCGTTATACACAGCACATGCGAAAACGCGCTTAGTGTGTTTTGGTAAAAGGGCTCCTTTGATTTGTAATGCCTCTGGGAACAGGCAAATAACTACAGTACCTGAATGTAACGTGTTTTGAAATACAGTCGGAAAAGCATGAGCTAAATCTACATGCAAATCCAAATTAAGAAACTACCATTTGTTTATACCTTAAGTGCCTTATCTGTATTTTCATTTTGGGGTGTATACCGTTTTTGAAATTCAAGGGCTTTGTAATAGAATCATTTATATGGCACCTGGATGATGTGAGAGTAATCTGATATGTCTTCGTTTTAAACAGAGAGTAGTTACATTTGAAGCAATGGCAGATTGGGGACTTTGCTTATGTGCCTTGTGTCCCACACCAACCATGATCATTGCCTCTGGAACAAGCACTGTTATCTGCGTGTGGGAACTATCGATTGTCAAGGACAAAGTAAAATGTCTCACTCTAAAACAGGTGCGTAAACCGCTTTTTCTTAATTGTGTCTTCTTGGGAGTAATTTTATAAATTCTTTTTTTACATATAGAAAATGTTTTTTTATGAAATGTTGTGGTCGTATCCATGCATATAAAAGTGAACACTGCCAAAAAGATGAATACTTCTATACACATCATGCATATGCGTTCCCCAGGGCATAGTTTGGGCAGAGTTACAAGTATTTATGGAACGAGCACACACACATTTACCCTACCTCAGCGCACGTGAGGATTTTTATACTATTGGAGCTATTTCTGCGTTCTTACACATAGGTGCCTAGACTCCCTTTATAAAAAAAAAAAAAGCAATACATAAAGACACAGAGACGTATTCGTGCTATACCAGCACCAGATACAAAACACAAAGAACAATTTAATTTTTCTACAGTATTGTAGTTTACAAAATATTGGGGCATGTTTACAAAAGATGAACGTGCATTGAAGAAGTATCGCTGCGCTCATAGACATAAAATGACTGTGTGCACTTAATGTGTGATGACTTCAGTAAAATCTCTGAGGGGTATGTTCAAAATCATTTATGTGGAATCAAGCGCTTAACTAGTGCTCATTGGGCTTAATGGTTTTCTCATCCAATAGCTTGGGAGGCTATTTTAGAAGCCCTATTCATGCTTTGGACATCTGAAAATGGGCATATGTATGTCTAAAACATGGGGATGTCCCCAGAGCCATTTTAGAAAGTGATTTTAAAGACGTCCCCAGTCCAAGGACATCCAAGTAGGAATGGGGGCGTGTTGCAGGAACCTGCACATCCTTGCCTGATTTGAGAAACAGCCTGCACATCCCGAACAGTGTCCAAGTTGATACCTGCTACAGACACCAATTGGCATGGTAAACGTGCTCGTTTTGCCAGCCAAACATCCAGAGGGTGTGGAGAAGGAGGTACACTCACATCCTCAATACTTTCCATGTTGACCACAAACAGTGAGGGGGAATGAGGGCTAATGGTTTCATATAGCCATGCTGATGGATGTCCTCGTATGCAAACTAGCATGTGATAGATGCCCCCGCCCTAAGGGTTTGTAGTGGACTCCAGCATGAACATCCACGTTGGGGAAATCTGTTTTGCTAAAATCAGGCTGAAGCATAGACGTCCCTGGCCTTTTCCTGCATGTTTTTCATTTGGATGCCATTTCTAAAATGCCACTTTTGACTTTTAAGCACAGAAATAAAATAGAAACAAGTGATGAAACTGGGTGGTGAATCAGTGAGCTGTATCACATGACCAAATTCTCACCACTGTTTTGCAGAGTGGTGAAGTAGCCTAATGGTTAGCGCACTGGCTTGGGAACACAGAGACCAGGGTTCAATTCCCACTAACACTTCTTGTAGCCTTTGACAAGTCACTTCCATTGCCTCAGAAAAATCCAGGTTATCAATGTCCCTGTTTAATGCATATTACCAAGTTTAAGTTTCAATGTAAACCACTTTGATTGAAATAATAAAGCAGTATATAAAACCTGTTAAATAAATAAATGTCACTCCAAATAAAATGTAAATATAGTAGTTTGTAAGTTTATTGTGTAAAAATGTAAAGTGCTATTTGTAATTAGTGCCTTTATAAGATAAACATATAATTGGCACCTTTTTGTTACTTTAGCATAGATGCTCTCTTATAAAAGTACCCCCCCCCCCCACAGTCAGTTCAATACGAACAGAAGGCTTAGTGATAATGACTAATCTGAGAATCCACAGCATAGGAACCATTAACCTTTCCCTAACCTTAACCTGCTAGGGATGGCCAAGTCCTTTTGAAGAAGCTTCATCATATTTAAGCAAACTAGTGGATGTGGAAACCCACAAGAATCATCCCAGTAGTTCTTTTTTTAAATATTTCACAGTTTTACAATAATAAACACAAATAAACACTTGTTACAGTAAAAGAGAGCGTCTAACAGAAATATCTTTAAGGTAAACCCAGATAAACAAAAAGGAAAAAAGAAAAAAAATTTCAAGATATCCTCTACTAATCGGCAATGAAAAGGCAGTTCTCCATGGACAAGCAATCTGAGTCGGTCACGCCTAGGTGTGTCATCCCCAGTGACCGGATTAGCTCTCCCTTGGCTCAGAGGAATCCTGTTTTTTTTTTATTCCTCTGAGCCTTTGCCTTCCTCTTCCTGTCCCTGCCTTTACTGACTCCGTTTTTTCCATCCGCCTTCCAGGACAGACGACTCCATTTTTTTCTACTTTACCAAAAAAAAAAAAAAAACCCAGACTCATAACCCACCAGATGGAACAAGGAAGAAAATGCCTCTGCTGCAACAGGAGACTCAACCACTCTTAACAGGATTGCTGCTAGCCATGCCTGCAACCGGACCAACACATGCAGGCTTGTATCACCAGAAAAGAGCACAAAGGAGCCCGAAAGGATCCTCTGGTGTCCCACCCCCTCTCAACTATTGGGTACAAAAAGAAAAACAGGCTAAGACTGCTCAGGCACAGAACAGGTGCACTGAGCATGTCGATCGCACAAATGGGGGACAGGCAGAGCCCCTAGTGATCCCAGCCGGATATGAGACTGCTTCAGGGCAGGTAAGCCCGTACACCACGCTCCCGAGAACAGAGCTTCCTCTCCCTGAGTCAGCCTCTGCAGCTCCTGCGCTGGTGGACCTTCTCTCCCCACCCTTCCTGGAGATCACGTTAGGGCCTGCCTCCTTCCATTGGCACATTGATCCCCTGCGTCCCCCTGAATCATCGGAATTCACCCAATAAGCAGCGTTGAGAGAAACAAGGTCAGAATAAGAGCAGGAGCCCAATCAAAACCTCCCCCACACCTCCAAAGCTTGGCAAAGGCCTTCTCCTCACAGCCTCCACACCCCACAGGACACTAAATGCCGGCGCCATGATTCCCACAGGTGCCAGCATCGTAGCTCCTCCCCCCAACATAGCCAACGTGACTCTGCATCTCGGGGCCAGCATGCAAGCAGGAGAATGGACTGTAACTCCTCCCCCTCTCTCTCCTGGGACAATCACTGCAAGCACAGGAAAATGCAGTTGGAGGAACAGAGGCACAGAGAATATCCTTAAACGCGACACCAGCCTAAGGGGGAGGAGCAGAGGCACAGAAAAGATCCTCCAATGTGGCCCCAGCCTACGGTGGAGCAGCTTACAGCCACACGACATTGGGCTTTTCTGGGAGGCCACCCCTGCACCACCCCCTAACTGCACATCAGGGGACCTTAATGGAGCTCTGGGACAAGTTCTTAGCCCAACAACTCCTGACAATGCTGCTGCAAGTTCTTACAATGCCTCTACCCCTGGCAATGCCGCTGCCGGCACAAAACCAAGCTCCAGCAGCAGCAATCTCACACCAACATGTGACCAACTGTCATGACCAGGATCCTCATTTATGGATGAGGAAGGTGAGATACGGGACTCCAAGGACTCTGTCTGGAGTTTGGGGGACATATCCAGTGCCCGGTCCCCTTGGCACGCTCCCGGCATCCCCTACGATGACTCGCCACCACCAGCACCACTGACACCAGCCTCCCCCCAAAGGACCTCACATATCCTAAGTTACTGCATAAGCTCCCCACAAACCTTGGATTATCTCCTAAAGGTGCCCCAGACCCACAAAGTCCTGGAGATACTAAAATGCCTCGATATCCCCAAAATGCTTGTGGTCCTACAAATCCATCAAGTGCTTCTGGACTGTAGGGATAAGGTGTGGCAGGCACCGGCAACAACATCCACCATCACCAAGAGATTGGAACTCAAGTACCATGTGCAGTCTGCATCGAGTTTCAAGGCAGCACAGCTACCACATCAGTCCACTGTGGTGGAATCCACTCTGAAGAGATCTAAAACCTCCCGGCAAAACTCCAACACATTGCCAAGAAGAGACTACAAACTTCTCAATAAAGTCGGCAAAAAGGTATTCTCAGGCGTCATGCTGAATGCACGATTTGCCTCGTGCCAATTCCAAATCATCGCCTATCTTGACCACCTGTTGGAAAAGGCAAATGACACGGTAGCTTCTCTGCCCATTAAACCGAGGAACTCCTGACAGCCATGTTTCATGACATGAATGATCAAAATACCTCGATGCAACCGATGACACATATAAAACTAATAATGAAAAAGTCATCAGTAAATATAGCCCTCTGCTACCAAACTAAACATACATTGAATGTCGGACTAAATGGACAGGAGCAGTGAGAGGGAAACCTCCCTGCCCAAAGGTCCATAAAGCCCTTTTTTTAAAGTTATTTGTGCTCAAATAATGTGTTTTGAAAAAGACTTATCTTAATCCTCGGCGATACTCTGCCATTCTAAATGAACGCTGGCTTATGAATACAAGACATGCATGTTTTGGGTCCCAGAAAGACCCTGTTTAAAGTGTTCACCTGCTGTGTTGCAGAAGTTATGAACCCCAGCGTTCTCCCCCTGATCCTGGAGAACAACTAGAAACATAGAAAAATGACAAAAGAAAAAGACCACATGGCCTATCAAGTCTGTCCTTCCATATCAACAACTACAACAGTCCCCTTTTTTCCTTTATAGAAACAGAAAAATGATGACAGAAATAGACCACATGGCCTAACTGGCTCGCATCGCTGGACCTACAGGATGCCTACACTCACATATTACTCCATCCTTCACAAAAGCAGTGCCCACACTTCAAAGTGGGAAATCAACATTTCCAGTACAAGGCCCTGCCATTCGGCCTTTCCTCGGCCCCACGAGTCTTCACAAAGTGCATCACAGTCATTGTGGCCCACCTGCGCAAGACGAGTGTACGCATCGTCCCCTGTCTTGACAACTGGCTGATCGCAGCACGATCCCCAGAAGCAGAACGAGAGGCGGTTTAAGCTACAGCCAGCCTATTTCAGACTCTGGGCTTCCTCATCAATCACAACAAGTCACAAATGCAACCACCCCAGGCATCGGACTTCATAGGGGCCCACATCAACACCACACAGGCCAAAGCATTCTTCCCGTGCCACAGAGCAGACAGGATCATGGCACTAGCTGCCCAGATCTCCTCATCGCACATGACCTCAACATAGATCTTTCTCCACTTCATGGGACATCTCTTGGCGGCAGTGCATGTCATCCCACACACCAGGCTGCACATGCTCCAACTCCAATGGCACCACCGGAGGTCTTGGGACCAACACAGACAACCCCTGCACCACAAGGTCAGCATAGTCCACCACACTTGCAAGACCCTCAGCTGGTGGAGAACACAGAAAAACCTACAGAAAGGGAAGTCACTCAGGCCACACCAATCGCAGATCACCTTGACCACAGACACATCGAAGCACAGATGGGAGGTGCACCTGCTCAACCTCTGCACGAATGGGATTTGGTCCACAACCAAGGTGCGCCAACACATCAACCTCCTCAAATTCTGAGCCATACAGAATGCGCTGTGGGCCTTCCAGCCCTGGATTCAGGGGAAGACTGTTCTTGTCCAGACTGACAACCAAGTAGCAATGTTTTACATCAACAAACAAGAAGGCACAGGCTCCATCACACTGTTCTGGGAGGCCTACTTGATATGGACAACCACCATCTCCCTGTAGGCTCACCTGCAAGAGGCATACCTGCCAGGGAACAACAACATCTTAGCGGACTCCCTGATCCAGCAGCTTCCTCCTTACGAATGATGTCTCAAGTCCTCAGTAGCCTCCAGCCTTTTCCACCAGTGGGGGACTCTGAGGATTGATCTCTTCGCTTGCGAGGACCATGCAAAATGCAAAGAATTCTGCTCCAGACACCCCTCAACCCACAGGGTGGCCGCAGACGCCTTTTCCATCCACTGGGGTTCTCAGCTTTGCTACGCCTACCCACCGACCCCTCTTATTTCCAGATCATTCCAGAAGATTGCACACGATGGGGCAATTGTCATCTTATCTCGCCATTCTGGCCAAGTCAGCCTTGGTTCCCATTCCTCAAGCAGCTATCCAGCCAACAACACTGCTACTTCGGGCCTGCCCAGACCTCATCACACAGGACAGGGGTCAGACCCTTAACCCCAACCTTCAGATCCTAGCATTGACCACATGGATGATGAATAGATGGACCTGAGACCCTTCCCCTCTCCCAGGACATCATAGAAGTCCTCTTGGCAGCCAGGCCATGCAGCATTCTTATGCGACAAAGTGGAAAAGGTTCCACACATGGTGTGACAGCGGGGGCTGAACCCTTTCGACTACCCCATACCAGCACTGCTGCAATACCTACTCACCCTCTCACAATCAGGATTAAACCCCTCGTTTATCAAGACACACCTAAGCTCAATTGCAGCCTACCATGACAAGCTGAAGGACAAATCCATATCAACTCAGCCCCGGGTCTCATGATTCATGAGAGGACTCAACCACCTGTACCCTTCGATCAAGCCCCCGATACTGGAGTGGGACCTCCATGTGGTCCTTAATAACTCATGGAGCAACTGTTCAAACCCTTGGATCAGGCACCACAAAAATTACTTATGTGGAAGACCTTTTCCTCGAGGAAATCACCTCAGCACGCCGCATCAGTGAACTCCATGCCCTCATCAATTATCCCCACTACACACAGATACATCACAACAGGGCCATTCTCAACCCATCTGAATTTCCTTCCAAACTTGTGTCATCCTTCCACATCAACCAGGCAATAATCCTACCATGCTGCTACCCTGAGCCACACGCATCGCAGGATGAGTGCTGACTACACACCCTGGACTGCACCCGCACCCTCCATGTCTATATCGACAGGATCGGACCAACCAGAAAGGCCACACAACCTTTTCTTGCCTACGACCTGAACAGACTGGGCCACCCAGTCACCAAATGAACCATGTTCAAATGGTTGGCAGACTGCATCATCTATTGCTACATATGTGCCAATTTATGCCCAGAAGGCAGGGTGCATGCTCACCAATTACGAGCAATGGTAGCCATGCTGGCCCACCTACACACAGCGACACCCACAGACATCTGCAGCATGGCCACGTGGACTTCAATTCAAATCTTCATGAAGAATTACTGCCTCAACCATCCCATGGACAATGCCCACTTCGGCAAAGCGGTCCTGCAAGTGGACACTGATACATGTGGCAGTGACTGACCGCACAAACTCTAAGACTGTGTTAACAGGGGAACCTAAGACTAAGGGGTATGTTTACTAAACTGCGTTAGTGTGATTCGCATTAGGAGTCGCGTTAGTGGAAGAACTGCCAAAAAAGGACATGGGCGGTACATCGCTAGTGATAACGCGCGCTATAACGTGCCGCGCAGCAACGATTGTTACAGGGCGCGTTACTGCACGTTAAGCGTAAGAAGGTGCGCAGACACCCAAATACAGAAACAGAGCTGTAGCACAAATGGTTACTACACAGACTGATGGTATAAGGGTCATGGGTTCAATTCCCCAGTGTGCCTAATGAATAAGGCTGGCTGAGGCATCATGTGTAACCCTTTGAAGGCCTTCTATAATATTTTAATCCACAGTCTGCAGCCAGGTTAAAGTTTGCATATGTCAAGAAAATTGTACCCGTCTTATTCAATATGTTCCAATAGTGACGTTCCCTCTGCCATGGTCATGTATTATATACCATTTGATAGGAATATTTAGGCAGAAGTGTGGATCCCGAAAGTGTTGGGCTTGGCCTGGAAAGGGTTAGGTATTGGGCTGTGAGGAAGTTTAGGTGTACTGTAATAATGCTGCCAGCAAACACACCCTCACAGTGGCGTAACCTAAGGTGCCACATAAGGCACCCTAGAAGGCACTCCATAGGGCACATTATAAAGTGCGCTGTCTGCCAAGGCACCCTATAATATCCCCTATAGGACACCATATAAGGCACCTTATAAGACGCTTTATAGGGCGCCGTATGAGCCACCCTAAGGTGACAGTACCCTGAGGGTGGTTCTGCCGGCAGCACTAATACACAATAAAAATAGACAATGCCTAAGACCCATGAACCCATGACCGCTGGCTCCATGGGCAGAGAAGTAACCAGTGGGCTAGAGCTGCTAATAAAGACCTGGCTGGCTACAGGAGGACTGCACGGCACCACACCCACATTCTGCTGTGGTTACCAGGGAGATTACATACCACCACCCAACGCACACTCTGGGGCTCAGGGTGGGGGACAGGATCTCCCGCCAACAGATCTAGTGGTGGCAGTAGAGGGGACCATCACCCCAGTCCTGCTAGAGATCAAACACCCTACAGCATAGGCAATGCAGAGCAGTACACTTCCATAACGCAATAGCAGCCAGACGGCATGTCTGGAAATGCTCATCTGCCCCCCACCATTATCTGACATTCTCCAGCAGCAAGCCTCCAGCCGCTGCACCCTGCACGGTGTTCCAGCAAGACACATACTAGCTGCAGACAGTCCGCCAGCTAATCCATAGTGCATGGTCCTGGAGGAGATGCATGTACTCAGAACGGGGATATCAGCATACACACCAAGCAGATAAGTCAGTGATTGGGCCCAAAAAGGAAACCCATAAATATCACATACGAGAAATACTATATAGCACTATGGGGGAACCTAGCCATGCCATGGTCACTGCTCAGTCAGGGTGAGAGTGACCTCCCAGCAGGACATGCTATGGCCACCCTGTCCGTGCAGGTGGTACCGGGCACTACAATGTCCGGCCATTGCCCTATGCCCTGTGCAGATGCGGCCAGGCCAGGCCACCCTATCCAGGCTATTCCCACGGTACCTTGCTCCTCATTATGCACATTGGCAGGCCAAAACTGGCAACAGTGCTAGCAGTGTGGGCTGTGGAGGGTGTTGGCAGCCACCACACACTGGATAGACAGACACACATTCCCCACACCTATGCCAGCATTGTGCAACTATAGAGGTGTTGGGCAGCCCAGGCCACCACACCAGTCCTGGGGACAGTGCAGGCATGGCTATGGTACGCAATACTGTAGGAGTCACTCCCCAGATTGGTAAACACTGTCAGACACAAGACCTGTAGCACACTCCACAGACATCAGAAAGGTTGCTATGATGCAGCTCACTCCGAAAATTGTACTTAACCTAGGAATTGCTATCTGCCAGTACTCATAGCAACCTTTTGATAGCTGTGTACCATATTCCCAGGTTTAGGGTGGCATTACTAAGGTATGCAAGTGCTAGTATTGGGAGATGCACGCAGAGCCCAAAGTCCTGCCTCTCCAGGAGGCTTTGGATAATGGGGCCTGTGGGTGCGGGTGTGTCTGCCCCTGTTGGCTGCTGCTTTACGGCAGAGGTTCCCAACTCCAGGCCTGCGGTGCCAAACACTGTTCGGGTTTTCATGCTGTCCCTCATGAATATGCATGAGATACATCTGCATACCATGGGGGTGGCGCATAGAAATGCAGCACAGGCATCTTTATCAGAGGCAGCATGAAACCTGAATGGTGTTTGGCCCTCCAGGACTGCATTTGGGAGGCTCTGCTCTAGGTAATGTGCATGTTTATGGTGTCTGTGCTCTGTAGGGTAAAATGTAGTTGTTTTGGGCATGTTCACGTCATCTGCACGAAAGGTTCTGTCTGTATTAGCACGTTATAGTAGTGGGTAAAATATGAGGAGTGGGTTGGCAGAAACCACAGCTGGGACTTGAACCTGTAACCTTCTGAATACACTGGTTTTGTGCACTGCACCACCATGTTATCACAGAGATGGGGCATTCCCTGGTGATACCATGACTGTTGGTCAGACAGGGCCTGTCTGTTGCAGTGCATGGCACCCACCTACACAGGGCTAGGCCACGGTCTGCTCTGGGCAGCTGCCACTGCCCCCTCCACCACCAGTATCCCTCAGCCACCATGCTGACATGCCCTTCTGCTGGTGGAGCTGGTGGTGCGCAGTCTCAGGCCATCCAGTGTGCAGATCGGCGGCTGCCTATGGTGCAGGTTCTGGGGTAGGGGTGCCTGCATAGACGTCCACGCTCCCCCTCAGCCCTGCCTGCCAATGTTCCGTGCCCTTGGGGGTAGCTGTTGGGTACTATCCCCTGTGACACTTTGGAAAACCCACTCATGCCCATGTTGGACCTTCAGCAGTTGCTGTCTGGCTGCTCCGCTGTTTCAACATTCATATGGGCCACCTAGGCATCACCCTAGTCCGCACTGTGGCCCAGCTCCACCACAGCATGTGCCGCCTGCAGCCCTCTGTATCCCCTTCTGACATGCCCGCCCTGCTGTTGCGGGACATGTGCACGCCATAGGAACCCTGTCTGATGGTGGTGAAAACCCTGAGCAGCGCTATTTCACTGTGGGCCCATTCACCTTGTATGGGGACGGAGTATAGACCCTTCCACGATTTATATCTGTTCTATGGAGCTTACTCTGGGGGGGGAGGGGTTGATGTTTCTCATTGATACCACTATTGGCCAGCTTGGTTATTGTTTATTTCCAGTTTGTTGGGGTCATTTTCAGTGTTTCTGTGCCCTTTTGTTCTGTGCACATGTATCACACTTATCACTTTTTTTTGGTTTCCCTGCCTGGGCTGTACATTGCTGACACTTAAATGGTTTCTCTCCCCTTTAATATGCCTTTAACGGCAGGTTTTCATTCGCGTTGGAATTCAGCTCTGAAAATCAGCACGTTAGTGTGAAGGGAGCCTCTCCCCACCCACTCTCCGCCCATTGACCCCTTCTCTCCGCCCTCTCTCCACCTTCTGCGGTGTTTTACCGTGCCGCGGGGTATTACGATCGTTAGCGCATCATAACGTGCGTTATGACATCATAACGCGCGTTATGATGCGCTAACGATCGTTAACGTTACATAACGCGCGTTATTCAGGATTACCACAATTTAGTAAACATACCCCTAAGTGTTAGAGCTTATGATTAACCGCTTTAATCTTATATTATGTGTTGCAGTTTTTCAGTGTTTGCCATTGAATGTTACACTACACCTTTTCAGCGCTATTGCATTAAAATCGGCGTCCTTGTTGCACAATCACTGGGGTCTCTTTTTTCATGTAAAATCTGTATCTCCAGCCTCATCCTACCACAGAACCCCGGACAGCTCGGGAGTCACCTAAGCGTGGCTGACTCAGACTGCTTGTCCATGGAGATAGTAAGGTTACTTACCATAACAAGGGTTCTCCATGGACAGCAGGATGAGTTAGCCACACCATCCCATCCAGCTTTCCCTTTGGATGAGCTTCCAGTGAGCCTTCAGGCTAGGGAAACACTGAGGAAGTAAAGGCAGGGACAGGAACAGGAAGGAACAAGCTCAATAAAATAAAATAAAAAAAACAGGATTCCTCTGAACTAAGGGAGAGCTAATCTGGTCACTGGGGATGGCAGACCTAGGCATGGTTGACTCATCTTGCTGTCCACGGAGACCCCCTTTACGGTAAGTAACTTTACTTTCCTGACTCTATTCACAATCAGGAAGTAGAACTAAATAGTGATGAAAACATAATTATAGTGAATCATCAAGTCTCGGCAACAAAAGGAGGCTATTAGGCACCTCACCGGCCACACCAGGAGGGGAGAACAGAGAACTGAAAATAAACATGTTTAAAACATAGATACAGCAACAGTTGTTGAGGCTCAAAAAAGAGTTATCTTGACCCTTGGTCCTTGAACAAACATTTACAGGAAAACCATACAAAGAACAAGCCTCTCAACTGCTAAACTCTAAGAGGTATGTTTACTAGCCAGACTAATGGGTAACCCTTGCTTAACCATTAGCCTGGCTTAGTAAAGATACCCCCAAATGTAAAGAATACAAATTGTTTCATCCTCTTCTGAGTGAACATGAGGGAACATTTGCACATGACAGTTCATAAACACATTTTGAGCAACCAATTTCTGGATGGGTCATTCACACAAGTTATCAGCAATGCTAAACTTCCATCTTGATCTGCTCCTGTTCTTTCCAAAAATTTGCTAATTTTAAATTATCCATATTGAGCTGTGAAGTTGCATCCTGTTCTGATATGTTCTCAGCAGGAGATAAGTAATAAACTCTAGACAAAGCAGGCACCGATTCTAAATGTATCTCCAAAACCGAAATTATAAACTTTTTTACATCTCCAAAGCAGACATAGTAGGGATACATGGAAAATTCAACAGGCATCTTCCTATAGTCAATGAATCCTTCATAAAAATGAGTTCTCTATCCTGTAACATCTTAGATTTTTCTTCTAATAGTCATTCTCAGCTTAATTTCACTCAATCTCCAGGAACAAGCAGGAATGTAGTCTTCACATATGGGTATCGTCGATACCGACGGAGCCTGCGCGGGAACGCTCCCCAGCATCCAATAGGAAAGCTTTTGGGAGCATCCCACAGCACCTGCGTGCTGCCTTACCACCTTTCCTAACTGTCCCTCACCAGTTCTTCGTTTTCCGCATAGCCGACAGGTCGCACATCCTGTCACAGCAGAAAAAATTCCCCTCTTATTCTTCTTTTTTGTGGTCGCGTCTGCCTTCCCTCGACGCTACACCGGTACCGCCGGTTCTTCTTTCTTTCTTTTTTTCAAAAAAATAAAACAAAAAAAACCTTTCTTTCTGGAGTCTTTTCCAATAATTTTCTCCTCAGGTGCCATGCGCCATTTTGGGCACTAGGCCCAACTTTTTCCTTCAGAATGGAAAAACCCGCTTCGGGTTTTAAAAAGTGTTCCAAGTGTGGTGGTACCATCTCCGTCACTAACACCCATGAGTGGTGCCTCAAATGTTTAGGTCCTGAACACTCTATTTCAGAGTGTGTTGCCTGTGGAATGATGTCGAAAAGGGGTCGGCAAAACCGAGCTGCTAAACTTAGCACCCTTTTTCCCTCCGATGCAGCCTCTGTGGCATCGACGTCTTCCAGGGCTTCGTCTTCCTCCCATGGATCTCAGGTAACTAAACATAAATCTAGCCAGTCCTCAAAGGGTAGATCTCCTTCTAAACATCGAGATGCCTCTGGCGTTGCCCTTGAGGGACTTTCACCGGCAAAATTGCCCTGGCGGGAGGCTTTGGCTTCCAAAGCACTAACGGGGCTCCAGGATGTTCTCGAGGCTTCAACCTCGGCAGAACAACTGGTGCCATGCTCTGGGGTTTCGGCCGCTTCATCCGGCACCGATACCCAAGCATCGGCAGCGTCGATAGACCAGAGATTCTTGGCTATTGAATGCAGTCTGGCGGCTCTTCTCACGGCCTCGATGCCCCTGAAACCGCTTCAGACAATTCAACCGGTACCGGCACTAACTCCGGTACCGGCACCGACTGCATTGACATCGGCAGGTATTCTACCGGGACTGAGTCATGCGTCTCTTTCCGGCATCGACAAGTCAAAACCAGACCACTTCGATGCTGACTTCGATCAGTACCGGCACCGTGCCTTGCACGATCACCTGGATCGGAGATACTTCGAATCCTCAGATGATTCTGAAGACTCTGAAAGCTCTGCCGATACCAGAGTACTTCTTCCTGAGGGTTCCTCTTCTCCTCAGTGCAGGATGTCTCCACCAGAGGATATGCCCTTTCAGGATTTTATACGAGATGTGGCCCGAGGTCTTTCCATCACAGTGGCTCCTGAAAAAGAGCCTAGGGCAAAGGAATTAGAAATCCTATAATACCCTTAAGCTCCCAAGGAGGCAGCTACCTTACCTATTCATGAGATCTTGCAAGATCTTATGTTAAGGATGTGGGAAACACCTCTAACCACATCTCCTCATTCTCAAAGACTTGATACCATGTATTGAGTTCCTCCTTGTTCTGGGTTTCAGAAGACTCAATTACCACACCATTCCATGGTGGTGGAATCTGCCATGAGACAGATAAAGAGTGCAAAAAGGCATGCATATAATCCTCCAGTATGTGAGTGTAGGACTCTTGACGCCTTTGGACGTCGATCCTTCCAGGCTTCCATGCTTTCTGCTAGGATCAGTTCCTATATCTTGTATATGGGAATGTTCCTTAAAGAGGTCACAGGAGATTTAGAGCTTATGAGCCCTCTCCTTCCTGATGATAAAAGGCAAGATTTTCTTGCTCTTGTCAAACATGCTCAGGATGTTTCCAAGTTTGTGAATTGTGCAGCCTTTGACTGCTTTGAATGCATAAGCAGAACCTCTGCCATTGCCATAGGTGCACGTAGGATTGCCTGGCTCCAGGCATCTGACTTGGAAATTTGGGTACAGGACAAACTAGGGAATATACCTTGCACAGGAGAGAATCTCTTTGGCAAGAATTGGCAGGAAAAAGCTGATGAGATAGATGCTGACAATATCACTTTGGATAGATTGTCTAAATCTACAGCTGATCCTGCGAGGAAAATATCCTCTAAGAAACCATTCTTCAGCAAGAAGAAAACATTTTATCCCTTCTATACCCAGCAGGGACATTGTTTAGGTCAGTCTGCCCAAAAGGGACAGCAGCAACATCTTAGGCAAAGAAAGACAAAAGCAGCTAAGCCTCAACCAGCTCAGCAGAATCAGCCTCCACAGGGGCTTTGACTCCTATCTAGAGAACTTTGCCTTCCTGGCCCTGAACGGCCCAGAACCCTCCACCATCCCAGGAAGGTTATATCATTTTGCCCCCAGATGGGGTCAGATAACAGCAGAAAATTGGACTCTATCTATTGTAAGAGAGGGGTACAAGCTTCATTTCCTCAGCATGCCCCCTCCTACAATGGTAAGACAGTTCAATTCTCAGACCTCTCTCATTGACCGGTTAGGTCAAGAGGTCACTGTGCTCCTTGCTCAAGGGGCAATTGAAGAGGTACCCTTTCCCCAATGGGGTACAGGGTTTTACTCCCCCTATTTCCTTATTCCAAAGAAAACAGGAGGACACAGACCCATTTTAGACCTCAGAGAATTAAACAAATTCCTGTTCAAAGAGAAGTTCAAAATGATTTCTCTAGGAACTCTGCTGCCATACCTTCAGAGTCAGGATTGGCTTTGTTCTCTAGATCTCAAGGATGCGTACACTCATGTTCTCATCCATCCAACTCACTGAAAGTTCCTTTGCTTTCTGTTTCAAGGGAAGCACTACCAATACAGGGTTCTTCCTTTTGGCCTGGCCTCTGCACCAAGGGTGTTCACAAAATGCATGGCTGTGGTAGCAGCGTTTCTCTGCACCCTGGGAATATTTGTCTTCCCTTACTTAGACGACTGGCTCATTCGAGCCCCTTCAGAGCCAGAGGCCAGTGTTGCTCTCTCTCGTACAATGCGCATCCTTCAGTATTTGGGACTTGTCATAAACTTCCCAAAATCCAACCTTGCTCCCACTCAATCCCTAGAGTTTATAGGAGCTCTGCTGGATACCAGACAGACAAGGGCCTTCCTTCCACAGCCCCGCTGCCTTCACATTATGCAGTTAGCTTCCCAAGCAGTGCTAAACCTTCACCTCACTGGTCGGGAAATGTTACAGTTGCTAGGCCACATGGCATCCACCGTGCATGTGGTTCCTTATGCTCGCCTCCATATGAGGGCAGCCCAGTGGACTTTATCCACTCAGTGGACTTAGGCGTCAGGTTGTCTGTCAGACAAAATAGCAAACTCAGATCGCCTTATTTTGTCCCTCCAATGGTGGCATTCACCCCAAAACCTTTTGGTGGGGTCTCCTTTTCAGCAACCCCCACTTCAAGCCACTCTAACAACAGATGCTTCACAGGTGGGTTGGGGAGCCCACCTGCAAGGCCTCTCTACCCAGGGTACCTGGACTCCACAGGAGGCCTATCTCCACATCAATCTCCTGGAACTCGGAGCAATCTTCCTTGCTCTTTGAGTATTCCACACCCAGCTCAGCTACAAGACAGTCCTAGCTCAAATGGACAATCAAGTAGCCATGTTCTATGTGAACAGGCAGGGCGGAACAGGCTCGCTGTTGCTCTGCAATGAAGCTTTGTGACTTGCGGTGTATCTTCCAGGCATTCAAAACTCTTGGGCAAACAGATTCAGTCGAGTTCTGCTTCCACACAAATGGTCTCTCCATGCAGACCAGGTGGCCAAATTTTTCAAATTTGGGGAACCCTGGACATAGACCTCTCTGCAAGTCTGCTGAATGCCAAACATCCCCCGTTCTGTTCCAGAATTACGGCTCAGTGTTGTCAGGTCAGGGATGCTTTCCTCCTCCATTGGGGTCAGGACTTCCTGTATGTCTTTCCACCAGTTCCCCTAATTCCCAAAACCCTGTTCAAGCTTCAGAGAGACAGAGGTCATATGACTCTCACGTTGGCCATGACAAATGTGGTACCCTCTGCTCCTACATCTCTCTCAAGCTCCGCCTCTGGAGTTAGGATCTGCTCCAGATCTCCTTTCTCAAGAGGACGGGATGCTGTGGCATCCCAATCCCCAGTCTATGCATCTCAGAGCCTGGTTGCTGAAAGCCTAGAACTGCATGGTCTTAACCTTTCCCAGCAGGTAAAGGATATCCTTTATGCTTCCGGGAAGCCTTCCACAAGATGCTCTTATGCATTTAAGTGGAAAAGGTTTACCATATGGTGCTCGCAGAAGGGTCTTAACCCTCTTGCGATACCTCTGGAATCATTACTGGAGTATCTTCTTCATTTATCAAATGTAGGGCTTAAGACCAATTTGGTGAGAGTTCATTTGAGTGCTATTGCAGCTTCTTTGAAGTCTCTAAATGGACAACCTATTTCCTCTCATCCTCTCATAGCGAGACTTATGAGAGGCTTTCTTTTAACTAAGCCTCCCATTAAGCCACCACCGGTGGCATGGGACTTAAATCTGGTTCTTGGGCAGCTCAAGAAACCGCCCTTTGAACAATTAGCCACTACCTCTTTGAAATTCCTTTCCTGGAAGGTCATCGTTCTCATTGCAATCACATCAGCACGTCGCTTCAGTGAATTGCAAGCATTGGTGGCTGATCCTCCTTATACAAGGTTCCATCATGATAAGGTAGTCCTTAGGACTCATCTACACTTTATGCCAAAGGTGGTGTCGCCTTTTCATTTAAACCAAGCGGTTTACCTTCCTGTATTCTTTACAAGGCTTCACGCCTCAAATGCAGAAAGGAATCTTCATACTTTGGACTGTAAAAGAGCTTTGGCCCTTTACTTGCAAAGGACATAGCAACATAGAAAGTCCTCTCAACTCTTTGTTGCTTTTGATCTTAGTCACTTGGGACTTCCAGTCTCCAAAAGAACACTGTCCAGCTGGATTGCACAGTGTATATCTTTTGTCTATGAGAGTAAAAACCTTCCTCTTGAAGGCCATGTCACAGCTCACAATGCGAGAGTCATGGCAGCCTCTATGGCTCATCTTCACTCTGTGTCTATCGACAACATCTGTCGAGCAGCTACTTGGGCTTCGGTTCATACCTTCACAGCCCATTACTGCTTAGGCAAGGACTCCCGCCGGACTTCCACCTGTTCCATACTTAATCAACTCCTACCCACCATCCCTGGTAGGATGCCAGAGATCCATGGGGGGAAGTGGAGCCCTTTCACAAGGGCACACAACTTCTGGGGCCTTCTCCCTGGCATCTGCAGCTAGGGAGTCCCCATATGTCAAGACTACATTCCTGCTTGTTCCTGGAGATAGCATAGTTACTCACCTGTAACAGATGATCTCCGGGAACAGCAGGAATTTAGTCTTCACAACCCACCCACCTCCCCTATGAGTTGTATTTCTCTCTCTTTCTCTCTTTCCCTCTCTCTTTTGTTTCAGCTTTAAACTCAAGTGGAGAGGGACAGTTGGGAAAGGTGGGAAGGCAGCACGCAGGCACTGTGGGATGCTCCCAAAAGCTTTCCTATTGGACACTGGGGAGCATTCCTGCACAGGCTCCGTCAGTACCGACGATACCCATATGTGAAGACTAAATTCCTGCTGTTCCCGGAGATCACCTGTTACAGGTGAGTAACTATGCTTGCCCTTCTGAAACTCTACCCATTGTTGTAAAGAACCTCCAATTTTCTGACTAATATCTTTCATCTGACAAGGCAGGGAATGTCCCAAACACACCAGTACTTCCTGAAGGGTTTCAAAAGTAAATAGTTTAGGTCTCACCAGTGCTGGTTTACAGGAGTGGATTCCAACAATATTGCTGCTGCAAACATCGTAGGTCTAAATCCCTGGACTTCTGTTCCATTCTTACTTTGCTATGATTTCTTGAATGTCTCTCCTGCCATGGGGCAGTTTTTTTAGCTTGCTGTTTGCGTCCCTTTCACCAAGGTAAAGCACAGCAAAGCTCTATGTTACAGTTTTGCCAACTTGATCTGTTCTAGTGGTTCTAATAAAGACTGGTCAAATTCTAAATTGTTGAACATTCAGACAGATTTTAGTATGTAGAGAGAGACTTGGAGAATTTCCATAGTATTTTACAAGAGGCTCTAACAAAAATAGAGGCTTTTGTAAAATCAGTGCAGGACTGCACGTTGATATCTCTCTACGTCCAGTGCAAAATCTGTGGTGTGAAAAATAAGAAAGTACATTCACCAATGTGGATAGTAATAAAATTGCACCCTGTAGAATATGCTCATGGTTCCAAGCTCTGCCTTGTGCTATTTTGTAAAGATGGATGGTCGAAACTAAATAATAAAGACATGACAACAGTCTTAAATGTTAATATTGTTAATTTGTTTAAATATAATTTAATGTCTCTTCTATGTCTTATTGTCTTATTGATTTCTCCCCAGGCCTTATATGGACATGCAAAAGCCGTGACTTGTCTTGCAGCCTCTCTGCCCTACAGTGTCCTAGTTAGTGGCTCTGCTGACAGAACGTGCATCATTTGGGACTTGAATGAACTGATCTATGTAACACAGCTTCCAGGACATCAAGCGGGTCTCTCTGCGGTGGCTATCAGTGATTCCAGTGTAAACATTTCATCTGTCTTTTTTATTTTGTCACGTGCATGAGCATTTCCTGATAACTTAATGGGAGCTCTTTCCATAGAAGAATGTTCTTAGACAGTGATGAATTGATTTTCTCTTTATAGAGGTTACTAATAGTATTCTTAATGGTCGAGGAAATAAAAGCATTGTCTAGGCTACATACTGTACTCTACACAGACATTTTTGTGGAGGTAGCATGATAAGAGGTCGCAAAGTAATTTTAAATTATATTGCATGGAATGTATATGTGTCTTCTGGTTATGTAGTGTGCACTGTGTTTTGCCTTTTTTGCACGTGACCCTTCTGTTTTCTGGTTGACTTAATCTGTTGAGATTGCTGGGTTGTAGTAACCCCAGTTGAGACTGATTAGTCTGCAAGCCTACAAATGTGTATTTGACTGACTCAGCACCTGAGCTGTCTGACACTGTAGAAAATTAGGGTTATTTCTGTTTTTTTTTCTACCCACATCTCAATAGAGACAGAAGTTAGACAACAGATGCAAATTATTATGTACAGTCTGAATCAGAACAAATTAAGGTTGCCAGCTGGCCCCAGATTTGCCTGCCAGGGTTGATCCACTTCTAGGTTTACGCCAGTGCATTCAGGGAGGAGTTCTGTTTTCTCAGTTCCATTTCAGAAGAAAAACATGACTACAGATCCCTACATGCAATGGGGTAAATATGTAGGGTAAATCTGGAGTTGGAAACCACAGAACAGGTTCCCAAACTGTGATTTGTGGACCCCTGGGGATCCTTAAGACCTTTACAGGGAGTTTACAGGACACATGAAAGATTAAAAAAAAGAGAGAGACTGGTGGGGACTGCAGAGTTCCCATGTTACCCAGTTCCAGAAGTGAGATTTTTTTGCTAGTTCTTGTTTTAAATTTGCATTGATCTTACCCATTGGAATCGGTGCTGCAAGTCCCATAATGCATCAGGACGACGTTGTCAGAAATCCAGAACTGGCTTAAAATCTCCCTCATGGAACTGGGTAACTTGGCAACTCTGAGACTGGGAAGAAGAGAGTGAGACTGGTAGACACAGGAATGAAAGAGGGCTAGTGGCCCAGGCTTGGAGATGAGGGGAGGAGGTCTGGGAAGAGTGAAACTGCTTAGTGCAGTAGTTCTCAAACTGTGAGTCAGGGCTCCATAGGTTGAGTGCATAGAAATGGGCTGCTCTCCCTCCCCTGTGACCTACACCCAGTAGCGACAGTGAGCATGGAACCTGCAAATCAGTGAATATTCACACAGTCTGCCCCTGCTGTTGTGCAGGCCTCCTGTTAGCTTGGAAGTCCATGAAGTGGACTGGGGTCTGTGAACGCAGACACACAAGATCCTGTGCTGACTGCTGCTACCATAGCTCTGCTGCTGCTGTCTTCATGGTATAGGGAAGTGGGAAGAGGAGGAAGGAGATAGTAGGGGAGTAGTGGTCTATTCATGTATCCATTACCGTTTTGTGAAAAAAAAACCCTTTAGTTTACTAAAGGTCAATGACTCTCAGTTCTGCCTCGCCACCTGTTTCAGGAGAATAATGCGCCCCCCCTCCCATTGGTTTGCAGAAACGTAAGCTACAGTGTCTACTTATTTTAGAAGGACTTCTATGCCATGTTTTCTACTGCTACTACTACTAATCAGTTCTACAGCACTACTAGGCATATGCTGCGCTATACATAGACAAATAGAAGAGACAGTTCCTGCTCAACAAAGCTACGAACTATTCGAGACAGTTAAACAGAACAAACAAGGGACCAGGGAGTTTCATTACAAGATTTAATACAAGGACGTTAAGTAGGAGAGAAAGGGGTCAAGACCCAAAAGCAGGAAATATTATGACTTTTTGTATAACTCTGATGGTCTTTTTTTTCTTCTGTTCTAGGGAGATATCGTTTCTTGTGCTGGAACCTATCTGTATCTCTGGACGATCAATGGGCAGCTCCTCGCGAGTACTAACACAGCCTCAGTGCCAGAAAGGAACATTTTATGCTGTTGCCTTACCGAACTAAATTACTGGGATGCCCACAGTGTCGTAGTCACGGGGTGTGCGGATGGAGTTGTAAGAGTAGGTGTCTCTTATTTGCTAATCTAATCATTTCTATATGATGGTAATGCTTAAACATCTCTGTTATCAGAAGCCTGATTCTGGATGTATTGTTTTGTGCTATAGAATAAGTTAGAATTACATGTAGTGTGGTGTTTTAGTTCACTGCTTCTCATCCCTCTTCTAGAGGCATGCCTAGCCAAGGAGAATTTCATGATTATGACATCAAATATGCTTACATATAATGGAGATTTATTGACAGTATTTCACGCCATTCCAGTAATAGTTCAATGTAAGTTACAATAGGTATTTCTCTGACCTCAGAAGGATTACAACCTAAGTTTGTACTTGAGGCAAATCCCAAGGCCATAAGGAGATCTAGTGGGATTTGAACTCTGCTCTGTTTGGTTACGAGGCTATTTCTTTAGCCACTAAGCTATCTCCTCCACTCCAGGCTGCAATGCCACTCCATGGTAAATTTATTTTGTACATATTCATTGTACTAATCCTGAAAACCTGATTGACTGGATATGCCTTTCAGGAGAGGGTTGAGAAGCACTGTTATGTGGGGAGGGGGCAAGGGGGTGTCATGTGATGATCATCTTATTTGAAAGGATGCCCAAGAATTGAGCTTCGGGCTAGTACGCCATAAAAACCTATATATCAGCAACTCATTTCAATGCAGGTGAATTTTGTGTCCAAAACCCCATTGCTGTCCTCGGAAGAGGGCATAAGAGAAATTTAGAACTGGTCCTGTCAAACAAGTCCAAAAAAACTCTGAGAGAGAAGTGCAGGCAATTTGAGAGCAAAATAGTCATGGATATTGTGCAGTCCATAATCACACGCAGGAGGAAGCAGTCAGAGAACTGATACAAAACCTCACTACAGTGTTGGAAGACAAACTTACTAAGAGTCAGTCCTCTTGATAAAATCAAGGTGGGACTGGAGCTGCAAGAGGATTGAATGCAGCATGTGGAGAATCGCTTTTCTCACCAGGAGATCTGCATAAAGTGCATTGAGGGTAGAGTCCAAGAGGCAAAGACTTCTTCTCTAAGGAGTATCAAAGGGTATCTAAAAGGATTAAGATCATCAAAGATATTAAGGAAGATCCAAGACATCAAGCTGAAGCATGCTGCATTAACAGAAGAGGATCTGAAATTCATCTATTCCAACAATAAATTGAAAATAGCAGCAGAAGGGCAAAAACTTCGAAGATATGAAGGAAACAGAAGAGAAAGATTATAAAATCAACTATTTAGAGAGAACCCAAAACAATTCTACATGGAATTAGGAGATAGCATTAATCAGGTAAAAGCACCACCAACAACAGCAGAAACCGAAACCTTCTCAAGAAAACTATATGAGGGCCCTATAAAGCACCATCAAGAAGAAGAATGGTTACGCTGCATACAGGAGTATTTCGAAAAAACAAACATCAAACCTATGGAATGGCCTGTAGTAAGAAAGAAAGACCTGGAAAGCAGGTTAAAACGAGATCCAAACTGGAAGAGCCCTGGCCCAGGTGGAGTAACCAACTTTTGGCTAAAACAGTTACCATCACTCCACCAAGACCTGGCGAACTGCAAAAATCAATTGTTTGAGCAGCCGGATTTAACACCGCAGAAGGTTTCTCCTTCTGAAGGGAGACTCAAGTAACATTCCTAAAAATTATAGACCAATAACCTGTTTACCTATAATCTATAAGCTGTTCACTGTGACAGATGCAGACAGAATATATGATCACATTGAGCTCAATAACATCATGGCAATAGAGCAAAAGGGCAATAAGAGAGGAGCATATGGAACCAAAGACCATTAATGTTGAATAAGACCATTATGGTCAGTACTAAGAAAGGCAGAAATATCAGTATAGAATGGATTGATTACAAGAAAGCTTTTGACAACGTCACACACTCTTGGATACTACATTGCCTTGCAATGTACAAAATAAATCCTGGTTTGATAGAATACATTAATTTTGTTTCGACAATGTGGCAAAATACACTCTTTTTGAGTTATGAAGATAATCATTACATCATTCCTAACATTAAGATCAGCAAGGAATATCTCAGGGAGATCTCCTGTCGCAACTTCTGTTTTGTTTGGCGCTTAATCCAATGAGTGCTTTCATCAACTCTTTGGGATGTGGATTTAGGCAGAATCCTAAAGAAGGTAACAACCCAGAAGCAATTTCCCATCTACTACTTATAGATGATCTGAAGCTCTACAGTTCCAGCAACCAACAATTAGCAGAGCAACTTTGTGTGGTGAAAAGCATTTCTGATGATATCAGGATGACGTTTGGCCTTGAGAAGTATGCTAAAGCAACCTTTTCCAGGGGAAAATTGAGCAAAACTAAAAACATCTCCCTTACTGAGGGCTGTGACATCAAGGACCCTGAACAGGAAGACATATATAAGTATCTCGGAATAGAGGAAGGAATGATACTCAAGCATAAACTGTTGAGAGAGATCAGTAAAGAATATTACAGGAGATTAAAATTGTTGTTGAAAAGTGCTTTACCATCACAGAATAAGATACAAGCCATCAATCAGTTGGCAATTCCTGTACTCTCATACAGGAAGATCCTCTTAAAGATCTTGAAAAACTGGATGTGCAAAGAAGAAAACTCCTCCATACTCATGAAGCCATTTACAAGGATCAGTTTATGCCAAGACTGTACATTCCTAGAGTTGATGGAGGGCTAGGATTTGTAGAGATTGATTACAACTACAGAGCTACTATCATAGGCCTCCAAGCTTATCTGACAGCATCATCAGATCGAAATACTCAAAAAGTGTTGAAATATGAAAGTAAATGTCCAGAATTTGTCTCCATCATCAAATTTGGACAAGTGTTCTGACTATTAGAAGGAATGAGTGAGAATCCACAGTCACGCATGGGAAAGGAAATAACAGAATTTGCAAAACAAGAGAAAAAACTCTTCAGAGAATTAGATCTGCAAGTGAGGAAAAACAAGTGGCAAATGCACAAATACAGTGGAAAATACAGCGTGTTACTCCATGAACCGTTTGTCGATCAAGAATGGACACATGAGAGGTGAACTGAAACTGAAGAATGAAAGATTGATAGTTGCAGCCCAGGACAGCGAATTACGAACAAGATGGTTTATGCTGAGCATTGAAAAAACTGGCAAAACAGACGTATGTCGATTCTGTAAGAAATACCTGGAAGCAGTGACTTATCTTATAGCAGGCTGTGAAGTTCTGATGGCGGAATGTTTCTATACAGAAAGGCACAACAAAGTAGCACACCTCCACTGGAAACTCTGTAAACACTACAGCATCATTGTTCCTGAAAAGCACTGGGATCATGACCCTAAGAGAATTACAGAGAATGAAGAGGTTATGATCACCTGGGATATTCCCATTCTGACGGATAAGAAACTGGATGTGAGGAAACCTGACATAGTGGTAAAGGAGAAGAACACTAAAACGGCATTGATAATAGAAATGTCAGTACCAAATTATTACTCTGTGAATCGCACAGAGAGGCAGAAGATCCTGAAATATCAAGAAATGCAGTCAGGGATGAAGAAAATGTGGCAGAAAGATACAGAAATCTTTCCCATTGTACTGGAAGTGACAAGCTTGATAAAGAAGAATTTCCAAGCACATCTTGACAAACTTCCCATACCTGTTACATCTTACGAACTCCAGAAGGAAGCTGTCTTTCGCATGATGCAAATACTACACTGAGCATCAGCACTAAATTTGAGAGACTAAGATCAAACTCCACATACCCTGACTTAGAAGTGAGGTTCATGACTGTCATGGTATCCACAAAATTAACTTATTTGGAGAAAATGCCCTGAGTGAAAGACCAAGAAAATCTGGGGATGCATTATAACAACTGGATAACTGACCTCATGGAATCTATAAAAGAACAGGACCTGCTGGCTTTAGTGGAAATGTGGCTCCTGACAGCCTTGAGCCTGCTAGAAACAGAAAGATCCATGTGAGTAGACAATAGGGGAAGACAAGCTAATAATGAAATCAAGTTGTTACAACATTATAGAAACAAATTGGGCCTGGCATATAATGGATCCAAGCTCCCATTGTTTCAAGATTTATGGCATGGGTAGCTGAGTGCAGACATGGAATGACCTCATGCTCTACAGACCTGCACAAGAGGGGCATACATTTTATGCTGCAGTACCTGGCTAAGGTGTGGCTGACTTACAGTAATAAAGACCAGATTGTGAGCCCTTCGGGGACAAGGGAAATATACACCGTGCCTGAATGTACACTGTTCTGACCCATTGAAAAGTGGTATATTAGCATTGCTAAATAAATACAATAAATTTGGAAGATCAGCAGAACTAAAGGCGTTCATGGAATACTTTGCTCATCAAAGGAATGGGAGTCATGAATAGTGTGAGTACACATGTTGCAAAAGGCTTGCTGTTAAATTTGTTAACCTTATTTGAGTAGTAAGTGAAGATAATAAAACCAAAGGAGCCTTTGTTTCAGTATCTGTAAACTGCTGCTGCTACTACTACTAATTAATTCTATAGTGCATTCCCTGCTCTGGAGAGCTTACAATCTAATCAAGACAGACAACACAACAACTAGGCACTAGGATTAGTCTAGGGAACAGATAAAAATACACATAGGTGGATGACAGATTGATAGTTGCAGCTCAGGACAGTGGATTACGGATGATGATTTACAGCAAGCATTCAAAAAACTGTCAACACAGACATATGTTGATTCTATAAGAAAGATGTGGAAGCAGTGACTCGCCTCATAGCTGGCTGTGAAGTTCTGATGATGGAAAATTTCTATACAGAAAGGCACAGCAAAGTAACACGCCTCATCCATTGGAAACTCTGTGAACACTGCAACATCACTGTGCCTGAAAAGCACTGGGATCATAACCCTAAGAGAATTACAGAGAATGAAGAGGTTATGATCACCTGGGACATTCCTATTCTGATGGATAAGAAACTGGATGCAAGGAAACCCAACATAAATGGTAAAGGAGAAAAACACCAGAACGGTATTGATAATAGAGGTGTCAGTTCCAAGCGATTATTCTGTGAATTGTGAGAGAGGCAAAAGATCTTGAAGTACCAAGAAATACAGTCAGAGACCAAAAAAATGTGGCAGAAAGATACAGAAATATTTCCCATTGTATTGGGAGCCACAGGCTTGATAAAGAAGAATTTCCAAGCACATCTTGACAAATTACCCATATCTGTTACATCTTATGAACTCCAGAAGGAAGCTCTCTTGGCATTATGCAAGTACTACGCCAAACATTAGCAGTAAATTTGAGAGACTGAGAACATACTTCACATACCATGGCTCAGAAGTGAGGTTCATGACTGTCATGGTATGCGCAAAACTAACCCATTTAAAGAAACTGCCCCAAGAGAAGCACACATAGAACCCCCTTCTAGCGATTCTTCTGTCTTTCTATTATCAGAGGAATGGAGACAGTGTTCAACATAAAGGCTGAGTTTTGGGGGACTTCTGAGAGAGGAGCTGCAACTTCTGGTAAGGAAGCTGCACTGTTAAATATTAGTTGCTGGGAAATTTTTCAAAATCTTGGGAAAAAGGGAGTTTTTAGGAAAAAGGGGTAAAGTTGATAAAATCTGTATTTTAAATTCTGTGTTTATTAAGTCAGTTTGGGTATAGTTTAGCAGGCACATTTCCAGTTAGTGCTTATTTCCCACCTACCCCTGAATAATGGAGTACCCCAGTGATCTGTGCTGGGCCCGCTGCTTTGTAACATATACATACTGTAAATGACCTGGATATGTGAATGAATGAGGTGATCAAATTTGAAGATGACACAGAATTATTCAGAGTTGTTAAATAACAAGAGAATTGTAAATAATTTCAGAGGACCTTGAGAAATTGAGAAACAGGGCATCCGAAAGGCAGATGACATTTAATGTAGCCATGTGAAAATTATGCACTTAGGGAAGAAACCCAAATTACAGTTACATAATACAAGGTTCCACATTAGGAATAACCACCCAGGAAAATGATTTCGGCATCATTGTAGATAATATGTTGAAACCCCTTTGCCCAGTGTACAGTCATGGCCAAGAAAGCAAATCAAATGCTAGGAATCATAAACAAAGGAATGAAGAATAAAACAAAGGATATTATAATGTCTCTGTATCGTTCCATGGTGTGACCATACCCTGAATATTGTGTGCTGTTCTGGTCACCATATCTTAAAAAGGATATAGCAGAATTAGAAAAGGTACAGCCACCAAATTGTAAAGGGGATGGAAGGATACCCCTATGAAGAAAGGCTTAAAATGTTAGGGCTTTTCAACTTGGAAAAGAGAGAGCTTAGGGGAGATATGATAGAGGTCCATAAAATAATGAATGGAGTGGAATGGGTAAGCATAGATCGGTTGTTTACTCTCAAAAAGTAGAAAGACTAGGGGGCACACAAGGAAGCTACAACATAGTACATTTAAGACAAATCAGAGAAAATGTTTTTTCACTCAATGTGTAATCACACTCTGGAATTTGTTTCCAGAGAATGTAGTAAAATCTGCTAGTGTACTGTAACTTGGTTTATACAATATTCGGACAAGTTCCTGGAGGAAAGTCCATCAACCATTATTAATGTGGACTGGGGAAATCCACTGTTTACCCCTGAGATAAGCAGCATGGAATCTGTCTACCTTTTAGGAACCTGACAGGTACTTGTGGCCTGGATTGGTCACTGTTGGAAACAGAAATGGGCTTCATGGACCTATGGCCTGACCCAGTATGGCCTATCTTGTGCTCTTATGTTCTAAAGCTGGTAGGGCCTAAGGATTAGATATGGAAAATGAGAGGCTTTGAATTTGTTGGAAGGTAGGCTAGGGAAAGAGGTAATGGAAGTATGGAATATCTTGGAATATATGTAATTAAGGGCTCTCAAATTAAGTACAAACAGAATATTAAAGATAAGATAGAGCTTGTAAGGGAACTATGTGCTAAATGGAAATATATTTCTCTGTCATTGTATGGATGAACAGCTTTGGTTAAAATGGTAATCCCCCCCCCCACCTTTGAACTTTGCCTGTATAGCTAGAGAGTAGATAAAAAATAATACAACGGTGTTATAGGGAACCTAGTGCTCTCCTTATACATGCATTAATTTGCTTCATACAAGGAAATGAGAACAACTGCAGTTAGTTGGGAAGCAACAGTTTTTACTTCCTTTTAGGATGATGTGGAAATGGGAAGATATAAAGGGGAAGAGACGCCCGGGATTTCCCACTTCTTGCCATTGGAAGGAAACCCAGACTTTACCACAGGATTAGGGAATACACGCTTTTGAGAACGGCAAGTGAAAAGATGAAGAATTATAGGGCAGCTGTTAGGAATAAATAGGGGTGAATTCCCATCTTTTGATAAGGTCAAGAGGAAATGGACATCCCTAATGCTGATTAATTATATCATAATAGGTCTCTAAGAGCCGAGTCCCAAAAGCTTGCAATGAATGATTTTGGACAAAGCCAAATCTTAATAGGCTAGCTAGAAAGCATAAAATTGGGAGGTCGTACCATAACGATAATTACATAAAATTGTTTTTGGACGCCTGGGCTAAGGCCATGGAGACACTGGGACATATCTATATGAATTCCTTTCTGGAATGTACAAGCCTGACAGATTTGTGGACAAAGACGATAGAAGCTGTAGAAGAGACAGCACAGATAATGGCATACTGGACCTAAAGCTTTTTTGACAGGCTGCAGAAAGATATGAGATAGCAAAGGGTAAAACTGAAATTTGTGGTGTTGCCTTAGCTTCTGATGAAAAAAGCATTAACTGCATGAAGAGAAGCCCCCCTTCCAGGAGTGGATGGATCTGATACATCAAATGGTATTTTGCAGGACTGCGGATTTAAGACCAAACCAGAGTGGATGCTGTACAAGCAATTGTGGAGTCAGTTTAGGAGAAAAGGCAGCAGGGAGCAAGTGGAGTAGAAGGGTGGCAATATGTTTATAGTAGAAAGGGGTAGAAGATGATTAGGGTAGGAAGAGTGAAAGATGTGAGGAATGAGTGAGTGAGAAGGGTGAGTAAATGGATAGAAAAAAGTCAGAAAAGGCTTGAGGAGGTGTTTGTATTGTATTATGGATAAATTGTGAAATGGAGAAGCTAGGAGACAAGAAATTATTATTGATGGCACTGCGTTGTGACTCTGTTGTACCCACCTTGAGTTGTTAATAAAGAAATTTTAAAAAGTAAAGCATTGCTATAGTTTAGGAGTTCTCAACCCATTCCTCGAACACATCTAGCCAGTCGGGATTTCAGGATAACCATAATGAATATGCATAAGAGATATTTGCATGCAATTAAGGCAGTGCATGCAAATCTATCTCATGCTTATTCGTTGTGGTTTTCCTGAAAACCCGATTGGCTAGGTGTGTCCCAAGGACTGGTTTGAGAAGCACCGCTTTAGTTAGATATCACTTTGCTTAACAGACCAAATATTTTTTATTAGTTTAAGGATGATTTTTTTGAAAATCTTTGCCAAATTTTAGACATTTTTTTCAGTTTGTTTCTTTTATTAATGTGCCTAAATCTTGATTGTAAAAGGAACGTGAGTTAATCAGTTTTACACCACTGCTTCAATTGTATTCACGTAAAGTTGATTTAATGCACTTATATTATCTGCACAGATTTAACATCAACACCTAGGGCCCTGTTTGCTAAGCATTTTTCCCATAGACACAAGATGAGAGAAGACCTTTAGTAAACAGGGTCACTAGTGTTACCAATGTCAGCTACTGCATTGTGTATGTTAACACCATTAACATGTATTATTAGTAACTAGGTCCCATTACATAAAATGGAAGCTGCAGTAAAATAAAATATTCTGATAGCGGTCGCTGATAGCGGTCGCTTGGCCACAAAGGCACTAATCAATGCACATCCCTACGGAACATTTTGGAATCTTGAAGTTCTCTTTATATTTTTAGTGGAGACATTCCCCTGGGTATAGTAAATATAGAAACAATATTTTATTTATTTATTTATTTCAAGCAAGTTATAAACCACCTTACTGGTCTGTCTAAGAGGTTTCGTATTGGATTTTAAAAAAAGACAAAGCAAAACAAAGCAAATAATAAAATAATCTAATTAGACCCTCTCTAGACATAACAAAGTCTGTGAAGTGTCTTCATGGGTGGCATCCATCAACAGATTCTTTGAGAGGTGCTCTAACTCGTGCTCCTGTTATGTTATCATTTGTCATTATGGTGATAGTGCGCAAGAATTATACAGCTTTCCCTCGGAAAGTGGCAAGGCCTATAGGAAGACCCACCGAAGTCAGATTATTGGGGCTGCCTGGTTCCCAGGTTATTTGGCATGTCTTTTATCATCACAAATGCCCATTTGTTCAAATGCAATTCATGGAAAAGGTTACCTATCCTAAAAAACTTTACTATTGAAATCAAATTAAGGAAAAAAAAGACATTCAAGTTATTATCTTAATGCGAGATGAATGTACAAAATTATACATGGAGTTCTGGCATGTCCATTGTTTTCCCTAATTTATCAGAAGGTATTTCTTCCTGTTTACAGCTATGGAAGATGGAATCTGCCCAAGTTTCTTCACCTCTCGAATCAGCATCACATAGAGATTCAACCCTTGGTGCAGTAAAGAAAGGTAATATGATAGGCAATAATAGAGTGAACAGCTGACACAAACCTATTAACCTTACACACACACACATGCTGTGAATATTTATGCTACTTGCATATATGGATATGGGAAAGCAGGTGGCATGTGCAGGACCAGTGTGCAGCATGAAACATTTGCGGACAAGATTTGACATTGTTCCAAAATAATAATATGGCAGTATTATGCTCTAGCACAGCATTCATAATGTTTTGAAAGTGAACATATTGCATATCCCATAAGAGCAGTTCACACCGCTGTGACTGGTAGATACCGCGGTATAAAAAAGTTGCTAAATAAATAAATGTACTAGGGGGGATCTCTGGAATCAAAGACTGTCTCACCAGAGGAGGGGAAGAGGAACAGGTGAGAGAGCCACTTCGTAAGAAATAGGCAATGCAGGGCTGGTGAGGAAAATCTGAAAATTTGTCTTGGTGGTAGGTAGCGGCCAACCTGAAACTGGGGTGACTGAGGGGAAATGGGGAGAAGAAGGAAACAGAAACTGCAATGGGCATCTGAAGTCTTCTACAGGAATAAAAGCAATTGAAAAAATAAAATGAAACTCGACTGCCTTTGCAGCCCTATCCGGTATCTGGTTCTTGCTTCTCTGCTGTTACTTCCTGAATGTAGGTAATGGGGCTCTCTACAGTAAATGGAACTGGGACTCTCCTGGCATTTTCAAACCAATTGACCTTTAGTTCTGTGGTTTATGAGGCTGCTATACCTCCTCTTTGCTAGTTGCATCCGTCCTAAAGTATGTGGACAGTTCACTCAATATATTATCGAGCGACAATATTCTAATGGGGTAATGTGGGAAGAAGCAGCATCCCTGGTCTTAGACATTAAATACCAACATAAATATTTTGCACAAGGTCTGAGCAGTACTGCAGGAAATGTAACCTGTGAATATCATAGGAGAGTCTGGATACTGTAAGTGCCTGTTTTCCTTTACTTTTTAAAAATGTATCCATCTTTTCTCAGCCAGAAGAAGGAAGCTTAACTTGCATTTAGTATTTTGCTTGTTTTTGGCCACGCCTCCCAAACATGTCATCAAAGTCCAGATACTACGACAATGATGACTGAAAGAACGGGTTGCAGCTCAATCTAGAGTCACTTCCAACTCTGCTTTATTTCTGACCATTGAGAACTGTTATGTGATCAGTGGCTGTCTCAGCTTCCCCCCCCCCACCACCAAAAAAAGGCCATTGCTGTTATAGCTCAAATGCTGTCCCTAGCAAACAAAAACAAAATAGCAATAAAGCATCCAGAGGTCAGTATTCAGTGGCTTGGCCAGCATATCACTTTAAACATAAAAGATATGCATTTGGAGGGCAATTCTGTAATCTCTGGCAATCAATGGCCATTGTCACATGCAATTTGGAGCCTATTCTATAAAATAAAACATGCACATACTTTTTTGTTGCATATAGTCGCAGTAGTAACTGATGATGCCTAGATTTGGAGACAACACGCGTGAATCATAATATTCTATAACTTACATTCCCAAATGCAGGCCCTGCCTATGCTCTGTTCATAACCCAACTGAAAGGTTCCTTCTCTTTAGTGTTTGATTGCCATGTATTTCAGTACACAATGTAATTAGAGTTTTTTTCTATAAATTGCGGGCATGCAGTTCCTTCCATTTTCTGGATTCAATATTTGTATTATATAATTTTATTATTTTTCCTTGTTTTAATGGCCGCTCCCCTAGATGTGGACTATGTTATTTTCTTTAATGCTTATTCATTTGAAAATGTATTTTCCTTTTTACTTTTTTCAATAAAAAAGATTTAAATATTAAAAAAAAAAAGAAAAAAAAAGAAAATATGTGTGATGGGACTTACGCATGGCTTGCCGTAAAGCGACCCTCCTAAGTGTGCATGTATGCGCCATTCTCACACGTAAGTCCTTTAGATTAGGGACGTACACGTGTTCGAAGCGCATAGCTCTCTGTGTCCCCTCTATAGAATCAGCTCCTTAAAGTTTCACCTACTTTCAGCAATAGAAAGACATATAAGTGAAAATTAAAAAATATATTTAGAGCTTTGATTGGATGCTGATATATTTAAAGTTATACCTGATATTTATCCATCAGCACTTAAACATATTCAGTGGTTTGGGGTTTTTTTAAACCCCAGATGTTGCAGCTAATAAAATGCCAGATATTCAGCGCTGGTATCCAGATAGTGGCCAGTGCTAAATATCCAACTACCGCAGCCAGTACCACTGTTGGCCATAAGGCAATGATGTTCAGCGTCGTCGTATGGATGGCCAGTCTGGATAGCCTTAGAACTGTCTGTTTGCTCTCCTGAATTATCTGGATATTTATTGATACAGCGGTACTGACTCTCACTGCTAAACATATAGGGGCTGATTTTATTATGGAGCCACATAAAGATATGTGCCAGTTATGTGCATAAGTCCCTATTTTAAAAGACTTACATACATAAATGGGCACTTATGCACGTGCTTTAGTTAGTTGCTGTTCTGCACACACATGCATAAGACCTACTGTGCGTACTTTCCGTGTGGGTGTACACAGAGCTGAAGCGTAGGCGGAGTGCAGATTTGCATGTGTAAGTTATAGAAGACTATAATATAAGCCTGTTTTTGCTAAATCTTGTTGCGAGTATTTATTCCTGCCCTTGAGCAGTATAACTGCCATGCCTAGACTGAGGCGCGTCTTTCCACCCCAATTTTATAAAATAAAGTATTCACTTCACTTTATAAAATAGTCCCCAAAAACAGGCATGACATTGCATGTGAACTGCACATGAGTTTAGGAAATTACCTTCATCATGTCTGGTCTGACCTTGCTCCACCCAAGGACCGGCCTGGCACTATCCAGATGGAGTTGAGACTGTCTGTAAGGATATTTAGTGACACTTTCCACATAGCATGATAGGTCAGTCGTACTTATCTGGTCAACAAATGCTGCCGCCGGCTAAGTGCTGCTAAATAGCAGCCCAATAACCTATATATGTGTGTGTGTGTGGGGGGGGGGGGTAATTTTATAACAGGTCGCCTAGGGAAACAAGATGGCATCTGACTAAGGTCACAGCACTCACTGCTTCGGTCTTGTCTCCTTACTTCGGAACCGAAATGGATTGGAAGCAGAAGCCTGAGTTTGTTACCTCCAGTCTTGGGTCTTCCATGCTAGGGGTACATTGGACACTTCTCGATTGAGATATGGGCTTGATCTCCCGAGATCACACTTCATCAGCGCTGGTGGTACTATCGGCATCGGCAGTAAGCAGGGCATCTCTTAGCCCTGAGGAAAGGACCGCACCTCTGCGACTGGGTTGTTACGTCAATGGGGCCTCCGCTCTCTTGATGGCATCCCCAATGGGAGGGGGGCCGGAAGAGAGCATGAAGGGAGTTCCCGCGGCAGCATCGTTCCTGCTAGAATTGCAGGGGTTGTCAGCTAGCTCTGCTGCATTTCAGGAACTGGCCTCCTTGGCGAAATGAGAAGTGACTACACCTGTTCTGGAGGCACTGAGAAAACCTGGGGTTGTTACAATGGAAGCATTATGGGAAGCAGTGGCACAGTGAACTCTTCTTTGCAGGCAGTGGCAAGTACTTTACTTCCTGATATGAAATCTTTAAAAGTAACTGAACAGGTTCTGTCTCAGGAGCAGGCTAGATGTGCTGCTAGGACGGACCTGCTAGAAGCTCATCATGGTGAGCTCTCTGAGCCTGTCGGTGTGCAGGTGAAACACGCCTCCATTACAGCTCATAAGTTGGAGTACTTGGAAAATATGGCCAGTCGGAACAACTTACATTGTATTAACTTTCCCAAATCTCCTCTTATTGTGTCAGTAGAAATGGTTAAAAAATATCTACAAAAGGTTTTGGTTATACCTGGGGATAATATACTGCCTATTACTAGAGCCCAGTGTTTGACTGTGGGATCAGTATCTGGAATGGTGGCAGAAGATCAAGCACAACTTCAGCCAGGACTGTCAGATTTAACTGGGCTATTAGAGAGCTCTCTGGATGTAATTACAGTTAGAACCACCTTAGTTGTCAGCTTTGCACTGGAGATAGACCAAAATACAGTGTTGCATTTGTATTTGCGTAATATGTCAACCTTGTTTTTGGGTGCTAGGATTCACATTTTTCCTGATTTCTTGAGGACAACCCAAAGAAGATGCAAGGACTTCTTGGAGTTGAAACCAAGGGTCATTACTTTGGGTGGGTCTTTTGTGTTAAAATTTCCTTATAGATGTCATATTTACCTTGAAGGAAAACAATGTATTTTCTTTGACCCGAAACAATTGTTAACTTTCGTGCTTGGGCGGAAGGGGGCATCTATGGGAGAACTGCATCCTGAATGAAGCTGGCTTTGTGTCTTGGGGACTGTTATTTTCCACCTATAGCCTAAATAATTTTTTCCTTCTCTTGTTCCCTAGCATGTAATTTGTGGTCTAATATTGAAACTGACATGTGGATTTTCCTTTAGAACGTTTTTCTTTTTATGATGTTGTAACATATCTAAGTTGATTGCCTTATCTCTTATGGGGATGTTACTTTGTTAAATGATAAAGATTTAAAAAACCCAAAACAAGTTACCTAGGTAGGAAGTGCAAGTAGATGCCTACTATATGTGTCCTTATGACGCAGTCTTACAAACCCTACAAAAACTGCACTGCTAGAGCTGCACAAGAGCTGTTATAAATGTATGAGATGAAATGCACATGTAGGTATGCATTTCTTAACCTATCCACATAGTTTGGCACTTCACGTGTGCTCTGCTCAAACTACCGCCCCCCCCCCCCCCACACACACACACACACTGGGAATGCCTACATATGTGCTGCATTGGTGTGTCTTTTTGCCACTGTGAATACTTTTTCCACATGTAAACTATGAGTAGTTTTATAACAGCTCATTTCCTTGGGTAGAATGGGATTTCCTGTGGAAAAAAATGTATACAGTTTCTCCTAACATGCCATGCAGGAGTGCAAATCTCTTCAGAGATAAGATCAAAGAAGCAGCATTGTGAAATACTCAAGTCCCTCTCCCTGTCTATTACTGACCTACCCCCTCTCCCTCTAGGTGGGTTGCAAGTAGGAGCCAGAGGAGACCTTCATACTTTCAGAGGCTTAGGTATGTTCCTTCCTCTTATTTTTGGCAGACTCAACAGGTTGCTCATCCAAGTTAATAGAGGGCCCGGAGGTCGAGCTTGCTTCTCAGCTAAAAATTTGAGGCGGAATTTGACTACATTCCCACAAGAACATGACTAGAATTCAAGTGTCCATTCCAAACAGCCTGCTAGTAGAAGAGAGGCTAAGGTTTTAAATAAACTATTGACCCCCTTATAATCTCTAACTATTGGGTTCTAAAGATCATCTGTCATGGATACAAGATTTCCTTATTTGAGTTAAACCACCAAATTTTATTCTGGCTGTTTCTTCATTGAACTATCTGCATCAAGAAATGCTTACCAAGGAGCTGTCCTCCCTCTTAGAGATCAATGTGGTCAAACCCATCCCACCAGGAGAAAGAGGTGGGATTTTACTGCAAGTGTTTCTGGTTACAGAGAAAACAGGGAGATACAGTCCCAGACCTAAGAGCACTTGAATAAATATCTGGTTCAAGAGGTTCTGGAGGTTCCCTGAGCACCTTGATTCTTTCACCAAACAGGAGGTTAATTAGGTTCACATAGAGATTCATCCCAATCACAGAAGGTACATCAAATTTGCTGTAGGGAACAGCCTTCTCTCCCTCAGCCCGCCCTGCCCGTCGTATCACTCCTGACTCACTTCTTCAGTTCCTCTCCTCAGATAAACTTTTTCTTACTGATTTTTCATTCACTCCCAGTGGACCTCCAGGCTCAGTGCTGGGACACTACGTTCTCTTCTGCTCTGGATCAGGTTGCCCCACTGCAGCTCCCATTCTCCACTCGGCACCGCCCTAGTGCTCCCTGGTTTCATCCGGGTCTCCTGATCCACCGTTCCTACCTTCGTCGGGCCACTCGCCTCTGGCGTAAGTGCCCTTCCCCAGCCACGCTATCGCACTTCCGCCACTGTCACACACACTATCGTACCCTTCTCAGTTCCGCTAAGCAGGAACACTATTCCAAGCTTATCTGCTCTTCAGCTAACTCCACACGGCAATTGTATCGCATTCGTCACTCTCTTTCCACCCCATATGTTCCTTCTACCTCCAGGCCCACGGCCCCCTCTCTCCCTTCTTCCGATCCTGCTCCTTCTGTACTGGCTTCTCACTTCGCCTCCAAAGTTCAATCTATTCGACAACTTTTTCCTGCCTGTCCTCCACCTCTCTCTCCCCCCCCCCTACTCCTTCTTTAGCCCCTCCTCTGTCCCCGACCTCCGGTATTCCTCCCCTTTCCCATCACTGGTCCTCCTTCCAACCCATCACTCTCCCAGAATTAACAAGGGTCCTCACCACCACTAGGAAAACTACATGTTCTTCTGACCCCATCCCCTCGCAGTGGCTCCCCGAGCCCTCTCTGGCTCTGTCCCCTCTGATTCTTTCTATTTTCAACACTAGCTTGCTATCTGGCATCTTCCCCTCCCATTGGAAGCATGCCCTTATCCGTCCCCTTTTGAAGAAACCCTCCTTAGATCCCTCAGTTCCCTCAAACTGGCGCCCCATCTCTAACCTGCCCTTTCTCTCTAAGCTTCTTGAGAGACTGGTCTTCTCTCAGCTTTCTGCGCACCTTGAGGCTTCCTTGGTTCTTCACCCCCGTCAATCTAGTTTTTGCCCTGGCCACAGTACTGAATCTATTCTTATTTCTTTTCTCAACGAGTTACACGTCACTCACAATCAAGGTTTTAAATCTCTAGCCGTCTCACTCGATCTTTCTGCTGCTTTTGATGTCGTTGACCACCATACTCTTCTCTTATGTCTTAGCGCTATCGGTCTGTCTGGCCAAGTTCTTCACTGGTTCCACTCTTTTCTCTTTAATCGGTCTTTTTCGGTTCTTTCTGGTACTACTTCTTCTTCTCCAATGCTTCTTCACTGTGGTGTTCATCAGGGTTCGGTATTGGCACCACTGCTATTTAACATCTTCCTGGCCCCTCTCTCTCTGCTTATTAAACAGCATAGTATCTCTGCATATTATTACGCAGATGATATCATTCTTCTTTATCACACTGATTCACTCGCTCCCGATATTGGTCCCCTCAACATCTGTGTTTCCTCTATTTCCTCTTGGCTCTCTGATAATTATCTGCATGTTAATCTATCGAAAACTGCGGCCATATGGTTCACTGCTGGTCCTCCTTTCCCTTCTCTTGCTCCGCTTTTCTCAGCTGCTTCCATCCCTCTTGTCATCTCACTGCGCTATCTTGGTGTTACTCTGGATTCTGCTCTGACCTTTAGAGAGCACGTTTCCTCTGTTGTTCAACGTTCATTTCACACCCTTCGGCAACTCCATGCAGTCTGTCCTTTCCTTTCTTCCTCTTCTCTAACCACCTTGCTCCTTTCTCTTGTCACTTCACGTTTGGATTATTGTAATGCCTCTCTAGCTGGTCTTCCCCTCACTCAACTTCGTAGACTTCAATTGGTTCACAACACTGCTGCCCGTCTCTTGGTCTGCTCGTATCACCCCCTTCTTATCCGGCTACACTGGCTACCTATCCCTTTCCGTATTCAGTATAAGATCCTCATTTTCGTACATAGATCACTCCACACTGGCATTCCACTTTACCTCTCCGATCTGGTCCATTTTCACTGCCCCCCAAGAATCCACAGATCTATTCATGCCAACCGTTTATTTCTTCCCTCTCCATCCCAGGCTCGCCTTGAGTCAACGCGCTCTTCCGCCTTCTTCTTTCTCGGTCCTCGTCTCTGGAATTCCCTGCCATCCGCCCTCCGTCTGGAACTTTCTTTTCCCGCCTTCAAAGCGAAACTCAAAACCTACCTTTTCTGCACAGCTTTTGACCTTCCTCCCCCCTCTCCCTCTTCCTCCCCCCCCCTCTTTGATACCCAATGAGTACTTATTCTTCTTGTTGTTATTGCTGCCTACTGTCCCTTTCCTCTAATGCTGTCCCTTTCCTAACAAATGGTGTTCCTTTTCCTTCTTCAGCAGTATTCCCTTTGTTTTTATTGTAAACCGCCATATGCCTCAGTTCTGGTGGTATATTAAGTTTTAAATAAAGATAAAGTATCATATTTTGTTAAAAAACAAAACAGAGAAAGGCCCAATGCCAGCAAAAAATATTGTTGTCTACCTGATGGCAGGTCCTACCATCCTTTCTCCTTTTTGGCGGTAATTTTGTAAGAGAGTACCAAGATTAGGGGAGGATAAGAAGGCACCTATTTTTAGCTTGTTTTATAAAGACACATTGGTGCCAGTGTGCTGGTGGTAGCATATTGCTAGGGGTAAACAGGCAGAAATTGCATCTACTTTGAAGCCGCGGACTATCTCAGGACCTGATGGAAATGTATGCACATAAATCTGCATGAGTACACATATTTTCTACAGAGTGCATGTACTTTGCAGTTCCACCAAACTCCATCCAAGAACACATCCAAGCAGATGTAGCATAAAACTATGAGATGTTTTCTCACCCGGCATACTTTTATACTTATAATCTGCTAATTTTATGAAAGTTCTTTTATATGTATAAAATAGGGGTTTACATGTGAAAAAGTGTATAAAATTACCCTCTTTGTGTGTAAGACAATCTATCTCTAGGAATCCCAGATGTGAGGGTTTATTATTCTGCTTGTCCTTAGAGAAGGCCAAGCAACTTCCCTGTTGCAGGTGTTCTCCACTGACAGTAGGAATCAAGTCCTCACATATCTACTCACCTCTCCCAGAAGTTGTATTCTCTAAGCTCAACACAAACTAATGGGGTCTCACACAACAGTACAGGGTGGATTGTGTGGTATATTTGCAGTGAATCTTAGGCATCTAGCAGTTGAGTTAAGCCATAGAAGCTTTTTGAGACGTGAGTTCCACTGGATGGCATCACCTAGAGCAGCGTTTTTCAACCACTGTGCCGCGGCACACTAGTGTGCCGTGAGATATTGTCTGGTGTGCCGTGGGAAAAATTCCAATTTCATCCGTAACATGTGGCCTCGGCTCACAAATTAGGGTTGCCAACCGGCCGGTTTTCAGCCGGCCTGGCCGGTTTTTCCATGGCCAGGCCGGCTGCCGGCACAGTTGTAAAACCGGCCATTGAAAAGCCGGTTTTTTGCTCTGGCCGCAAGATCGGGAGCGGCCAGAGCAAAAAAACGGCTTTTGTGCCGAAGTCCGCGGCGCGAACGCGATAGCGATTCCCTATAGCAGTGCAGCCGCTGGTTCTGCTTTGTACAGAGCAGCGGCTGCACTACACTTACATTGAAAAGTAAAGAGAAACTGTGTCAGGAGCCCTCCGATCATGCAGAGCCCGAGGAAGTGATGTCATGGGGCGGGCTCCTCACAGGCTGTCTTTCCTTTTCAAATTAACTTTAGCTGCAATAAAGTTAATTTGAAAAGGAAAGACAGCCTGTGAGGAGCCCGCCCCCATGACATCACTTCCTCGGGCTCTGCGATGACCGGAGGGCTCCTGACACAGTTTCTCTTTACTTTTCAATGTAAGTGTAGTGCAGCCGCTGCTCTGTACAAAGCAGAAGCAGCGGCTTGGGCAGAGGGGGGGTGTGTGTGTGTGAGTGAACCAGCAAGGGGGGGGGGAGTGTGAGTGAACCAGCAAGGGGGGGGGGAGTGTGAGTGAACCAGCAAGGGGGGGGGGGAGTGTGAGTGAACCAGCAGTGGAGGGGGGGTGGTGTGAGTGAACCAGCAAGGGGGGGGGGGCGATGGTGTGAGTGAACCAGCAGGGGAGGGGGGGTAAGTGAGTGAGTGACCCAGCAGGAGGGGTGAGTAAGTGACAGGGGGGTGGGTGAGTGAACCAGCAGTGGAGGGGGGGGGGGGTGGTGTGAGTGAACCAGCAGGGGAGGGGGGTTGGTGTGAGTGTTTGATTCCTATTCAAGAGAATTACTTTATATATAGTCAATATAGGCACAGAGGTAAATTTTTTTAACATTTTCTAATGGTGGTGTGCCTCGTGATTTTTTTCATAAAAAAAGTGTGCCTTTGCACAAAAAAGGTTGAAAAACACTGACCTAGAGCACTTTGTCTATGGAATTCATAAGTTGTCATTAGTAGTAGTGATGTCTCAGAATGCCCAGAGCCTTAGAATTCTGCATTTCCATTTGTATAAGTTGATGCACTAAAATAAAAAAAAATGCACACAAATTGTTTAGGAAATCTAGCTGAGCGCGGCTGAACAAGGAACTCCTTTGCATCCATAGCTAAATGTTGCAAAAAAATAGCCACTAATCTGGAAATTCTTTCACAGATTTGAACATAGGCTCCTAAAAGGCTCTTTCTCTGCCAGAATACTGCTGTTATTTGTTAGCTACAAAAAACTGATTTGTTAATGTGCCAACAATTAGGCAGACTGCCTTCCTTAGAGCTTCTCTGCCTTGCCTTGTTTAAATGCACGGTAATAAGTGCTCTTCGGGTGCTAATAACTAGTTCTCTAATGGTTGTAGAGACTGCAGGCTCACATAGGCAAGATCATTAGTTCTGACTCATATCACATGCATGTAGTAGTAATCAGACTTCATTAAAGTGTAAGTAAAGCTCATCACTTAAAAAAACACGGGAGCTATGCAGTATGTATATAAAAGCGGTAAACAGGAAAATGTAGGCTACCATTCTATAATGCAGATAAAAGGTAACAATCTCGAGGCTATATAAAAAGATAAGGTCATGTAGCAAATACAAAAATTAGCATGCTATGCATGAAGACCTCAGCATGCATGTAAAATCAGTTTACAAAGAAATGTATTCATTGATTCACTTATTTGTATTCATTTGTTATTCTACTTTTCCTCAGAGTAAGGCCCAAGACAGATTATATAAAATATGTGTAGTACACTCTTTAAGAGAAGAATGAATATATACTCAGGTACAGGAATAACGCAAGAACTTCAAATGTGGGGGAGAACAGTCAGAATAAAAGTGAATCTTGGAACAGGAACTCATGGTTACAACAGTTGGAGGCACAACAAGCAGAAGCAAGACATGAACACAGTTGCTTAAAAGGATGCTTTATTGGAGTCCCCAACGCGTTTCGGCTGACGCCTTCCTCAGGGGGAGGGGTACTTACATAAATAAAAATATAGGAAAACAAATATATTAAAACCAACACATATCAAAAAAATGTCAAAAAAGCAACCAGAGCATTATAAAATAAATACGTAAAAAACAAAGTTAAAATTAAAATTAAGCATATAATTTAATACATATACATATGACACTTAAAAAACGTAAATATAGAAACCATAGTAAATTAATTAAGACCAAAAATTGCAAATAAACTGTAAATAAAAACATTAAAAACGATTAAAAGACACCATGTGTGTAGAAATTTCCCATCAGCCCCTGCGGGCTTAACAGAGACGCGAGGGAGACACTCTCCCTTCGCGACTCTCAAAGCTGGCACAGAGGGGCTCAGCCGTCGTGGAGGGAGGGATTCAGCCGGGCAGAGGGGGCCCCGCAGGACAGTCCATTCTGCCGCTGCTGCGGCTGCGGCGGCAGCGGCAGCGGTAGCAGCCAGCTTTTTTTTTTTTTATTTAATTTTACTTGAGCCGATGGGGGGGGGGGAGGGTAGGACTGCTAATGGGCTATGGGGGGGCTAAGACTGGAAATGGGCTGGGGGGGTTAAGACTGGAGGTGGGCTGATGGGGTTAGGACTGGAAATGGGCTGTGGGCTGTTGGGGGGGGGTTAGAACTGGTAATGGGCTATGGGGGGGTTAAGACTGGTAATGGGCTGTGGGCTGATGGGGCTGTCTGGTAATGGGCTATGGGGGGCTAGGACTGGAAATGGGCTGGGGGCTTAAGACTGGAGGTGGGCTGATGGGTTAGGACTGGTAATGGGCTGTGGGCTGATGGGGGTGAGGACTGGTACTGGGCCATGGGGGGCTAGGACAGGAAATGGGCTGATGGGGAGGGGTTAGGACTTGAGGTGGGCTGATGGGGTTAGGACTGGTAATGGGCTGTGGGCTGTTGTTGGGGGGGTTAGTACTGGTAATGGGCTATGGGGGCGTTAAGACTGGTAATGGGCTGTAGGCTGATGGGGGGCTGTCTGGTAATGGGCTATGGAGGGTTAAGACTGATAATGGGCTATGGGGGGCTAGGACAGGAAATGGGCTGATGGGGAGGGGTTAGGACTTGAGGTGGGCTGATGGGGTTAGGACTGATAATAAGCGGTGGGCTGATGGGGAGGGGGCATAGGACTGGCAATGGGCTATGGGGGGCTGACTGGAAATGGGTTGATGGGGTTAGGACTGGAAGTGGGCTGATGGGGGGTTAGGACTGGTAATGGGTTATAGGGGGGGCTTAAACTGAAAATGGGGTGATAGGGGGTTAGGACTGGAAGTGGGTTGATGGGGGGGCTAGGACTGGTATTGGGTTGGGGGGTTGCTAGGACTGGAAATGGGCTGATGGGTGGCTAGGACTGGAAATGGTCTGATACAGGGACTAGAAGGGAATGGATGCTGGGTGAGGCTGGAACTAGAAGGGAGCTGATGTTGGGGGAGGATTAGAATGGGATGGGGCTGGAAGAGTAAAATGGAGAAGGGAAAAATATTTTGTGTGGGAGGGATAAAAAATCTACAATTGGCCAGGTATTGGGAGAGTAAGTGGGGATTGAGGATGGAGGGGTAAAATTTGAGTGGATGAAATAGGAATGAGGAAAGAGCAAAAGGAGAAAGATTAGTATGTTAAAGCAGATGTAGAGAGAGAATGGAAAAAAACTAGAAGAGAGAAGAAAGGACAAATGGACAGCAGACGATGGAGAGTTAGCAGAAGACACGAAGAAACCAGAAGAAAGTGGCTGGAGCAATTGCAGCTGAAAAAAAATGCACAAAAGGTAGAAAAATATCTCTTTATTTTGAATTTATTAATTGGAATATGTCAGCTCTGGTAAATGTGCATCATTAACGTCTGCGCTTTGTTTAGTACAAGAGCAAATTAATGTATAATTTTATTTCTACAGTGTTGTACATTCCAAGTTTGGCTTTTGGGATTCCCAGTTTAATTATTGTCTTCCTGTTTCTAAATTGTGATTACTTGTTTGGTGATGGTCTATGTTCTGCATGTGTAACTGAGCTGAAGTGTTCTGTTTATATAATTCCTATTTGACATTGCCACTTGTTCTCTTTCCCCAGTAGGTCATGTATTCTTGTTCTCTGAAATGTATTGGTTTAATATTGCAGTGTTGCCTTTTGATTGGTAGAGTATGGTGCTTTGTGAGTCCTGGTAGTGCTGTTAGGATACGGCGGGTTTGCTATGGGTTCTAAATGGGCAGTGTTTGTAGTAGTTCCTAATGTGTCTGGCAGTTGGCACTGGATTATAGTAATGTAGAAATATTTTAGTCTTTCTTTATCCATACACTCATTAAGAGGCACGTTTACTAAAAGTTAGTATATGGTAACATTATGCAAATATTTATACAAATGAGGCCCCTTATGCAAATGAGGCCCCGCACCGAGTCTCCGCACATGGCCCCGCACCCCCCTTGGGCCGCCCCTGACCGGAGGAACCCCCCCCCCCCAACACACACACACCTCCTCTGGAGTTTATTTCACACATACAGCTGGGCAGCAATCATCAAAACATTCAGCAGTGATCACTGGGCTTTATCCCCAAAACCAGTCTCTGAACTTTATCCCAAACAGTCTTTAAATGCACATTAAGGAACAGTCCATAAGCCCATTTCCTTGGGGAATATTCCAGTGGGCTTTATTCTGTGTCCAGCTGCTCTCCGCTCACTCCTGGGTTTCTTTCCTTGCCAGCCCAGGGGAAGTGAACTCGGTCTTTCTCTGATCTGGGCGTCTCCACCACCCTCTCTCAGGTGTTCTCCCCCTAACTGAATCACCTGGAGCTTTATCTGTGGCAGAGGCCATCTTAATCCTTTCCAAAGGGATTCTGGGATTTGTAGTGTGCTTTGTGTACCCGACTCTGCCACAGTATAAAAGAGAAAGATGGGAAGAAAGAAAGAAAGAGGAGAGAGAACAATGATAATGCTATGCCCTTGAGCATTTGCAAAAAGCGTTCACATATATTAAGGTAAGAAATACATTTTCTAACCAAAGGTTCACCAGTGACACCTTTTTCTTCAAACTTTGCTGCATTACAAGTGTGGAGGCTGATTTTATAATAAGACACCCAGATCAAGGCTGGGAAAAGGTGCCTGTTGTATTTTACTATGAGATGGCAGATTCACTGACTCCCTCAATACAGCTTTAGGTTGCAAAATGTATGAGCATGCTATGAGCATCGGAAGAGTTGACTGATTGATTGAATTTTGATTACCTTTGTTATGTTGAATGAGTTTTCTATCCTATAATTTTATGGCGTACTATTTCTCTCTCTAGTTTTTACTTTTTTTTTTAAATGTACACCATCCTGCCACTAACGTGAAGGGAAACGTAAAGAAAGTCTTAATAAACATAGACATAACAATAATAAACATCTCTACAAAAGTGTAAAATATTGGAAAATTGCCTCTTAATATGCTGTTTGAACATGGAGATGATTTTAAATCATTTCTATGTTTAATAATAAAGATAGTAAAATGGGGCCACTGATACCTAGAATATGCTGGTGGGTCAGGTATGATAAGGAGAGTGTATGACTTCCTTTTGGATTTGTCTGGTGCTTTATTTATTAGATTTTAATCAGTATAACAAACCAACCAAAAATACAGGGCAATCAGATCTACAAGATAAATAAAGAAATTTGAACAAAATACTTCAAGGCAAAAACTGATAAAGTCCACATTACTGAGACCTAGATATGAAAAACATATGTAACAGACAAGAAACAGTAAAAACAAGGCTTATTAAAGCCCACATATTAGGAGGTAAACCATATTTACTCAGCCCCAGCCACCTCAACTAAACCCTGCCTTTCCAAAATACATTTTTCCAAATGAGCAATATCTGAAAAAACATATGTTGCACCTTCATAATTCACGATACACTTACACGGAAAGCGAAGAAAGGCAGAGACGTTTTTTAGCTTTAAAGCCTCGGGTCCTATCGTGGGGTGCTACATTCTTTCTTCTCTTTCTTCGCTTGCCTGGTGCTTTATGTGTGAATATTTTATAAAGGCAACATAGGTGCTTATGTTTTTTTTTTTAAATAGGCTCCCACAAACAAGGCGTGTATGTAAATGCTCTTACACAAATTTACACCTGCCCCGAGAAAGGTGTAAATTTCTGCATATATTGTATGTGTGCACATATTTTATACAAAATGAGCGCAATTACATAGTGTGCATGTCCAGCCTGTGGACACGTCTAAATGAAAAATGGGCCCCATTTGACCCTAATTCCGCATGCATGGGTCTGGATGTGCCTGTGAGCCTGGAATCAGGGACAGAAATGTGTTCAGCCTGGCATGCCCAAACTCTGGGACATGGGTATACATAGCAAGCGGTGTGGACATCCCTGCCCTCAGCAAATTCTGAAAAGATGCATGACTCTGCTGCTGCTGCCCATCTTCATGCGGCCATACCTCCTCGGTTAAAACGTGCATCCCCAAAACTGCTCCTCACACTGACGATATGGTGCCCATGCTTACCCATGAAAATGGATGAGACAGGTGTGCTGATGCAAAACAGGCCATATAAGCTAGTCCTTTGCATGACCAGGACGCTGCAAGCTAAACTCTGTGCATTCAGATGTTACAACAGCAAGTAGAAAGTGATATGCATGTTCTGACACAGATGTCCAGACTCAGATGTATGAATGGTCTAGGAGACAGGTATTCCAGCAAAGACAAGACCACAGTCAGGAGCAGTTCTAGCATTAGGGCTAAATGTTGAAGAAAACGTTATCACAAATTTGTGACCATTTTACAATGGTGAATATTTGATTGGGTTCCTATGGATTCCCATTGGAGAGATAGAGAACACAAATTGCAAGTGTTGGAGCAATCTTGGATTTTTAGATTGGCCATGGTTGCACTTCAAGTGTTAAATCAAGAATTGGACTGGTGGAGTCTGTTTTGACTTTTTGTGTGTTGCTAGTTCTGCCTACATTTGTTCTTTATTGGTCTGTTCAACACCACATGCTTGAGTACGTCACATGCCGCAAATTTAAATGGGAGCTTGGAGACATTGCAAACTATAGATGTTTTGAATTATCGGATGTCTTTTTGAGCGTTGAGACAGAGTTTTAAGAATTAACAAACTCTAAACGCAGTGCTGTGTTCATCTTGTGACATCATCCTGGCTTGAAATGGGCGTTCATATAGATTATGATACAACGCTTCAGCAACAAACAGCTGTAAATTGACTGCTAGCTGGATAAGGGATTGCTGGCGTAGCTGTTGGGAGTTCTACAGAACCAAACTGCAAGTCTTGGCTTTCTAATGGCTTATATAGGAATTTTAACGTGTTTACGCAGTTGTTTGTGTTGGATCACATTAGTGATGCTTAGTGCACTTGAAAAAATATTAAAATGGAGAGTTTATCACGAGAGGCTTTATAGCCTCTTGATAAACATTCCATCATAAGAATTTCTCAGTGGGGAGCTCCTTTTTATAGAAAGTTTCACTTTTTGTCATTGAAGATATGATTATTACATGATTATAAACAAGTCAAATCAGTTTGAACAGAAAACCCACATTCCCATTGCAATAAAATAAGACACAATCTTGGGGTTCCCCCTAAGTTGTTAACCCGCATTTTAGAGGCAGTAACAGCCCATGGAGTAGCCTAGTGGTTAGAACACTGGCTTGGTAGCCAAGCAACCAGGGTTCAATTCCCACTAGCACTCCTTGTGGCTTTGGGCAAGTCACTTAACCCTCCATTGCCTTGGAAGAAAGGCCTGGCAATCTACTTCCGGTGACACTGCCAAGAAAACCCAGGAGCTTCTGGGTCGCCAGGAGTCAGGACTGACTCAAAGGCACACATTGCATTTGCAACAGCCCATGGTAACTGTTACTGCACAGAGATGACAGCTTCCAGCCGCAAAAATGCACGCTAATTGAACATTGCACAAAAGGGGCAGGAAATGATCAGGTTATAGGCGGAATGTGGGCATGGAGAACACATTCCAATTAGTACGATACTTTTGTGGGTGACGTTAGGTGCATCTGTGTTCACTGCATCTCAGTAACTGTCGGGAACATGCTGCTATGTACACATGTTATTGACTTTGTGAAATAACCTCCATTATATCAGACAAAATACACACAAAATCAAAGAAAGGATTTTGAGTTCAACAACAGTGAAGCCATGATTAGGGAGAACTAATCCAGCTGAAGAAGGGGTAAAGTTAAAAGGAGTGCTTATTCCATGCTTTCTTCAAGTTTTTTGCTGCTGTTGCCTTTACTGCTTTTACTAGAAGGAGGGAATTCCATGCATCCACCGCCATTTTTCTGAAGAAATATTTTCGGAAGCTAGTCCTGAGTCTATCTCTTTGAGCCTTCTATTGTAACCACTTGTTCTAGAACACAGGTTCCCAACCTTTTTGGTTATATACAGGGCTTTTTTTGAGGGGGTACTCGATGGTACTGGCACCTTTTTCATTGCCTGATAAAACTGACCCATGGTCCTCATCTATTAATGAAAAAAGCCCTGCATATAAATGCTGGCATTTTTTTTTTTGCTAGGAAAAATGTACTGGTTATATGGATTCCTTATGAACCTTGTCGCACTCCCCCTGCTGGCCAAGGCTATAAGCAGGAGGGGTGGCCTTGTTTGCCCTTAAGTATAGAGTCACTGGTTCTCCCTCCCTCAAGGAATTCTGGGAGCTGTAGTTTCTCTGTATTACTTGCAGACAAAGTAGTTGTCACCACACGGTTTTGTTTAAGGTAAAACCAGAATATTTTTATTTTTGGGCTCCCCTTCACGCATTAAAGTTCATATACACAAACAGCAAGGATAACTTCTCCAAAAGAAAATAATACAGGAGCATAAAGGTTATCTGGAATATCAGAACTTGGCAAAAGCTCTTTATACAGTGACAATAGCTGTTCACAGGCCTTTTCCAGTAGTAAAGAATCACAGCTATTGTTCTTATTTACAATGGGCATTTATCTCTTGTCTTCATTCAAAACTTTTATAAATCACGTTTAGGCTTTCAGAAATATTCTTTGCTTTCAATGGGGTTTTTGTCTTTCTCCTATCCTGGGTAAACAGATTTACAGAAAGAGCAATCCATGGGAATACTGTCACACACAGCTTCAGGCGAAGGAGAATCTACTTGCATATCTTCTTCCCCTGCAAGTCCTTTCTCCCCACTTGGGCTTCTAACGGAAGAGTTCAGCTTATTGTTTGAAAGGGTATTCAGAAACTCCCTTACATGCTGCTCTCCTAACCAAGGATTAGCTAAGCTCTCTGGAAAACTTCCACTATCTGGAAATAGTTGCTTTAGCTTCTTAAACAGGTTCAAGTCTCTATCTCTGCTTTTGTCTGTCTTCAGCATATCAGCATTAGGAATTGCTTTCACCCACCTTCTGGCATTCACAGGTCCTGGAGCACTCTGCCCTGCACTTCTCCTTAGCTCATTAGCAACGTCTTCTGCAAACCTCTTGCTGGGCTCTGAGTCAGCCACACCTTCCACAAAGGAATTGCTTTCTTTGCTACTGGAGTTAACTTGCCCGGTGGAATAAAACTTTCCAGCTTTGCCTTCTCTGAGTTTCTTAAAAGCAGTTCTCACTTTTAAACCCTCTGGTTTCAGTGCTTCCTCTGAACAGGATTCCAGCCCTGAGTTTCCTGCTCTTGCTGAGCCTTCTGTCCACACTGACCTTTCAGCGTTCTCTGAACCTCCTGGCTCTGGACTCTTGGCTTCAGCAGTAACTCCAGCTACAGACTGACCTCTGTGCTTTGGTTTGGAATCTCTGCCTTCTCGGTAGCTATTTATTTATTTAATTTTCTTATATACCGCGCTATTTGTCATCAGTGCGGTTTACATTGAAACAATACAACAATTGGTCAGATATAACAGACCTATTACAAGTAACAGGAAAATTAACATGGAAGTAAACAGGGAAATCATTTATATTTCTAGAAAATACATGTTGGAGATATATAAAATCTATACAGTTAGTTAGGGTAGGTATGAGGTTAAAAGGATGGGGGAGGGGAAGGGGTGTTTAGGTGTTTGAAGTGTGCGATGAAAAGGTGGTGTTTAAGGGCTTTTTTGAAATGTTTGATGTCTTTAATTGCTTTGATATTGGGAGGGAGTTTGTTCCAACATCTAGGAGCATAATTCGAAAAAGCCCTATTGATGGATGATTGATTAGCTTTTAAGGAAACTTTTGGTATAAGTAGTGTGTCAACAGCTGGAGATCTCCTGGACCTGTTATTTGTTGTGTATGATGAGATCAGAGATGGAATCTGGAGAAATATTATTGAAGGCCCTAAAGGTGGTAAGGATGGCCTTATATTGGATTCTACAGTTTATTGGTAACCAATGAAGCTTCTCTAGAATGGGGGAAATATGCTCACACTTTGATGATCCACAGAGGACACGAGCAGCTGCGTTCATGGCTAATTGTAGAGGATTAATAGTTATATTTGGTAAGCCATGGAGTATTATGTTAGCATAATCAAAGTGCGGCGTGACTAGAGCTTGAAAAAAGGTGCGGAAGTCATCAGACTTCATCATAGGTCTCAGATGACGAAGGGTTTTTATCTTGAAGTAAACGGCCTTTACGGTGCATTTTATATGTTCCTTGAAGTCTAACCTTTGATCCAGAATTACTCCTAGATATCGAATATTTGATTTGACTGGGAGATCAGCATCTCTGACTTTTAGAATTGATGGAGGGGAGAAAGATTTATTCCTTGTTATTATTAGAACCTCTGTTTTTTTAAAGTTAATACGGAGGTTTTGAGAGAGAAGCCAATCAGTTATTATTTTTTTTTTAAATTCATAATTTTTATTGAATTTCCAATAATAATACAAAAATTCAATCCAACAGGAGTATACAACATAAAAAGTCCACATCTTGGGGAGTACAAAAAAGAAAAGAGAATGCTACAAGCAATACTCAAACAAGAAAATTGTTATATAAGTACAAAGGACTAGAAATGGGATACTAGAGATTGGACGGTATGAGTCCTCCTTCTTTGGGTCAAGCTGGTTGTTTTTCAGCAGTGGTCGGATGTATGTATGTTTGAGAGCATCTGGGAAGACACCAGATTCAAATGACAGCTTCGCTATGTTAGCTATAAAAGGGCTGAGTTCTGTGCACATAGATCTTATCCAGTGTGCTGGGCATGGGTCAGATGGTGAAGTTGTCGTGTTGATGGAGGTAATAACTTCATTTATGGTTTTTACAGAGGGTGGTGAGAGGTTGGTGATTGAAAACTGCGGAAGGGAAGTTTGGACAGGTTCATGTAATGATGTAGTATTTGTTTTTATTGATTTGGATTGGATGTAGTTCGCATAGGCTTGGGGCTGAATCCCTTCTTGTTGTGGCGGAGATGGTTGATTGATAAAGGACTTTACTAGATTAAATAAGTCTCTTGGTTTATTCAGAGAGCGGCTGAGGATATCAGCATGGTATTCTTTTCTCTTAGCCCAAATTGATTCACGATGTTGTTTAAGATGTTCTAAGTAGGTGGTTTGGTCAGAGGAATTACGTGTATTTCTCCATTTTCTCTCAAGCTTTCTGAGGTGGAGGAGAGAGGTACGTAGTTCATGTGAGAACCATGGGGCAGATTGTTTTTTAGTAATTTGGTTGTCAGATGTTGATTTTTTGATCAAGGCTGGGAGTTGCAAGTATGATGAGAGGGTATTGTTCCAGTTATTTACAATATCATTGAGATTATCTGATAGTTTGGCAAGCTTTGGGAGAGCATGGTTTTTGAAGTCATCACTGTCTAGTTGCTTGAATCTTGTAGATCTTTTGCATCCAGTTGTGTTTAGACAGTAGTCTGTGGATTGATATGCTGGTATCTGAAAAGTTATTAGGTTATGGTCAGACCATGGGACAGGGGTAATAGAGAGATCAATTTTGTTCATCATAATCATGTCATGTTGAGGGATAAAGATTAGGTCCAAGAGATTCCCACTTTGATATTTATTTATTTATTTATTTATTAACAATTCTTATATACCGCACTATTAGCCATCAGCGCGGTTTACATTGAACAGAAACATCCGACAATTTACATATGTCTGGTCATTACATTTAACAGGAAGTAGAACTTGGATAAATGGGTTAACTATATACATTGGTGGTTCACCTGATAATGAGGATATCTGCTGCTTCCTTCTTCTCCAACTCTGGTTGCTTCCACTCTGCTCTTTCCTCTGCTCACTTCCTGCTCCTTTGACTTCTGTGACGCAGGTTTAAAAAGGTGCTTTCTAGCCACCACGCCCTGTTCTGTGCACGTGTACTTGCTATCTGGGCTCAAACCTGCCCCCATGTTAAGGTTTGGGCGGGGCTCAACCTCTGCTACAACGTGCTTCTCTGGTTTGTTTACAGTTTGAGCTCTATGGAAACCCTGCCTTTCCTCAGTCTTAAAGGTATAGTCCCCATTTTCCTCTATCTCCATCTATTCAGTATAGCTGACATTGTCACAACCTCTAAAAGGTTCAAGGACCCCCCAGGTCATCATCATCACTCTTCTCAGACCCCTTACACTCAGTGCAATGCTGAGCTAACTAGCCCTTATCTCCCTTCCCCTTCCTGTCTCTCTCTGCATACAGACAATCCCCACCAGTCCCAGTTGCTTTTTCTCTCTCGCCCCCAGCCAATCCAAACCAGTCTCTCTTTTTCTCCTTTCTGCATCCTGTTGACCCCCTATAATTATTTCATAAACTCCAGGGTCCATGGAGAATAGGTTGGGAACCAGTGTTCTAGAACTTTCTTTCCACGAAAGTATTTGTCTTTTGTGCATTATTTATATCTTTGAGATATATGAATGTTTCTTTCTTAGTTTCCTCTCTCCTCCAGGGTGTGCATATGAAAGTCCCTTTAGGGGCCCTTTTACTAAATGCTGCTAACCAGTTAACACATGTTTTAGTGAGGAGTAACTAGCTACAGTGAATCCTAATGTGTGGACATGCCAACTACCAACCTCTGGCATGCATGTTAACTAGCATTTGCCTGCTAATGTGGACAGTGGGTGGGTTAGAGGTGGAACATGGGCATGGTGAACACATTAGCGCATAAGTGCAGTAAACATGGCACAGCACAGGTTCACCTAACATCACCTGTATGGGTGTCATTAGATGCACCTACATTACTTTGCCACTTATAATGCTACCCAGTCGCACATTATCTGCCAGGCACATACCAGACAGGCTCTCGACAGCCTCCTAACCTTGCTCCTGAGCAACCTCATAAAGGGAACCCAAAACATCCACCAAGGATTAATCCTTGCATTCCTTGACATTTCTGCTGCTTTTGACACCATCAATTATAACATCCTCCTACAGCACCTCCAATCCATCGGAATACAAGGCACAGTACTATGATAGTTCCAGGACTACCTCCACAGCAGAACTCAACAGATCAGAATTGGAGCAACATCATCAGCACCCTACATACAGACGCAAGGTGTACCCCAGGGCTCTACACTCTCAGCTGTCCTCTTCAATATATACTTCCAACCCCTCTGCAACATCATCCATGCACACAAGATAACTTATTACATATACGCAGATGACATTATGCTCTACACACCATTCAACCTCAACAACCCATCCTACCACAAACTCCAGCAATGCTTTTCTGATGTCTCACGATGGCCATCTACAAATCACCTATCCATCAACATCAAGAAAACAGAAGTTCTCTTTGCCACCAGAAAACAAATCCTTTACACACACACACCCTCCATTACTCTCAATAACACGAAAATCCAAATCAAACCTGAAACTGAGTACCTGGGAGTCACCCTAGACAGCCATCTCACCTTGAACATTCAAATAGCAAACACAGCAAGAGTAATCTACTTCAAAACCTGGACCTTACAACACCTCTACCCTCTCCTCGCCCCATCGGATTTCTCTTCACATGGCAGCAAGGACCATCACTGGAACATCCAAATATGAACACATCACTCCCATCCTAAAATACTCCACTGGCTTCCCCTGCAAAGCAGAATCCTCTACAAAATCCTTCTAATGATTCATCCATCAGCCTTGCACCCACGTTCGCTCCCTCATCATGCCACAGCCTTCAAATAGACCACAAAGAACACGATAATTACCTTCCAAGCTGTAATAAAATGCACACAACAAGCCCGTACCAGATCCTTTGAACTACCTGGAACTCTTTTCCTGCCCACATAAGAAACACTAAAAACCTCCTATCCTTCCACAAACTCCTCAAGACCCACCTATTCACCCTCCACTTTGGCCCCACACCCTCCCACGAGCTGAACAGCATTCCTAGACCCACATGAAGGAGAAGATTTTTACAAGCACATATAAATAGTTTATCAACCTGTACATAGTTAATTTAAGCTAACCACTCTATTCCTTTTCATTGTACAAAGTTGCTGGTTCAATGTAAGCATTATTTGTAAAATCAAGTTTCTTGTAAACCTCTGTGAAAAGTGGTATATAATTACAGCCAAATAAATAAATAACAGTGTGAAACCTTTGCACTTAACATGCACTGGAAATGCTTATTAAGTGTGAAACCTTAGTGGCGATTAGTAAAAGTGTCCTTTTGATTTCATGGGGCTTTACATTTAGGGGTATGTTTACTAAAGGGCGCTATTTGCGCTGCTGTCACGTTATCGCACGATAAGGCGCCTTATCGCGTGATAATGGCACTTTACCGGGCGATAAGGCGCCTTATTGCGTGTTAACAAGCGCTGAAGGCGGAGAAAGTCTCCCAGAGGGCGGAGGAAGGCTCCCCAGGGGCAGAGAGAGAGGGTCAATGGGAGGAGAGTGGGAGGGGAAAGGCTCCCTGCACACTAACGCTGTGGATTCCTGGGCTGAAAACTAACGTGAGTGAAACCCTCGCGTTAGAGCAGATTTAAAGGAAAGAGAAACCATTTCCATCAGCAATGTACAGCAAAGGCAGGGAAACCTACAAAAAGTGATAAGCGTGATACATGTGCACGGAACAAAAAGGCAAATAAACATTGAAAATGACCTGAACAAACTGGAAAAAAAACATAAACAAGCTGGGCAATAGTGATATTAATGGGAAACATAAAAAAACACTGCCTGGAAAGCTCCACAAAAAGGATATCAATTTTGGAAGGGTCTTTGCTCTGTCCCCATACAAGGTGAATGATCCCACAGTGAAATAGCGCTGATCAGGGTTTTCCCTTTCTATTGGACAGGATTCCTATGGCGTGCACATGTCAGAACGGGTAACTGGACAGATTCTGGAAAAGGGGACACAGAGGGCTGCAGGCGGCACATGCTGTGGTGCAGCTGGGCCACAGTGCGGACTAGGGTGATGCCTAGGTGGCCCATAGGAATGCTGAAACAGTAGAGCCGCCAGACAGCAATTGATGAGGGCCTAACATGGGCACAAATGTGTTTCCCACAGTGTCACAGGGGATAGTACCCAGCAGGTACCCCCAAGGGCACAGAACATTGGCAGGTGGTGCTGGGGGGGGGGGAAGCGTGGATGTCTATGCAGGCACCCCTACCCCAGAACCCACACCATAGGCAGCCGCCTACCGGCAAACTGGATGACCTGAGACTGCGCACCACCAGCACCACCAGCAGAAGGGCATGTCAGTATGGCAACAGAGGGCTACTGGTGGTGGAGGGGACAGTGGCAGCTGCCCACAGCAGACCATGGCCTAGGCCTGTTTAGGTGAGTGCCATGCACTGCAACAAACAGGCCCTGTCTGACGAACAGTCATGGTATCCCCAGGGAATGAACTGTCCCTGTGGCAACAGTGTGGTGCAGTATGTACAGCCAGTGTGTTTAGGAGCAGAAGGTCACAGGTTCAAGTCCCAGCTGTGGCTCCCACCAACCTGGCCCCCATATTTTACCCAGTACTAAACCATGGTAATAAAGAGGGAACCTTTATTGCAGATAACATAAACATGCCTGAAATGCCTATATTTTACCCTACAGATCACAGACACCATAGACATGTGCAATACCTAGAGCAGAGTTTCCCAAAAGCAGTCCTGGAGGAACAAACTCCATTCCGGCGTCATGCTGTCCCTAATAAAGATGCATGTGCTGCATTTCTGTGCGCCGCCCCCATGGTATGCAGATGTGTCCATGCATATTAATTAGGTACAGCATGAAAACCCGAACAGTGTTTGGCCCACCAGGACTAGAGTTGGGAACCTCTGCCCTAGAGCAGCGGCCAACAGGGGCAGAAAGACCCGCACCCACAGGCGCCATTATCCAAAGCCTCCTGGAGAGGCAGGATGTTGGGCCCTGCGTGCAGCACCATCTCCTAATACTAGCACTTGCATACCATAGGACTGCCACCCTAAACCTGGGAATACGGTACACATATATCAAAAGGTTGCTATGATTACTGGCAGATAGCAATCCCTAGGTTAGGCACAATCTGCTCATTGAGCTGTATCATAGCAACCTCTCTGATGTCTGTGGAGTGTTTCAGGTCTGGTGTCTGACAGTGTTTACCACCCTGGGGAGTGGCCCCAACAGTATTGCATACCATAGCCATGCCTGCACTGTGCCCAGGACTGGTGCGGCGGCCAGGGCGTGTGAGTGAGTGTCTGTCTACCCAGTGTGTGGTGGCTGCCAACACCTTCCTCAGCCTGCACTGCTTGCACTGTTGCCAGTGTCAGCCTGCCAATGTGCATAATGAGGAGCAAGGTACCATGGGTATAGCCCGGGCAGGGTGGCCTGGCCAGGATGCATCTGCACAGGGCATAGGGCAATGGCTCGGACATTGTAGTGCCTGGCCATGACCTGCATGGACAGGGTGGCCACAGCATGTCCTGCTGGGAGGTCACTCTCACCCTGACTGTGCAGTGACCACGGCATGGCTAGGTTCCCCCATAGTGCTATATAGTATTTCTCTCATGTGATATTTATGGGTTCTCTTTTGGGACCCAATCACTGACTTATCTGCTTGGTGTGTATGCTGACATCCCAGTTCTGGGTACACGCATCTCCTCCAGGAACATGCACTATGGACTAGCTAGCAGACTGTCTGCAGCTAGTATGTGTCTGGCTGGAACACCTTGTAGGGTGCAGCGGCTGGAGGCTTGCTGCAGGAGAATATCAAATAGTGGTGGGGCAGTTGAGCATTTCCAGGCCTACTGTCTGCCTTGCCTTATGGATGTGTACAGATCTGCATTGATTGCCCTGTAGGGTGTCTGTTCCCCAGCAGGCCTGGGGTTGATGGTCCCCTCTACTGCCACCATTGCAGGGATGTAGAATGTGGATCTGTTGGTGGGAGATCCTGTTTCCCACCCTGAGCCACAGAGGGTTGGGTGGGTGGGTGGTGGTACATAATCCTCCTATGGGTCCAAACAACACCCCCCCACACCCCCTTTCACCTTCATTATGTGACCATGTCACCAAAACAGGATATGCACTATTCTGGGTGCATCATAGCCCATAAGGGCTAGACATGACTGAGAAATACAGATGGAGACAGATGTATCCTAGGTGTGTCTGCAGGAACTACCTATATCACACACACACTAGCACTGATAGGGACCTGCAGCATAACATATTTCAGCCATAAAAGTTACTGTGGACCTGGTGCTGGGCACCCCACCTCACCCTCAGGGTGAGCACAGTACCCACACAATGTGACGGTCTGTAGCTACTCTGTTCCAGTAACACACAGGGTCAGTAGCCCCTACCAGGCTGAGGTGCTGTGGGACCAGGCCGAGGTGCTGTGGGGGTGCATAGCACATCTTGTGATCATCTGTAGACTGCTGATGTTCATGTGCAGTGCATCATGGGTACGGGTGGGTTAACCCTATCCTGGTAACCACAGCAGACAGTTTGTGTGATGACCTGCAGTCCTTCTGTAGCCAGCCAGGGGCTTGTTAGCAACTATAGAGCTGTAGCCCACTAGTTACTTCACTGCCTGTGGAGCCAGAGGTCATGGGTTTGATCCCACAGTGGGGTTATTTGATAGGCCTGTCTTAGGCATTTTCTTTTTAAATTTAAATTAGTGCTGCCAGCAAAAACACCCTGACAGTGCTGTAGCCTTAAGGTGCCTCATAAGCGCTCTATAAGGCACCCTATAAAGCTCCCTATAAGGCGCCTTATAAGGCGCCCTATAGGGAACATTATAAGGTGCCTTGGCGGACAGTGCACTTTATAATGTGCCCTCTGGAGTGCCTTATAGGGTGCCTTATGCCGCACCTTTGGTTACGGCACTGTGAGGGTGTGTTTGCTGGCAGCACTAATTTAAATTAAAAAATAAAATGCCTCAGACAGCACTGATTTAAAGTAAAGGGTAATGCCTCAGGCAACCTTACTCATCAAGCCCACTGGGGAATCAAACTCATGACCCCTCTTTCATCAGTCAATGTATTAACCATTGTGCTACACCTCTGTTACTGTGTTTGTAGGTCAGTGCACCTAATTAAGGCTAACGCGCATTAACGTGCCACGGCTCCCTCTATCGCACGAAAACGTACCTTATCGAACAATAACCCTAAATGCTACCTTAAGACCGGAATGCCCACTACCTTATATGGCATCCTGCACACTAACGCCGGCTGCACATTAAGACTGCTTAGTAAACATACCCCTTAGAATCTGCATTCTTTTGGTAACTTTTTCTGAACTGTTTTTACTTTGCCAATCTCCTTTGTGATCTCCAGAATTGGCCAGAATTCTTCAGATGAGGTCTCACCAATAATTTGAAAAGAAGCAGTATCACTCCCCTTTTTCTCCTGATAGTAAATTAGCACCCCAGCATTCCTTTGGCTCTGGTCACTGCCTTGTCACACTGTTTTGAAACTTTGAGGTCATCAGTGCCGACTACACTAATAGCATTTATTTTACAATAAGAAAAACTATAAGATAGACAAAAATTAGATTTTTCTAAAGCTTTCATTAAATCTTATCATAAGCTTCAAATCCCTTTTTGTGGGTAATTTTAGAGTAGGGCTGCTAGAATAAGAAGGCAGAAATTTATTTTATTTAGCTGCATTTATATCCTGCTTTTCACCGGGTCAAAGCGGTTGGGGGATACATTTAACACAAGGGGATATGAGACACATACACTAATACTTACAGGGAACATGGGCAATGGAGGGTTAAGTGGCTTGCCCAAGACCACAAGGAGCACCTGTGGGACTAGAAATCCCAGTCCTTCTGGCCCAAGGTTGCTGTCCTCTAGTGGGATTTGAACCACCAACCTTCTGGCTTGTGGTACCTTGCCCCAATCACTAGGCCACTCCTCTTATTTTGGCACTATTTTATAAAGACCCATAAACACCCTGCCACTTTATAGAATACTAGTGCAAATTCAGCAACAACAGTGCCCACATTCAAGGAGCGGACATTATACCTGCTCGAGAGCAGGTTTAAACATTAGTGTGCACATTGCACATATTCTATAAAATCTGCAAGTAAAGAGAGACTCCGTTCATGCTCTTCCCAAACTCTTCCTTGTGTACTCCTACTGTCCAAGTATGTGCCAGCTTGCACCTTGCATACTTTTAGGTAGGACCTAATTTTATAAGAGCCCGTTTATGTGCAAAAATGGCTGGTAACATCTCTCTCTTTGCATGCACTACATTGGTATCTAAAAATGTACATTCACTAGCATATGCATGAAACAGATAGAACACACCAGTTAAAGGATAGACCTGCATGCCTTGGTTTTGCAAAGTAACTTTTAATACAACAGTGCTATATTGTAGAATGTTAGAGCTTATCCCAGGACACATCCTAAATGGTGTCATACTCAAACCTTCAGTAGTCTAGATAAAGAAAAAATAAATAAGACAAGTTTACCTTGTAAGCAAGTTTACACATGGAGGTAATTAGCATTTTAATACTGGAAAGGAATATCCCTTATACTGTAGCTCAAGCACAAAGTGCAAATGTGACAAGGAAAACAGGCTGTTAATTTTTGCTGGTCTTAGTAAAGAGCCTTGGCAGCTTTTCAGGTGTCTGAGCTGAAGCCTGATTTGCCTTGGGGTTTTGCTTGGTGTTGGTGTCTTTTGTCACAATGTGATCTCTGAGGCTTTAGAAATGACTTTAGGCCAGCATGGGGCCCCAAGTAGAAATATTTTGTTCATTGCCTCCCAGGGAATTATAAGATCACAGAAAGCTGATGTGGAAGATTATTACAAAGGGGAGGTAGGGTAAGGGATGCCATCAAAGGAGAGGGATAAAAGCTGGGACTAAAACATCACTGTATCCATATTACAGCTGCCATGAAGCTGTGAAGCTGCTTTGTAAATGAAATCATTCTTTATTAAAACCAAATTCCTGAATATTTCTATGATATTTTTGTTTTAAATGTATTTTGTCTCTTAATGAGATGAGTGAACAGATTAAATTCAAACCCCATCAGAAGAAGGATAGATTAAACAATAGGAGTTGCATTTGAAAGATTCTTTGATAAACTGTGATTCATGAAGTTCCTCAGACTAACCTCCTGGCCTGGCTCAAATGCAAATGTTCACATGTCCGCAAATAGTGCAAATTCTTTGAATACATACATGTTTACCCTCTATGTGCTTTGTATGTATCCCAGGGATTTTTACTGGAATTGGTGCTTTTTAGAAGTGTTTTGCTTAAGTCATAGTGCCTGTCTGATCTATTTTTTGTGTAGTTGTCTATCTGTGGATGTCGGTTTGTTTGCACTTGTGAAAACAAACCTGTGTGTTCTAATAAAGCACAGGGGCATGTTTACTAAACATTCCTAACGTGCGGGGCCATGCTAGTGTGCCTGTGCCATATAAGGAGTGGGCGGTTCAGGCAGAAAATAGAAAAAAAAACGGTAGTAAGCAACCGGACGTGTGCGCGTCGCGCTAATGTGCGGGGGTCGACATTAGCGCGTGGAAAGGCAAAGTGGCGCGCTGCTGAGTATGCAAAACAACAGAGCCGTGGTACAATGGTGAAGACACTGACCAATGGTGCAGGGGCCATGGGTTCAATCCCCCAGTGTGCGCAACGACAAAGGTCAGCTGAGGCAGTAACTGTAATGATTAAAATTGTTTTAGGAGGCAAATTAATTTGGAACGGCATAAGGCGGCGCACAGTTATTTTTGGGTGGCAGAAGGCGGCGCACAGTGCTTTTTGGGAGGCATAAGGCGGCGCACAGTTATTTTTGGGCAGCAGAAGGCGGCGCACTGGTCCCCTTGGGCGGCAGAAGGCGGCGTGCTGATAGGCACAAGGCGGCGCGCTGATGCACAAGCACAGGAACAGAGCCACAGCACAATGGTTAAAACACTGACCAATGGTGCAGGGATCAGGGGTTCAACTCCTCACAATGCCCAGTGAAAAATGCCTGCTGAGGCAGTATGTATTATGTTGTGGAGTGCTGTAGGAGGCTGTATAATTTTATTTTGTTATCACTACTAGCAAACGCACTCTCCCAGCATGTTAACATACGGCGGCCCATAAGGCACATGTTACAGTGCACTGTTCGCCAAGGCACCCTTGAATGTCCCCTATAGGGCAGCATGTATGTTGCGACACAGGATAATGTATAGTGCACCCTATAGGGATGGCAACCATAAGGTGGCCTACAGGGCGCCCTATGAAGCACCCTCAGAGGCACCTAATGGGTATAGTAAGCTGAGGGTGGTCTTGCCGGCATAGACATATGTACAGTAAATAAAAATAAAGCTGTGGACAGCCCTACCAAAGGGTCCCACTGTGGGTTTGAACCCATGACTTCTGGCTGTACAGGCAGTGACGTAACCATTGCGCTACAGCTCCATAGCTGTAAGCAGGTCCCTGGCTGGCTGCAGATAGCCTACACGTCACCTCACAGACAGTCTGCTGGTGTCAACAGGATAGGGTTAGGCCACCCGTACCCATGATGCACTGCACATGCAAATTAGCTGTCCGCAGATGGACACAAGATGGGGAATGCACCCCCACAGCACCTCGGCCCTGTTGGGGGAAGTGACCGGGTGCACCCACACAGCACCTTGGCCTAGTAGGGGGCACTGACCGGGTGTTTTACTGGCACAGAGTAGCCACACACCGTTACATTGTGCGGGTACTGTGCTCACCCTGAGTGTGCAATGAGGTGGCCAGGACCAGGTCAACAACACCTGCCATGGCTGATGGAGGCCAAGCGGGCGTTCCAAAGCAATGTTAATGTGTAAGATAGCTAGTTTCTGCACAAACACCATGGATATCCCTATCTGCCGCTATCAGGCACACCCCCCCCCCAGTGGCAAACATGGTCCCCATCAAGGGATCCACACTCTACCTCCCTGCAAAGGTGGCAGTAGAGAGCAACATCAACCCCAGTCCTGCTGAGGAACACCTCCTCCCCCCCCCCCCCCCCGGCAGCTCCATACACAGCCATAACACAATAGCAGACAGACATAAGCCCAGGGTATGGTAAGCTGCACTCCACCACCAGATATTCCCCTGCAGCAAGCCATTATAGCAAGACATTTACCAGCTACAAACAGTCTGCTGGTTAGTCCATAGTGCATGTTCCCAATGGAGATGCATGCACCCAGAACTGGGCTGTCTGCATACACAGCAAGCAGATAGATCAGTGACTGGGCCCCAAAGAGAAACCCATATCTATCACATGAGAGAACTACTATACAGCACTATGGGGGAGGCCTAGCCATGCTGTGGTCACTGCACAGTCAGGGTGAGCGTGATCCCCCAGAAGGACATGCTTTGGCCACCCTGTCTGTGTAGGTGGTGGCCGGACACTACAATATCCCAGCCAATGTCCCTGCCAGGGCCCTATGCCCAGTGCAGATGCATCCTGGCCACGCCACCCTGCCCTGGCTATACCCATGGTACCTTGCACCTCATTATGCACAATGGCTGGCCAATACTGGCAACAGTGCTGGCAGTGTGGGCTGTTGAAGGGGCTTGCAGCCAACACCCACTGTATAGACCAGGGGTGGGCAAACCTGGTCCTGGAGGGCCGCAGACCAGTCAGGTTTTCGGGATATCTCTAATGAATATGCATGAGATATATGCATTAGAGATATCCTGCCAACCTGACTGGTTTGTGGCCCTCCAGGGCTGGATCTGGAGACCCCTGCCTTACACCTCTGTCATTTAAGATTGTGAGTGGACAAGGTGCAGATGTCCAAGACATCAAAAAGGTTAGATAGAATTTGTCACAGTCCTCCTCACTTCTCACCACCACCAAAAAATTGTCTATTAGACAACTTTTTGGTGGTGGTGAGAATCAAGGAGGAATGTGACACATTCTATATACCCTTTCAATGTCTAAGACATCTGTACCTTGCCCACTCATGATCTTAAATGACAGAGGTGTAAGGCAGGGGTCTCCAAATCCAGCCCTGGAGGGCCACAAACCAGTCAGGTTGGCAGGATATCTCTAATGCATATATATCTCATGCATGTTCATTAGGGATATCCCGAAAACCTGACTGGTCTGTGGCCCTCCAGGACCGGAGGTGCCCACCCCTAGTATAGCAGACACACACTTCCACACCTCTGCCATCATGGTGCTACGATTGAGGGGGTAAGTAGCCTTGCCCACCAAACCGGTCCTGAGCACGGCAAGGCATGGATATGGTACGCATTACAGCTGGTGATCACTCCCCAGGGTGGTAAGCACCGTCAGAGGCCAGGCCTGGAGCATGCCCCGCAAACACCTAACAGATTGTTTGGATGGGGTCAACTAGCAGTATGTACGTAACGTATGGATATCTGCCTGCCTGTGCTCCTAGCAAACGTCTCAGAGCTGTGTACCGTATACCTCAGGTGTAGGGTGACATTGGTAAGTTATGCAAGTGCTCGTTTTGGGTGCTGCATGCACGGTCCAATGTTCTGCCTTTCCAGGAGACATTGGCCAATGGGGCCTGTGGGTGTGGGTGTATCTGCCCTTGATGGCTGCTGCTTTACGGCACAGATTCCCAACTCCAGTCCAGGTTTGCATCACACTGTTCGGGTTTTCCTGCTATCCCTCATGAATATGCATGGGCTACATCTACATGCCATGGGGGTGGTGCATAGATATACAGCACAGGCATTTGTATGAGTGTCAGCATGGAACCTGACTGGTGTGTGGCCCACCAGGACTGCATTTGGGTGATTCTGCTCTAGGTACTGCCCCTGTTCATGGTGTCTGTGCTCAGTGGGGTAAAAGATAGATGTCTTACCATTGCATATGTCCCCGCCATGAAAGGTGTGTCCTTACTATCACTGTTTAGTTGTGGGAAAAATATGTGGGCAGGATTGGCAGTAGCCCCAGCTGGGCTTTGAACCTGTGACCTTCTGTTTTTGCATGCACTGTCTGTGTGCACTGCACCACTGTGTAGCCACAGATTGGCTGGATTCCCTGGACTGTCCATGACTGTGGATCTGGCAGGGCCTGTCTGTTGCAGTGGACTGTGCCAGCCTGCACATGGCTAGGCCTCTGTCTTCTGTGGTTAGCAGCCACTGCCCCCTGCACCACATGTACTTGTCCGCCAACATGCTGGCATGAACTTCTCTCAGAAAAAGCAGTTGACCTGATTGCAATGTGGCAGTACGGGACTGCATTTGGGGGACTTGGCTGTAGGTAATGCCCATTGTTGTGGTGTGTGTGCGGTGTTGGGTAAAATATGGGTGTTTTCCCCATGCTTATGTTCCCTGCACTACAGGGGTGTCTGCGCTATCTTTATTTAGTGGTGGGTAAAATATAGGGACTGGGCTGGCAGGTGCCCCAGCTGGGTTTTGAACCTCTGCCTTCTGGTCCTAGAGGTAATGACTCTGTCCGCTGTACCACACTTTGGCCACAGAGACAGTGCAGCCCCTGGAGCTAGTAAGCCTGGCAGGATGGAGTCACAAACCCTGCTCTACTCATTTTTACTGTGGGCATATGCACCCTGTCTGGTGACAAACGTGCACATAAACACCAGAAATGACCACGGGAAAATGGGGGAGAAAATATCACCACGCTGGGCGACAGTGGTATTAATGGGCAACCATAGCAAACACTCCGAGGAAAGCTCCAAAAACGGAAATGTTTTTCGGAAGAGTCTCCGCTCCGTAGACCCTTCCAATATTCATCTCTTTTTTCTGGAGCTTTGCTGGGTGTGTTTTGTATATTTGCCCATCACTATAACTGTTCCCCAGCTGGATTACTATTTATAATAGTTTTGTTGTGGTCATTTTCAGGTTCTATTTGCAATTTTGTTCTGTGCACATATCACACTGCTCACGTGTTTTAGGTTTCCCCGGTGTTCCTGTACATTGCTGACGGAAATGGTTTCTCTTCCCTTTACATGCCCTCTACCGCGAGGGTTTCACTCGCGCTAATTTTTACATGGAAATTCGGGCCCGATACTGTGCGGGGAGCCTCTCCCCTCCCACTCTCCACCCATTGACCCCGTCCCTCCGCCCCTCCGGAGCCTTCCTCCGCCCTCTTTTAGCCGTTCCACGCCTCTATCGGACATTTGCGGGCCCGCACTTGTACGGGGCCCGTTAGTGTGCCGCGTACCTGTGCGGGGGTGACACGCACGTGTGCGGGGCGTTTAAACGCGTTTCTGCGCGTTTAAATGCCGCGTTGCCGTGCGCTATTTTGCGGCGCGCAGATTTGCGGACTTTAGTAAACATGCCCCACAGTGTTTGCCAGCAGGGACAAGAACCTGAAGTCGCCACTGTGACCAAAAACATGGCATTTCCTAGCAGGGATCCCATCCCCTGTGACCAGGAATAAGGACCTGAGGCTACCACTGTGACTGGAAAGCACGGTGTCCGCCAGTGGGGACCCCATCCGTGCCAGCAGGAAGAAAGGCCTGAGGCCATGGATGCGGCCAAAAGCAGAGTTATCAGTTGGCAGGAGCTGTGACCTTAAAATGCCAGTGTGAGTCTCGGAGTGCCAATGACATTTTAAGGTCACAATAAGAACAGGCTGCTGCAAAGATGAGAAGGGATGGAGCATCAATGTAAGGGGTGGGGCTGGGGAAGAAGGCAGTGCTTGATGAAAGGGATGGGGCTAGAGAGAAGGTTGCACAGCACAAAGGAAGGAATAGAGGTAAAGGAGGGCAGAATATAAGGGAAGGGTTGGGGTTAGAGGACAAAGACAAGAGAGGATGGAAGGAAAGGCATGAAAGATGGGAAGGGAGGGAGATAGTAAAGTTGGGTACTTGACCTTTTTTAGATATGGAGATGAGAACTGCACACAAAACTGAAAGTGCAGTTGCACAATGGAGCGATATAATATTCTTTGTTTCATTCTCAATTCCTTCAAATACAAGGACAAGTTCGAGACACGCAGCTCCTCACACACACACACACACACACACACACACACAAAGTCCCAGAATCACAGCCACCAAGCCCCCAACACACACACACCAATAGCCCCTGACACAAAAACAACACACAGCTGCTCCCTGACATATATATATATAGGTTTTTTAAAAGCGTTCCTTTTAGCCAGCCCTTTACAGGGGGAATTAAAGGGGGGATGTTTAGCCCCCTCCGAATTGAAATGATTTAAAGATAACAACCTCTGTAGTTAATTGGCGGCACACCTAAGTTGCCAAGTTACCTCTGTTGATTTTTATTTATCTATTTTTCCCATATGTAGATTTGTAAAATGGCTCCTCCAGCTCTGTGTCGGCAAATGCACCTGCACTACTGCACGTCCTTATATGTATTTTAGAAAAGGCTCAATGTTCGGCAGAAGCCTGTTCTAAAATGCCACCAGAATTGTGAAACATCCCAAGCTCAATGTCTCTATTCCAGTCTCCATGCCCTTTCTAAAATTTGCCATTTAGCATCTATTCCCTAGTCCAAATGCCATAGAGCTTATGAACTTCCAAATGCCACTCTCTATGAGCATTTAAGATTTGTGAAAGCTTTTGCACCTAACGGATGCTTCGAGCCCATGCAGACACATTACATAGAAACAGAATGATTCCACAACCTAATCCCAGCCAGGACAGACATTCAGAAATTACCGCAATCGCTTTAAAATCGTTCCAATAGTCCCACATCTAAGAAAATAAAATTAATCCAAAAATGCAATCATTAGAGAAAAAAAAGGTGGTAACAATTACTGAATTAGTTTTTTGTACTTTTTTTTTGCCAGGCATTAAATTATTGGCTCTGTTATAAGAGGATTTAGATAAGTTGATAATACCTGAGCTTATGTAATTTATTTTTACTAGGCAATTACCATGCTGCATTATTTCCTAGTGGCAAGGTATTGTGGGGCATCTTATTAAGCATACAGCTAGTACGCACTGATGAACAATTTTGCTGAACTAGGCATGCAATTTAGAAAGCAATAATGCACAAATCCAATTTAGTAGCACAATGGCTACAGCAGCACGTCAGCACATGTAACTATCATAGTGCACAAATTCAATTGGGACGCCCCTTTTGCAACAGCACGGGCTAAGATTAAATATATTTTTCTCAATTTAACAAGTTGCTGACCATAAATAAAAGCAGTCTCCAAATTATTTTCTCTTTTAAAAACCACAACAGGTAACAAGTGGGAGCGACATCTAATCCTGTGTCGAGAGCTGAAGGCAAGTGAAGCTCTGGCCGGACATAAGAGGAGAACAAATGGAGCAATAACAGCGCTGGCTATATCCAGGTACTGGCCTACAGCTCGATCTAGCACAAGGGCCCAGTAGAGAGCAGAGGAACACACTCAGTGATTTGAAATATTTATTCTCAGGGTTTTTTCTCTGCCTGGCTGATGTCTATGAAAGTAGCCGCATCTAGTTGCCAAAATACTTTTACAGAACCTCAGTGAATTAGCAAAAAACTTAAGACAAAATGTATAAACATTTTTTCCATTGGCATAAAATGGGAAAAAAGAAATATTAATATATCTGGCCTTGGCAGTGTAATGAAATCATTCTGGACCCGGGATTCTATAGCATAGCAACTGTTTGTCCTATTGAACATGACAAACTAAGCATTTTGTTTTCAGGATGTAGCATTTTGAAATATATTGTATATTTCTTTTTAGTTTCACCAGCAAGCACTGTTCCCTCTAAGCTATGCACGTGTGCGCGCGCACACACCTCGCCGAGCGAGCGCACATATTTTACAACAGAGCGCACAAAAATTACGGTTCTGATTCTCATATAAAACAACACAGACATCTTAAAATTTAAAAGTTGTTGTGTATTTACGGTTTTCACAAGTTCTACAATATTTTCTAGTGCAATCAATGTGGTGTACATACTGTATTCTGACGTGTAGTCAAATTTTAAAGTATATAACTCAGAGTGTCGTTATGTGGCGCACAAAAACGTAACCTTCCTTCAAAAGCTGCACAGCTGATATTTTATGTGCACACAGCCTACAGAAAATTAGAGGGAACATTGCCAGCAAGATGTCAGTAGTCTGTAGCTGCCCTAAGTTCTAAACCCTGACAAAAACCATTGAACTGAAAGAAAGAATCACCAGCCTCAGACTGAGCAGTGTAACCAAGACAAATAAAAGGCACAGCGGTTCCCAAAGGTCACATCTTAGTTTAGAGAGGCTGATTGAAAACTTTTATGTCCCCATTTCAAAGAAATGCACATCCATAGTCACACACCACCAGAGCTTCCTGTTTAACTCCTGCTAATCCAGGAGTCAGACCGAAGCGCCTATAATCGCAACCAGTCATCTTTCCTTTCTACCTGGCAGCTTTGTCTTTAAGAAGACCAGTTCAAGTGTGCAGATCCAGCTCCCTCACACTTACTGAATTGCTGCAAAAAGTCAATCAGCAGGTGGCACCATAAGTACATTGTCAAATATAACTCTTCTCCCAAGAGCTGGGAAAATTAACCACTCTTGTACCGTCAGCGTCCACCAGTCTTGGAAATAGGAAGCCTGGAGAGGTTTCAAAACAAACCTAAATTTTTGCATGGCAGCGGGCGCTGATTTCAGAGTGAGACCAGTTCTTGCTAAATACATCTTGTGGGACCCTCTAAATGGCTGCATGCATTCTCCCATGTTAGCTCTCTTAATCCACTGTAGAAGGACTAATTGTTTGTTTGTACATCGTATTTAATAATAGTGAAATAAACCAAATGGCAACCAAATTGGCAGCATCTGAACAACATCAGTTCAACAGGTCTGTAGCTTCCAGCCTGCAGTCCCGCTCCTTCTCAACTAAAGACAACTTGCAGTTTCTTTCTGAATATAGTTTTGGATTACTTTGTTGGCAAGAGAGGAAATGCTCACTGCCAGAAAAGTCTAGCCACAATGTAATGATCCTCAGGGTGGAAAACCCAAGTTTAGAAACTGCTTTCCGATCCCATGGTCTGGTCTGAAGATGAGGACTGAGGGAGAATGAAAAGAACCACTTACAGTTCTGGTCAACATTATTGGCACCTGTGTATTTTAGGTATGTTGTCTACAATATTGAGAAATAATTGGAAATATTCCAACTGTATATCATCATAATATTTTAATAGTATGTTCAAAGATATACAACAAAAAAAAGATGTCTGTGCAACTTAGATGTAGTAATTTCTGAGAAAAAGAATCAAAATATGACCTGGACAGGATTAATGGCACCCTTCACTAATATTTGGTTACACAACCCTAGGCAGTGATGACAACCTCCAAATGTTTCTTGTAGCCATCTATAAGTTCTGCACATCTTCTGCTGGTAGTTTGTCCCACTCTTCAACTGTGATTTGTTCCAGCTCATGAATGTTTCCAGGATTCCTTTTAGCAATGGCAGATTTCAGCTCTTTCCAGAGGTTCTCGATTGGATTGAGATAAGGACTCATTGCTGGCCAATTTAAAAGTCCATTTTTTCCTTTTTAACTATTCTTTTGTACTTTTGGATATATCGTACTTTTGGATATATCCTGGGTGATCTGAACCTTCCATCCATACCCCCAGTACAGGCAGACGCTTTCACTGAAGCCATGAACCAGCTCGGATACGTACAAATCATTCAAGAACCCACACATAATAAAGGTAACACCTTAGATATGGTGTTCCTATCACACAACATCCTACAAAACGAAGCTCAAAAAACCAAACCGAGAATAACCCCAGTCCCATGGTCTGACCATTTCCTAATTGAATTTGAAATCCACCTACCAACTTTCAAGGAAAAATCTCAATCCAACCCAAAAACACACCAACAGAGGAAATTCCAAAAATTCAACAGTGAAGCATTGGTAACCTCTATATCCACGCATTTTGAATACACCAGCACGGACCTAGACAAGCTGGTAGCCCAATGGAACTCAGGGATCGAAGCAGCCGCAAGACCAACCTGGAAGGCCACAAACACTGCAACAAAAACAGGAACCGAACCATGGTACTCTCCCACCCTAACTAAAATGAAAAGAGAGCTACGCAAACTTGAAAGGAAATGGAGGAAAAAGCAAACCAAAGAAGGCAAGCAACTATACCTAACCCTACTCACGAAATACAAGAATGAGGTCAACCTTGCCAAAAAGAATCACCACACTAACCTACTCAATAAAGCACTCAATAGACCCAGAGAGCTCTTTGAGCTAGTAAAGTCACTCACCAAAATTTCTCAGGCCACTGCCTCTGCGGACGATATAAAGGCCCAGACGCTTGCTGACCATTACGCCAAGAAACTGCACCCGCAGCTTCCCACAATCATTGATCAAAGCAAGTCATTAGTCACCACCCCACGAGAAACCAACACTGTCCCCCAAGCGGACTTCGCAGCTGAATGGAACACCTTCCAGCAATTAGGTGAGCAACAAATCATAAGCATCGTAACCAATTTAAACACCACACTACCTCCCCTCTCGACCCATGCCCAGCCGCTTGGATGAAAGCAACCAAGAAGGAAAACACAAAACCCATCGCGTACATAGTTAACCAGTCTCTGCAACAAGGTATCATGCCGACTCATCTCAAGAAGTCACTTATAAGACCCATCTTAAAGAACAAATCTCTCAACAAAAGTGACCCTGCATCATATCGCCCAATCTCAAGCATATCCTTCTTAGCAAAAACAATAGAAAAAGCGGTTCAGCAACAACTACAAGACCACATGGACGAGAGAAACGCCCTGGATAAGCATCAATATGGGTTTCGTCAGAATCACGGAGTTGAAACACTACTGCTGGCACTCTTTGACAATCTCCTCAAGGGCCTCGAAAACAGAAACACTATGTTCATACTCATATTTATTGACATCTCAGCGGCATTCGATACAGTTCACCACAACACCCTCCTGAACCGTCTGGCCTCATTGGGCATAGCAGGGACCCCCTTAAAATGGTTCAAATCATATATATCCAATAGGATGCAACAAGTGCAGTTCAACAATGATAAAGCTGATGCCTTCCCTCAAACCCAAGGGATTCCTCAAGGGTCCGCCTTATCATCTCTATTGTTCAATTTGTATATAAAACCGGTCTGCGAGATCTTTCAGAAATGTAACATCAAATATCACATATATGCAGACGATGTGATGCTGTACACGCAGCTTGACATAACGCAGCCAAATTTCAGTCCGCTAGAAGAATGCCTTGACATGCTCCAGTCATGGCTTCAACAAAATAACATGTCAATAAACCACAAGAAAACGGAGGTCATGATTGTCTCCAGGAAACCCAATTTTATCCCGCCCACCACAATCACCCTTAACAAAAACATATATCATACGAAACCTGTAATAAAGTATCTAGGTGTACTACTGGACTGCAACCTTAGAATGGACAAACACCTCCGAACAGTTAACCGAGCCATCTTCTACAAACTGAAAATTTTACAACCACTCCGCAATATCCTCGAGAAATCTGACTTCAGGTCTGTTGCTCAAGCACTAATCATTCCCCACCTGGACTACAGCAATGCAATACTACAAGGGCTTCCGAAGAACACCCTAAGCATCCTGCAAATGGCCCAAAACGTTGCTGCTAGAGTCATCATGGAAAAGAAAGTCACAGACCACATAACCCCAGTGCTAATGGAACTGCACTGGCTCCCAGTAGCCGCCCGTATCATCTACAAACTGCTCATCACAACATTTAAACTCATCCATAACATCGCACCATCCTACCTCAATAACTTAATCACTATTCAACCATGCAACAGGAGCAGGAGAACCATGAATCTCAACACCCTATGCTTACCGACTAGCATAAGATCTGTCAAGGCCGAAACAAGCAATAGGGCGTTCACATACACAGCACCAATCCATTGGAACCAACTCCCACATGAGTTGAGACTCATAAACAACCTAAGTGAATTTAGACGAAAGCTTAAAACACACTTGTTTCAAACCCACTACAACTTGAGCTAACTGCTACTCATGTATAGATTGTACTTTTTGGCAAGTAATTCTGTATAAATTGTATATATGGGACCCCCCCCACACGCTATTGTAATCAAATGTATACCCAAATCTGTGTGCTCAAATCAAATGTATGTTGCACCCTACTGATTCTCCCGTGTTATGTAAATCATTGACCAATCAAAAATGTAAATCTGAAAGATTCTCAATGTGCTGTACAAAGCATTACGATTCTGTAGAGTAAACCGCTGCTGATCGTAGGAAGCAGCGGTATACAAATGTTTACTAAATAAATAAATAAATAAATAAAATGACCTTCGAGCCAGACCTAGCTTTCGGTTACTAGGTAGCACATATCAGTTCAAAATACCTTGGTAATCTTCTGACTTCATGATTCCTTTAATAAGTTCCAGGCCAACAGTTCCTGAGGCAGCAAAACAGCCCCACAACAGGCTCATTCCAGATGTTGCTCTTGGCTTTTGGGGGACTCAGCCAGCCTGTGGTATCATGGTGCCTTATGCAGTTCCTGGGCACTTACCTGCAGTCCATGGCACAGAACATCTGCTTCCCATCAATGCAGAAGTACCAGCACTGGATTATGCAGGAATTCTACACTGTGGCAGATTCTCCTCAGTCCTAGGTGTGGTGGACGGCACACATGTTGTCCTCTGTCCACCATGACAGAGTGAGGTTGCGTACTGGAACTGCAAGGCTTCCCACTCTGTCAACGTGCAGGCAGTATGCAATGCGAATGGGGAGAATACAGACATATGCGCCAAATACCCAGGTTCCTGACAACTTCATTCTGAGCCTGTCTGGGATCCATGCGTGCTTAAAGGAGTGCCATGTCAGTGATGAATGACTGTTAGGTTGGCATATGCACAGACACCCTGGGACTGGAAGGCAGGTGGCACCGCATGCGCAGGTGCACCACTGTCCACTGAGCAGGTGATGTTGGCCCACCCCCATAACCCCAGGACCCTGTGTGTCAGCATCCTGGCCATGGGGGGCCTCTGGGCACTACAGGGGGCAGCCTGCCCCATGTCACCATGGTGGGGATATGTGAGGGGAACCTGGCTGGGACCCCCCCAATATACATGAGCATGGTACGCCCTATCCCTGTCTGTCTGGGGGTTGGTTCCAGCTGCCCCCCACACACACCCTCCACATGTGACCCGCCCCAGTCCCCTGCAGCAGGCATAGTGGCCCATGCGTACAGTGGGGAATGGAGGCAGGTGACCAGGGTGGCAGCCGCAGGTCTACATGTGGTGGTTTGTCATGCAGCCCCATCTACTGCTGCCCAGTGGTGTGCCTGCTGTGCATCAGGCACAGGGCAGGGGCACCAGACATACACACAGTGCCCAGGCACACGCCCCCAGCAGGGACCCCTCTGCCTTTGAGGGTGCATCATGCACATTGTCTGCCTATGATATTGCTCACAGCGGTGGCCCGCTGGTATGTGAGCTGCTCCTGGATCCAGGGGTGGTGGGTTTGGGACCTGCCCCACCACTATTTTTGCTGACATGTGCCAAGTGTGCAGTGTCCGTCCAGCCACATAACGTGCCCCCCCCCCCCCAGAACCCACGTATGGTGTGACGTGTTCAAGGGCTTTCATCATTGTTGCCCTGAGTGGGTGCCCCTATGTCTGGACATTGGCATCCATGCCATGGTGCCCATGGCTGCTGCACCAGGGATGCACACATCACACAGTCCACCTGTCCCTTTGCTGTCCTTCACTCGCCTATTGCCCACTGCAGGTGGCATACACCTGTGGGCTGGCATGGGGGCATGGGACAGGTGCATGGTATGCCACATACACATGGTACCCCCAGCATGGCTCCACTGCCCCATGGGCCACTGGCTGTGATGTTGCCACATGTTCATGGCTCCCCCATTCCTCCTGGTATTTGCATCATCTCCTGCTACTGTGGTGATCAGTCTACCTAGCTATATTCCTCAGACATACATGGCTACTATTTATGTGTGGTGTTCAGCACAGCATCCCCGCTGTGGCAAAACACGTATGTCCAGGACCACTGGTGGCCAGAGTTGCTTGGATGACAGAGACATAGGAACACAAGGTGCACATGTTAAACTGCATAACACTTTATTTTCCCAGCCAACATGCATGGGATAGATGCAGAATATGGGCGAACAGTGCCCACATACATTGGCCAACTGGTATGCCCCCTGGCATCCAACCCCCACCCTTGCCACAACTATAGGGCCATTAACAATGGCAACCAGTCCACCCTGGTTGCTGTGACTGCACAGCAGCCAATGGTGCAAACCATGAAGCTTAATGATATTGCTGCTCCTAGGCACCTCCCAGATGGCAAGGGCCCCCTCAGTGTCCCACTGGGCTGCCTGCTGTGCAACTGGGGAGTGGTATGTGGGGCTGCAGATAGGCCTCCAGCAGTAGATATAAGCCACTGAGCTCATCTTTCAGGCCCTGCACCTCACACCTGAGACTCTCCGCATGGCGCAAGAGGTGTGAGAGGGCCTGCACAGCAGTGCAAGACTGCATGCTAGCACATGCTCCAGGCAGGCAAAGGCTGGTGTATCCTTGGGGCCCACAACTGCCACCTGGGCCCCTTCATCAGGTCCCACATCAGATAGGGGTGGGCTACATGGCTCACCAATATGGGCATGCCGCTCTTACGTGAACATGGATGATGGCACCTTCCCAGCATCACCACCCTCATCACTGACATGACCTGGCACCGCCACTGCTTCCTGGCAACCCCAGCTTCCATACCCTGGGCCCTCCACTACCTCCTTGCCATCCACATCCCCTTCCAGCTGCACTGTCACATCCCTCCCCACACCCCCGCTCAGATTCCCCATACACTCTGCCATCCACCCTCACCCACATACACACCCTGCCTCCCCTCCATCCACACACCCTTGCTTCCCATCCTGCCACTCTCATACCCTCACATGCTCCCCCTGCATGCACACAGACACCTCACCCTCACCATAACCCTCAAACCACTTACCTTCCTGCATGCAATTCTACTGCAACACCCTCACCACCCCTGCCTGGCTCCTCAGTCTGTGTCACTACAGCCTCACCCAACATATTCCATGGGGCCTCACCAGTCACTTTCCCTGCCATGCCATGCCACGCCACGCCACATGCTCCCTCCACCAGGGGCTTGACAATGAGGGTCCAGAGGTTGCCCCTTGTCTCTGGGGCTTCTGCACATGGCGCCTGTGGGAACTGACCACTGCCCTTCTGCACACTGTCCCCCAGGTATGCTGTGAGACATAGGCTCCCCCTGCCATCAGCTCTGCCCCTTCAGAAAGAGGTGGCGGGAGAGAATGCTGCCTCCCCTGTTGGCCCCTCATCATCCTCCTCTTCATATGCAGATGGTGTTGGAATGGACAGGAAGATTTGGACTTTGCAGTGCACTGCTGCTGCCCCCACTCTTCATGCTCCTCCTCACGCTGGGGCTAGGGGTGTATCTGCGCCAGCGTCCTCCATGGTGTCAGGGGTGGAGCCATCTGGGGACAGTGATGGGAGTCTTCCTCTTCCTGTGCTGCCACTGTGGGAGACAGAGGTCATGATTAGTTTCATGACTGTGGTTGATGGTGGATCAGCCACACCCACAGGGTGTTCCAGCATATCCCATCTCTGCAGGGGTTGAGTCTGTAGTGGACTGGGGTGTTGTGTATGTGTTGTGGGATTCTGGAGTGGATAAATGCTGTTTCTTTGGTGACCCATGTCACAGTGGTGTCTGCTCTTACATGTGTTGGCCCGCCTCAGTGTTGGGGGGACTGTCAGCCTGCTGCTCAGACAGGGTATCTGCATGGCTACTCCCTCTGCTCATCCTGCAGCTGCTGCCAGATATGCTGGATCAGCCATGGGCATGTGTGGCGGATTGTGCGGTACCGCACATGGTAGGCCTCTGTGTCATGCAGGATACGGAAACATCTGTGGGGTAGAGACGCACCTCATCATTCACCCGTGGCAAAGCACAGACCTGCCTACTCATTGGGGTGGTGCGCATGTCCATCATGTGCCATGTCTCCATCTGCTCTCAGTGGTGCATCACCCTGCCATGTTATGCCGGGAGAGGGGGGAGCTGCAGCTGGTCATTGCATTTGGTGTACATGCACAAGGACATGTTCCTTCACCTCTGAGGGCTTTGAAGTACTGACAGCTGTGGCCTGCTGGTTCTGGTCCTAGACCACAGTGTTCAGGGTCCTGGGGTCGCTTCCCACCTGGACTTCTTCATTTTGCACATCTGCCATTACCCTGGGCTTTCCCTCTGACTTGCCATACTCTCTCTTTTCCTAGGGCCTGGGGTCACTGACAGCTGTAGCCTGCTGGTTCTGGCCCTAGACCACAGTGCTTGGGGTCCTGGGTTTGCCTCCTTCCTCTGGGCATATACAGGGCCCTTTTATTTTGCCTCCTCAGGAGGCATCTGTGTGGCCTGGGGATGTGGCTGACATTCTGGGACTGCTCTCTGCTAGGCGGGTCCCTTCCATCTGTCTGTGTCCCCCAGTGCCTTCACTGTGGGCCTGCATGCATCCTGTTCTCCCTTGTTTCCTGGGCTGCTCTGTCTGTGTTGTTTTGTCCTGTCATTGTGCAGCCTGCCTGCTTTCTGCCTGGGGCAGATCCTGATCCCCTGCACTTCTTCTCCACCTTGGTGCATGTCTGTCTCTGTGCCAACTTGGGTGCTGCTCTAGCCTGCCCACTTCTCTCTGCTTCCAGGTTTGTCTTTCTGTGTTGTGATGTATTTACTTGATGAGGGTGGTCCTGATATGCTCCCAGACCCTGCATGCTGCTGTGTGGGCTGGCTGCCTCTGCCCGGTGGGGAGGAGAGTCTCTTCCTGCTCGATGACCATGGTCACCAGCAGCCTCGTCTCCGCCTTGGTGAAGTTGGGCTGTATGGTAGCCATGTTGATGTATGTGTTAGGTTGTGAAGGGCCTTCTTCCTAGCTCCAGTCGCACATGGTCTGCAGGACATGTGCTTGAGGACATTTTCAGAGTTACAGGTGCACAGGGTGGCTGGGGCTACATGAGCAGTGTATGCACGGCCTACATGTGCACGTGGTGCAAGACAGGTCGATAGGCTGCCAGTTAGACATGCTTCGCAGGGAACAGCCACATGCCGATTCTACAACCCCATGTAAGTCTACGCGGGGTTGTAGAATCGGGACTCTGTGTGCACATCCTATCTGGGGACGTGCACAGGGCCCAGACATGCCCCTTTCAGAATCGGGCTCAATGGCTTTTCTGTTGGTCTCAGGCAGCTCTCTTATCTTCACTATTATGAAAATGGAGTAGGGAGTGAATGTGGCCATTTTAAACATAGGAGCCATCATTCATTGGTTGATTCAAGTCATGTGAGTACTGACAATTGATCACAGAGCATCTAATTTTACAACAGTGGAAATGTGGTTCTTCCGTTCAAACTGATTTGAATGGTTTATAAGGGTGCCAATAATCATGTCCTAACCCATAAACCCAAATGTGTTTCCCACAAATTTATTACAACCACTAATAAGAGAAACCCCAATCTAATGTATTTTTGTTGGAACTTACACCATGAAGAAAAACATTTCTTCTCGCAGTGTGATGTTCCTTTTTTTCTTTAAATGGGGGCACAACTCCAGCAAGTGCTAAGGAGACAATGACCCCTTAGTACACACCATTAAAATTCTCCTTAAGGCTTTAAATATTTTTATAGATCAAAGAAAAGTCACTTAGCTGGTCAGGTAAATTTCTTCTATAGAGAGTGAATCGCTGGAGAGGTTGACAGTCATAGGGAAGGAATCAAAACCACCCCCCATTACTCAACAGATGATCAAATGAAAACACCAACACTCCAGTTTCAATCGCTCATTTTTCTCCATCAGACCTTCCAGACTTTCCAAAAAACATCCGGTTGCTTTCACGAACATGTTTAGAGTTTCCGAAGTCACAGCTAATGTGATTTGTTAGTGCAAATAGCTCTGCATTAGCTGTAGTTAGTGCAGGAAATCTCTGCGCTGTCTGCATTTGGCCCATGTTTGCTGTTACTGTGGGACACTTTTCCTGTGTTATTGCCACATTAACAGCTAATGCAGCTTAGTAAACATGACCCTATATGTTGTTAAACTTTTGTGTATTGTGCTTCTATTCATGTAGGTTTACCCACATTTGGAAGAGGCATTTCTGGGGGGTGGTATTGGGAAGTGATTGACACCTTGTATGCATCCTTCTCAATTTTCAAAAGTGTGCATGTTTTAAACCAGAAAACAATTTCCACACAAGTCAGTACATGTAAACATGCATGGGTACTTTTCCTAGGATAATTTTCTAAGGGGCTCTTTTACTAAGCGCCGTTAACCAGTTAATGTGTGTTATAGCATGTGGTAACTGGTCATGGTGAACATTAACATGTGTTAATCCACCACCTTTTCACTGAAAGGGTGGTGGATGCTTGGAATGCCCTCTCGATGGAAGTGGTGGGGCAAATACAGTGACAGAATTCAAAATGGCATGGGATAGACACAGTGGATCCCTTTGTAGAAACAGGATAAAATCAAAATAAACGTAACTGTCTCTGATATCTCAACAAGTAGAGGTGACCTGCACGGAGAGGTGGGTACACACCTAAATAAAGGCACCGGGAGGGGTGACCTGCACAGAGTGGCAGGTGTACCCTACTCTTGCCACCTTGCTGGGCAAACTAGATAGACCATGCTCTGTCTTTATCTGCCATCATATACTATGTTACTATGTTAAAACACATTAACTGGCACTTGCGTGCTAATGTGAAGAGAGGGTGGGTTAGGGCGGAGTGTGGGTGTGGAGAGCACAATAGGATATGAGCACCGTTAACATGGAAATTAGTGCAGGTAATTTTATAAAGGCTTTTCTGCATGTAAAGCCTATTTAAACAGGAAAAGGCCTTTTATAAAATTGTGCAGCTGTGAAGTAAAGGTCATGCATTTTTTTATGTAATCTGCATGTAGATATTCCCTGGGTGCAGGTTGAATGGAGTGGAGATGCTGTCGCAATCTATGTTTGTATTGTATAAATACAGTACTCACGTACATGCATCTGCACATATAGACCGTTCCACCATCTTGGGAGCATTTCAGTTTGCATGCCTTTGGGCATGGTTCAAGGTGCCTATTTGAGAAAGTCGCATAGGTGCCTATGTTGGCTTTATACAATAGAGATAAAATAGGCACCTTCTTGGGCTTTCACCCTAGATGTCCTGTTATAATATCACCTGCTCTCCACAGCGTTAGGTGCTGAGAGCTAGGGGTCCAGTCCTTTGGCCTCGATAATAGGATGTTTGATTGCTAATCCTTTGTGTTTAACCATTTCTCTTTTACTTTTTTCAAGAAATCACACAAAGCTCTTAGTTGGCGATGACAGAGGAAAGATTTACTGTTGGAGCATGGATGGGTAATGGTGAGGAAGAGATAATGAACTATAAATAATCCATGAGTGGCACAAGAAGAGAGAAGTGAGTGTATGGATGCTTAGAAAGCAAAGACAATGACTTGGTCCACAGATGCATGAAGGAAACAAATAATTTGTGCCTGGATAAGTGTGAAGATAAAACAGTTTCCGGCTTCTGGTGTGCAAGCTTGTTTTCCAAGAAGTTTACATGCAGTATTATTGCACAAACTCATGCTTAAAAAGGTAAAAGAAGACAAATATGACTCTGCGTGACAGTATCTCCGGATGGTTTATTTTTGTACCTACCATGGCAGTAATGAACCTCACTCGGAAGCCAGGGTATGTTGGATGTGCCCCTGGTGTGCAAAGTCCATCACATAGAACAGAAACTAACTGAAAATAAGCATTTGGACTGCACGTGACTAATAGTGTTTAAATGTATTGCTATTGTTTGACATATGTTGATCTATTGCTAAGAATAAAATAAAATCCACAAAAATAATTCAAGTCGTAGACAATGGTAAGGCAAAAAAAGTTTTATTAACGTACATTCTCAAGTCTGAATAATAGTCCATGTCAGTCATTGTGGAGATAACGGCAAGTGCTCTGTTTAGTTGCAAAGCATTCAGGTATTTTTACCAGACAGGCTTAAATCTCATTTTCAAAGAAACACTAGCTGGGTAGCTTCTAGAAGTGTGAACAGAAAGAAACTTCATTTTTTTTTTCATTATTTCATTTCATTCATTTTGGGCCCGATTCTGAGACGGGTCCCGCTGGGACATGCAGCCCCGCAAGCCGTCCTACCCCTATTCCCCTTCCGGCTCTCCCCACATGTCTAGAGCAGCAGGACGGTGAGGCCGGCGAGAGGGGGTGGAGTCTGGGCAGAGTGGGGGCGGGCTGAGAAGGTGGGACATTCAGGGTCTATTCCGGTCATGGCCCTCTACGTCCTGCAGGGTCATGGGGGACGTGCTGATTATTCCGCCTTGAAGGTGGAATAAGTAGAACAAACGGTGCAAGCAGGGCCAGACCCCCCCACACACAGAGTGGGGCCAGGTGCAGGGAGGTCCCTGGCAAATGATCCAGGTCCCTGCTGGCCAGCCTTAGGTCGGGCAGTAGGGAAGAGGAGGGTCAGCACTGCGAAAGCCAGTAGAGCTTGCAAGGAGAACGTCCCCACAGGCATGCAGGAGCACGCTGGGCCCAATTCTGTATGCCACGGGATCATCCTGTTCCCACGGTATGGGAATCAGGTCTTAATGGGCCCGTCCTGCCCGGGGCCGTCTAGATGTGCCCCTGCTAGAATCGGGCTCCATGTGTTCCATGTAATTTCATTTATTTTTTTCTGTCTTTTATTTTATTTTCTTTTAATTCAGTGGGGGGAGTGATTTTTCCTGGTTTTGATTCTAATATTGGCATTTTCCATTGAAATTGTATGATGCTTGCAAGTAAACATTGGCAGCAGAGACAACACTACCCCAAGGCACCTAAAAGGAGGACATGGCCTAATGGTAACGTTGCTGCCAAGCTGCGCGGGAGTCCTCTGACCACATTGCTGTTGGTAATGAGAAGTGATACAATATCATGCTCCTTGTGGCTAAAAATGTGATATTGCAATGGTCTGGCCAGAGGAGGACTCCAGCTGGAACATTGCCTAGTATTAAGAGCAATGGGCTGAGAATCAGGGAAGTCGGGGTTCAATTCTCCCATCTGCCATTGACACTCCTTGTAATTTGGGGTAAGTCATCTTATCTCCCATTGCCTCAGGTATCCACCCAGCTTGTAAGCTCTTTGGGGCAGGGGTATATTGTACCCGAATACTTGTCACCATTGTACAGTGCTGTGTTTGTCCTCTGGTACATCAAAAGAGGGAAAGCAGCACCACCATTGGAAGAAAGAGCCCAAAACACTGAGAGGAGCCAAAACCGACACCCGCAGTGACATAAGGCACCATGGCAGGGGCAAAGCAACAGCAAAGGTGACATCAACAGCCTAAGTCATGTGAGAGGATCACTATGGCCTTAACAAAGGCAGGAACACCCAAGGCACCGTGAGAGGAGTAAAGAAGCACTAGCTGTGGCAAAGAAAGTCCCGGGGCTATCCTCAGCTCTGCCACTGCTGGCAGCCTTTCTTTCTGTGGGTTTCTGTGCTCTCTCATGCCTATGCTTCCCTTGTAATACAGCGGACCTTTGCGGATAGGGACACAGATTTTATAATGTTATAGTCTACTCATAGTAGAGTCGCTGAATGCACAAGCACAATCAATTTTGCCATCAAAACAGTAGCACGCTATTAAATAAATATTCAGTGACGATTCTGGTGGTCATCTCTTTAACAGACCTGGATATCCAGTGCCGGAATCATATCTGGCTACCAGCATTGAATATTCAGTGTGCCTGGTTAGCATTTTAGCTAACCAGGCAATGCGATATTCAGTCGTTGCCTGATTAACCAAACCAGCTAAAGTTAAGCCAGCCTTTAAATTACCTAGCTTTAGCTGTTTTAAGATAACTGGCCAGTGGTTAAATATCACCACTGGAGCGCCACCCCCAAAAATGCCCAAATGCTACGTGGTTAGCATTGGGGCATTTAGCGGTGTTAGGTGGGGATTTTCAGTGGCACAAAATGGCTATGTGCTGTTGAATAAACCACTCACAATGATTAAAGGCAACCATGTTAATTTTTTTGAATAGTCCCCCAGAATACTCTTAAGTACAAGATATGCCATACTGGGTCAGACCAAAAAGGTCCATCAAGCCCAGTATCCTTTTTCCAACAGTGGCCAATCCAGGTTGCAAGTACCTGTCAGGTTCCCGAAAGGTAGATGATTCAATGCTGAGCGTTTACTGATTCATTGTTTTGTTCTGTGTGTGGTAAATTATCACTTTTATACTCACACAGAGCAAAATGTCATAGTGCACACTGAAAACCCATACCCAAACTTTGTCGGATAGTGTGCCTTTTCTAAACACATATCTTAGAAAAGCTTAACGTAAACTGTGTCTGCAATCTGCTCTCTCACCCTCCTTTTAGGAGTGCTCACAGTCTAAGGAAACAAGTCCGCAAGTTCAGATTGGGGCTCAAAATGTATAGCTTCTAGTTGCACTGCAAGCGGAGGGTAATTTTATAAACTTGTGCCTAGTTTACACGCATTTTCCCATGCATAATGTACACCTATTTTATAAAGTCAGGTATGCACATACTTAACGTTATAAAATGCCTTAGGTTAAACAATGGATATTTGCACCAACTCTAGAGCTGTGCCAATTTCTGGGACGGCTTTTTGCAAGTACACACATAAATTATAGTATTCTATAATCAACACCCTGCCTATGTTGCGCCCAAACTCTGCCCATGTGCATGCCCACAGTGAAAGTATGCCCAATGCAAATAATGTGCAAACTTTTATGCTAGTCGATATTTGCTAAGAGATCATTTCCGCAGGTAAATAGCAACTTATGCACGTTGACTGACAAATATTGACATTCAGTCACATTGTTGGCACCTATAAATAGACGGCTCCTTATAAAATTACACCCATAGTGCCTAGCACTGCTACAATGACAGACAGCATCCTTTCTCCATCTTCAAATTCTTGCAAAGAAATGAGCTTTTTGATTTGCCTTCACCCTCTGAAAGCTCTCACACCATCGACTGACTGTAAAATGGTGCCTGTAGTTGCTTCTTTGGTACAAACTGGGATTGCCTGGTTGGAAATTTGCTTGCAAGGGATTGCTCCTGCTCCCGTCCCCATTCTCCAGTGTCTGTGGGCTGAGTTAAACAGTAAAGATGCAGTGCTCTATTTCCCCATAGACTTTCATGTTCAGCAAAATTAAATAAAAATGAAACAAAATACTTTGCTGTAGCCTTTATTTTGTTTTGTTTGTTTTATTTGAAATAACAAAATAGCCTCTTTCATTGCATTTTTCAATTTGTTTTCAAAGAAATGCACATCCTTGGAAAATTAACTAAAGTATCTATGTTAAAGGTGCAGCATACCTCCCGTCTGCTATTTGCACAGACGGCCAAAAGGCAGGGAGTGTAAAATAGTATAAGCCTTTTGAAAGTCTTGTGTATGCATGCTATTTAACTAAACACAATTGCAGAAATGCCTCTTGTTAACCTAGCTAAAGTATATGCGCTATGGAAAGACTGCACATTCTTCAGGGTAAATTGCAGCTTCCTTAGGTAAGAGTGACTCTCATTTGTTAGTACATCAAAAGAAATTTTAGTGCACGCAAAATTGATTTAATGTATGATAAGTTACATGCTGATGTGCATGGAATCAATTAATGCATGTAAAAACAATTTTACACAAATGTGCAAAATGAACTGAACATATGACTTAAAATCAAGAAAAAGTCCACAAATCAGCTGCAAACGAACCAGTTTTTTTGCTGTGCACATGCCTACCAAGTAAATTGCCTTAAAAACTGTCTTCCACATGGACAAATGATTATTCTGTAGTATTTGGAATTTGGCTGTCTTCTGGAATGTTAAAAGTAGATCTGACATGCATTCATGAATATAAAACAGACTTTTCAACTGAATTAATAGCCTTATTACTATTATAATGTCATTGACAAAAATAGCAGAAATAGAAAGGTTTTTTGTTGCAATATATATTTTAACATTTCATTCACATTTATGCTATTTACAACTACTTGATAAAACCCTCTCATTTCTTTTACACAAAATAAAAATATCCATAAAACTGTCTGTCTTCTTTGAATAGAGGTCTGAGGTCTGAAAATGAATGCATGATGATTTGGTAAACTGCTTTATCGAACCGTGCTGTATAGGTAAAGAATGGAGTGTGCAGCCCATTAAAGTAGTAGAGGAAGCAAGTGGAGCTGCACAGGAGAGAGAAGATGCAGCAGACCTATTGGAGCCGCAGAATCCACCAACGAAGGACAGCCCAGGACTTTTAAAAACAACAGCACTGCAACCAGAAGGTAAAACGGAAAATGCTCACCGTTTACCCTCTGATCTCCATGCTGCTAGCACTCCTACTGCCCGCCACAGCCTACAATATACCACCCAACACAGCACCCCTACTATGGCACACAAACCTGCTATCCAACTTAGCAAATGCTCACCTCCCACACAACAATCCACGAGAATCTAATACACATAAAAAACTCCACACCACAAGCCACCCCATACCACCCTACACCACACTCACACACCACTTACAATGTGCCCTAATAAACACCTGATCAATACGAAACAAAATCGAAATCATCAGAGATCTCCTGGAATCAAAAAATCTGGACATACTCTGTATCACTGAAACATGTAACACAGAAACAGACTACAAATTTCTAAACACTCGCACCAAACGGATACAACATATATCAATGTCCCAGAACCCAACGACGAGGAGGTGGAGTGATGGTCATAGCAAAGAAAAACATCAACCTACGGATCCAGGCAAATAGCACCAACGAATCTGACTCTATCACCGTCTCCAACAAAATGGCCACATTCTGCCTCATATATAGGACACCAACCTCAAATACCAACAACCTGTCAGCAATATTGAATACAATTATAACAGCAGAAAGAACAAGAAAGGATTTAATGGTGGTTCTAGGAGACTTCAAACTCCCCTCCCTACAACAAAACCATGCACAGTCCTTCCTTCAAGCCACCGACGGACCTAACAACTAATAAATGATCCCATACATGCAAAAGGAAACACATTGGACTTAATATTCTTCAACAGCCATAATGCCCAACCAAACATCCCACACTCCATTTGAATTCACCTAGTACCATGGTCTTTATTCTTTATCTTTATTTGCAAGATTTGATATACCGCCCTTGCCGGAGTGCCAGGGCGGTGTACAATAAAACAATATATTGGCTACAGAAAAAATTGAAGGAAGAAAAGAACGCCAGTAATAGGAAAGGAAAGAGAAAGGAAACAAACAAAAAAAAGAAAAAGCATAACAGAATGAGGTGGGGGGGGGGAGGATTTGACATCGGGGACATGGGTCGGACCATAGACTCATCAAATTCTCACTCCCACAAGGCCTCACCAAGAAAAATCCCAATCAGCAACCATTAACTAGATGAAGATTCAAATCATTTGACAAAGAGAGCTTCATCAAAGAAACCATCAAACAAATGCCGACAGACTCTACTGACCTAGAAGCACTCATAGAAAACTGGAACAACACCATCAGAAAAGCAACAATCACCCCCAGTGCCCCAAACACCAAAACAAAGACACGCAGCGACCCAAGTCCAACTGATACATCCCAACCCTCCAACTCCTAAAAAGACAACTCCACAGACATGAAAGAAAATGGAGAAAAACAAAACAAGACAGAGACAAAACACAATATCTACAACCAAAACAGAAAAAGTAAAATGAGAACACCATACCAAAATACTGAACACTGTCATCAACTGACCAAGAGAACTCTTCTCCATTGTATAGCAACTAATAAAAACACCAGCCACCGACAACCAAAATATCAAGGTCACCCACCAATAACTTGCCCAACACTACAAACAACTTCAGCCACAACCAAATAACACCCAACCCCTCAACATGGATGCAAACCCGGATGCCCAGGGATCTATAATAACCATGGACAATCGCATAGATACCTGGAGCTCCTTCAGTCAAATCAATGAAAAACAAAGAGAACACCATAGCATCCCTGACCACAGCAACCTCCCCCCTCAATCCCTGCCCCACATCATGAATAAAGGCAGTCAAAAAAGAACTCAATGGAATAATCACTAAATTCACATAAGAAATACTCCAGCAAGAAATCATGCCTACAAACCTAAAAACTACCTCCATTCTGAAAAAAACAACCCTGACCACATCAGACCTGGCTTCATATAGACTCATTGCAAGCCTACCCGTCACAGTGAAAATCATAGAGAAAATGGTTCAGTATCAACTCCAAGAACACATTGACAGACACAATCTCCTAGATCCACAGCAACACTGCTTTCGACCATAACATGGAGTGGTAAATACACTCACGCAAGGAATGCAGTGGATCAACCAAGGCTATCTATTAATCTTCCTTGATATCTCATCGGCCTTTGACACCATGGACCACAAAATACTGCTACAATGCCTCCGTATGATCAGAATACAGGAAACTGTCCACAAGTGGTTCACATCCTACTTCACTGGCATGTATCAGAAAATAAGGATTGGAAACAACTCTTCATTAACATACAAGCAAACCCAAAGTGTGCCACAGGGATCCACCCTCTCTGCTATGCTCTTCAACCTATACCTCCAACCACTCTGCACATCCATAATAAATCACAAACTAAATCTACACATCTACACCGACGACATTCCGATTTATGGACCAATCGACACACACCAACCAGACTTAACAGCACACCAAGAATGCTTCACCTTAGTAACAAAATGGCTAACAGATAACAACCTACAAATAAACTATAACAAGACAGAAGCACTATACATAACAAGAAACACTGCATTCACCCCACCCCCATGATAACACTGAACAACATCACAATCAAAACTAAAACCGAAGTAAAATACTTAGGAGTCACCATCGACCAACACCTAACCTTCAAATCACATATAAGAAAGGCCACCCAAATAATCTGCTTCAAAGTGATGACACTCCCGTGCCTCCAACCACTCCTCGAACCAGATGACTTCTGTACAGTTTTCCAAGCATCAATAATATCCCACCTGGACTGCTGCAACGCCATCTTACATGGACTCCTGCATTCCACACTCCTACCTCTTCAGACAGCCTTCCACTCAACAGCAAGAATGCCTCTGGCAGCAATCAGAAAAGAACACATCACCCCGATACTCAAACAGCTTCACTGGCTCCACTTGCAAAGCTGCGTAACATACAAGACCACCATGCTAACACATAAAGCAATTCATGCAGACCCCTCCACACACCTACAAACACTCATACAGCCCTCACAACTGCACAGAGCAAGAAGAATCTCAACACTCTCAGCATCCCCCACATCAAAGCAAAAGCAAATCAACAGTCATGCGAAACAGCCTTCCAACTCTACACACCGTCCATATGGAACAGACTGCTGGACCAGCTCAAGAACATCACGGACCTCAAGACCTTCCGCAAAAAATTAAAGTAACATCTCTTTACGGAACACTTCCGCTGCAATGAATAACCCCCTAACACTAGAACAATACACATCAGCCTGTCAATAACTGTTGTATATAAAAATCCTGTATATAGTTTAGAGCAAGCCGTTCTTTGATTGCATGCTGTAAATAGTTGATGTGAATGTTCAATGTAAGTTACTCCTCAGTTCTATGTAAACTGCCTTGACCTGGTGAAAGGCAGTATATACTGTAAATACATGGTGGTATATATAAACAAATAAATAAAATTAAATAAATAAATACGATTACAAGGAGCAAAAGGCTAGGATTTGTGCTTTCTGCTGTATTTTAATTTGGGCCCAGCTACCACAAGTTCCTGCTATTTCTTTTCAGAATCATATGCTTTCTCCACATGCAGTTGTTATACCATCATTCTTCCTTTCTTTGTTGCCAATGGCTCCACTAGTCTTTGTATTGCTTATCCTTCTCTATTATTTTTTTTTCTAAGTACCATAAAGCCAGTACTGATTCCTGGTGACCCAGCAGCCCCTGGGATTTCTTGGCAAGATATGTAGATTGCCAGGCTTTTTCTTTTGAGGGAATGGAGGGTAAAGTGACTTGCCCAAGATCACAAGGAGTGCCAGTGGGATTCAAATCCTGATCTTTTGGGTGCTAAGCTGTTGCTCTAACCACTAGGCTAGTCCTCCACCTTGCTCTTACAACATCACATCCACTATGTACATTTTCTGGCTCATTGGCCATTCTGATTTCAGTTCGGTCTACTTCTTTTGAACTCCAAAATATTTTAATTCTCATCCATTCCTTGCTCTCTCCCTGAGAGAATCTTAATGCTCATCATCATCGTTGCATCTCCACTTCTCTTTTCTGTTTTCCTCATCCTCCACCATTCAGCTGGAGGCATCATTCCCAGTCTTTGTCCTCTCAGGTAGGTGCTGTCCCCTCTGTGTACTGTAACCTGTCATCCCCCTCCAAACATTTCTCTGTCCCCCTCCTTCTTGCCTTTTCTTTCCCCTTTTCTTCCTCCCACTCTGTGAAATGCCTATTCTATTTCCAAGAAGCTTGCCTACATTCATGACCTCTTTATCTCTCTCTTTCCATCTTCTTGATTTGACTAAGACTTGACTTTTCCCTGAGGACTCCACTTCTGTTTTTGTTCTTTCTTATGGAGATTTTTATCCCACCACAGTCAGTCGTGGTGGTGATGTTGGGTTACTACTTTCCTCTTCCTGAAAGTTTCAACCTCTTCTTTTACCTCAGGCCTACTCATTCTCTTCATTTGAGGCTCACTGTATCCATATTTCACCTACTTTCACTTTCGGTAGCTGTTTTCTATCACCCTCTATTAAGTTCCTTCCTCCTTCACTGTTGATTTTGATCCTAACTTTCATTCTTTCTTGAGCCTTGAGCCTTCCCTTCTTTCTTGAGCCTTGAGCCTTCCCTTATTCTTGCACACTTTAACCTTCATACTAAGAACATAAGAAATGCCATACTGTCAGACCAAGGGTCCATCAAAACCAATATCCTGTTTCCAACAGTGGCCAATTCAGGTCGCAGGTATCTATCAGGTTCCCAGAAGGTAAACAGATTCTAGGTTGCTTATCCAGGGGTAAACAGTGGATTTCCCCAATCCACTTTAATAAAGGTTTATAGACTTTTCCTCCAGGAACTCATCCAAACCTATTTTAAACCCAGCTACACTAACAGCTTTTACTACATCCTCTGGCAACATATTCCAGAATTTGATTACACATTGAGTGCAAAAATATTTTCTCTAATTTGTCTTAAATGAGCTACATTGTAACTTCATTGTGTGTCCCCTAGTCGTTCTTCTTCTTGAAGGAGTAAACAACTGATCTACGTTTACCCATTCCACCCCACTCATTATTTTATAGACATGTATTATATCTCCCCTCAAATTTGCATTGTGAGTATAATAATGAACTTCCTTCTTCAGCTCCTCCCATGATGGTGACACTCCTGTTGATACTTGTACCCTCCCCATGGTGTTTTCCTTTTATCCATTTGCCTGGCATGCAGAAAGGTATTAGAAAATGTCCCCATGGTACTGGTAGATAAGTACTTGAGTGGGATGGAGGGCAACATAAGCAGGTAAACCCACTGACCCTTGGTTTATTGCTCCCTATATGGCATTGTCTAGTGGTGTTAATAGTATTACTGATGACTCATCTGACTCTTAGCTCATTGTCTTAACCTCCTTGTTTGGTCTGCAGCTGTACTTAGCTGCTTCCACTCACCAGCAAGGCGATTGCCTTACTTAGTCCTTTCTTTCAATTGTTCTCTCTCAGTGTTCTTCACCTCGGTTTTTCTTTCTCAGACCGTCTGATAATATTCACCCTTAAACACCCTCACGCAGAGTCTTATCCAATCATCCTTAGCACCTTTAAGGATAGCTACACTCCAGTGCTATCTCTCCTATTCTCTTCTCTATGGTCTTGTCTGAATCTGTTGCCCCACCGTGCCCCCATTATGTAAGGTGTGTGCCAACCCACATTCTCTGCTCACCTCCAGAGTTCACTTTCTACATTCCTACATCCATTCTGCAGAGTGTCTCTGGACAACATCTTGCTTCCACGCTAACTTTATGCATTTCAAATTCATGCTCACCTCTTTTCAGTTTGCTATTATGTTTATGTTTATTTACTTGATATACCGCTCAGGCCAGAGGCATTAGAGCGGTTTACAATACTATCTCATTTGATTTCACCAAGCAAGACTATAAGGACCAATGTTCAAAAGGGTTTATCTGTTTAGCAGGAGCTGCTCACCAGATAAAGCCGCTGAGCCCAATATTCATTGGCACTATCCAGATGGTACCACTGAATATTTTCTCTAACCAATGTAGCGCTATACGGGGAGTGCCAGGGCAGGGCGAGTGGAGTCCTATAGCTTAAACTGAGGGAAATTTTCAGTTCACTAACCGGATAAGCAACCACATAAAGTTAGCTTAGAAAAAGCAGGCCTAGCTTTATGTTGTTTGGCTGTCTGTAAAGTGGCTGAATATTGTCGCTATCTTGATAGCCTATGGTGGTCACCTCTGAAACCAGGTATTAGTGAGAGCTTGTACCAGTTTCATTATGTCCATGGCAGCCAACATTTTAAAAAAACTCTGACTGCTGTGGCTGAATATTGTCTGTATTACATCCATCTGACACTTTTATCTCTATGATGGCTCACACTTATCTCCCTCTTCAGAATTCCTCCTCTTCCTCCCATGTACACTTTGGCTGACTTCTTTAATGAAAAGATTCACAAGATTAACTGTGAATTCTCCACCAGGTCACCACTGCCTACCCCTCCACTTTATTAATTTCTCCTTGCTTTAGCCCCTGTTACACTTTGTCATTTTCCAGAAATCACAGAGAAGGAAACTGCCCATCTTTTCTCCTCCTATGAACTCACACTTGTTCTTCTCACCCCATTCCCACCCATAATGCAGTTCTATCTCCTTTTCAGTCTTCCTCTCCATCTGTCTTATCTTCATTCAATCACTTTTCACTGCAACTCTTCCCCCTTCTTTCAAATGGGCTGTGATTATACCACTCCTCAAAAAGCCTTCACTGGTGCCTTCTAGCCCTGATAACTATTGTCTCACATCTCTCCTTCCTTTCATAATCAAATTTATCAAACGTGCCATACACATTTGCTCTCTTGTATTTCTTTCATCTCAAATTGTTTTAGAACCTTTCCAGTCTGGCATTTACTTTCTACATTCCAGAGAAATTCTGCTTGCCAATGTCTCCAGTGACCTCTATTCAGGCTATTTTACTCTATTTTGCTCTGTCTTCATCCCCCTTGACTTATCTGCTGCTTTTGATACTGTTGGTCGCTATCTACTTCTTGACATACTGTACTCAGTTGGATTTCAGGACTCTGATCTCTCCTGTTTTTCTTTTTTACCTCTCCCATTTGTACTTTCAGTGTATCCTCTAGTAGTGGGTCTACATCCCCTGCACTGCTGCTCTCAGTCAGTGCACCTCAGGGCTCGGTCCTAGGCTATCTTTGCTTTTCTCTTTCTGCTTGTTCTCTCAATGCTCTAATCTCCTTTCAAAGCTCTTAGTGCCATTTTTTTGTTGTTGTTGTCGATGACTCTCAGATCTGCCAGAAATTTTACCAAGAATCCAGTCCCAAATATAAGCATACTGGTCTGGGATCTGTGTCTGGATGTTGCACTATCACTTAACATGGTCAAGACAGAACTCCTTATCTTTTCCCCCAAACCCATTTCACCTCTTTCCTCTTTTTTGACTCTTAATAACACTACAATCCATCCTTTCCTTTCTCAGCATGCTGCAAAACGTCTCATCAACGCTCTCATTACCTCCTAGTTAGTCTTCTACAATTGACTCTTTATGGTAGTGATGTGCACAGAAATAAAATTGTTTCTTTTTGGTCCATTTCCTGATTTTCTCCCAACATTTAGCTTTTTTAAAAAAAATTTATATATTTGTTTTAAAGAGAATGTCTTAAAACATGCTAGAACGTTTTAACATGAGTTAATTAAGATTTGTTAATTCACAGTTAACATATATTTAAAATTGATTTAGCATGCATTAAACTTTTTAAGGTGTGCTGATAAACTGCATGTTAATGAATGCAGATGACTACCTCAGACCCGCCTTCCTCCACTGCATTCTATCGAAATGCAGCTGCAAAACTTATCTTCCTTTAATGCCTCTACAACCACATAATCTCTCTCTCTCTTTTTTGTCTTTTATATATGACTATTGTAAAGTCATGCAATTTAACATGACTTATTGAACAGAATATGTCTCGTGAAATTGAAAAATAATTAAGAAAAAATAAAGCATGCCTGAAAAGTAACAATTTGCAGTCCATAAGGCTACATCATTGAAAGGAAAGTAAGAGGGAGAGAAGAAGAAAATACAGAGCCTCGAGATAAAAGAAGTATTAGGAAAACATAATACGAAAAGAAAGGTTCACACTGCATGTTGTTGATAGTTATATTTATTTCACAGGATTTGATATATAGCAACTGGTGGGGCAGTTTACAGGACCATCATACAATCACTGAAATCGTAACAATCAGAATCTGAAATTTACTGACAGGACTAGGAGCTTAAAATGAGGATGATACTCGTACACCAGCATATAAGTGAGAGCCATGAGGTAAAGTGGAGTAATTGAAGTGAAAGCTAAGAATGCTGAAAGAGCAATGAACGTAGCAAGAGCGCCCTGCCCAGCTGTCCTCTTCCCCATCAGCCTTGCCTGTAGCAGAGGGAGAAAAAGATCTAAGGACATTCTTAGCAGGATTAGGGTCAAAGAACCCACAAGCATTAGTAACCCCTTTCTTCAAGTCATTATGGTGGTCATTTACGAACAGTGTGAGCTATGCTGCAGGACCTATTTTATTCCTAGAAGTTTTACAACTGATAGCACATGCCAACTGTTAGTAAACAAGTCACTACATTAGCTTCCCATCCACTTCTGTATACAGTTCAAGTTTTTATTGCTCACCTACAGATACCACCGAGTACAATTTAGGACAACTATCCACAGGGTCGTCATGAGTCAGCATCGACTTGGCAGCACTTAACAAATACATTTGCTCTGCAGCTCCTCAATCTTCTTTCTTCTCTTACTCATTTTCATGAACTCTGTTCATCTAGCCAAGTCCATTTTATTTGTGTCTTTCTCCTTCGCTGCTAATTCCCAACTCTGCTCTTTCAACCTTGCTGTGCCATTTGCCTGGAACAGATTTTCTGTGTTGGTGCATTATGTTCTCTCTTTGACCATATTTTGGGGCTGCTGTCACTTCTTTATAATACATTCTTCTAGAATCTCTTGTTTGTCTTTGATATTGACTAGCTGGTAAGCTCTACAGATCAGGAAATGTCTCTTTAATATGTGTCTGTATGCCTTGTAGTGCTTTAGAAACAAACAGTGGTAGTAGTAATTATTCTAACCAAAAACGATTTATTTGGAAGTGAAAAATGATCCAGGTATTCCAAGGTATACCTGAGAGTTTCCCTATGAAAGCCCACTACAAGGTATGCATGTAACTAAAGTGAATGGGTGCATTGCACAATGTGGACTGCTGAAAATCGCTAACTTTGTACTGCTGGAAAGATTTAACATTGCAATGAACTGCTGCTGTAATTCCTGTAGGTGCTAACTGATTCAAGGTTTTTTAAAACTCTATCTGTGGTAATTAAAATCTCAGGGGTCGATATTCAAAGGTACTTATCCAGTGAACAGTACCTGCTAGCCTGATAAGATGCCACCAAGACCAATGTTCAGCGGCACTATCTGGACAGTGTGGGTTGGTCTGAGGGTGGAACTAGGACAAAGCCAGAATTTATTCGGATAGTGGCAATTTTCAGCACTGCGATCATGGATAACAATGCACATAACTGAAGACTGCAAAAAAAGCTGTCCTAAGTGGTATCTGGATTGGCTATAGATAACCCCTCTGCTCCAAGTTCTGTTACCACTGTTAAGCTGTTCCTCTGAGCTGTCTGACCTTGTTCAATGTACTATTGAGCTGTAATGTAAATCTCCTTGAATCTAAGAGAATGAGGTTTACAAAGCCCACTAAGTAAATAAATATTTATTTACATGGTTGAATATTTCCACTCTCCAAATATGACCAGCACTGGCGGCTGTATCCAGATATTTGGTGGTAGCCACTCTCCAGATACTGCTACTGAATGTCTGGATATTTTACCCTCAAGAGATTGGCGTTTAAAAAAAAAACCATGGACATCTGTCAGTGGAATATTGGCTACTTAATTTGTAGTCCAATTAGTTGGATGCTTTGATCACAGCCTAGTTCAGGAGATTTGATCCAGACTGGGCTCAGAATTGGATTAGCCCCAGGTACGGCCACATGATACATTGTTGACTAGATGTTCCCAAACATCAAAAACTGAACCTTTACAAGCTTACACAGATTATAACATTTTTATATTTTTGTTGGACTTCATTCTGCCACACATAAGTTTGGTCCAAATAAAGTCCTTTGTATTCTATAAAATAGTGCCTCCTTAGTCTAAAACGCTTCTTAGAGTATATAGCCATGACTGTCACTTATATTTTTCTCTGATACTGACTATCTGGTTTTAGATAAAATGACGGTAGCCTGGCGCTTTAAAGGCACTGGCCACCAATACTAAATATCAATCCCAGAGTCTGAATTATTGAACTGGGTTGGATTGTTCTCAAGAATAGTAACTGAGAAGTGATATGCGTTACTAATGAATCAACTGTCTCAGAGCAAACATGGAAATACATTTATTGTAATTTCACCTGTAAATTTGGATATATGTAAATATCTTCTTTTGTAAGTCAATTAGATATATATGGCGCCATAGCACAAAGAGTCGTCTGAACTTGTACAGCATCTAAATTTGCCAAAGAGAAAATATTGACTGGCGATTCCCTAAGTCATTTTTCAGACCCTAAGGGGGTCATTCTGTGTCATGAATAGCAGGGATGTATGTCATGCCTGCACGTACATCCCCGCTATTCATCCTCCTGCTACTCCCATATGGGGAGCCTTTAACGGGGGCAGAGGGGGGGGTGGTCTGGAGCCGGAGCAAGGGCGGGGATTCTGAGGTCAGCCCTGTACATCTGGGGTTGGCCATGTAGTCGGGGGGCCTATTCCACCTCAGAGGTGGAATAAGTCCCCCTAGACGCCAGGGTACCACAGCGCCAGGCCAGGATAAAAGGGTGAGCGGGTGCAGGGGGTATCCTGCAGCCTGACCCTGGCAATGGGAGGCCGGATCGGAGGTTGGGCTGTGAGGAAAGAGTAATTTGGGTTGGTGCTGGGGATCATGGCTCTATAATGGAGTCACGGTGCCATGGCAACGAGACCCTATGGCACTGTGGCTCCATTATGGAGTCTGGCTGAGTTAACTGAGATCTGCTGGGCATGTGGCCTATCAGATTCGGGATCCAACCTGTATGTCCAGACTGGTAGACCCGATTCTGATTCTGCGGGTATGTCTAGCTCCTGCGGGATCAGAATCGGGTGCTACTGGTGTACACCCAGATTCTGAGGGGCCGCATAAGGACTAGATGGCCAGAATACAGTTGGCCTCTAAGAGTATAGCTAAAATCCATCCACAGGAAGCCTGGTCAGCTTTACTCTCTGTCCACTTAACCTTTTTGACCACCAGCTTTTAAGTATCATTAAACCCTCTTGCAGACTAATATCCCTACATGGTTACACAGGAATAGCATCTCAGGTACTGCACCACATTCTCCAAATGATGGTCTTCACCTTACTGTGCCTGATTATGCCCACCACTATCTCATGCATGTTTGTTGCTAAGAAAAAAAGTCAGCCGATATTTTGTAATAAAGAAAACAGAAAGGATGAACATACTTTCTTTGATCTTCTGCAAGGAAATTCAAGTAATTTGTCTATTTTTGTGGAAAACAATGGTCGGGAAAAGCTAAAATATATTTTGGCAGCTAAGATCCCAACTTTGTTTACAAAGAATTGAATACAAAGGTTCATAAAACAAGATGTTACTAGCAAGTTTGGTAGATTGCCAATGTTTTATTAACTGCAGCCATCTAATTTATTATAGTTCACTTTGTATTTGAAACAGACTGAAATCAAAATGAACACGATGTATATGATTCCTGGATTTTAAAATCCATCTCCATGTATTTAGAATCTTTAACTGTTCTATAGGGAGGAGGTAAGAGCAGCAACATTGTAATATTAGCAGTATAATTGAATCCAGAATTTTAGGATAGAGAGAACACAAATAAAAGAAAGTTTCTGTAAACAGGAAGTAATGGTAACAGTGGGAGTTTAGCTGTGTGGGGTTCCTGTGGTTTCCAACCTCTCTACAAAAGCCACAGGCACCAGGGTAAAATATAATTCTCTACAAATACAAAAATAAAAGTCAAAAATGAGAAACGTGCATTTTCACTTACTTAGTATTCAAGTCTGATAGAGATTTTTGGCTTAAAGAAATATCCTTTCTGGCTGTTAAGGAATAGCAATGGTTACACGGCATGGGACAAATTCTCATGACATAGACTGGTCACTGTTATAGTGATGTAGAAAAGGTGAAACAGTTGTCAACAATGAATCAAGAGGTAAGGACATATTCTCAGTGCCTAATTGTTAAGGATATCCAAGTAGAGACTTTTAAGATTCTGCCTTATCTGAGCAGCAGAGACCTTTAGTGGCTCTACCAAAAATGTTGCATTGCAATCGCCTAACGAGGGGCCCCAAGCAAAATTTTACAGAGAGACCCCATTGTCATGGCAGTAGTGTGCCCCCCTTTGTACAGTGTCCCCCTCCATGGGGAAACAGCAGCAGCATGGCAAATTTACTTTATCATATTTACTGTGCTGCTCTCTCCTGTAAGTTTGCTGTGGGCCCCATGGTTGTTCCCCATTGAGGTGCCACTGCCGGGCCCATGGCAGACTTACAAGAGTGAAACAGCATGGCAAATAAGTTTGCTGGGCTCTTGTCGCTGTGTGAGCCCCCTTTCTGCCTGCCCCTCCCCCGCATTGCGGGGGTTACGTGGGCAGAATTTACGCCTGTGTTGCACTGTGACCTTTTTATGCCATCCACAGCTCTAGCACAGGGTTTCCTAAACAAGTTTAGTGTAGACGTTTTGCTCAGGGATATGAGTACAGCATACAAATGAGCTGTGCACAAAAAGTCTTCACTAAACAAGGAGAGTAAGCCAGGAACATGAGCACAGAGATTTGTGTTGACAGCACCACTCCAGATTGCTCCAGGTCAGACTTAAGCTCTTTGGATGTTGTACGTGGTGTTTTTCCAACAGTTCGCACTAACCTTTGAAGAGGTCTTGGATTAATTTTCCTTTTCCCATCACGTCCTTCTTGACAGTTCCATGAGCAGAAAACGTCTTAATAACATTGTGAATGGTAGACACAGAACACCCAATGTCTTTGGAGATGGCCTTGTACCCCGTTGAAGTTTAATGTTTGGTGATAATGGCTTTTCTGACGGTCTCAGGCAGCTCTCTTGTCTTCACCATTGTAACATAGTTTATGACGGTAGATAAAGACCAGTATGGTCCATCTAATCTGCCCAGCAAGGCGGCAAGAGAAGGTGCACTTGCCACTCCATGGAGGTCACCCCTCCCCATGCCCTTCTTTAGTGGTGTACCCACCGCTCTGTGTTGGTCACCCCTATTTGTTCAGATATAAGAGATAGTTATGTTTATTTTGATTTTATCCTGTTGATATGAAGGGATCTACTGTGTTTGTCCCATGCCATTTCCAATTCTGTCACTGTGTTTGCCACCACCACTTCTATCAGGAGACCATTCCAAGTATCCACCACTCTTTCAGTGAAAAGGTATTTCCTGACATTGCCTTTCAGTTTACCCCCCTTGCAGCTTCATGTTATGCCCTCTAGTTGTTCAGCTTCCCCATCTTTGGAAGAGGTTTGTTTGTTCATTAATACTCTTTAAGTATTTAAAGGTCTGCTCATCCTCTCCTCCAGAGTGTACATAGTTAGGTCTTCAAGTATATTCTCGTAAGTCTTCTGATGGAGGCTGCAAATTATTTTGGTCTCCTTCCTCTCAACTGCTTCCAGCCTCTTTATATCCTTTGTAATATATGGTCTCCAAAACTGAACACAATATTACAAGTGAGGCTTCACCAGCGACTTGTACAGTGGCATTAGTACCTCTTCCTTTCTGCTGGTAATTCCTCTCTGTATGCACCCTGGAATCCTTCTGGCTTTTGCCACCGCCTTGTCACACTGTTTCGCCACCTTGAGATCGTCAGAAACAATCACACCGAGGTCCATCTCCTGGTCCATGCACACCAATCTCTCACCCCCTGTTGCATACAATTCCCTTGGATTTCTGCTTCCCAAGTGCATGACACTGTACTTCTTCACATTAAATCTTAACTGCCAAGCATCAGACCATTCTTCCAGCTTTTGTAGATCTTTCCTCATGTTCCCCTCTCCTTCAGGGGGGTCCACTCTGCTGCAAATTTTGGTGTCATCTGCAAAAAAACAGACTTTTCCATTTAGCCCTTCAGCAATATCACTCACGAATATATTGAACAATACCGGTCCCAAGATCGAACCCTGGGGCACCCCAGTTCTGTTTACCATCACCCTCTGTCATCTGTCAGTTAACCAATTTCTGATCCAGTTCACCATCTTGGGACCCATCCCCAAGCTGCTGAGTTTATTGATAAGCCTCCTATGAGAAACAGTATCAAAGGCTTTGCTGAAATCTAGGTAGATCACATCCATCGCATGCCCTCTAGTTCTCTGGTCATCCAGTCAAAGAACTCAATCAGATTTGTTTGACAAGATCATCCTTTGTTAAAACCATGTTGCCTAGGATCATACAATCTGTTGGTTTTGAGAAAGTCCACTCTTTGCTCCTTCAGGAGTGCCTCATTATATTTCCTGCCTCTGAGGTAAGGCTTACTAGCCTGTAGTTTGTCACTTCTTCCCTATTTCCAATTTTTTGGAGACATACCACATCAGCCCTTTTCTAGTCCTGTGGAACTTCTCCTGTCTCCAAGGATCTATTAAAAACATCCTTTAAGGCCCTGCAAGAATCTCTCTGAGCTCTTTCAGTATCCTGGGGTGTATTCCATCTGGTCCCATAGACTTGTCCACTTTCAGTTTTGCAAGCTATTCTAACACATCATCTTTTGTGTATCTACTCCATTCCCATTTGTATATTTGTCAATCACAGGTGGTCCTTCTCCAGGATATTCTCAAGTGAAAACAGAGTAGAAGTATTTGTTTAGCATTGTTGCTTTTTCAATGTCACTTTCTACAAATACGTTCTCAGAACATTTGAGTCCTGCAATTCCACCTCTGATTTTCCTCCTCTCCCGAATATACCTGAAAAAGATTTTGTCGTCACACTTCACATCTTTAGCATCTTTTCTTCTGCCTTTGATTTTGCTATCCTTATTTCTCTTTTTGTCCCTGTTAGTTTGATCTTGTATTCTTTTCTGTGTTCCTCTGTTTGCAAGCTCCTGAATTTTGTGAAAGCTGTGTTTTTTGCCTTTATTAGTGTAGCCAGTTCTTTGGAGAACCAAATAGATTTCCTTTTCCTCTTGTTTTTATTTACTTTCCTAACATATGTATCTGTTGCACCTTCTATTACTTTCTTTAGTTTAGCCCATTGCAATTCCATTTCCCTTAACCCTTCCCACCCTACCAGCTCTTCCTTCAGGTACTTGGCCATTTTACTGAAATCAGCGTTTTTGAAGTCTAAGGGGTATGTTTACTAAACGGCGCACAAGTGCGCGGCGCAAATAGCGTGCGCTAAGGTACCTTAGCGCATGCTAATGATGCGTTTTTGTGCCCCGCACACGTGCGTGCCAGACTAACGGGCCCGCTCAGGTGCGCGGCGCGCTGCTGTGTGATAGAGGCGTGGAAAGGCTCCGGGAGGGCGGAGGAAGGCTCCCCAGGGGCGGAGAGATGGGGTCAATGGGTGGAGAATGGGAGGGGAGAGGATCCCCGCACAGGAGCGGGGCTGAATTTCGAGGAAAAAAATACCGCGAGTGAAAACCTCGCGTTAGAGCCGATTTAAAGGGAAGAGAAACTATTTCTGTCAGCAATGTACAGCAAAACCAGGGAAACCTACAAAACGTGAGCAGTGTGATACATGTGCACGGAACAAAAGGGCAAATAAACATTAAAAATGACCCCAACAAATTATAAAAAAATTATAATCAAGCTGGGCAATAGTGATAGTAATGGGGAACATTAAAGAACACTCCCAAAAATGCCCCAAAAAATAAATATGAATTTTAGAAGGGTCTACGCTCCGTCCCCATACAAGGTGAATGATCCCACAGTGAAATAGCACTGATCAGGGTTTCCCTCTCCATTGGACAGGTTACCTATGGCATGCACATATCCACAACAGCAGGGTGGGCAGGTCGGAATGGGCAACTGGACAGATGCTGGGAAAGGGGATACAGAGGGCTGCAGGCGGCACATGCTGTGGTGCAGCTGGGGCACAGTGCGGACTAGGCAGATGCCTAGATGGCACCTAGGAATGCGGAAACTGAACAGCAGCCAGTCAGCAACTGATGAGTGCCCAACATGGGCACGAGAGTGTGTAGCACAGTGTCACAGGGGATAGAACCCAGCAGGTACCCCCAAGGGCACGGAACATTGGCAGGCGGTGATTGGGGGACGTGCGGACAGATATGCAGGCACCCCTACCCCAGAACCCGCACCATAGGCAGCCGCCTACCAGCACACAGGATGGCCTGAGACTGCATACCACCAGCACCACCAGCAGAAGGGCATGTCAGCATGGTGGCACAGGAGTACTGGAGGTGGAGGGGGGCAGTGGCAGCTGCCCAGAGCAGACCATGGCCTAGCCCTGTGTAGGTGGGTGCAATGCACTGCAACAGACAGGCCCTGCCGGACAAGCAGTCATGGTATCATCAGGGAATGCACTGTCTCTGTGGCAACACGGTGGTGCAGTGCACACAACCAGTGTGTTTGGAGACAGAAATTCACAGGTTCAAGCCCCAGCTGGGGCTTCTGTCAATCCGGTCCTCATATTTTACCGACAACTATATCGTGATAGTAAAGATGAACCTTTATTGCAGAGAACATAAGCATGGCTCAAAGACCTCTATTTTACCCTACAGATCACAGACACCATAAACAGGCACATTACCTAGAGCAGAGTCTCCCAAATGCAGTCCTGGAGGGCCCCACACCATTCAGGTTCCATGCTGCCTCTAATAAAGATGCCTGTGCTGCATATCTATGCACCACCCCCATGGTATGCAGATGTAGCTCATGCATATTCATGAGGGACAGCATGAAAACACGAACAGTGTTTGGCAAACCAGGACTGGAGTAGGAACCTCTGCCGTAAAGCAGCAGCCAACAGGGACAGACACACTCACACCCACACCCACAGGCCCCATTGGCCAATGCCTCCTGGAGAGGCAGGACATTGGGCCCTGCGTGCATCTCCCAATACTAGCACTTGCATACCTTAGCAATGCCACCCTACACCTGGGTATACGGTACACAGCTATCAAACGTTTGCTATGAGTACTGGCAGATAGAAATTCCTACGTTAAGCACAATTTGCTGATTGAGCTCCATCATAACAATCTTTCTGATGTCTGCGGTGTGTGCTTCAGGTCTGGTCTCTGACAGTGTTTACCACCCTGGGGAGTGATCCCCAACGGTATTGCGTACCATATCCATGCCTGTACTGTGCCCAGGACTGGTGTGGTGGGCAGGGCTGCTAAACTCCTCTATAGTAGCACAATGCTGGCATAGGTTTGGGAGTGTGTGTCTGTCTATAGAGTGTGTGGTGGCTGCAAACACCTTCCACAGCCCACACTGCCAGCACTGTTGCCAGTATTGGCCTGCCAATGTGCATAATGAGGAGCAAGGTACCATGGGTATAGGCCAGACAGGGTGGCCAGGCCAGGATGCATCTGCACAGGGCATAGGGCACTGGCTGGGCCATTTTAGTGCCCGGCCACCACCTACACAGACAGGGTGACCTCAGAATGTCCTGCTGGGAGATCACTCTCACCCTGACTGTGCAGTGACCACAGCATGGCTAGGCACCCCCATAGTGCTATATAGTATTTTTTTCATGGGATAATTATGGGTTTCTTTTTGGAGCCCAGCCACTGACTTATCTGCTTGTTGTGTATGCTGACATCCCTGTTCTGGGTGCATGCATTTCCACCAGAAGCATGCACTATGGACTAGCTAGCAGACTTTTTGCAGCTGGTATGTGTCTTGATGGAGTGCTTTGCAGGGTGCAGCGGCTGAAGGCTTGCTGCAGGAGAATATCAGATAGTGGTGGGGTGCTGCTTAGCATATACAGGCCTAATGTCTGTCTGCTATTGTGTTATGGATGTGTACAGAGCTGCATTGACTGCTCTGTAGGGTGTCTTTCCCCCAGCAGGACTGGAGTTGATGGTCCCCTCTACTGCCACCATTGCAGGGAGGTAGAATGCGAATATGTTGATGGGAGACCCTGTTTACCACCCTCAGCCCTGGAGGAGGAGGGTGGTGGTACATGATCCTCCTAGGGGTCCATAGGGGCTACACCTGACTGAGACAGACAGATATATCCAAGGTGTTTCTGCAGAACCTGCCTATCTCACACATTACCACTGCTTGGGACCTCCAGCATGGCCTATGTCTGCCATGGACGGTGCTGTGGACCTGGTGCTGGGCACCTCACTGCACCCTCAGAATGAGCACAGTACCCGCACAATGTGATGGTGTGTAGCTACTCTGTGCCAGTAAAACACACGGTCAGTACCCCCTACCAGGCCGAGGTGCTGTGGGGGTGCATACCCCATCTTGTGTTCATCTGTGGACAGCTGATTTGCATGTGCAGTGCATCATGGGTACGGGTGTGCTAACCCTATCCTGGTGACCACAGCAGACTGTCTGTGTGGTGACGTGCACTCCCTCTGCAGCCAGGGGCTTGCTAGCAGCTATAGAGCTGTAGCACAATGGTTACTTCACTGCCTATGGAGCCAGAGGTTGGGGGTTCCAACCCACAGTGGGGTTATTTGATAGGGCTTCCCAAAGCATTATTTATTTTTAATGTACATTATTGCTGCCAGCAAAAACACCCTCAGCATACTGTACCCATAAGGTGCCTCAGAGGGTGCTTTATAGGGCGCCCTATAGGGCACCTTATGGTTACCGTCCATATATGGTGCACTATACGTTATCCTGTGGAGCAACTTATAGGGTGCCCTATAGGGGACATTTTAGGGTGCCATGGCAGACAGTGCACTTTATAATGTGCCCTATGGAGTGTCTTATAGGGTGCCTTATGCGGCACCTTCAATTACGGCACGTGAGGACGTGTTTGATGGCAGCAATTAATAAAATACAAATAAAGTGCTGCAGGAAACAATACATACATTGCAAAGCTGATGCCTCAGCCAGCCTTACGTATTAGGCACACTGGGGAGAAAACTCATGACCCCTGTATTAGCAGTCAGTGCCTTAACCATTGTGCTACACTGCTGCTCCTCCTTGCCTGTCAGCGCACCTACTTAAGATTTTCATTCCTTAAACTGCACAGTGCTGCCATCAAAAACAGTGCTATGACCTTGCTGTGCATCATAGGGCACCCTATATGGCGCCCTATAGGCCGCCCTTTCAGCAACATTGTAGGGTGACGTGGCGGACAGTGCACTTTAAAATGTGCCCTCTGGGGTACCATATGAGGCGCCTTATGCAGCACCTTATGTTACAATACTTTAAGGGTGTGTTTGCTGGCAGCACTAATTAAAATAAAAATAAAATGCCCCCCACAGCACTATTACCTATAATAGGTAATGCCTCAGCCAGCCTTCTTCATTAGGCACAGTGGAGGATTGAACCCATGACTCCTGTATCATTGGTCAGTGTCTTAGCCATTATGCTCCACTGCTGCTTCTCCTTGCATGTCAGTGCACCTACTTATGATTTTCATTCCTTAAACTGCACAGTGCTGCCATCAAAAACAGTGCTGCAACCTTGCGGAAACTCATGAGGCACCCTATAAAGCGCCCTATAGGCAACATTCTAGGGTGCCTTGGCGGACATGGCACTTTAAAATGTGCCTTATGGGGCGCCTTATGTTAACACGCTTTGAGAGTGCATTTGCTAGTAGTAGTAATTAAAATAAAAATATATTGCCTCCTAAAGCAATCTTCCCCATAATAGGTAATGCCTCAGCCAGCCTTCTTCATTGGGCACAGTGGGAGATTGAACCCATGATCCCTGCATCATTGGTCAGTGTCTTAACCATTGTACTGTGGCTCTGTTACTGTGCTTGCACATCAGCGCGCCACCTATGCTTCCCACGCAGCTTTCTCATGCGCTAATGTGTGGGGCGCACTTGAGCGCCGCGCACATTAGCGCATGATTAATCCCAGTTTTGCTTTTTTCAGCCTGAAACGCCCACTCCTTATATGGCATCCGCACACTAGCGCGGCCCGCACATTACCGGGGTTTTAGTAAACATACCCCTAAGACTTTGAGTTTGCTGTGATTGGATTCCACCTTGGCTTTTATCTCAGACCACACTGTGTGATGCTTGCTGCTTCTCACATGGGCACCCACCTAGATATTCTACATGCTACCTCCGTTGGTGAGCACCAAATCCAGCATGGAGCTCTCCTTGGTCGGTTCCATCACCATTTGTTTAAGTAACGCATCTTGGAAGGCATCCACAATTTTTTTTACTTCTTTCCAGATTTGCAGAAGGAACACTCCAATCCACATCGGGTAGATTGAAGTCACCCAATATGATCACTTCCCCCTATATGGCTATCTTTGCAATATCAACAATTAATTTGATATCCATTTCTTCGGTTTGAGTTGGAGGCCTGTAGACCATACCAGTATGGATGACAGTGCCATTTCCTCTTTCCAACACAATCCAGAATGCTTCTTCTTTTCCCCACGTCCCCTGCATTTCAGCAGCTTTAATATTGCTTTTGACATACAGGGCTGCTACTCCTCCTTTTCTACTATAGTGAAAATGGAAAAGGGAGTGAATGTGGCAATTTTAAGCATTAGAGCCATCGTTCATTGGTCGATTCAAATCATGTGAGTACTGACACTTGATCACAGGTGCCTCTAATTTTACTGCAATGGGAATGTGGTTATTCTGGTCAAACTCATTTGAATTGTTTATAAGAGTGCCAATAATCATGTCCTAGAAATGACACAAACTGGAACCCGTGCAGGGTAACTCCAAGTCACATATGATCACAATCTTTAGCCCACTAGCATTTGCTCAGTGTATATTCCAAAACGTTTTGTTGCATTATGTTCATCAAAACCGCTATCACAAACTGCTTCTAGCTTAATAGTCCCTTTCCCCCTTTTTTTGGTCAACTTTTAATTTCTCAACTTTTTTGCTTTTCTCTTTCTTTAAACAATGTTTTTCATGTGTCAACTTTATAATATTTCATTCTAAATGTGGTCCAGAAAATTCAGTATCATTTTCTTAAAGGCTTCCACACTTCTGTAAATTCTCTTTTCACCTTTTGTAACAACTGTATATTCACCCGACCACGGCAGTTGCGTTTCAAACAGTTTTAACTTATTCTGCTTCAGGGTCTAACAGTTTTCTCTACACAGTTCTAAACCACACTTCTATTTTTTTGAAAGGGTAAAAGGGACTTTTAAGCTAGAAGCAGCTTGTGTTAGCAGCTTTGATGAACATAGTCTGACAAAACGTTTTGGAATATGCACTGAGCAAATGCTAGTGGAATAATCATGTCCAGGCAATGTCCCCACTTTTATAGTATTTCCTACTATTTCATTTTTTAATTGGCCTTGATTTATTTGATTCTTTTATGTGTCAAATATGTATGCAAATATAGTCCAAAGTCATTTCACTGGCCACTTTTTATTTAGGAGATATTGAATGTTAAGGGGTTGAACTGCAAGGGTGCCAATAATGTTGACCACAACTGTACACTCATAGGTGCTGTACTGACTGTGAATCAATGTGGGTTATATATATAAAAACATAGAAACATGACGACAGGAAAAGACCACATGGCCTATCTAGTCTGTCCTTCCATATCAACAACTACAACAGTCCCCTTTTTACCTTTAGAGATCCTCTGTGTTTGTCCCATGCTTTTTTGAATTCAGTTACTGTCCTCATCTCTACCACCTCCACTGGGAGACTATTCCATGGATCCACTACTCTTTCCGTAAAGAAATATTTCTGCATATCACTCCTGAATCTATCCTCCTTCACCCTCATCGCATGTCCCCTCGTGGCAGAACTTGCTTTCAATTGCAAGAGGCTCTCTCCCTGAACATTTATGCCACGGAGGTACTTAAACATCTCAATCATATCACCTATTTCCCGCCTTTCCTCTAAGGTGTACAACATATTAAGATCCCTAAGTCTGTCCTCATATGCTTTATAATGAAGACCACTAATCATCTTAGTAGCCACCCTCTGCACCGACTCCATCCTGTTCACATCCTTTTGAATGTGCGGTCTCCAGAATTGCACACCATACTCCAAATGAGGTCGCACCAAAGACTTATACAGAGGCACTATCACCTCCTTTTTTCTGCTAGCCATTCCTCTCCGTATGCACCCAAACATCCTTCTAGCTTTTGCCGTTGCCTTTTCTACCTGCTTAGCTACTTTAAGATCATCAGAAACAACCACGCCAAATCCCGCTCTTCTTTAGTGGACAAAAGTACTTCACTCCCTATACTGTATTGCTCCCTTGGATTGCTGCAGCCCAAATGCATGACCTTACATTTTTTAACATTAAATCCCAGCTGCCAAATTCTAGACCATTCTTCAAGCTTACCTAGATCCCTCCTCATGTTATCTACACCTTCCTGGGTGTCTACTCTATTGCAGATTTTGGTATCATCCACAAAGAGGCAAACCTTACCCAACATCCCTTCCACTATATCACTAACAAAGATGTTAAAAATAATCGGACCAAGAACAGATCCCTGGGGCACACCACTGATAACATCCTTCTCCTCAGAGTGAGCTCCATTTACCTGAACTCTTTGTCGCCTCCCACCCAACCAATTTCTAACCCAAGCAATAACTTTATGGTCCATCCCTAGGGTGCTCAGTTTGTTTATAAGTCACCTGTGAGGAACAGTGTCAAAGGCTTTACTGAAATTCAACTACACCACATCTAGGGCTCTTCCTCGGTCCAACTCCCTGGTCACCCAGTCAAAGAAATCAATCAGATTTGTCTGACAAGACCTGCCTCTGGTGAATCCATGCTGCCTCGGATCCTTTAATCCACTGGACTCCAGAAACTTCACTATTTTCTCTTTCAGCAGCGTTTCCAATAATTTACTCACCATCAAAGTTAAATTAACCGGCCTGTAGTTTTCAACTACATCCTTAATTCCACTTTTGTGTAAAGGCACCACATGAGCCTCTCTCCAGTCCTTTGGCACCACTCCCGACTCCAATGAGGCATTGAAAAGGTCAGTCAGTGGAGCTGCTAGAACATCCCCAAGTTCCCTCAGTATTCTTGGATGTATCCCATCCTGTCCCATTGCTTTGCCTACTTTAAGTTGAGCTAGTTTCTCACGAACACAGTCTTCTGAAAATTGCTCAAGATGTCCCTCGCTTCTTTTCCTGTTTGTGGGTGTTTTCTGAGGTCCTGCTCTTGGTCCTTCATCTGTGAACACAGAACAGAAATATTTGTTAAGCAATTCCACTTTATCCTCATCAGCTTCTACATATTCCTCTCCTTCACACTTGAGTCTGACAATACCACTTCTGCCCTTCCTCTTCTCACTAACATATCTGAAAAATGTCTTATCCCCCCATTTTATTGCATTGGCTATTTCCTCCTCTTTTTGAATCTTTGCTTTCCTGACTACTTTGCTAGCTTCTCTAAGTTTTTCCAAATATAGATGCTGGTCTTCCTTTCTCTGTGATCTCTTGTATTTCGTGAAGACCTCCCTCTTTTTCTTCACTTTTTCAGCTACTTCTTTCGAAAGCCATAGCGGTCTCCTTTTCCTTTTACCTTTATTTACCATTTTAATAAAAAGGTTGGTTCCCTTAAAATATCCCCTTTCAGTTTTGCCCACTGTTTTTCTACATCCCCCAGCTGTTCCCATCCCACTAACGACTCCCTGAGGTATTGGCCCATGATAGTTTGTCTATGCCCCCATATTTATTTTGTCCATACCAAGTGTAAGATCTGCGTATGCCTTCATGAATATAAGAGCAGAATAGCTAATGGTGATGAAAATGTTCCGCTGGTTACCCATTGACTTCAATTTGGACACACTATTGCAGACCTCTATTGGCATGTATTGGACCAACTTCCCCCTACCTGGAAAGGGAGATAATGAAGGTGATGAAATGGACTTGAGTATGCTTGGATTTTTTGTTTGCATTCAATGGAATCTTCGGGACTCAATCAAGCAATTGATCAAATGTCATTGATTTGAATTTCCCTCTAGTTTGTAGTAATCTTTTTTTCATTGGTTCCTCACATCATGTGATGATCTGACACCATTATTGATATTTTTGAGTAGTTCGAATGCTGAGCGTTCTGCTAGATTGTCCGCCTACAGCTTTCCGGAGTATGTTGGGTTGCTGGACCTTTTTTAAAAGTTGCTGTTTTTTGTAGCATCGCTGTTAATGAAAAATCATTCAGAGACATTTCATCCCTGATGCAGATAAGTTCGAAACACAATATTGGTCTTTTGATAAATTATAGTGATTCTTATTTCAGTGCTTTAGACTTACACTATTTTATACTCTTTTATACGGCTGGTAACATATTATTAACTAAGTATTCTACTAGAGCAGTGATGGCTAACCTTTTTGAGCCCGAGTGCCCAAACTGCCGCACAAAACCATAGAATTTCCTCAAAGTGCCAGCACGTCAATTAAACCTTAACAACAAGATTTTAGTATCTAAAAACTCTTTATAAAGTTGCCTGAACTATGTAACATCATTTGTAAAGGTTGGAATCTTTGTATTGTCAGAGAATCAATTTGATTCACAATCCTTTGGTTTTCATTTCAATTTATTGGCAATTTATAATGTTTTAATGATTTCATTCAATTTAGAAACAGGAAGGCAATAATTAAACTGGGAACCCCAAAAGCCAAACTTGGAATGTACAACAACACTGTAGAAATAAAACTATAAATTAATTTCCTCTTGTACCAAACAAAGCACAGACGTTAATGATGCACATTTCCCAGAGGTTTCATATTCCAGTTAATAAATTCAAAATAAAGAGATATTTCTACCTTTTGTGCATTTTTTTTCAGTTGCAATTGCTCCAGCCACTTTCTTCTGGTTTCTTCATGTTTTCTGCTAACTGTCCATCGTCTGCTGTCCATTTGTTCTTTCTTCTCTCTTCTAGTTTTTTTTCCATTCTCTCTCTCTACATCTGCTTTAACATACTAATCTTTCTCCTTTTGCTCTTTCCTCATTCCTATTTCATCCACACAAATTTTACCCCTCCATCCTCAATCCCCACTTACTCTCCCAATACCAGGCCAATTGTAGATTTTTCATCCCTCCCACACAAAATATTTTTCCCCTCTCCATTTTACTCTCCCAGCCCCATCCCATTCTAATCCTCCCCCAACATCAGCTCCCTTCTAGTTCCAGTCTCACCCAGCATCCATTCCCTTCTAGTCCCTGCATCAGCCCATTTCCCGTCCTAGCCCACCATCAACCCATTTCCAGTCCTAGCTCCCCCATCCATTTTCAGTCTGAGTCCCTTCATCAGCTCATTTCCAATCCTAGCCCCCCATCAGCCCACTTCTAGTCATTTCCTAGCCCCATCATCAGCCCATGTCAAATCATAGCTCCCCTCCACTCAGTCCAATTCCAGTCCAAGCCCCCCCCCCATGAGCCTACTTTCAGTTCTAGCCCCTCCATGAGTCCATTTCAATTCAAGCCCCCACCACAGCCCATTTCCAATCTTAGCTCCCCCCAACAGCCCATTTCCAGTCCTATCCTAGCTGCTCCATCAGCCCATTTTCAGTCCTAGCTCCCTTCCCTCACAGCCCATTTCCATTCCAAGCTCCCTCCCCATCAGCTATTTGCAATTCAAGCCTCCCCTTCCACTCAGCCCATTTCCAGTCATAGCAACCCCCCAACCCATTACCAGTCCTAGCCCCCCATCAACCCACTTCCAGTCCTAACCCCCCCATCACCCCATTTTCAGTTTAAGCCCCCCCTATAACCCATTACCAGTCCTAACCCCCCCATCAGCCCATTGCCAGTCTTAACCCCATCAGCCCATTTCCAGTCCTACCCCCCCATCAGCCCACAGCCCATTACCAGTCCTAACCACATCAGCCCACCTCAAGTCCTAACCCCTCCCCATCAGCCCATTTCCTGTCCTAGCCCCCCCCATAGCCCATTATCTGTCCTAACCACCCCCCATAGCCCATTAGCAGTTCTAACCCCCCCCCCCGCCAATTAGCAGTCCTAACAGCCCCCCCCCACCCATTAGCAGTCCTAACAGCCCCCCGCCCGCCCGCCCATTAGCAGTCCTAACAGCCCCCCCCCCGCCCCAGCCCCAGCCCCAGCCCCAGCCCATTAGCAGTCCAAAAAAAAAAGCTGGCTCTCTGGCTGCTGCTGCCGCGGCAGAATGCAGTGTCCCGCGGGGCCCCCTCTGCGCCGGCTGAGCCCTCTGCCCGGCTTTCAGATTCGCGAAGGGAGAGTGTCTCTCCCTCGCGTCTCTGTTAAGCCCGCAGGGGCTAATGGGAAATTTCCCATCAACCCCTCGCGTCTAAAGGGGCTGATGGGAAATTTCCCATTACCCCTGCGGGCTTAACAGAGATGCGAGGGAGAGACACTCTCCCTTCGCGAATCTGAAAGCCGGGCAGAGGGCTCAGCCGGCGCAGAGGGGGCCCCGCGGGACACTGCATTCTGCCGCGGCGACAGCGGCAGCAGCCAGAGAGCCAGCTTTTTTTTAAATGCAATTTTGAGGAAAGCACACTCACCTCCCGCCGCGCCACATATTTTAATTGCGGACCTTCCCGCGTGCCAGCTGCAAGGCCTTCGCGTACCACAGCTGGCACGCGTGCCATAGGTTCGCCATCGCTGTACTAGAGGGTACATTTAATATAAATTACAAAAGCTAAAAGAAAACAAAAAAATGTAATTAAATAATGCACTTTGTGAGTACCTGAACACAGGGCCGGCCCGTCCATTGAGCAAGAATGTTTTTTGCACAGGGCCCCGCGTTTCAGGGGGCCCCGCGCAAAAAACATTCTTCATCATCCCAAATTTAAAAAAAAAAAAAAACCGGCTGCTTCTGCCACGGCAGCATCAAGAGTTCTGCCGCGGGGCCCCCCTGCCCGGCAGAGCCTCCCTGCATCATCAGCTACCTTCAAGTCCCAAAACGTGGGCTTCTTTCAGAGCCGCGAGAGTTTCCTTTCTCGCGGCTCTGTTAATCCCGCCGGGGCTGATGGGATTTCCCATCACCCTCGGCGGGATTAACAGAGCCGCGAGAAAGCCCGCGTTTTGGGATTCGAAGCTAACTGATGATGCAGGGAGGCTCTGCCGGGCAGAGGGGGCCCCGCGGCAGAACTCTTGATGCTGCCGCAGCAGAACTCCTGATGCTGCCGCGGCAGAAGCAGCCGGTTTGTTTGTTTTTTTTTTTAATTTGGGATGATAGGGGGGAAGGGGGTTTAAGACTGGTAATGGGCTATGGGGGGAGGCTAAGACTGGAAGTGGGCTGATGGGGGGGTGGGGTTAGGACTGGCAATGGGCCATTGGGGGGGGTGCTAAGACTGGAAATGGGTTGATGGGGTGGCTAAGACTGGAAATGGGCTGATGGGGGGTTAGGACTGGTAATTGGCCCTGGGGGGGGGGGGGGCTAAGACTGGAAATGGGCTGAGGGGGGGGGTTAGGACTGGTAATGGGCTATGGGCTATTTGGGATGATAGGGGGGAAGGGGGTTTAGGACTGGTAATGGGCTATGGGGGGGGAGGCTAAGACTGGAAGGGGGCTGATGGTGGAGGATTAGGACTAGTCATGGGCCATGGGGGGTGCTAAGGCTGGAAGTGGGCTGGTGGTGGTGGTGGTGGGGGGTTAGGACTGGTAATGGGCTATGGGGTGGGGCTAAGACTGGAAATGGGCTGATGGGCAGGTTTAGGACTGGTAATGGGTTATGGGGGGGCTAAGACTGGAAATGGGATGATGGGGGGGTTAGGACTGGTAATGGGCTATGGGGGGGGCTAAGACTGGAAATGGGCTGATGGGGTTAGGACTGGTAATTGGCTATGGGGGGGGCTAAGATTGGAAATAGGCTGATGGGGGGCTAGGACTGGAAATAGGGTGATGGGGGGTTAGGACGTAATGGGCTGATGGGGGTTAGGACTAGTAATGGGCTATGAGGAGGCTAGGACTGGAAATGGGCTGAGTGGAAGGAGGGCTTGAACTGCAAATAGCTGATGGGGACGGGGGCTTGGAATGGAAATGGGTTGTGAGGGGGAGGGAGCTAGGACTGGAAATGGGTGAGTGGGGGGGGCTAGGACAGGAAATGGGCTGATGGAGGGGCTAGAATAGGACTGGAAATTGGCTGTTGGGGGGATGCTAAGATTGGAAATGGGCTGTGGTGGGGGTTTGGATTGAAATGGACTCATGAAGGGGCTAGAACTGGAAGTAGGCTCATGGGGGGCTTGGATTGGAAATGGGCTGAGTGGAGGGGAGCTAGGATTTGACATGGGCTGATGGTGGGGCTAGGAAAGGACTAGAAATGGGCTCATGGGGGGCTGGGATTGGAAATGAGCTGATGGAGGGACTCGGATGGGACTGCAAATAGATGGGGGAGCTAGGACTGGAAATAGGCTGATGGTGGGGCTAGGATAGGACTGGAAATGGGCTTATGGGGGGCTAGGACTGGAAATGGGCTGATGCGGGGACTAGAAGGGAGCGGATGCTGGGTGGGACTGGAACTAGAATGGAGCTGATGTTGGGGGAGGATTAGAATGGGATGGAGCTGGTAAAGTGAAATGGAGAGGGAAAAATATTTTGTGTGGAAGGGAAGACAAATCTACAATTGTCCGGATATTGGGAGAGTAAGTGGGGATTGAGGATGGAGGGGTAAAATTTGAGTGGATGAAATAGGAATGAGGAAAGAGCAAAAGGAGAAAGATTAGTATGTTAAAGCAGATGTAGAGAGAGAATGGAAAAAAACTAGAAGAGAGAAGAAAAGACAAATGGACAGCAGACGATGAAGAGTTAGCGGAAGACACGAAGAAACCAGAAGAAAGTGGCTGGAGCAATTGCAGCTGAAAAAAAAATGCACAAAAGGTAGAAAAATATCTCTTTATTTTGAATTTATTAATTGGAATATGTCAGCTCTGGGAAATGTGCATCATTAACGTCTGCGCTTTGTTTAGTACAAGAGCAAATTAATGTATAGTTTTATTTCTACAGTGTTGTACATTCCAAGTTTGGCTTTTGGGATTCCCAGTTTAATTATTGTCTTCCTGTTTCTAAATTGTGATTCCTTGTTTGGTGACGGTCTATGTTCTGCATGTGTAACTGAGCTGAGGTATTCTGTTTATGTAATTCCTATTTGACATTGCCACTTGTTCTCTTTCCCCAGTAGGTCATGTATTGTTGTTCTCTGAAATGTATTGGTTTAATATTTGCAGCGTTTCCTTTTGATAGTTAGGGCATGGTGCTTTGTGAATCCTGGTAGTGCTGTCAGGATACGGTGGGTTTGCTATGGGTTCTAAATGGGCAGTGTTTGTAGTAGTTCCTAATGTGTCTGGCAGTTGGCATTGGATTATAGTAATGTAGAAGTCTTTTAGTCTTTCTTTATCCATACACTCATTAAGAGGCATGTTTACTAAAAGTTAGTATATGGTAACATTATGCAAATATTTATGCAGATGAGGCCCCTTATGCAAATGAGGCCCCGCACCCAGTCTCCGCACATGGCCCCGCACCCCCCTTGGGCCGCCCCTGCCTGAACAAATAATAATAAGTGCGGGTTGACCTGTTTTAAGGTTTGCAGTTACTCTGTTGAGGACTGCCGATGATTCCTGAGCAATTCTGGCTTTGAAGCTTGAAAGTTTTTTCCACTCTCTTGCTAGAAGAAACTTCTGCTCAACTATTTTGAGGTCCTCTATAACAAAAGATGTTATTCTTCAAGAGTTTTTTCCATTTTTTTGCAGTTTTAACACAGCCACTTGCACGTGGTTTATGCTCACGAAGATTCCTTCCTGTATTCTTTGCCCACAGTAGCGCAGAAAATTCTGCTTAAACACCGCTCGGATGCTTCTGCTAATGGCAGCACATTTTTCTGTATGGAGCTGCCAGTGTTTCCAGAATACAGAAAAGCTAACCTTACTGATGAGGTAATGGTGGGAGGAGACCTCACTGGAGGGAAATCTGACTGGTATAAAAAACAAATCGAAAGGCAGTTTCCTGCCTTTGGCTTGCATAGTCGCTGTACCACAGCAGCAGGTACTTCTGGCTCCATGAACATGCACCACAGGGGAGGACAGCTTTATTTATTTGATGTTTCTTTATTTTTAAAAATAGAAACATGACGACAGTAAAAGACCACATGGCCTATCTAGTCTGCCCTTCCATATCAACTACAATAGTCTCCTTTTTATCTTTAGAGATCCTCTGTGTTTGTCCCATGCTTTTTTGAATTCAGATACTGTCCTTATCTCTACAATCTCTGCTGGGAGACTATTCCATGCAACTACCACTCTTTCTATAAAGAAATATATCCGCATATTACTCCTATGTCTATCCCCTTTCACCCTCATCCTGTCCCCTCGTAGCAGAGCTTGCTTTCAATTGAAAGAGGCTCTCCCCCTATGCATTTATGCCACGAAGTTAAATGTCACAATCATATTACCTCTATCCCGCCTTTCCTCTAAGGTCTACATATTAAGATCCTTAAGTCTGTCCTCATATGCTTTATAATAAAGACCACTAACCGTTTTAGTAGCCACCCTCTGCACTGACTCCAACCTGTTTATAACCTTTTGAAGGTGCGGACTCCAGAATTGCACTCCAAATGAGGTTGCACCAAAGACTTATACAGTCTCTCAAGTTGATTTACAATAAACTCTGCATAATGAACTCCTAGATTACATTTTAATTTTTACATATAACTAATAGTAGGAGTAAGAACATTTGTTAGGCACAAGAAATTCAACATCTTCATTACATTGTATGTTTTTAAGTTTTACATATAGCTACTAGTGGCAACCAGGTTAGTTTACAGCATGCTTGAATTATGAGCACAGAGAGATGTAGTAGTTTGTTAGAGTAGCGACAGAAGCCCTGGATAACCAAACCATTGAAACAATTAACAGAAGCAGTGATATGAGCAACTTTGGCCAGTGCACTACAACCTAAGGAGAGAAAGAGTAAGGAGGAGAGAAGGAATCTTGGAGACAGAAACCCAAGGAGTGCAAGGTCTATGATTACATCCAGCTCTACAAGATACTCTGGAGAAAGGAAGATAGCGAGGAGATGCTCCACACCTGAAAGGGAGAATCCAAATAAATACTGAATACAGTGACATATGGTGACTTTTACAGTAGGGATTCAATAAATGTTCTAAATATTAATGCCATGTGTAACCTTAGGGGCATGTTTACTAAAAACCGCTAATTTGCGCGCCGCAAAATAGCGCACTAAAAGCGGTACTTAAGAGTGCTTAAACGCCCCGCAATCGTGCGTGTCACCCCCGCACAGGTGCGCGGCACAATAACGGGCCCCGCACAAGTACGGGCCCGCAAATGTCAGATAGAGGCGTGGAAAGGCTAACGGGAGGGCGGAGGAAGGCCCCGGAGGGGCGGAGAGAAGGGGTTAATGGGTGGGGAAGGGGAGGGGAGAGGCGCCCCGCACATTATCAGGGCTGAATTTCAAAGGAAAAATAGCGCGAGTGAATCACTCGCGGTAGAATGCATTTAAAGGGAAGAGAAACCATTTCCATCAGCAATGTACAGCAAAACCGGGGAAACCTGCAAAATGTGAGCAGTGTGATACATGTGCACAGCCCAAAAGTGGAATTAAAAATAGAAAAGGACCACAACAAAAATGGTAAAAATAGGAATTCAGCTGGGGAACAGTTATAGTAATGGGCAAAACTAAAAAAACACCCAGGATAGCTCCAACAAAAAGAAATGATTTTTGGAAAGGTGTACGGAGCGGAGACTCTTCCAAAAAACATTTCCTTTTTGTTGGAGCTTTCCTGGGAGTGGTTTCTATGGTTGCCCATTAATATCACTGTTGCCCAGCGTGGTGATATTGTGTCCCCCATTTTCCGTGGTCATTTCTGGGGTTTATGTGCACTTGTGTCACCAGACAGGGTGCATGTGCCCACAGTAAAAATGCGTAGAGCAGGGGTTGCGACTCCATCCTGCCAGGTTTACTACCTCCAGGGGCTGCACTGTTTTTGTGGGCAGAGTGTGGTGTAGCAGACAGAGCCAGTACCTCTAGGACCAGCGGGTCAGAGGTTCAATTCCCAGCTAGGGCACTTGCCAGCCCAGTCCCCATATTTTACCCACCACTAAACAAAGATAGCGCAGACACCCCTGTATTGCAGGGAACATAAGCATGGGGAAAACACCCATATTTTACCCAACACCGCACACACACCACAACAATGGGCATTACCTACAGCCAAGTCCCCCAAATGCAGTCCCGTACTGCCACATTGCAATCATGTCATCTGCTTTTTCTGAGAGAAGCTCATGCCAGCATGTTGGCGGACGAGTACATGTGGTGCAGGGGGCAGTGGCTGCTAGCCACAGAAGACAGAGGCCTAGCCATGTGCAGGCTGGCACAATCCACTGCAATAGACAGGCCCTGCCGGATCCACAGTCATGGATGTTCCAGGGAATCCTGCCAATCTGTGGCTACATGGTGGTGCAGTGCACACAGACAGTGCATGCAAGAACAGAAGGTCACAGGATCAAAGCCCAGCTGGGGCTGCCACCAATCCTGCCCACATATTTTTCCCACAACTAAACAGTGATAGTAAGGACACACCTTTCGTGGCGAGGACATATGCAATGGTACTACGTCTATGTTTTACCCCACTGAGCACAGACACCATGAACAGGGGCAGTACCTAGAGCAGAATCTTCCAAATGCAGTTCTGGTGGGCCACACACCAGTCAGGTTCCATGCTGCCACTCATACAAATGCCTGTGCTGTATATCTATGCACCACCCCCATGGCATGTAGATGTAGCTCATGCATATTCATGAGGGACAGCAGGAAAACCCGAACAGTGTGATGCAAACCTGGACTGGAGTTGTGAATCTCTGCTGTAAAGCAGCAGCCAACAGGGCCAGACACACCCACACCCACACCCACAGGCCCCATTGGCCAATGTCTCCTGGAGAGGCAGAACAGTGGCCCCTGTGTGCATCTCCCAATACTAGCACCTGCATACCTTAGCAATGTCACCCTACACCTGAGGTATACGGTACACAGCTCTGAGACGTTTGCTAGGAGTACTGGCAGATAGATATCCATACGTTACGCACATACTGCTAGATGACCCCATCAGAACAATCTGTTAGGTGTATGCGGGGCGTGCTCCAGGCCTGGCCTCTGACGGTGTTTACCACCCTGGGGAGTGACCCCCAGCAGTACTGCGTACCATATCCATGCCTTGCCGTGCCCAGGACCGGTTTGGTGGGCAAGGCTAATTACCGCCTCAATAGTAGCACCATGATGGCATAGGTGTGGAAGTGTGTGTCTGTCTATACAGGGGGTGTTGGCTGCAAGCCCCTTCCACAGCCCACACTGCCAGCACTGTTGCCAGTATTGGCCTGCCAATGTGCATAATGAGTAGCAAGGGAGCATGGGTACATCTCAGACAGGGTGGGCTGACCAGGATGCAGCTGCACAGGGCATAGGGCACTGACAGGGACATGGTAGTGCCCGGCCACCACCTACACAGACAGGGTGACCTCTGTATGTGCTGCTGGGGGATCACTCTCACCCTGAGTGTTTAGTGACGGCAGCATGGCTAGGCACACCCATAGTGCTGTATTGTGTTTCTCTCATGTGATATATATGGGCTTTCTGTTGGGGTCTCTTCACTGACTTATCTGCTTGTGTGTGCTGCCACCCCAGTTGTGGGTGCATGCATTTCCATCAGGACCAACCAGCAGACTGTGCACAGATGGTATGTGTGTTGATGGAGCACCTTGCAGGGTGCAGTGGCTGATGGCTTGCTGCAGGAGAATATCAGATAGTGGTGGGGTGCATCTGTGAATATCCAGGCCTAATGTCTGTCTGTTATTGTGTTATGGATGGGTGTGGAGCTGCTTGGACTGTCCTGTAGGGTGTCTGTTCCCCAGCAGGGCTGGGGTTGATGGTCTGCTCTGCTGCCATGGGGGGGGGGGGGAAAGGGAGGGATGGGAATCTGTTGGTGGGAAACCATGTTTTATCCTCGGGGGGGGGGGGGGGGGTTCCACTAACTGAGGCAGACAGAGATCTCCAAGATGTTTATGCAGCACCTACCTATTTCACAGGTTATTGCTGCTTTGGAGCTCTGGCATGGCCGCATTCAGCCATGGAAGGTGTTGTGGACCTGGTCCTGGGCGCAACATCACAAACTCAGGGTGAGCACAGTAACCGCACAATGTTATGGTGTTTAGCTACTCTTTGCCATTTGTCCACCCACTCAGGACACCCTACCAGGCCGAGGTGCTGTGTGGGTGCACACGGACACCTCCCCCTACCTGTCCGGGGAGCTTTAGGGGTGCAGTTCCCATCTTTATCTTTATCTTTTATCTTTTATCTTTATTAAAATTTGATATACCGCTATGGCAATAGCATTAAGCGGTGTACAATTAAAACTTTGATTTGCACCACAATCCAGGAAATGGAACGCCAAAGTTAAAACAGGAAAGAGGGTACAAGACAAAGAGAGATACATCACACAAAAACATTTAACAATAAATCATAATAAATTACACGCAACTTATATTAACAATTTGTCTCAAATCATACTGCAACAAATCATAGAAGTAATAATAATAACCAACCAGGATACAGAAATATAGACGGACAAACACAGACAACACTCGGGTTGAGCACACAGACAGACCAATTAGGGAGGGACATCGGAGGGCTGGTCAAAAGCTTTCTGAAAAAGATAAGTTTTGAGTAATAACTTAAACTGAGGGTAGGATGATTCTAGACGCAGTGAAGTGGGTAGCATATTCCAGAGTGATGGACCAAGAAAAAACCAGGCTGAGTGCCGTGTCTGTTCCAGACGGGCTTGTGATGGTGATGGAAGGGACAGACGGTTAGTATGGGTAGAGCGGAGCAATCGATGGGGGACGTAACGAGAAATATAGTCAGCCAGATAACGAGGAGTGCAGGTGTAAATGGTCCGGTGCAGGAGAATCAGAAATTTGTAGTGAAAACGGTATTGAAGAGGAAGCCAGTGTAATCGGAATAAAACTGGGGTAATATGATCAAATTTGCTGGAATGGGTAACAAGACGCGCTGCAGCATTCTGGATGCGTTGGAGCCGCTGAAGACTGTATTTAGGAAGATTGGCCAAGTATAGATTGCAGTAGTCCAGCCGGCTGATGACAAGAGTAATGAGAGCACTGGGAGGGAGAACAGACCGGATGGCCCTGATTTGCCGTAAAATGGAAAAAGAGCAACGGGAGATCTTTGAGATATGTTCGGAGAAAGTTAGGGAGGAGTCCAGAGTTACCCCCAAATATCGGACAGAGGAGGTAAGGGGAATGTTAGATAGACCGATAGAAGGAGTAAGAGTGGGGCAGGCACCACCAAAGGAAACCCACATCGCCGAAGACTTTGCAGGGTTGAGATGGAGGAAATTTTCTGACAGCCAGGAAGCAATGTGGGAGAGACAGAGGTTCAGCTGTGCAATGTCAGGGGAGAGAGGTGAGGTGTGATAAAGAAGAACTATATCGTCTGCATATAGATATGATGAGATTGAGTATTGTTGAATAATTAGAGGTAGGGGAGCAAGAAAAATATTGAACAATAAGGGGGAGAGAACGGAACCCTGTGGAACACCACAGGTGAGAGGGAGAGTGGATGAAACTTGACCATTTATATGAACCGAAAAGGAACGAGAGGAAAGAAAAGAATGGAACCAGCACCAAACAGCACCATGAAGTCCAATGTCAGAGAGCCAAGAAAGGAGGGTATAGTGGTCAACCAGATCAAAAGCTGCAGATAAGTCGAGAGAGACAAGAAGAGTAATGTCACCTCGATCATGGGATATGTGTAGTTCATTGAGAAGAGCCAGTAACACAGTCTCAGTACTGTGTCCCTGGCGGAAACCTGCCTGACGAGGGTGGAGGGCATTGATAGCCTCAACATGAGAACTAAGCTGAGAGAAGGCACACCGTTCCAGAAGTTTTGCAATAAATGGTAAGTTAGATACTGGACACCAATGTGATAGAATAGATGGGTCTAAAGATGGTTGTTTTAATAATGGACGGAGGATTGCTGATTTCCAGGATGATGGGAAATAACCGGAGGAAAGACTAGAGTTGATAATGGTGGTGATAATTGGGACAAGCTCAAGGGAAGGTTCTGAGAGCCATCGAGAGGGAATAGGATCGAGAGCACAAGTGGTTTTCCTTGCAGCGGTTAAGGCTGTAAGTACTTCCGCTGCAAGGACAGGTTGAAACGATGACCAGGAATGAGTGTATACTGGATCGCTAGAAGCAGGTGAGGGGGGCAGGGAAAGATTGGGAACTACAGCAGGTGGAGAGGAGAGAGGAGGAGGGGGAGGAGGAGTAGTAAAAGATGAGCGAAGAGTTAATACTTTGTTAGAGAAGAAAGCAGCCAGAGATTGAGGGTCCGGAGTTATGGAGACCTTAGAATTATCAGCCTTGGTAGATGATAATGTCCTCAAAATGTTAAAAAGTTGTCGAGAAGAGCTAGTTGCGGCCTCTATTTGGGCTGAATAAAAAGCTGAGCGGGCAGATTGAATAGCCGACCGGTATTCAGAAGAAAGCTGCTTGAACCGGAGGTGAAACTCGGGTGAGGGGTGGCGGGCCCAGTGACGTTGAGCCTGACGAAGCTGAGAGCGTAGGATACAAAGGGTAGGATGATACCACTGAGATGAAGGTGCTCGAGGACGCCCGGAAGTTGAGTGAAGGGGGGCTAAACGATCAAGGGACTGTGATAAACGCGAATCCCAAAGGGTAGCCTGGTCATGGACAGAACGAGCAGCAAAATCCGCAGGGAAAATGTCGGAGGCTGGGGGGAATGCATGGAGCGTTTCTGGAGTTATCTTACGGCGGAGGATTGGCTTGGAAAGGGGAACATGAGAAGTATCATTCCATCGGGGAAAGGAAAGTGATGAAAGAATACAGAAGTGATCTGACCATGAAATAGGGAAAGCAACAGGGGGCAAAACCATAGGCTGCAAAGATATGGATGACAGAATTAGGTCCAGAGTGTGACCGGCCACATGTGTAGGGCCGGTCACATGCTGACGGAGGGGAATATCTTTCAAAAATTGATCAAAAGCCTGATCTTTTGCTCTAGTAGGATTGTCGACATGTATATTAAAGTCTCCTAGTAGGATGAGGTTTTGAAAATGAAGTGCAAGGTCAGTGAGAGTCTGAAGAGCAGCCTCCCACTGGGTATTCGTGAGGGAGGGGGGGAAATAAAGAAGGAGGATATAGAGGGGGGGAAGGGGAGGGGGAAGTGAGTTTTAGTAGAAGTGATTCAGGAGGAAGTGATATTGGAGAGAGCACTTCTTCAATAGGAATGGAGGCATGATGGAGGAGGGCTACCCCGCCCCCGCATCTACCCCGCCGTGAGCAGTAAAGAGCGGTGTAATTAGGGGGAAGGGAGCTCGAGAGAATGGGGTGATCCCCATCTCTGAGCCATGTTTCCGTAAGAAAACAGAGATCAAGCTTATGCTGTTGAATAAGATCGCGAACTAAAAGAGTTTTGGACTTAAGAGAACGGCAGTTGAGAAGTAGCAATTTAAAAGTTACCATGTGGACCAGTGAGGGGGTTTGAGAAAAGGTGGAAGGGGGAGCTGGCATCAAAGTAGGGGTACAATAGACCAAGTTGTTGGTGCAGCGCGTTAACAATCCAGATGAGGTTAGCCCCGCAGAAGCCGGGCGCCAGCCCCAGAAAACCGGAATAGACGACATCGCCGAGAGTGTGATGTTAGGTGCACAGATGGAACAAAATGCCAAAGAAAGCCACAAACATAAGTTGAGACGCAGCATAGATTGAATGGGCAGGAGGAAGATGGTTCTTACCCCTCGGTCATCCACTCGCTCGTCCCAAGGAGCGCGCCCAAGGAGCAGGTCCTGCTCCTTGGACGAGCTCCTTCGGCGCGCGCCCGCGGCGCGGACCGCTGCAGGCAGCTTTAATATATACAGCGCTGGGTACCTGATGGTTGAAGGTCCGGGGTTAATTTCCGGTTCCTGGAGGCGGGACCAGAGCACACAGGAGGTATTACACAAGAGGAGTCAGGGACCTGACAAGAGAGCACACAAAAGCACAATAGAGCCAACGTTACAATTCAATCAGCAGACGCAGGAGCAGTGCAGGCGCGGACCGCTGCAGGCAGCTTTAATATATACAGCGCTGGGTACCTGATGGTTGAAGGTCCGGGGTTAATTTCCGGTTCCTGGAGGTGGGACCAGAGCACACAGGAGGTATTACACAAGAGGAGTCAGGGACCTGATGGTTGAAGGTCCGGGGTTAATTTCCGGTTCCTGGAGGCGGGACCAGAGCACACAGGAGGTATTACACAAGAGGAGTCAGGGACCTGATGGTTGAAGGTCCGGGGTTAATTTCCGGTTCCTGGAGGCGGGACCAGAGCACACAGGAGGTATTACACAAGAGGAGTCAGGGACCTGATGGTTGAAGGTCCGGGGTTAATTTCCGGTTCCTGGAGGCGGGACCAGAGCATACAGGAGGTATTACACAAGAGGAGTCAGGGACCTGATGGTTGAAGGTCCGGGGTTAATTTCCGGTTCCTGGAGACGGGACCAGAGCACACAGGAGGTATTACACAAGAGGAGTCAGGGACCTGATGGTTGAAGGTCCGGGGTTAATTTCCGGCTCCTGGAGGCGGGACCAGAGCACACAGGAGGTATTACACAAGAGGAGTCAGGGACCTGATGGTTGAAGGTCCGGGGTTAATTTCCGGTTCCTGGAGGCGGGACCAGAGCACACAGGAGGTATTACACAAGAGGAGTCAGGGACCTGATGATTGAAGGTCCGGGGTTAATTTCCGGTTCCTGGAGGCGGGACCAGAGCACACAGGAGGTATTACACAAGAGGAGTCAGGGACCTGATGGTTGAAGGTCCGGGGTTAATTTCCGGTTCCTGGAGGCGGGACCAGAGCACACAGGAGGTATTACACAAGAGGAGTCAGGGACCTGACAAGAGAGCACACAAAAGCACAATAGAGCCAACGTTACAATTCAATCAATCAGCAGACGCAGGAGCAGTGCAGGCATCTTGTGTGCATCTGTGGACAGCTGATTTGCATGTGCAGTGCATCATGGGTACGGGTGGCCTAACCCTATCCTGTTTACACCAGCGGACTGTCTGTGATGTGACATGCAGGCTATCTGCAGCCAGGCAGGGGCTTGCTTAGAGCTGTAGCCCAATGGTTACGTCACTGCCTGTGCAGCCAGAGGTCATGGGTTCAAACCCACAGTGGGGTTCTGTGATAGGGTTGTCCAAAGCATTATTTTAATTTACTGTACATATGTTGATGCCTGCAATAACACCCTCAGCGTACTGTACCCATAAGGTGCCTCTGAGGGTGCTTTATGGGGCGCCCTATAGGGCACTTTATGGTTGGCATCCATATAGGGTGCACTATACATTATCCTGTGTCGCAACATACATGCTGCCCTATAGGGGACATTCTAGGGTGGCTTGGCGGACGGTGCACTGTAACATGTGCCTTATGGGCCGCCTTATGTTAACATGCTGTGAGAGTGCGTTTGCTAGTAGTTATCACAAAATAAAATTAACAAGCCTCCTACAGCACTCCACAACATAAAACATACTGCCTCAGCTAGCCTTTTTCACTGGGCATTGTGAGGGATTGAACCCCTGGTCCCTGCACCATTGGTCAGTGTGTTAACCATTGTGCTGTGGCTGTGTTCCTTTGCTTTAGCATCAGCGCGCCGCCTTGTGCCCATCAGCGCGCCGCATCCTGCTGCCCACAATTAACAGTGTGCCGCCCAAAATGAACAGTGCACTGCCTTATGCTGTACAAAGTTACTTTGCCTCCTGACACACTTTTCCACATTCAAGGTGGTGCCTCAGCCAGCCTTTTTGGGTTGTGCACACTGGGGGATTGAACCCATGGCCCCTGTACCATTGGTTATTGTCTTCATCGTTGTGCTACAGCTCTGTTCCTATATGTGCCCAGCTGCGCCCCACTTAGCCTTCCCACGCGCTAATGTGGACCCCGCACATTAACGCGACGCGCACACGTACGGTAGTTTTTTTTCCTTTTTCGGCCTGAACCGCCCACTCCTTATATGGCACAGGCACACTACCGCGGCCCCGCACATTAGGAATGTTTAGTAAACATGCCCCTTAATCAAAGTTAATGTACTCCCCTGTTTGGGGCTGAAATGATGGTGGGTCTTTCTGAAAGGACAAGGACCTTGAAGCAGAACTAATAAACATTGTCAGGACTTGGTCTCTTTCTGAGAGTCACTTGCAACATTTACTGAAGTTATCTGGTTTATACCAGAGCAAGAGGGGTTCAGTGGTTCTCCTCCCCCCATCCCATCCTGTGAAAACACTTCTGGTATCCTTTTCTTGACTTCTTTCCCTTGCATTCTGGGCCATACAGTTTCCTCCTCATTTTCTGCTACCCCCACTTGTCTCCCATCCCTTCACGCCACACTCCTTTTTACCTTCTCCTGCTGCCCTCATCTCTTTTATTTATTTATTTAGCAATGCTTATATACTGCTTTTCACTGGGTCAAAGTGGTGTATATTACAGTCTGATATATATTTTCCTTGTCCCTGAAGGGCTCACATTCTGTTTTGTACCTGAGGCAAGGGAGGGTTAAGTGGCTTGCCCAAAGCCACAAGGAGTGCCTTTGGAACTAGAAACCCCAGTTCCTCTGACCTGAGGTTGCTGTCCTCCAGTGGGATTCTGAACCCCCAGCCTGTGGCAGTTTGCCCCAACCACTGGGCTACTCCTCCCCAACCTTTCAACCCCCACTCCCACTTTTCCCCACATCTTTCTATACCCTCTCTCTTCCTATGCTGATCCTACCCACCAATCCTGTTCTGTTCTCATATCTTCTCCCTTCCCTTCTTGTGTTCAGAAATTTCCTCTCCTGTCCATATCCTCCCCTCTCTATTTTCCTCTCCTTTTAACCCTCACTCCCCTTTCACTTACAGTCTTGCCCCATTACTTTTTTCTTCTCCTCTTGCCATCCCAAACTCTCTTCTCTTCCCCCTGTTGCCCTGATCCTTCTTTTTTATCATTCTGATGTAGCAGCAGAGCGCAGACAAACCAATGATACCAGGAGTCTGTTCAGAAGGTCCAAATCATTTATTTGTGCACAAGACTCAAGCAGAATCAAATTCAAAATGGCTGAGCAATGGTTTCTAGCAAAACAACAACATTTATAGCCTTCTTCTCCATTCTGGACATAGGCAAACTTTTCATTGGTCCCAGTAACCCCTTCTATCCCATCTATTGGTCCCGGTACCATTACATAGTCATCCAATGAGGACCTTGGTCTGGGCTCAGCATCTGGTTGCCCCCCTTACAGTCCCCATTACAATGGACAGTTCTTAGATTCTTGATACATCTCTTCTCCAAGGTCACTAGCTAGCTGGAATATGTGGGAAAGCAGGGCACTGTAACCTTTCTCTCAACAGAGTTAATTAATTCCATAGAAGCTTTACTCTCTTATCAATACCAATTAAACTTGTTTTTCTGTCTTTTCTAAGTTTCGTTTCTGCTTAGCTATGTTCAGTTAAGCTGAATTAAATTTCAGTTCTATGGAGGCAATATTGGGGGGGAATTTCACTCCTCAGGGCCTAACCACAGGCTTCATTTACAGGTCAAGCTGCTTAGGCCTGTCTGTTTAGTTCAAGCAGCATGGATCATAGGCCTTCGCCTACCACATTCCCCCCTTTGATTATTCTCACCCGCAAGTGAGAAAGGGTGAGAATCAAATCACATAATACTAGGTAAAGGTATCACTCTGTGGGATAGGGTAGTAGTTTCACATAGCTAGTATCTTTGTAGCTGCCTTACGCTCTACAGTGTTATTAATAACTGAAGTTATCATTCACAAGCAAAGTGGCAAGAAACAAGGGAGCAACAAGCAGATAGTCAGAGTCCATAGTTTGGCAAGAGTGGGAAAAAGAACTAAAGGAGTAGAAGGTTCAGGAGCATTTATGCCGGACCACCAAGATGTCTTCTTTGTTGTGCTGTTGTAAAACTTCTGATTTAGACAGTCCAACTGTCCAATCTTCATAGCAAATTGTGGTCCGGTGCGAACAAAACACAAACTGTCAACAATGGGGTGGGCCAATACCCACTCACTAGTAGTATTATGTAAATCAGTCTGATTGTAGGGGATGGAATAATTCAGTTCTTGAGCCTCCCAAGGCCACTGATCTCCCATCTTGGTTCCTCCACAAAGAAATAGTTATAAATGTGGAGACTAGATGCTACTGCTTCGGCAAGTTCAAGAAACAAGTTCTGGGAGGCATGAGGAACCTTCAGCCCAGTTCGCGTGGTACTTATACAGGCTGCACAGGGTGGTAAAGCAAAAGTCATTTCAAAGCACCCCAAGGCTGCTGCCAGAATAAAGCAATAATAAGAATTCATAATGGGCATAGTCTCTGGAAAATTGGTGGAACTGTCGGCAACAAATGTAGAGTTGATTGTAGATCCTCAAGCTTCTGCCATACGTAGACCTACCAGCTTTGTGGCAGGATGTAGATTCCAAAGTATCACTGTCCTCTGGAATGTCTCAGGTTCTTAAAATATCATGGTACAGTCTCTCAGGCTATTATTGCCTCCTTAGAGCAGTTCACTTTTTAGGAGATCAAAACAGTTTTGTTCTCAGAGCATTTGAACACAGTCTCTTAGAAGACTCAATTTCTTAACACAACACAGTCTATTTCTGATGATTGCAGCTTTCTCCAGATGCGAGGCTTACCTTCAGATAAACAGACAGTCTTGAAATAGTGCAGTTTCCGAGGGACCAATAAGTCTTAGGTCCGTGGCTGTGGTCGTAGGGTGAGGCGCAATGGAGTCTCAGGATGCTGTACAGTAGTCCAGTGATCAGGTTCAGAAGCAGTTGCTGGCTTTACTCGACTATGATGGATCCAAAGTTCGAATTCTGCGACTTTCACTGCAGTTGGAGTTGACAGGATGACAACATAGGGTCCCTTCCATTGCAGGGCTAACGGTATCCTTCTCCACTCTTTGATCCACACCGAGACTCCAGGCTTGAAAGGATGCAGGGGTTCAGGCAAATTGATGGGTGATCGATTTTGCACCCAGGTATGAAGACTCTGCAAAACAGAACTTAAAACCAATAGTTCATGCCTAATAATTTCAGATCCTATCTGTCTCACATCTCCTTTTATTCTCTATAAATAGGCTACAGATTCTCAGAATCTCAAAAAGGGGAACTCCTAAAGACTTAGCAGGGGCTAAGTATATCCTAAGAAGGGCTATAGGAAGAACCTGGGGCCACTTCAGGTAAACCTTTTGGCAAAGTTTGGACAACTGAGATTTCAAGGTTCTATTCATACATTCTACTTTTCCTAAAGTTTTGAAAGCTGTAGGTAGTATGCACCTGATAATGTCAATATCTCGGGGCCATACTTAATGGACTTGCTGCCTAAGGTTATCCACCCTCATTATTTGTACAGGGTCCCATGTGCATGCAAGGTTGTAAGGGCATACTTGGAACCTGGGTACACATTTAGACAGAGCCCTTTTCCTATTGTTAGTGCTCTAGTGAGGGCTATCAGTTCAGCTTTCTGTGTTCAAGTTTCTGGGGCCAGGGCTGAGGACTCAACTACCAAATCAGGGGTCACCACTACATATCTAGCACAACAATGTCCATTGATGATGAAACTGCCTTCAGCCACAAAGAAAGTCTGTTCAGGGTTCTCCAGAGGGACATCAGTCAAATCCAGGCGGCTTGAGAATACAGTGTCCATAATTTCTAAACAGTCATGATCAGGGGATCAAGACCAACTGGTAACAACATAGCAGGATTCAAAGCTTGACTGACCTTCAGTTGTATCTGGGGGTTTTCACGCAACATACTCTGATACTTCAACATTTGTAGATTTGTTAGCTAGTAGTTTCCTTTGTGTTTCATATTGGTTAGAACAGAGTGTGGTACAGTAACTGGAAGATTCTGTCTCAAAGTGATCTTGTTAGTTTTGCTCACTAGGAAGGCTGTAGCTGTAACAGCTTCTCAAATAAGGTCCAAGAGATTGAGTCAACACTCCTAGAACATTTCCTTGTGACTCATGAACATAGAGACTGAAAGGTTTTCTGGACATCTGGTAGGCCCAGAGTTGGCGATAACATCAGAGTGGTTTTCAAAGATCAAAAGGCTGCATCCTGTTCAAGTCCCCATTCCAATGGAGACTTTTCCATTCCTTTGGTAGCTTGATACAATGGTTTTGCTAGCAGCGCAAAATTGGGGATCCATATACAACATACTCTGTGGCACCCAAGAAGGCTCTCACTTGCCTCCTGGTAGTTGGAGTAGGAATACTGCATACAGCTTCTTTGCATTCTGGTCCCAGGCGTCGAATTCCGCTGGACAACTGGAATCCTAGGTATTTAACTGGTTTGACATAATTGCGCCTTGGCTCTTGAGACTTTGTATCCAGCCTCATTAAAAAGGTGCAAGAGTTCACTGGTGGCCTGTAGACATTCACTTTCTGAGTTGGTGGTTATGAGCAAGTTGCCCACATATTGAAGTAGAATTCTTTCTCCTGGAATTACTGGATAACTTGTCAAATCTTTTGCTGAGTGAGGCGAGTTCTTGAATCCTTGAGGCAATCTTGTCCAGGTGAGTTGGCCCCGCCTTCCTGTAGTGGGGTCTTGGGCTAAGCGTATGCAGAAAAAGAAAAACATCTTTTAAGTCCAAAATGGTGAAATGTGTGTAGCTTCAGCAGAGATCAGTCCTAAGAGTGTGTAAGGATTTGGCACAACTGAATGTATAGTTTCAGCTGCATCATTCATTCTTCTTAGATCCTGCACTGGGCGGTAATCACCTGTCCCAGGCTTCTTAACAGGAAGAAGGGGAGTGTTCCAAGGTGACTGGCACTCCTTTGAAAAGTCCATACTTTGGGTTCGCAGTCATTTGCATTTCTCTCTCTTCAGCAAAGGATATCTGTGCCTGAAGCTTTGCAAGCAGATCTTCGGCTCCAAAAAGTGGAATAGGGCACTCAGGCATATACAGGAACTGGTGCATTATTTTCTGTCCCCCTAGTTCACACATGCGGTTCTGCAGAAAAGGCTTTGTGGCCTTAGCCCCAGTAGCTCTGATAATGGTGATGCATCGAGAAAAACACAGGGGCTACTGGCTTTAGTATTCTGCTCCTGTATCCCCCATAAAGTCCATATATTGGTCCCCTATTTTCAAACTGACCATAGGCTCCTGGGGACCCAGGGAAACTTAAGAGTCTGGTCTGGCCTAGTCTTCATTCATAAATCAAGTACTCCCTCCTCCCCCCTGGGGTGGAGTCAAGATTCACTTCTCCAATGTCCTCCTCTGCAATGGGCGCACTGACTCGCACCCAGTTTTTTACTTCCTCTGCTCCTTCGATCAGGATAACCTCCTCCACATCATTCAACTAAAGTATCAGCAAGAAGATCTGTTCTCTTCTCCATCTTTACATTTACTTTCTCTATCACATTCAACAATTCACATTCTTTCTGATCAACTTCCATTAACTATCATGCCCGCAAATCCATCCAGTTTCTGTAATTTCTGTTTTATCTCTCTGGGACTGACTGACAAAAATGCAAATTCTCCTGGGCTGCTGGATTGCATAGGGTATATAGTGAGGCTGACTGATGGGTCTAAATAATACTTGTTCATTTGTTCAATTAAATCCTAAAGCTTTTAGTTCAGTAAATCAGTGGCAGAGGGAAAGGCACCTAAACAAGTCTGGTCAGCTGACTGGCTGGCAAACTACTTGGGAATCTACAGGGAGGAGTCCCCCCCCCCTGCCCTAGGCCCACACTGTTTCTCCTAGCAACGCTCTATCTGGGAGGGTTTTGTTTTGTTTTTTTTGTTCTACTTCTCTGCTGTGGGCACATTAGTTCACGCCTACCGGGGGGTGACATCATCGGTGGACTGAGCCCCCCTCCTTGAGCACTCTGAACGGAGCCGGGGCTTCTTGGGGAGTTGCTTACAGGGAGAGAAACTGATGGGACGGGATATCTAGAGTTTCTGGGGCAAAATATGGTGAACTAAGGAAATATGGAGCAACTAGCAGAAGCCACTCCCTTTCACATAGCATTCCTAATTGGGACAGAGACATTTTATTACCATAGTCTTCAGTAAAACCCTAACTGAAATTCTTGATCATACTTGAAAAGAAACTTATTAAAAAACCTTATTATTACTGGAAACATAGGGCAGGCAGAAAACATAAGCTTAGATTAAGCACAGACATACAATTTAGATACAGTTCTTAAAATATAAAACTATTATTTTGCAACATGTTATAACATCTATTCTTATAGAGAGAACTATAGCTATCTGTTACGTATGACTGGAATGAAATTACTTAGCATGGAAACTAACTGCCAGCCGTAGTCTGCATGTCTCTGCAAAAGAAATTATTATTTTATTTTTATTAAATCTTACAGTTCAGAAAGCAGATATTCAAGAGACATGAAATAGATACTTTTCCATAGCGTTGGTGGATATCTAGAATGCATATACACCCTCTTTTCCTCTGGACACAGACACACAAAATTCAAATACAGAAAAACAGATGAATTTATCCTGAATTGTAAAGGTCGTCATTAGTCACTAGTACAGAATTTAACAATTCAAAGTAATTACCTTAAATCTTACATTATGGGGAAGCATGCATTCAAATGACTTATAATACACAATTTCTTATTCACTCAGAATTTAAACCATTCATTCTCAGGTTGCAATCTGGTACACTTCCAACCCAGAATGCTGCACCGTCCCCCAAGGTTCTTAACCTCAAAGGGTCAAAGGAAAAACACTTTATTTGCTCTCTCTTGTCCGTGTCAGTTAGTTTTTGAAACGACAGATATACTTCAAAAAACAAAAGAACTTCTGAGACACTGTAGTTATCACAGCTGTAAAATAATAACTAGAAAACTAATTATAAATTCATCTCCTATCACACTTTGATTGAATGAATCCTTTATTTTAAACAAGCAAGAGATTTTTCATTCGGGAGTCATTTTTTTTCCCTTCTAGCAAGCTGTGTGAGAGCCACACCCCTTTGCTCACTGGAAATGAAATGAAACAACTTAGTTTCACAGACGCACAGAGACATGCTAGCAAGAATCATTTAAATCAGTGTCAAGTCGTGATCTAATAATTACTTTGTAGGTCAAAGTAAAAAAAAACAAAAACAGTTTGCTTAGTTTCTCTATCATTTCTGAAAGGTAACAATAATATAACAGGAGCAGTTGACATAAAAATACAGACAGAGCAGAGAATATAACTAAAAGCAGTTTACGGAGCTCTGATGAGGTTAATACGACCTTCAAAACTAAAATTCTGACTAAATATTCCTATCGAATGGTATATAATACATGACCATAGTAGAAGGAACATCCCTATTAAAACAAAGTGAATAAAAAACAGGTATAATTGTCCTAAAATAAGCTCCAATTAGCCCAGCAGCAGAACGTTGAAAACATGCCTTCATAGGGTTAAAAAGCACTTCTGCACAGACACGCCCCTTGTCATTCTTACGCTGTGCTCTGCTGTAGGAAAGCTGACTGAATGAGACATGTTCTTGATTTTTCAGTGAGTCAAGCGGTAAATTGTCATAAATTACCCAACAGAATATAATCTTACATTAAACAAGAAGGGAAACTCGTGGTTTCAACAAATACCAAAAAACAAAGACACATAGACAAACGCCCTCAGCCCTGGAAACATTTAAGGGTAACAAATAACAAGACAAGACGACGGTCGCTTCCTCCTTTTTACGATCTGGACGCGGTCGCCCAGGAGTCCGCCTTCGCTTGGTCTGTGCTGCCAGACCTCTCATTCACACTCCATTCACACAATCATGCTAGCAACGTATCCCAAAAACAGCCCAATCCTGTCTCAGCTGACTAGGCTATATCAAAATCCAAAATCAAAAGACCTTGCGCATACTCATGCAGGGTCCCCTTGCGCATACTCATGCAAGGTTCAAAAAGACGATAGTTTCACCTTGCGCATACTCATGCAGGGTTAATCGGACCGTCTTGAGAGCTCTCTTACCAAATGCAAATTCAAATTCCAAATTCCAAAAAGGCAGTGGGTTCACCTCGCGCATACTCATGCAAGGTTAATTGGACCGCCTTTGAGAGGTGATCATGCTCTCTTACCAAAATTCCAAATTCCAAAGTTACAAAATCCAAGTTTCAAACAGCAGTACTGCTCTGACTCATCTGTCTAGACATATCAAAATCTATACTCACCGGATCCGGTCCCTGTTCCCAAGCAAGCGCATGAGTTGGACGTCGGACTCCCCTCACGGGTTCGAGGTGTTGGCTCCAACCGGGTCCGGCACCCTCCGAGGCCTGGCCCAGCTCCCTCCGATGCAACTGGACCGGTGGCGCCTGGGAGCCGAGCCCACGTCGGGAGGGCACGATCCTGGCAGGACCAAACCTGTTGAGGCGGAAAGTCGTGGTATATTGCCCTATATACCCTCTATTACCACACCTTCCCGGCCAATGCACCAAGAATATGTAGCAGAAGATGGGGGGGCGGAGCCAGCCGTGGAGCAGAATGGCGGTGTGATTTTAGAGCTCCCATTGCCGGAGAAGAATCCTGAGCAATTACCACCAGAAATAGCCCCCGAGGGTGTATACTAAACTAGCTCTAAGCAGTTAATAATGTCAGCGCTAAAACCTGCCCGACTAAAGTTTTCGCCAGGCACTAGCACCGCGATGAAGAGACCGAAGCCCGAGGCCGGATCCCCACAAAAAATGGCTGCGGCTAGCAAGGAGTCAGCGGGGGAAGGCATAAAAGAGATATTGGCAGAATTGAGAGGCGTGAAGGATCTTATTGTGGCCAATACATCCTCCTTGGCAGCGATACAGGAAGACTTAAATGCGGTTAAAGGTCGAATGCAGGACCTGAACAATCGACTGGCCATAACGGAGGGAGTAGTGCAGAAGCACGACGCCATATTAGGCAGCGTAGGAACTCTATCAAAGCACATTAAGCTAATCGAGGCTCAACTCGAGGATCAAAATAACCGCTCGCGTCGGAATAATGTCCGCCTGGTAGGACTCCCGGAGGGAGCTGAAGGGACTAATATAACAGAATATCTTGAAAAATTGATCCCCGAGATATTGCAGATCTCCTTTGTTAGGGCCTTCGAGCTTGAACGGGCTCATCGTGTACCCACGCATAGAACACCGGCCAACAAATACCCACGGCCAATTGTTATGAAGGTACTGCGCTATACACAAGTGCTACAAATACTCCAAGCGTCAAAGAAATCGGCACCACTGAAGCTACAGGGACAGAGGATCTCCTTCTTCCCAGACCTCAGTAAACCTACGATGGATCGCAGAAAGGAACTGCTAGCATGCAGGCCAATGATGCAAAAACTACAAGCAAGATACGGCCTCTATTACCCCAGCACGATGAGGGTCACGCTAAACAACTCCACAAGGAACTTTGTAGATGCTGGAGCATTGCGAACCTTCCTGCAGGAGAACAGTGCCATGGAGACTTGATAATACCTAAGGAGGGGTCCGACCGATAAGTATAAGTGCAGAAACCATCTTGGGGAAGATGAAGGGCCCAGACTGGGAGGTTATTTACTGTACATGTTTTTTTTTTTTTTACTTGTTTCTTGTACACAGTAGCGGGTGCAGGGAAGTCAGGAGCAAGTACTTACCATAAGTCATTGTTTGAATGTTTGTGTTTATAGTCCTATATACATCTAAATACTGTGCACGTGGGGTGAGCTAGTTAAGATTGTTATACTGTACCATACATTAAGGGGAGCGCGTAATAACAACTATCATGCTATATTGGGCAATGTTGGATGCTATTAAATGAGATATTCTGCTGAGACAGGATGGTTTTCCACCAACAGATGTTTAATGGTTAAGTTTAACAGTTTTGTACGGGCAATCCAATCTACCGAGATGTACTTGCTTCAAGAGTCTCCTAGGAGCAGTATTATAGAGCTATCAAGTCCAGCACTACTCTGCATCATCCCATACAATGAGTAGAATAACATATCTTACCCTAAATGTGAAAGGAGTAACAAACCCAATAAAGCGCAAAAAAATCCTCACCTACTGTCAACAAAAACGCGCTGATATAGTGTACTTACAGGAAACGCATTTATCTGAAAAAGAGTCCTTAAAGATGGTATCGGCGTTCTATCAAGTAGTAGCCGCAGCACCGGCAGTCAAGAGGAAAGGAGGTGTTTTGATATTAATGCGAAAGTCCTTGGCTGCCATAGTCAAGGAAACAAAAATTGACATGGAAGGCAGGTGGGTTAGAGCCACCCTGGAAATTGCACAGAAATCCTATACACTAATGAATATATATGCCCCAACTAAAGATGAACCCTCCTTTTTTCGAACCGTGGCTAAGGCTTTACTGGACGCATCGCATACTGAAATTGTGTTAGGAGGGGACTTTAATTTGATCCTGGATCCCCTGATAGATAGGAACCCATATCGACCGATTTACAAAGTAAAATCTCATGCAGTAGTACAGAGTATGATCAAGGAACTGCAACTTAAAGATGTCTGGCATCTCTTAAATCCCGCCGACAGAGCATATACTTTTTTACTCTCCACCTCATGCTACCCAGACGAGAATTGACTACTTTCTTGTAACTAGTGGCCTGGTTAAACAAATAGTAGCTTCTGAAATTAAAGCGGGAACAGTTTCAGATCATTCAGCTGTCACTCTAGTCCTAGACCCGGGACAGACACATCAAGCATCCCGTCGGTGGACCTTTAATAAAGCCTTACTGTCTGATGCTGACTTTGTGACATATATGAACAGAGAAATTGAAGCATATGACATGGCCAATAATCCTTCCGAGACACCAATATGGGCCTGGTGGGAGGGCTTAAAGGCAACCATCAGGGCGCATATAACAACCTACTCCATCCAGAAGAGTAGAGCCCAAAAGAAAGAGCAACAAGAACTAGAGGACCAGATAAAAGCAGGAGAACGCCTGTTGACAAAAAGAAAAGATTCTATGATATTGATCAGGCTTCAGAAGCTTCGAAACAAATATAATAACATTCTTTCAGCACAGGCTCAAACCTGCGTTGGATTGCAACAGAGTACATATTATCATGAGAATAACCGAGCTGGATCGCTTCTGTCGAAACTGCTGAAGGCGAAGAGAAATATGACCCATATCGCGGCACTGCATAGTGAGGACGGAGACCTCCTACTGCAAAACGACCAAATACTAGGCCGCTGCAAAGAATTCAATGGGAAACTATATAATTCTGAAGTAGTTTGTGATGCATCGAAATTTCAATAATTTGTTGCAGGCATTGTGGGTCCCAAATTATCGGAGGCACAGGCACGCATGCTAGAGGAAGACTTCACCATTCACGAAATACAGCAAGCTATTAGTCAACTGGCTAAAGGGAAGGCCTCTGGCCCAGATGGAATCCCACTCGAGTTCTATCAAAAATGCCAGCAGTGTTTAGCACCCATGTTATATACATATTACTGTGGGCTAGCTTCAGAATCTCCTAAAGTTGGAGCCTTTGCTGATGCGACAATTGTGGTACACCCGAAACCGGGACGGGATCCACAGAAAGTTGAGAACTACAGGCCAATTTCTCTGCTCAATGCAGACTATAAAATATATGCAAAGATACTAGCGAATCGGCTTAACAAAGTTCTCAGCTCGTTAGTACATATAGATCAATGCGGATTTATGGCCGGCCGGTCTACCTCTGATAATGGGCGGCTCCTTGCCCATGTGATGCTCGCAGCAGAGAAGACTCCTACACCATTGATAGGATTATCACTAGATGCCGAAAAGGCCTTCGACAGGCTGGAATGGTCCTTCCTGTTCCAGGCCCTTAAATGGTTTGGAATCGAGGAAACTTTCCTCCAGAGGGTCGCACTCTTGTATGCCAACCCCACTGCTCGGATAGCAGCTAATTCAGACACCTCGGAGTCTTTTGTGTTGCAAAGAGGCACCAGACAGGGGTATCCTCTATCCCCGTTGCTCTTCAACCTCGCCCTCGAACCACTGCTAGTATCAGTTTGACAGCTTGATCGGATTAATGGAGTAACCCTGGCGGATGGTCCGTGTAAGTTATCAGCCTATGCTGACGATCTTATACTGTTCTTGCAACCTGACTCCTTATCCACGGCTCTCGCCCTGATTGACACTTACTCAGCAGTTTCCGGCTATAAGATTAATCGGACCAAGACGATAATTGTTCCCCTAAATTCTAGGGTAAAAGCTGAAATGTTCACCGACTACCCTTTTCAGTTTGCACAATCCTCCTTCAAATACCTCGGTGTTGAATATGGGCGCACTATGTCTGAGACTGTAAATCGGGCAGCTGAAGGCTGTCGGGAAGTGGTCAGTTCTTGTGCAAATGCCTGGTCCCCTCTAAATCTAACCTGGTGGGGAAGACTGGAGACGATTAAGATGGTACTAGTCCCGAAACTCAGCTACATACTAGGCATGATCCCAATAATCTTCCCTCGCGGTTTCTACAAAAAAGTAAATAGAATGCTATTGGCTTTTCTCTGGAATGCGAAAGTCCCCAGGATAGCAGCGTGGAAGCTTAAGCTGCCCAAAGAAAAAGGGGGGGGGGTGAATTTCCCTGACGTTGAATGGTTGCATCTGTCTGCCCTGTTAAAGCAAAGAGTGCAATGGGTAGTAGAAGGAGACCCTAAAGAAACACCTCGATGGAGGCTAGTGGAAGAAGCTTTGAATGACCTCCCGGCAATGAGTATGTTGATCGGTACTACCAACTTGCGACAAAACGCTGTTATCATGGCAACTCAGCAGGCATGTCGATCTGTGTCGCCGAATATTGAAGGAGGTGTAGACTTTGCTCTAGAGACGCCCCTCTGGCTGAATCATGGTATTGTCATAGGAGGTAAACCGTTTTTGTGGAAGAATTGGATGAGCTGTGGTATCAATATCCTAGGACAACTGGTGCAAGGCCAATCCTTCAAAACCTATGAGATGTTGGTCAGTGAATTTGGCCTACCCAACACCTGCTATTTTCAATGGTGCCAGCTTCGATATTGCCTAAGCAAAGCGGGAATTTCCCCACTGCTCCTGAAGCCAGGATGGCCTTTACTTAAGAAGTTCAGTGAAATGCAGTCGGAACCCCGAGTCATTTCGAAATTCCTGGAATTATTCAGGGCGGGTTCCCTCAAGTTATGTGACGGGGTGCAATCTGTCTGGTCAAAAGAAGCAGGGAATTATATGAAACCTGAGTGTTGGGACGCCTTCTGGGCCCTTACACGGGTGACTAGAGCTGCGTCTCTCACGCAGTCGATGTTTTTCCTTTCACATCGGGCGTATTTAACTCCCGTCAAAATAATGAAATGAGCACCACAAGCAGGGAACAGATGCTGGTCCTGCAAGGCGGAGATGGGAACGTTACCTCATATGCTATATTACTGTACGTATCTTCAAGGTTACTGGAAAAGTGTGCTGAAGAGAATCTCCACGATTCTTGGTTTTACAATTCCCGCCTCCTACTATATAATTGTTTACAGATCCACGACGGAGGGACTTGCACTTGGAAAACCAGAGAGTCGGCTCTTTGATCTCATGATCAGTATAGCCATCAAAGTTATCCTGATTAATTGGAAGAATTTCGAGAAAGTGCATAGCGATTACTGGTGGAACTCTGTGTGTCAGCACAAGGTATACGAGGAATTATATGTGATTAAAACTCCTAGACTAGTTAAGATGCTTGACAAATGGGAACTTGTCAATAAATATTTGAGGTTAACCGCCCCCTAACTCCCCCTTTTGGGAATGCTGGACGCTCTGTTATAATGTTTATACGGATGACCAAAAGTACCAGCAGCATTAAGAGATAGCTCAGCATAAGATAGCTCAGCATTAAGAGATAGCTCAGCATAAGATTGGACTGCCCTTTAGTCTTTAGTTTTAGAAAGTTGTGTTCTTTTAATACCGGTAATATGTATCCTATTTCTTTGTTTGGTTTTCTACAGTATGTTATTGTTATTGCACACGGGATGTGATCAACTCTTGTTTTGTAAAATGTTTAAAAGATAATAAAAAAAAAAAAAAGAATATGTAGCAGCAGAGCGCAGACAAACCAATGATACCAGGAGTCTGTTCAGAAGGTCCAAATCATTTATTTGTGCACAAGACTCAAGCAGAATCAAATTCAAAATGGCTGAGCAATGGTTTCTAGCAAAACAACAACTTTTATAGCCTTCTTCTCCATTCTGGACATAGGCAAACTTTTCATTGGTCCCAGTAACCCCTTTTATCCCATCTATTGGTCCCGGTACCATTACGTAGTCATCCAATGAGGACCTTGGTCTGGGCTCAGCATCTGGTTGCCCCCCTTAGAGTCCCCATTACAATGGACAGTTCTTAGACTCTTGATACATCTCTTCTCCAAGGTCACTAGCTAGCTGGAATATGTGGGAAAGCAGGGCACTGTAACCTTTCTCTCAACAGAGTTAATTAATTCCATAGAAGCTTTACTCTCTTATCAATACCAATTAAACTTGTTTTTCTGTCTTTTCTAAGTTTCGTTTCTGCTTAGCTATGTTCAGTTAAGCTGAATTAAGTTTAAGTTCTATGGAGGCAATATTGGGGGTGAATTTCACTCCTCAGGGCCTAACCACAGGCTTCATTTACAGGTCAAGCTGCTTAGGCCTGTCTGTTTAGTTCAAGCAGCATGGATCATAGGCCTTCGCCTACCACACTGAGACCCAATCCCCACCCACTTCACCTCTCTGTACCTCTTCCCTTCTCTTTTTTCCTCTTGTCCCCTAAACTCCCCTCTCTCTGCCTCCCATTAATGACTAGGTCAAAAGGCCCAAAATCGGTCTTAACAGGTCCTTTATTTCTAGCTTTTCTATACCGCGCTATTTGACATCAGTGCGGTTTACAGTCAACAATTTTACACAAGGCGGGGAAGTGCCTTGTGCTTATATCAAACAGGACATATTAACTGGGATTCATAACATTGAACTATTTACATCTGAACAATGGCAGCTTACTAGTGTCGCTGTTACATTCTTATAGCTGTTGGGTGGTTGTGTTTGTGCAAGGTGTAGGGGAGTCCTCCTACCTCTGTGCAGCCTCTCTCTCTCTCTTTTTTAGTAGCTCATTGGCCCAGCTGGTCTGACCCAGTTCAAGCAGGCAGCAACACAGGTACAGGAAAAGATGATAACAGCATAATCATCAGAGTTGCCACTGCTGTACAGCGACAGGAGAGGAGCTGCAGTATACTCAGGGCTCCAGGCTAGCTTTGAGATTGGTTAGCACTGATGTTTAGGGCAGGCAAAAAAAAAGTTTTCTTTACTTTCCTGTGTCTTTACAGGTTTTTCCATTTGTTTTTTCATGATTCCTTCTCTGGAGTCTAGAGCAGGAGTGAATAGATTCATGAGTCAAAAAATCCAGGAAGGGTTTTACGCAAGGCTCAAGACCAGAAAAACTCTGGGCCAATCAAGAAAAAGGAACTAACAATACCAGAAATATAAGACACAACTAAGTTTAGACTAGCTAGAACCAGCCACCACAAGAAAACCGATGCACCCTACTACAAGGGATACCAGTTGGAGACCAGGCAATGACAACATTGGGAAAAAATTTTAAAAAATATATTTTTTTTTATGTCCGGGCATGGCTGGTGATTCACTGAATCCCTTGAAGGCCCTGACTGCACTGCCACTTTGAAGAACTCTCAGATTAACAGGGATTGCAGTTGCATGGTGGCCACTGCTCAAAAAATAATTTATAATGATAACAATTTTTAAAAAATTCTCATTAAGTGATCTATTAACTTAGCAGTGTTAAAATGAATCAATGTTAATTTTGCTACTTAAAGTGTATTAAAAATGTATTAGTATGCATTAATAGCAAAGTTTGTTTAAGCAATACGAATAACAAGAAGCTTTCTTCTAACCATGCAGTAAATATCAATGACTATATTACATACAGATATATGCCAATCAGCTAATTAATATTAAAATGAATTAATGTTGATCATGATAAACCTTATGATTCATTTTAAGCTTGGAAAATTAGCTACACTTCCAAAGGTGTAATTAACTTTCTCTGAGAGCATTGGTAGGCTAATGTTTGCCATTGCTCTCAGCTTTGAATCATGACCCATGATCTAACAGAGCATCTAGCCCTGAGTGCTATGCCCCCCTCCACCAAAAGCAGATAAACCCCTTGCCAAGCAGTCTCTTCAATGATATCACTCTTCCCCTTCAATAAATTCCCTTTTTGTAATATTCCCCATCCCTAGTAATAATAAGTGACAGCAGATAAAGATGAGGACGGCTCATCCAGGCTGCCTGATGTGGTGTTAGGGTTGTATCTGCCACTGTGTGAAAGTTACTCTCCACTGTGCTTTTTTGAACTGTGAAAGGCATTTAATTTTCACTATGAGTGGCAATAAAAAGATACCTTGTGTTTATTCCATGCTTGTTACAATTTTTTCAATTTTCATACCCACCACCTCCATCGGCAGAGCATTCCAAGCATGTACCATCCCTTCCATGAAAAATTATTTCCTGTTGTATTTAAATTTCCCCCAACCCAATGGTAAATACTAAGACCTTGCTGTAAACCACTTCTCCAGACCTCCCATTCCTCTAAGTGTTTTTTAGAGCAGGAGCAATGCCCAGTTGCTCTTACCCACTTGGTAGCAAAATTCAAAATGATGCTTGCTGATCAGAAATCCCCCTTTGCCCTTCACCTATGGATGGCATATTTGAAGCATAAGTTATAGATTACTAGTAGCAGGTCTTCAATTTCATATTTGAATTGTTTAGTAACCTGAAGTAAGCATATCAAGTCCTGGCAATTTGCTACTATTTCATTTGACAGTTTGCTTATCACCACTTCAAGAATCACAATGATTTGTTTCAGTTTCTCTGAATTATCACCTACAAAAAAAGGATTCCAGTATGCATATCTCCCCAACATCCTCTGCAGTGGAGACTGCATTGAATTTCTGTGGTATGGTCTTGTCCTCTATGAGTACCACCAGTCATTTAACAGTATAACAGGTTCTCTCACAGGCTTCTTATTTATTTATTTTATTTATTTATTTATTTATTTATTTACATTCTGTTATATACTGCGCTATTCCACATCAGTGCGGTTTACATAGAACATCAAAACTTACACATTTCTGTAGCTGTGTTTACAATGAACCGGTACATGAACTTGAGTAAAACCTGGGTAACTATTTACATATTGGGTAACTATTTACATCTTGACAAACTAATATAGAGGATTCATTGTACTGCATCGGCTAGCTAGTTGCTGGGGCTGTGGTGGTACATTCTTCTGGGTAATATAAGAGGAAGAGGTGATGTTTTAATGCTTTCCTAAACTGGACTAAATCGGGGATTACCCGGATGCTAGGTGGGAGGGTGTTCCAGCATTTAGGTGCTGTGATTTAGAGACCCCTACGGAGCCCATGGAAATAGAGAGAAAGGAAGACTCCACCTTTAAAGCTGACAGGCAGCTAGAACACATGACTCACTGTTTACAAAGAAAGGGTAAACAGAGAAAGTCAGGAGCTGAACTGACACGCCCAAGCTCTGACGCAGCAGCAAGCTTAAAGCTTGATCAATCACACCTGTTCAGGTTGAAGGCAGAGCCAAGCCCAGGGGAACAGAATTATAAAACCTTGACATTAGCTCCCAGATTGAGATTGAGATTTGGAATTGAGGGAAGAGGAAGAGAAGCAGGCTCGAGTACAGGCTGGAGTGGTAATTGCAGTTCGGACGGCAGTTGGAGCCGTGGAAGCAGAGAAAGAGGAGTCCTGGACAGCAAAGACAGAAGAGAGGAGAGAACTCCTGTAAGACGTGCTATGAGAGGCTCAGAAGCTCCAGAGAGTTGGATAACGGGTAAAGAAATTTCCTACAGGTCTGGGAGAAAAGCCAGCAGACTAGGAGGAGGGAAGGCACGCCCTGTGACCAGGAATTGGCTGGAACGGAGAGAGCAGGGAACCCTTCAGTCAGAAGGAAGCCTTCACAGTTTCCACAGGTGGGAGCCCAGCACAAAAGTATTCCCTTATAACTGCCAAGAATTAGAGGAGAGCCAAAGAAGAAACTCCAGGGCAACAGGTATTTTAAACCCTTACAGTTTTGAGGTGTGTAAAGGGAAAACACCTGATCTTATAGAGGGAAGTTATCTGAAATCCCAGGGTAACAGTTTGCAGATAAACGCTGTTAATCCTGAAGCAGAAGATATGCAGATAGACTCTAATGTTGATGACGTAGCAGATATGCAGATGGATTGCACGCTTTGTTTGGCTGACAACATTGAGTCAGTGTGTTAAACATTGAAGTAAAAGTGCTGAGACATAGCAAAGAAAAAGGAACTATTTTGCTTTGCTACGAGAAGTTGTTTGCTTTCCTTTTTGTAATTGCAACGAGCACTGCATTGTTTTTGGGACCAGAGAGTGAAGAAGCAATTACCTTAGTTATTGTATATAATCCTTATGCTAAACTCCTGGAAAATGTCCTATTTTTGTTCTGCACCAAAGTTCTATTTCTAAGGGGAATAAATCCTTGTCATTTTGCCTTAAACACTCGGACTACAATTGCTTCTTTATCAGAGAGCTTAAAAAGGGACTACAATTCCCAAGAGGCCTTGCAAAAGCCACAGCTGTAGTCTCACTTTCTGCATAGAGAAATTATCATGGCAGACCGATCCTCTGCTCCCTAAGCGGAGGGCTGGCCACGTGGTGACAGTGCACAGAATTTGAAAGCTCTGTTTACTGTTGCCTGGGTGGTCTGGGTTATCTCTTTCTGGATTATTAGTGTGTTGACCGCTGCTGCTCTTCTGGATCTGGTTGGGGGGTTGCTCTTTATGAACTCTGTTAGGGATGAGGAGGAGAGCCCATTGATGGCTTTGAAAGTCAGCAGTAAGGTTATGAATGTGAGCCTACCTTGAATGGGGAGCCAGTGAAGCTGTTTCAGGATGGGCGTTGTGGTCCTTCCTGGATGTTCCCTGAAGAACTCTTGCTGCTGAGTTCATCGCAAGCTGTAGCGGGTGCAGAGTGGACTGAAGGAGACCCTGAAGTATGGAATTTGCATAGTCAAAATGTGGTATGATCAGTGCTTGACAGATTGTCTGGAAGTCATCTGGTTCAAGCAGGAAGCGTAGATGCCAGAGAGATCGGATCTTATGGTATACTGCTCTTGCTATATTGCTTATGTGCGTCTTCATGTCTAGTCGCTGGTCTAAGGTGACTCCGAGCTATCTGATAAAGGGTTTGGTTAGAAGTTCAGCTTCCTTGACCTTCAGGTATGGTAGTGTGATGAAGTTTGGATTTCTTGTGATGAATAGGACCTCTGTTTTCTTATGTTGAATTCGAAGATTTTGGTTTTGGAGCCAGATGGATACGGCATTGAAACAGTCTGTCAGTGGGGAGAGGTCTGGGTTGTCTGTTGAGAATGGCATATAAAGGAGGACATCATCAGCGTATACTAAGCAGTTGACCTTGAAAGACCGTATGATGTCACATATTGGCTGCATGTATATGTTGAACATCAGCGCAGAGAGGGAAGATCCTTGTGGGATGCCTTGATTCTGGTGGAATGGTTCTGATGTTGAGGTCCATGATCGTACGTGCTGCCATCTATCCAAGAGATACGACTTACACCATTCAAGTGCTGTGTCACATATTCCCTTCTCCTTGAGACATCGCAGGAGGAGCTCGTGGCTTACTGAATTGAAAGCGGCTGCTATGTCCATGAACATTAGAACGCACCCTTGATGGATGTTGTCAATTCCAGCCATTATGTTGTTAAAGAGAGTGGTGAGGAGTGTTTCAACACCATGTGCCTCTCTAAAACCGTTTTGTCAGGGATCGAGGGGAGCGAATGCTTCGATGTGTTCTTGAATCTGTCTTTGGACATCTTTTTCAATAATTTTGGCCAGAAGTGGTATGCTTGATATCGGTCGGTATGAGTCTGCCCTCTTTGGGTCAAGCTTGCTGTTTTTTAGAAGCGGTCTTATGGAGGTGCGTTTAAGGTTAGTATGCGGAGGTGTGTTTCTTGTTAGTATATCAATTTTAGGGGTAGATTTTTATTTTTCCAAACTTTCCAAACTACTAGTTATCAAATTATGCAGTTTTGCACGCTGACTCTAAAGCTATCTTCAGAAACTGCTTAAAGCGAGTCTTACCTACATGAAATCACAATTGAAATAAGTGAAAATTAAGTAATATTTGAATGTACAAATAGTCTTTGAACAACACCTGTAGCCACATAATTGTTTTTAAAATGTCATTTATGCAGATAATTGAATGTTATTTAACAAAATTCAGCAATGAAGACATATCTTGTTTGCTTCTGTTTCTGCTTATGAACTCCCTGCTGACCATCTGACCAATAATATAATGTTCCCTCCTCTCCTGATTGTATATGACCAGAGTCTCAGTTGTCATTTTTGCACACCTTTCTATAGACTGTTGTGTGATAGCCATTCTCGAACCACCATGGGCTTGCTCAGAAATGCCTTGATCTCTGCTGTTGTCATGGTACAGGAAAGAGGAGGCTCAGAGACTCCGGAGCTCCAGTCAAGTAATTGGGTGAGTGTAGTTGCCTCATTGTTGATGGATGATGTTTCCTGGGTCTCACACTGCTGTCTCCAAGCTGAGTCTTCTCATCTTTTTCACCTCTGATCTTCAATATCTTCTCCACTACATCTCCTCTCTCCTGTTCCTCTTCACTGCACAACATAGCTTGCAGAACAGACTCGCGGTAACCATACCAAGCTGACCTCCTCACTGTAGACATGACTATCTTCCTTACCTCTTCACACTGTCCTTTCAATAGTTGCAGCTGGAAAAGGAGATGCCTGGGACCTTGTGTCCAATTGTTGTTTATTTTTATATTGAACCAGTTCACCCCAAACCAGAACTCTACAATCATTCTTATGTTTTTCTGATTCTTTCAGATTATGCTTGGAAATCCATATTCTCATGAACCTTAAAGCTGTTGTAAGTCATCCGCTTTGTGACACAGGTCTTATTTCTAACAGTAATTTGTATATTTGTGTGTAATTTGCATACAGGTAGGTAAATAACATATTACACAAAATTTAAAGCTAGTTGTTGATTTGTCACATGAAATTGTACCATTTTTTCACTAGTGCTTTTTAAAATTATGTTATCTCCAAAATTAACACACCCTACTAGTTATGTGTCTTTGTTAAGTCCCTCCTTAAATTCTCCCTTGGCCTGCCTTTAGAAGTATTAAATTTGATTTTGCAGTGTGTATGCTCTTTTCTTTTCTCCTCATTAGAAACTGCTTTCCATTTGTTAAAGAATGTCTTTTTGGCCTTAATTGCCTCTTTCACAGCACCATTTAGCCATGTTGTAGATGTTAGTTCTTCTTTTATTATTTTTCACTTAGGGGTATGTTTACTAAACCATCTTAATGTTACCGGCGCTAGTTGCAGCATTAATGTGAAGAATGCCATATAAGGAGTGGCCGTTCCGGCGGCAAGGTAGCAAGAATCTGTATCGCGCGATAGTGGGCGCCATGGCACGTTAACACGTGTTAACCCTAAGTTCATGCCAGCGGAGTGTTAGAAACTATTAAGGTGTAGCCCACTGGTTACTGCAATGACTTTGGAGGCAGAGGTCATGGGTTTGATCCTGCAGTGGTGTTATGTAAGAAGACTGTCAGAGGCATTCCTTTTAATTTAAATTAGTGCTGCCAGCAAAAACACCCTCACAGTGCCATTACCAAAGGTGCCGCATAAGGCGCCCTATAAGGCACTCCATTGGACACATTATAAAGTGCCCTGTCTGCCAAGGCGCCTTATAATGTGCCCTATAAGGCGCCTTATGAGGCACCTTAAGGCTACGGCACTGTGAGGGTGCTTTTTGCTGGCAGCACTGGTTTAAATTAAAAGGAAAAGCCTCAGATAGCCTTATTAAATAGCACTACTGTGGGATCAAACCCATTATCTCTGCCACCACAGTCATTGAAGTAACCAATGGGCTACACCTTTATAGCTACTAACACAGCACTGGCTGGCTACAGAAAGACTGCAGGTCAGCACACAAACTGTCTGCTGTGGTTACCAGGATAGGGTAAACCCACCCGTACCCATGATGCACTGCACATGCGGATCAGCAGCCTACATCTGATCATCAGATGGGGTATGCGCCTCTATAGCACCCCGGCCTGGTAGGTGGAACTGACCGTGTGTGTTACTGGCACAGAGTAGCTACAAACCGTGACATTGTGCGGGTCCTGTGTTCACCCTGAGGGTGAGGTGGGGCACCCAGCACCAGGTCCGCAGCACCTGCTGCAGGTCCCCATCAGTGCCAGTGTGTGATAGGTAGTCCTTGCAGACACAGCTAGAATACACCTGTGTCCATCTGTATTTCCCAGTCATGTCTAGTCTTTGTGGATTATGATGCACCCAGAATAGTGTATATTCTGTGTGGTTGCCATGGTCACATGTTATAAGAGAAGGGTGGTGTTTGGACCCAAAAGCAGATTATGTAGCACCACCCAACCTGCCCTCTGTGCCAACAGATCCACATTCTACCTCTCAGCAATGGTGGCAGTAGAGGGGACCATCAACCCCAATCCTGCTGAGGAATAGGCACCCCTACAGGGCAGTCAGTGCAGATCTCTATGTATCACATAAGGGCACTGGCAGACAAGCAGTAGGCCTGGAAAAGCTCAGCTGTTCCCCACCACTATCTGACATTCACCAGCAAAGGGCACAGTCAGTCTCCACCCGCTGCACCCTGCAAGGTGTTCCAGCCATACACATGCTAGCTGCAGACAGTCTGCTAACTAGTGCATGTTCCTGGAGGAACTGTGTGCACCCAAAAATGGAATGTGAGCACACACACCAAGCAGGTATGTCAGTGATTGGGTCCCACAAAAGGAAACTCATAGATATCACTTGAGAGAGATACTATATAACACTATCGGGGGAACCTAGCCATGCCATGGTCACTGCTCAGTCAGGGTGAAAGTGATTCCCCCCCCCCCTCAGCATGACATGTTGTGGCCAGCCTGTCCGTGCAGGTGGTGGTCAGGCACTACAATATCCAAGCCATTGCCCTATGCCCTTTGCAGATGCATCCTGCCCAGGCCGCCCTGTCCGGGCCATACTCACAGTACCGTGCTCCTCATTATGCACATTGGTAGGCTAACACTGGAAACAGTGCAAGCATTGCGGGCTCAGTAAGGTGTAGGCAGCCACAAAACACTGGATAGACCTACACACACTCCCACACCTATTTCAGCATTGTGCAAATATAGAGGTGGTTGGCAGCCCTGGCTGTCACACCAGTCCTGGGCACAGTGTAGGCATTGCTTTGGTACTCAATACTGTTAGGGTCACTCCCCGGGGTGGTAAACACTGTCAGAAACAAGAACTGAAACACACTCCACAGATATCAGAAAGGTTGCTGTGATGCATCTCTGTCAACAAATTGTGTTTAACTTAGGATTTGTTATCTGACATCAATCATAGCAACCTTTTGATATATGTGGAACGTGTTTCCAAGTTTAAGACGGCATTGCTAAGGTATGCCAGTGCTAGTACTGGCAGCTGCTGCTCCGTGCAGGGCCCAACAGCCTGACTCTCCATGAGGCTTTGGATAGTGGAGCCTGTGGGTGTATGTGTTTGTGCCCCTGTTGGCCGCTGCTCTATGGCAGAGGTTCTGAACTCCGGTCCTGGTGGGCCAAACACGGCTCAGGTTTTGATGCTGTCCGTAATGAATATGCATGAGATACATTTGCATACAATGGGGGCGGTAAATATAAATGCAGCACAGGCATATTTATTAGGGACCTGAATGGTGTTTGGCCCTCCAGGACTGCAGCTGGGAAACTCTGCTCTAGGGATTGCACATGTTTATGGTGTCTGCGCTATGTAGGGTAAAATATAGGCGTTTATGGCGTGTTTATTTTATCTGCAATAAAGGTTCCGTATATGCTCCCTTTATAAAGTTATATGTTACTGTACTAGCTTTTTGGGTGATATTTTAAACATTGGTCAACATTTTTTTTTAAAACATCAGCCATAGAATTTAAATATAATGGGGCCGATATTGAACAGCTGTGGCCAGTGCTTGTCAAGCGGCTGGTCATTGCCATTTTAAATTAAATCTGGTTGTTCAATGCTGGGGTCATATCCAATCGCTAGCACTGAATATCTGCTTTTCCCTGTTAGCATTTTAGCTACTGGTCAACAGCGAAATTCAGCTAAACCAGCTGAAGTTAGGCCATCCTTTTTTTTGCTTAATTTAGTTGGGTTGAGTTAACTAGTCAGTGGCTGAATATCATCGCTGACCGGTTAACTCTAGTGCCGTCCCCAGGCTGCCCTGGTACTGCACGGTTAGCATTGGGGAGTGCAGCAGAGTTAGGAGGGGAAGTCAGCAGCACAAAATGGCTATGTGCCTCCGAATATCCCACTCACCTGGACTGATTCGGTAGCAGGTCTGCTAATCAAATTAATCCTTTTGAACTTGCCTCCTAATCTGTATATTCAGTACCTGTATCTAGACTGTGGTTCACGCTGAATAATAGGCTAGAGTGATGGGCAGTGCCACTATCCAGAACGCAGTGATGTTGAGACCACTATCCGGATACTTTTTTTTACTGTCCTAAAGTTGTCCGGATAGCCTTTCCAATATTGTTGCTCTGTGGACAACCTTTGGGCCCATCCGTGTACCACGCTGGCACAATCTGGATAGTGTCATCGAATATCCATGGAGAGCAGCCACTAAAGGAAAAATCCAGATAATGGCACCCATTATCTGAATATTTCCCTTTCAGTATCAGACCATTCATTTATTATTCTACATCCAGTGATTACATAAGATTTGATTATGTTATAATCGTTATGTCCAAGCTGTTCCACCTTGAACTAGATCCTGTGTTCCACTGAGAACTAGATTTAAAGTAGCCACCCCTCTTGTTTCTAGGACCAACAGATCACCATGCAGTAGAAACCTAAGTTTCTTGGCATGCCTCGATGAGTCATTTCCCCCAATCAATATCAGAGTAAATGAAATCTCTCAATCTTATTGTGTATTCACTTGAAGTAACCACAATTATAAACAGTTGTGATGTACCCGCAAAGGGTGGTATATTAAACTGTAAATAAATATAAATGTCCCCTCTCTTAGTATTCCACTCTCTGTTTCAGCATTCTATCTATATGAATTTAAGCAAGCCTGCATTGCATCATTCTGCCCATCATAGAGATTGGAGAGCACAATCTGTTTCATGCAGAATTTGTGTTTTTGCTTTATCTTGTACCTCAGGATCATCATGCCCCATTGGTTGCCCTTCTCCAACCAGCTCTTATTCAGAGGACTATTCAAAGTAATTTCTGTGGGTATAATAGCGCTTTACATTGTCATGAGGTAGAGTCATCAGAGCCTATGGAAATAGGTAGAACAGATGAAAACTGATCTGAAAATGACAGCTCAGATCAGCACATGGAGCAGAGTTGCTATAGGCAACCAAAACAAACACTATCACATGGTGGGAGAACATGCCCGAGCAGCAAGCAGGTTCCTGATTCATTAGGAAATGAAGGGCAGCTGAGAAGGGGTGGAGCCCAACCAAGCACAGGGACACGCATAGTTAAAACATGCTCACCTGAGGTTAGTGAGGAGAGGAGAAGAAGAGGCAGGGCGAGGAGCAGAACAAGTTCCAGTTCTAGAAGCAGAGACACAGGAGTGAGAGAGAGTTCAGAAGCCAACAGAACTGAAAGGTATACGGGAAGAAACACAGCAGCCTGTTGCAGAGAGCAGTGCCCAGCTAAGGATGTGCCCGGTGAAACTTACCAGAAAGCTAGGAGAAGCTACAGTACAGAAGCCAGGCTCAGGAAAGCTGAGGAGTTTTATCTTCCTAAAACCAGGTACAGCACAAGAGGGAAAGTCTGTCCTGGGGAAAGTTTTATGCTGAAGGAAAAGCCAAGACAGAAAGGCAGAGAAACGTCTCAGTCTCAGCAGTGCTCTGATAACTCACTCACACGCAGGAGCTCAGAGAAAAGGCAGTTGGGAGGTAGACCAATTCCTTCTAATAGAAGAGCCTTTGAATATAGTGATTTGCCCTGTACGTATAAGGAGTTGTGTGACTCACAAAGGGAGCTCTCCAGAGAGGGTGGTATTTATTCACTGCACTCTCTTAATCAGGAAGAAGGGAAGTGTAATTACTGAGAACAGAGCTTGCCTAAAGATAACGTTTTCTATAACCCTGAAGAATGTTATTCAGAGGAGGAACCGGAGGAAATGCAATGTAATGATTATGAAGAAGCAATATCAGATACATGCATGGACTGTACTTTAATTATGTCAGATGACATTACTTCTTTCTGTTGAAGAAGCTGTTAAAGTATAAGCAAACTGCAGTGAGGAAAACTTACCTGTTTTGAACGGACTGTTTGTGTTACTTTTGAATTCAGCTGAAGATAAGCATATTTTGGTTCCAGTTTGTTCCTTTTGATTTTTGTACCAGAAGCATGGTGTTTTGCCTTTTGTTCCCATTGCTTTAAAAATCCACCCGGAAGGGGAATTAAAAGTCCTGTTTGAAAGCCTTACTATTCATCCACGACTCACCTTCTTTATTCAGCAATTGGGACTACAACTCCCAGAGGGCATTGTAATCATCCACTTTTCCTAGTATTGAAGTAGCCCCGGTGAATTACTCAGGCTCCAGTCCTGGGGACCCTCACCGGGTGACATATGGCGTAGTTGTTGCGGATTTTTTTTTTTTGGCCTGGGCAACAAAGGACAATATTAAAGGAAACACTATTCACGATTGGAGAAGAATTGCTGCATCCAGGAGAACCATCCGAGAGTTCGCTGGCAGATTCGTCCAGGTGGAGTGGACAACAGCAACCTTTCTCACAAAGCCTGAAGCTACGCGAAGGCTAAGGTAAAGTTACCTGGGTCATTAGTGTAGCAGGACAAAGGGTGAGAAAGGGGGTGCTACTGTGCACAAGATAGACGGGTTAAAAAGGAGCATAAGAGCCGCACTTGGTGGGCCTTCTCTTTTCTTTTCTCCACAGGGAAGCAGACACAGAAGAAGATGGATCCCCAAGACGTTATGCATTGGATGCAAGCCCAGTGGGACAAACAGATGGAGATAACACACCACATCAAAGAGCAAAACGCCATCACGATAAGGGAGCAGCAGAGACCCCTCATCGAAACTATAGAGGCACTACTCAAGAAGCCACAAGAAGCAGGAGTCGCCATGCCCTCTATGCTACAGGGGGTAGGACTTGGTACCTGTAATGCTTTCAGTTTGGGACAGTTAAACCCATCTGACAATTTAGATGATTTTATAGATGCTTTCAAGAGAATTGCCGAGGCATTAAAGTGGCCAACGGAGCAGTGGGCCACCCGATTTGCTATGTTGCTAACGGGTGAGGCACTATCTGCATACAAGGCAATGCCTGCAATTCTCGCCTCAGACTATAGGAAGGTTAGAAAGGCGGTGAAAGACAGATTTGGCTTAACACCTCTGCATTACAAAAGGATGTTTCGTGAGGCTAAGATTAGGCCTAGGGAGACGCCAAAAGCTTTGTACCAAAGGCTTAAGAGCATCGCATGGAAGTGGCTAATTCCCGAACGCAGAACCATAGAGTCAATAATTGACACTGTGATTTTAGAGCAATTTATGCAGGCTGTGCCAGCCGAGGTAAAAACTTTTCTTACATTGCAAGACTGCCAGACCACAGAGGAGGCAGCCAACCTAGCCGAAAGATATTTTGAGGCTGAGAAGGCTGGCCCCTCAGGGGTAGCTGTCTTAAGGGCAGCAGGTATGGAAAATTTTAACAAGAGAGGAAAGTATGAAAAATGTAAAATGCCTGATGTGTATGATAAGAACGTTGATGATGTTGACAATGTTTTATCTATGTATAAGGGCAAGTGTTTCAACTGTGGAAAAACAGGACATTTCCAGAGGAACTGCCATGAGAGAACAGTCCTCGTGGCCGGAACCGACAAGCCGGTCCAGGAAGGCTTCCTCCTCAGAGTGTAGGTAGAGGGCGTGGAAGCACTGGCACTACTTGACTCGGGGGCTGACCAGAGCATGGTTTCTCGCAAGCTCTGGGAAGCCATTGAGGGGCGCCGTCAGTCAGCCCCGAGTCAAGCAGAAGGCCAGGTGCGGATAAGGTGCATGCACGGCGCATCTTCACACTATCCTTTACACAAGCTGTCTATTAAGGGGTTTTGAACTAAGAAGCAGATACTGGTAGCTATCATCCCGAAGCTACCCCATGAGGTCGTCTTAGGACGAGACTGGCCTCCATTTTTTTGGGAAATGGAAAAAGGTCTTAATAAGCAAGTCCAGAGGTCCACCCAGCTCCCGGTAGGAAAAAAAGGAACAGGGTCAGAGGCCCTAGCTGCCAGACTTCCTAGTCCTCTGTTTGAGAAAACACAAAAGACTAGCAACCGACCCCAGTCACGAGTAAGCGAAGTACCCCAAACAAAGCAAAAATTTGCACTCCAGTTTTGTAAGGCCAATGATCAGGGTAAAAGCCCCCAAAGAGCTTCCATAGCTGCAGCAGGGTATGATCTTTTTAGTGCCGAGGAGGCAATAGTTTTAAAGGGGGGAAAAACGCTAGTCGACACGGGCATAATGGTTAGAATACCGGAGGGATGCTATGGCCGCATAGCACCCAGGTCAGGCCTAGCGGTCAAATACTTTTTAGACATTGGGGCAGGGGTTATAGACCCTGATTATAGGGGCGTGGTGAAAGTCCTGCTTTTTAATTTTGGAGAGAAGGATTTTAAGGTGCATGTAGGCGATCGCATTGCTCAGTTAATCTGCGAGCGCGCAGGATTCCCCACAGTTGAGGAAGTTCCTTCATTATCACCCACCACCAGAGGGACAAGTGGGTTCGGGTCTACTGGGCAGAGGGAGGTTAAGAATATGACGGCCCTTGCTGAGGAGAGGAAGGAGGAAGACCTCGGTCCTCAGACGGCTGACTGGAAAGAAAAACCAAAACCCAGGATAGGAACAGGGCTCTCCCTACAACAGCAACAGGAGTTGACCCAGGTGTTAGAACGGTTTTCTGATGTCTTAACCACAAAACCCGGCGAAACCCATATGATCGCTCATGAGATAATTACTATACCCGGGCAGATAATCAGACAGCGCCCATACAGAATGCCCGAAGCAAAAAAGAAGGAGGTGATCGAACAGGTAAAGGAAATGGTGGCTATGGGCATAGTAGAGGAGTCCCGGAGCCCCTGGTCGAGTCCGATAGTCCTGGTTCCAAAACCGGACGGGACTCTCAGGTTTTGTATAGATTTCCGTCAGGTGAATGGGATCTCCCAGTTTGATGCCTACCCGATGCCACACATCGATGACCTACTAGATCGCCTAGGACAAGCAAGGTATTTAACTACCTTAGACCTCACTAAAGGATATTGGCAGATACCTTTAACGAGAGATTCAAAACCAAAAATGGCATTTGCACTCCGATAGGATTGTTTCAGTTTCAGAGAATGCCGTTTGGGCTGCACGGGGCGGCAGCCACATGCCAGCGCTTAATGGACCAAGTATTGAGGCCCCATCATGAGTATGCGCTGGCCTACATGGATGATGTTATCATTCATAGTACCACCTGGGCTCAGCACCTCTCTAGGGTAGAGGCAGTGCTGAGAGCGATGCGCAGGGCAGGTTTGACGCTTAACCCAGCAAAATGCTTATTCGCCAGCGAAGAAGCCAAGTATTTGGGTCACATGGTCGGTAGGAGACTGGTCAAGCCCCTAGCAAGCAAGGTCGAGAGCGTGAGGGATTTCCCCCGACCACTGACCAAAAAACAGATACGTAGCTTCCTGGGGCTAATAGGATATTATCGGAGGTTTATAACCCAATTCGCGGAAGAGAGTGTCTTATTCACTGAGATGCTGAAAAAAACTGCACCAAACAATGTGAGATGGACACCTGACGCCGAGAAAGTGTTCACCTCCCTTAAGGAGAAACTCTGTAAGGCCCCAGTACTGCGAGGGATAGATTTTAGCTTGCCCTTCGTAGTACAAACAGATGCTTCAGAGACAGGCTTGGGGGCAGTAATGTCTCAGGAGTTCGAGGGGGTGGAACACCCAGTTACCTACCTTAGTAGGAAGCTCTCCAAAGCTGAAAGAAACTATTCCACCGTAGAAAAAGAGTGCCTCGCGATAAAATGGGCCGTGGAGGCATTGAGATTTTATTTGACGGGGAGAAAATTTCTTTTAGTTACAGACCACGCTCCTCTTAAGTGGCTTAATCAAATGAGGAATAGTAATGCCCGTCTTACCAGATGGCATTTGGCGCTACAGTCCTTTGATTTTATAATTCAGCATAGGGCTGGGAAACTGCATGGAAACGCAGATGTGCTCTCCAGGATTACGTGCTGTCTGAAAGATTCAGCAGCCCGTAATATTTTAAGGGGGGGGGGGAATCTGTCATGAGGTAGAGTCATCAGAGCCTATGGAAATAGGTAGAACAGATGAAAACAGATCTGAAAATGACAGCTCAGATCAGCACATGGAGAATAGTTGCTATAGGCAACCAAAACAAACACTATCACATTGTGGGAGAACACGCCCAAGCAGCAAGCAGGTTCCTGATTCATTAGGAAATGAAGGGCAGCTGAGAAGGGGTGGAGCCCAACCAAGCACAGGGACACGCGTAGTTAAAACATGCTCACCTGAAGTTAGTGAGGAGAGGAGAAGAAGAGGCAGGGTGAGGAGCAGAACAAGTTCCAGTTCTAGAAGCAGAGACACAGGAGTGAGAGAGAGTTCAGAAGCCAGCAGAACTGAAAGGTATACGGGAAGAAACACAGCAGCCTGTTGCAGAGAGCAGTGCCCAGATAAGGACGTGCCCGGTGAAACTTACCAGAAAGCTAGGAGAAGCTACGGTACAGAAGCCAGGCTCAGGAAAGCTGAGGAGTTTTATCTTCCTAAAACCAGGTACAGCACAAGAGGGAAAGTCTGTCCTGGGGAAAGTTTTATGCTGAAGGAAAAGCCAACACGGAAAATATGATACCGTAAAGACCCTCAATAATATTTTATCATTTTTTTGTCGGACATAAATCGTGCAGGGAAGGCACTGCAAACCTTACCCCAATCACAATACATATCCCTTTTATTCAACCCAATAGGTTTAAAACTATCTCAGAAAACAGAAGATTCAGTAACAATGGAAAAACCGCACTTATCTGAAAACACGTGCGATGTGCACGTTTCGGGGGAAAAACCCCTGTATCAAGCGCTCTCAGCTCTGCTTGCACAAAACTCCAATCCACCATGTAACTGGCAAAAAACGCCGAAATGTTGGCCGATGAAAACGAGGATACTAATTCGAGATTGGCTATCTTGAATCTGCCCATCATCCCCAAATCACCAATCACAAGAAAGGAATCCCCACTGACTAGGGAATCCCCTGCTGTGAAAGGTACATGTCAGACAGCCCCCAGCCAATCGATTTCACTGTTCAGTCCAGTGGGAGAAATAGATTGCAAGGTAAATATCCAACGCTGTTCAAGCTTACGCAATTTAGAGACTCGATCTCCCCTCCGAGGATCTTCGGGGACATGGTCAATCACCGTCCATTTTAAATGTTGAAAATCATGATTATATTGTAAACAATGTTGGACCATCGGCGCCGTCAATAACTTTTGTCTGAGACGGCTGGCATGTTCTGTGAGACGAACCTTGATCTTTCGTGTAGTACTACCCACATATCTCAAAGGGCAAGTACATTCAATAAGATAAACAACAAATGTGGAATTGCATGAAGTTTGCCATCGACGATGAAATATTCGATCCGTAAATAAATCAGTCCAAGTTGAACCCGATACAGTAGTATCACAAAACTGACATTTAGTGCAAGACACATGTATCCCAATTCATTGTTGAGGTTGCTCTGGACGGTCCAATCGAGCTGCAGAAAAAACCAACTTGTCCCTGAGATTAGATCCCCTAGAATATGCTATCCGCAAAGGTTTATTAAGACTAGAATGTAAAGATAAGAGCGGCCAATACCTCTTCAGTATGCCCACTACTTGAAATGAATCGGACATATATGGTAAACCCCCCGTCACCATATCTGTATCTACAGTTTTAACCGGTTGCCAGTCCAAAAACCACTCCCTATGAGAAAATAGAGACCTACGATAGGCCCGGGAGATCACCAACTTTGGATATCCTTTGTTCAAAAGTCGGGTATGTAAATCTAAAGCATGATGTTTAAATTGATCAACTGAGGTGCATAATCTTCGAAGCCTTAAAAATTGACCATAAGGCAAGCCTTTACGCAAAGGTTCCGGATGAAAACTGTGATAATTTAATAAGCTATTCCGTTGGACCGGTTTACGGTAAAGTGTGGTAACCAGAGAGTTCCCCTCACGAAAGACAACCATGTCCAAAAATTCCACCCGTTGAGGGTCAATATGAGCAGTATATTTTAAATGTGTTTTTAACCCATTCAGCCAAGTGATGAAATCATGTAAGGAAGGTAAATCTGCAGTCCAAACAAAAAAGATATAGTCGAGGAACCTCTTCCACAACAATATATGTGAAAATTGTAAAGATCCATAAATGAATCGTTCTTCCACCTCCACCATATATAATGTAGCAACTGAAGGGGCCACCGTGGCCCCCATGGCAATACCAAAAATTTGTTGGAAAAAAGCCCCCTCAAACAAAAAATAATTGCGAGTGAGGACCAAAGTAATCAATGTCAATAAAAAGGTCTTAGGAATACGGGGAGGAGCATGTGTAAATGAAGAATGTAACAATTGAAGAGATTCATCTTGATCTACATTTGTGTATAACGCTACGATATCCAATGTAACCAAAAAAATTGGAGTGGAAGGTAACACCACCTGTTGCAACGCTTGTAAAAAATGCATAGAATCTCTAATGAAGGACCGTACAGTCACCGATTCCTTACTAAGAAACACGTCACAAAACATGGACAAAGGTTCTAAAATTGATCCTCGACAAGAGACTATGGGTCTACCCGGGGGATCCGTCAGGGATTTATGCACCTTATGCACTAAATAAATTACTGGTGTTTTAGGATTCAAAATTGAGAGAAACCTCAATTCTCTAGATGTTATCCAACCTTTAGAATAAGCTTCCATGGTTAAAACCCGAATTTCTTCCTGTAAGGACAACGTGGGGTCCGTGTCCAGTTTCACATACACCTGCGGATCTAGCACATGGGATCTCAATTTAGTCAAATAATCCCCCATATCCCATAACACTATAGCACCACCCTTATCTGCATTCCGAATCATTAAGGTGGGATCTTGGGATAGCTGATGTAGACTCGACCAATCAGAACGCGCCAAATTAGACTTCCATTTTACAAAGAGCCGTTCTTTTGACTGCAGATCCCTTAATACTAAGGATTGAAAAGTAGCTATCACCGAATCCTGTGGACCTGGTGGCAGCCATCGAGATTGTGGTTTGATGACAGATACATCAGAAGTAGTAATAGGATGATTTTCAAAATAATGTGAAACTTGCAGCTTTCGAAAAAATTTATGTAAAGCAACCCTCATAACAAAAGGGTCATAAGGGACTGTTGGGACAAAAGATAGGCCCAAATTCAGAAGTCGTTCAATAGCTGGATCTAAGGGACGAGAAGTCAAATTTATTACTAAGGAGTCTGAGTCTGTCTGGCTCGTTGCCGAGTAACTGGAGGCTCCACCTCCAACAGCTGATCTTCGTTCCATCGTGCCCTGTAACGGCGTGTGCCGGCCGACCGAAAAACCTGCTGTCCCTTTGATTTAGATTTTGGAGGTCTTTCATCTTCTGTGTCATCAGATGAGACCTCAAAAGTAACCCTCCTGCGAGCGTCACCGTCTTGAGCCTCTGATTTGTACATCCAATAGTAGACACGTCCTGAGTCATAATCCGTCTTATCTCTTGTAAATTTGCGAAGCTTGAATGCTTTAAGGTAATCTGAAAAACCTTTCAACTGACGAATGATTTCCGCCTCCTTGGACTGAAAAACCAAAGGTTCCACTAATTTTTGCAATGTCTCCTTCACTTGAGATATTTGTTCCTCTAATGATTTTTCTTCAGTTAATGTCCGTTCCAATATCAAAGCGATAAGATCAAAACTACACTTATTACAGATGTGATTCCATTTAGATATGAAATCGTCATCTGTCAAAAACATCTTTGGAACACGGGTCATACGCAACCCTCGTGGAATCAGTCAGGTCTTTAAATAACGGGACATAGAAGCCCCATGGTACCGAGCCCGAAGTAAACGCTTCTGCAGAGCCTTGAATTCTGTCCATGAAGGACTTATGAGATCATCCGTAGTATCTGCATCTTCTAATAGCATGGGACATCGACTGAGTAAATCCAATTGTTCTTCCGTGTAGGCAAAAGTATCCATAGCCATCAATCGGGGTAAGTGATATATTATCAAATCCACAAACAACCCCCTAATCAGAAATCAAAATTATAACACTGAAAATTTGATACCGTAAAGACCCTCAATAATATTTTATCATTTTTTTGTCGGACATAAATCGTGCAGGGAAGGCACTGCAAACCTTACTCCAATCAAAATACATATCCCTTTTATTCAACCCAATAGGTTTAAAACTATCTCAAAAAACAGAAGATTCAGTAACAATGAAAAAAACGCACTTATCTGAAAACACGCGCGATGTGCACGTTTCGGGGGAAAAACCCCTGTATCAAGCGCTCTCAGCTCCGCTTGCACAAAACTCCAATCCACCATGTAACTGGCAAAAAACGCCGAAATGTTGGCCGATGAAAATGAGGGTACTAATTCGAGATTGGCTATCTTGAATCTGCCCATCATCCCCAAATCACCAATCACAAGAAAGGAATCCCCACTGACTAGGGAATCCCCTGCTGTGAAAGGTAAATGTCAGACAGCCCCCAGCCAATCGATTTCACTGTTCAGTCCAGTGGGAGAAACAGATTGCAAGGTAAATATCCAACGCTGTTCAAGCTTACGCAATTTAGAGACTCGATCTCCCCTCCGAGGATCCTCGTGGACATGGTCAATCACCGTCCATTTTAAATGTTGAAAATCATGATTATATTGTAAACAATGTTGGACCATCGGCACCGTCAGTAATGCAGGGATCTGTGCTGGGTCCTCTGCTTTTTAGCATATTCGTAAATGACCTGGAAATGGGAATAACAAGTGAGGTAATCAAATTTGCAGATGACACAAAATTATTCAAACTTGTTAAAACCCATGAGGATTGTGAAAAAGTGCAAGAGGACCTTGATAAAGTGGAAGACTGGACATCCAAATGGCAGATGAAATTTAATGTGGACAAGTTCAAAGTTATGCACCTAGGAAAGAACAACCCAAACTATGGTTACACAATGCAAGGTTCCACATTAGGAAGTACAACCCAGGAAAAAGATTTAGGTGTCATCATGAATAACATGTTGAAACTCTCTGCCTAATGTGCAGTGGCGGCCAAGAGAGCAAATAGAATACTAAGGGGTATGTTTACTAAACTGTGGTAATGTCACTTGCGTTAGATTCCGCGGTAAAGGTACAGATGCCATATAAAGGTGTGGGTGGTGCATCGTTACAGCAAGCCGTGTCAGCTAACGCATGTTACAAGGTGCCTTAGACTAACGCGCCTTATAAGGCACCTTACAAGACACATTATAAGGTGCCTTGTAAGGCGCCCTATAGGGCTCCTTAGGCTAAGCGCCAGATTAGGCACCCCTGGACAAGGCACTATAGAAGGCACCCTGGGCTATGGAACCATAGGTTAAGGTGGCCTAACAAGGTTACGGTGCCCTAGGTTAGTGTGCCCTAAGGGCTGCAAGGTGCCGCAGGATGACATGCATTACCTGTGAGGAACAGAGACAGATGTAGCCCTAACACTAGATAGAGAACTCAGGAAAGGCAATGAACAGGTGAGTGAAGGAGGGAGAGCTGGGAAAAGCTGGACCCGCCATATCTACGGGCATCCCATGTAGCTGCCAGTACTGATGACAAACATGGTAGGGGCAACTGTACCACAGCACAGTGTGTTAGCAATGTAAAGTACTGGAAAGACAGTTGGTGGCAGATGATGGAAATACGTGTCCTCCAGTGGAGGCAGAGGTGGCAGGATAGTTACAATGATGGGTGGACAGAGGAGTGTGGTGCAATGCAGATCAGGCACAGGTGAGGCAAGCACAATGAGGCGCAATGCAGGAAAGGGTAGCAGTGCAGGATATGGGGTGGCAGCCTGCACAGGCAGACAGGACTCTACACAGCTGACAGACGCAGATAGACGGACCGAGGGAATGTTGGCAATTGTGGTGAGGGTATTATGGGCTGGCAGCACAGATCTGCAAAAATATGACTGTTACAGGCATGCACACTATTTGAGTAAGACAGGCATGAGAGGAGGGAACAATGAAAAATTGAACCCATGAACACTGCTGAGAATGGCATTGTATTAACCAGTAGGCTATACCTTCGTGGTGTATGTCACAGCAATGACTGGGTACAGAAGGACTGCAGGTCACCGCACAAACTGTCTGCTCTGAGTGCCAGGATAGGGTAACCCCACCAGTACCCATAATGCAATGCACATGCTGAATAGCTGTCTACAGCTGATCACCAAATGGGGTCTGCACCTCTCCGGTACTTCAGCTTGGAGAGACGAACTGACAGCGCGTGATACTGGCATAGAATAGCTACAGACCATGCCATTGTGCAGGTTCTGTGTTCACCCTGAGGGATAGGATGGGTGCCCAGCACTAAGTCCGCAGTATATGTGGTGCTAAAGATAGGTTCTGCTGTACATCTCCATCACTACCAGTGTGTGACAGGTGTTCCTTGCAGTGCAGCCGAAGGTAATTTGGTGTCCATCTGTATCCTGCAGTTACACGTGGCCCTCTCGGGACCAGACACCACCCAGATTAGTGTGTACCCTATGTTAGGGTCCGGCTGACATGGGCACTTGTTATCAAGGCAGAGGGTCTCCTAGACTTGCATGGGGTTTGTGTAGCAGTGCCTGTATAAGGTCAAAGTGGTATACGCTACATACCCTAAAGGGCCCACATCACCCTTTTTGTAGGTAAGGGACAGGTGCCCCAGCCCCGGTGAAGCAACCTCCATCCTGATGGTATAAGACAGCCCTCCAAGGTTGGTTGGCCAGAGCCATACCTGTGACTGGGGCAGTGGCAGACCAGCAGCAATGTTGGGGTTAGTTCTGGAAAACCCCAACTACCTCACACAACTGTCTGCCAGTCACCAGTAGTCAGCACATTCAGACTGCACCATATAGGTGTTCCAACCATGCACAGTCTAACTGCAGACAATCCACTAGCCAATCCATAGTGCATGCTCACAGAGGAACTATGTGCACCAAGCAGGCATCTCAGTGATTGGGGCCCTGGCACTGGGCTCACAAAAGTATCACTGGAGGCAGATAGTGTGCAGCGCTATGTGGGTTCCTAGACATGCCATAGTCACTGCTCAGTTAGAGTGAGTGCCCTCCCAGCATGACATGCTGTGGCCACCCTGTCCATGCAGGCGGTGGTTGGGCAGTACAGTGTCCCAGCCATTGCCCCACACCCTGTGAAGATGCATCCTGGCCAATCCGCCCTGTCCGGGCCATACCTACAGCACCTTGCTCCTCATTATGCACATATTCAGGCTAACGCTGGTAACAGTGGGACATTTTGGGCCCAGAGAGGGGTAGGCAGCCACAGAACAATGGATAGACATACATACACACACACACACACACACATACATACACACATACACACACACACAAACTCCTATTGCAGCATTCTGCAAAGATAGGGGTGGTTGGCAACCCCGCCCACCACACTGGTCCTGATCACAGTGCTAACATTACTAAACTGTGCAGGAGGTAGTATTAGTGCTCTGGTGATAACTGCAGCTCAATGCTGGGGCCAACAGCCTGACTCTCCATGCATCTTTGGATTGTGGAGCCTGTGTGAGTGGGTGTTTGTACCCCTGTTCACCGCTGTTTTGGGCTTTGCACATGTTGTTGTTGTATCTGTATTGTAGGGTAAAATATAGGGACATGCTCTGCAGGAACCACAGCTGGGACCTGAACCTGTGACCCTCTACTTCTGGACACACTGGCTGGGTGTACTGCACCACACTGTTACCACAGATGCATGGTAGTCCCTAGTTGTTTAAGATGAGTCATAGATTCATCAATCTTTCCTAAAATTTAACTAGAGTTAAATGGGCCAGGATTAATTATCTCACGTGCCCAATTTTTTGATTAAATTATCTCTACCCTTCTGGGGACAGGAATTAAAAACTCTTAAGAGCGATGATCAGGACAAATTGATGGTTTTGTACTGCACAAATAGCTCTCCTTTCTAATGTACTCATTCCTGTTGGAACCAACAAGAGATCCAGCAAATGGTGTCCCGAATGTGTAGGAAAGAAATTAATTTGTATCAAGAGCAATGAAGCTACTGCTGATAGAAAATGCAAAGTCAGAGTCCAATGAGTCGTCAAAGAGAACAACTAATTATCATTAGAGCAATCTGAGGAATTTATTCATCAAGTTCAGCTAAGGTACCTCTAAGTGGGCAGTTTGCAATCAGACATGCAAAACTTGAATCCAAAGTGAACAATAAACATTCTTCACCAACTGGTAAGCTAATGTTCAGTACAGAACAATTCAAAGACTTATGAAACAAAAGGCTATACCACTCCCCTTTCTTTGCTGTGTGGGCAATGTAATAATTCAAATCTTGAAGGACAAAGTTTTACCAACAAAGGTCCCTCTAATGGTGTGAGCCAAGTCTCATCACCAAAAAGGAAGAAACTTCCAAGGTGTGAAAGCCAGTTTTTGATAGGTCATATATGTGAGGAAACCCATGTGGAGGTGTAAACATGGAGCCTAGTTGCAATATTTTAGAAAAACAGTTAAGAATGTGTAGGGCCGATGTAGAATTGACATCACTCTGGTCCCAGAAATCAGCATGTTAAAAACAAGCATTGTGTGGAAAATACACATTTAAGTGTCCTAAAATAGGTCACTTTCACTTGTACAATACCCATGCCCAAAACAGGGGTGAAGATGTGCAAGTGGCAGGAAAAATGGATATCTATTCATAATTGAGGATCCATCACCATCTGCACATCTAAAAAGCTTGTTACTGGCATGGTCACTTGCATGTGAAAGTGGTGGCATTTCCAGAAACATACGTGTAGGATCCAAGTGTAAGTAATAGCTTGTCTGCCACTCACCTGTGCCTACCTACTCTCTAGTTGGGTACAGCACAGCTTGCCCTGAGGAACCAAGCTAACATGTTCCCAGTCCTTGAGTTTAGCAGCAGCCACTAGTGGGCGTTTATTTTTAGAAAGTATCAAAATGGCAACCAGGAGGGAGATACATTTATCAAAGGCAACCTCCTGGTATGCCCTGTATTGTTCTGGCAGGCAGGGACCGGACCATGTTGCAGCACATTATGGAGGTATGGAGGTGTACCCAGATAGCCCTGGCAAAGTAAGCAGAAATCATTTGCCCATGCACTTACTCCAAAACCTGGCAGATACCCATATAAGAGAGGGATGACCCCTATAGGAGTAGGCACCTAATCAACTCGCAACCCAAAATGCTCTGCTATCCTACAAGATATCCCCAACATACAAAATAAAGGGCTTTACATTCTCAGGATCTTTAAGACATTAGGGTACCAATGCTATGCAAGCAACCATATGGTCAGAGGTCAAGGTAACCCAGGTGCTGCTCACATGGATACAACAACCACATGGAATCTGTCATCTGGCCATAAGGAGACAAGGCAGACAGGCAGCACCCCCCAACCAAAAAAAAGGCAAAATCATCAGTGTGGCATAACTAATATCAGTGCACTATACTATGCAATTTTATATTGACATACAGGGGCAATGTATATCACATGCAAAGAACTCATGATAAAATAAGGCCAGGGCCAGAGCTCCCTTTTTTGCTACATTGTGTGAATCCTTACTGAGCTGCCTGGCCCTCACCCCAGAGACTCTCTAACCCTTGTCCATGTAGCTGCCCTGGTGGATTCCAGTGGAGCATAAGAACATAAGAAATGACATACTGGGTCAGACCAAGGTCCATCAAGCCCAGTTTCCTGTTTCCAACAGCGGTCAATCAGGCCACAAGTACCTGGCAGGTTCCCAAAGAGGCATACAGGTTCCACAATGCTTGTCCCGGGGCAAGCAGTGGATTTTCCAGATCATCTTTAATAATAGTTTATGGACCTTTCCTCCAGGAACGTGTCCAAACCTTTTTTAAACCCAGCTTCACTAACAGCTTTAACTATATTCTCCAGTAACAGATTCCAGAGTTAGATTACCTATTGAGTAAAAAAATATTTTCTCTTATTAGTCTTAAATGGGTTGCATTGTAGCTTCATTGTGTGTTCTCTAGTCTTTCTACTTTTCGATGGTTTAAACAACCAATCTACGTTTACCTGTTTTACTCCATTCATTTATAGACCTCTATCATATCCCCCCTCAGACATCTCTTTTCCAAGTTGAAGAGTCCCCAACCTTTTAAGCCTCTCCTCATAGGAGTATTCTTCCATTCCCTTTACCATTTTTGTCATTCTTCTTTGTACCATTTCTAATTCAAGGTGCGGTTGCACCATGGAACGATACAGAGACATTATAATATCCTTGGTTTATTCTCCATTTCTTTCCATATGATACCTAGCATTCTATTTGCTTTTTTGGCCATCACTGCACACTTGGCGAAGGGTTTCAACATACTATCCATGATGACGCCTAAATCTTTTTCCTGGGTGATGGTTTCTAAGGTGGTATCTTGCCAGGGGCGGCCCAAAGGGGGTGCGGGGCCATGTGCGGAGACTCGGTGCGGGGCCTCATTTGCATAAGTGGCCTTATTTGCATAAATATTTGCATAATGCTAACATACACTAACTTTTAGTAAACATGTCTCTTAATGAGTGTATGGATAAAGACGGACTAAAAGATTTCTACATTACTATAATCCAGTGCCAACCGCCAGGCACATTAGGAACTGCTACAAACACTGCCCATTTAGAACCAATAGCAAACCCGCCGTATCCTAACAGCACTACCAGGACTCACAAAGCACCATACCCTACCTATCAATAGGCAACACTGCAAATATTAAACCAATACATTTCAGAGAACAACAATACATGACCTACTGGGGAAAGAGAACAAGTGGCAATGTCAAATAGGAATTACATAAACAGAATACCTCAGCTCAGTTACACATGCAGAACATAGACCATCACCAAACAAGGAATCACAATTTAGAAACAGGAAGGCAATAATTAAACTGGGAACACCAAAAGCCAAACTTGGAATGTACAACAACACTGTTGAAATAAAACTATAAATTAATTTCCTCTTGTACCAAACAAAGCGCAGACGTTAATGATGCACATTTCCCAGAGCTTTCATATTCCAGTTAATAAATTCAAAATAAAGAGATATCTTTCTACCTTTTGTGCATTTTTTTTTCAGTTGCAATTGCTCCAGCCACTTTCTTCTGGTTTCTTCATGTTTTCTGCTAACTCTCCATCATCTGCTGTCCATTTGTCCTTTCTTCTCTCTTCTAGTTTTTTTTCCATTCTCTCTCTCTACATCTGCTTTAACATACTAATCTTTCTCCTTTTGCTCTTTCCTCATTCCTATTTCATCCACTCAAATTTTACCCCTCCATCCTCAATCCCCACTTACTCTCCCAATACCAGGCCAATTGTAGATTTTTTATCCCTCCCACACAAAATATTTTTCCCCTCTCCATTTTACTCTCCCAGCCCCATCCCATTCTAATCCTCCCCCAACATCAGCTCACTTCTAGTTCCAGCCTCACCCAGCATCCATTCCCTTCTAGTCCCTGCATCAGCCCATTTCCAGTCCTAGCCCTCCATCAGCCCATTTCCAGTCCTAGCAACCCCCCAACCCAATACCAGTCCTAGCTCCCCCATCAACCCACTTCCAGTCCTAACCCCATCAACCCATTTCCAGTCAGCCCCCCATAGCCCATTGCCAGTCCTAACCCCCCCATCAGCCCACAGCCCATTACCAGTCCTAATCCCATCAGCCCACCTCAAGTCCTAACCCCTCCCCATCAGCCCATTTCCTGTCCTAGCCCCCCCATAGCCCATTATCGGTCCTAACCCCCCCATAGCCCATTACCAGACAGCCCCCATCAGCCAACAGCCCATTACCAGTCTTAACCCCCCCATAGCCCATTACCAGTTCTAACCCCCCCAACAGCCCACAGCCCTTTACCAGGCCTAACCCCATCGGCCCACCTCGAGTCCTAACCCCTCCCCATCAGCCCATTTCCTGTCCTAGCCCCCCATAGCCCATTACCAGTCCTAACCCCCCATCAGCCCACAGCCCATTACCAGTCCTAACCCCATCAGCCCACCTCCAGTGTTAACCACCCCATCAGCCCATTTCGTCCTAATCCCCATCACCCAATTTTCAGTTTAAGCCCCCCCATACCCCATTACCAGTCCTAACCTCCCCATCAGCCCACTCCCAGTCCTAATCCCACCAGCCCATTTCCAATCCTAATCCCCCATCACCCAATTTTTAGTTTAAGCCCCCCATAGCCCATTAGCAGTCCTAACCCCCCAGCCCCCCATAGCCCATCACCACTCCTAACCCCCCCAGCCTCCCCATAGCCCATCACCACTCCGAATCCCCCCCAGCCTCCCCACAGCCCATCACCACTCCTAACCCCCCCAGCCTCCCCATAGCCCATCACCACTCCTAACCCCCCCAGCCCCATAGCCCATCACCACCCCTAACCCCCCCCAGCCTCCCCATAGCCCATCACCACTCCTAACCCCCCAGTCTCCCCATAGCCCATCACCACTCCTAACCCCCCCCAGCCTCCCCATAGCCCATCACCACTCCTAACCCCCCCCAGCCTCCCCATAGCCCATCACCACTCCTAACCCCTCCCTCCTCCCCATAGCCCATCAGCACTCCTAACCCCCCAGCCCATCAGCACTCCTAACCCCACCAGCCCCCATAGCCTCCCATAGCCCATCAGCACTCCTAACCCCCCTAACCCCCCCCCCAGCCCAGCTCAGCTCAGCCCAGCCAAAATTGTTTTTTTTAAAAAGCTGTCTTCTCCCGCTGCTGGGGCCGCCGCGGCAGAATCGAGTGTGCCGCGGGGCCCCCCTGCCCAGCAGAGCCTGCCCTCCCCTGTATCCGCTCGCTCGTACAGCTGCCTGCAGTCTCACGCGCCGGCTTTCAGAGCGCGAAGGGACTAGTTTCCCTTTCGCAGCTCTGTTAAGCCCGCGTGGGCTGATGGGAACTTCCCATCAGCCCCCGCGGGCTTAACAGAGCAGCGAGGGAGAAACTCTCCCCTCGCGCTCTGAAAGTCGGCATGTGAGATTGCAGGCAGCCGTACGAGAGAGCGGATACAGGGGAGGGCAGGCTCTGCTGGGCAGGGGGGCCCCGCGGCACACTCGATTCTGCTGCGGCGGCCCCGGCAGCGGGAGAAGACAGCTTTTTTTTTTTTTAAATTTGACTTTAGGATCAGAATGTTTTTTGCGCGGGGCCCCCTGAAACGCGGGGCCCTGTGCAAAAAACATTCTCGCTCAATGGACGGGCCGGCCCTGGTTGAAGTAAATGAGTGAGACCTATCAAAGTCGCTAGCTTTTTGCAGCTTCCTTTCAGAAAAAGAATAGTTGACGTCTTTTATGTGTGCTCTAACAATGCTGTTCTATTTGCCTGGGTGCACAGCATACATTGGAGCTGTCAGGCACTAATGCCAAGAACCAGGTCCCTTGTTACTGTCTACAGGCTAAAATGGGCTCTGAGGACACTGCTGGGTACCTGTATACATACTTAAAACCAGGGGCGGCCCAAGGGGGGTGCGGGGCCATGTGCGGAGACTCGGTGCGGGGCCTCATTTGCATAAGGGGCCTCATTTGCATAAATATTTGCATAATGTTACCATACACGAACTTTTAGTAAACATGCCTCTTAATGAGTGTATGAATAAAGAAAGACTAAAAGACTTCTACATTACTATAATCCAATACCAACCGCCAGGCACATTAGGAACTACTACAAACACTGCCCATTTAGAACCCATAGCAAACCCGCCGTATCCTAACAGCACTACCAGGACTCATAAAGCACCATACCCTAACTATCAAAAGGAAACGCTGCAAATATTAAACCAATACATTTCAGAGAACAACAATACATGACCTACTGGGGAAAGAGAACAAGTGGCAATGTCAAATAGGAATTACATAAACAGAATACCTCAGCTCAGTTACACATGCAGAACATAGACCATCACCAAACAAGGAATCACAATTTAGAAACAGGAAGACAATAATTAAACTGGGAATCCCAAAAGCCAAACTTGGAATGTACAACACTGTAGAAATAAAACTATACATTAATTTGCTCTTGTACTAAACAAAGCGCAGACGTTAATGATGCACATTTCCCAGAGCTGACATATTCCAATTAATAAATTCAAAATAAAGAGATATTTTTCTACCTTTTGTGCATTTTTTTTCAGCTGCAATTGCTCCAGCCACTTTCTTCTGGTTTCTTCGTGTCTTCCGCTAATTCTTCATCGTCTGCTGTCCATTTGTCTTTTCTTCTCTCTTCTAGTTTTTTTCCATTCTCTCTCTACATCTGCTTTAACATACTAATCTTTCTCCTTTTTGCTCTTTCCTCATTCCTATTTCATCCACTCAAATTTTACCCCTCCATCCTCAATCCCCACCTACTCTCCCAATATCCGGACAATTGTAGATTTGTCTTCCCTCCCACACAAAATATTTTTCCCTCTCCATTTCACTCTCCCAGCTCCATCCCATTCTAATCCTCCCCCAACATCAGCTCCATTCTAGTTCCAGTCCCACCCAGCATCCGCTCCCTTCTAGTCCCCGCATCAGCCCATTTCCAGTCCTAGCCCCCCATAAGCCCATTTCCAGTCCTAGCTCCCCCATCTATTTGCAGTCCCATCCAAGTCCCTCCATCAGCTCATTTCCAATCCCAGCCCCCCATGAGCCCATTTCTAGTCCTTTCCTAGCCCCACCATCAGCCCATGTCAAATCCTAGCTCCCCTCCACTCAGCCCATTTCCAATCCAAGCCCCCCATGAGCCGACGTCCAGTTCTAGCCCCTTCATGAGTCCATTTCAATCCAAACCCCCACCACAGCCCATTTCCAATCTTAGCACCCCCCAACAGCCAATTTCCAGTCCTATTCTAGCCCATCAGCCCATTTCCTGTCCTAGCCCCCCCCTCACCCATTTCCAGTCCTAGCTCCCTCCCCCTCACAACCCATTTCCATTCCAAGCCCCCGTCCCCGTCAGCTATTTGCAGTTCAAGCCCTCCTACCACTCAGCCCATTTCCAGTCCTAGCCTCCTCATAGCCCATTACTAGTCCTAACCCCCCAGCAGCCCATTACGTCCTAACCCCCCATCACCCTATTTCCAGTCCTAGCCCCCCATCAGCCTATTTCCAGTCTTAGCCCCCCTCCCATAGCCAATTACCAGTCCTACCCCCCCATCAGCCCATTTCCAGTCTTAGCCCCCCAGAGCCCATTACCAGTCCTAACCCCCCCATCACCCTATTTCCAGTCCTAGCCCCCCCATCAGCCCATTTCCAGTCTTAGCCCCCCATAGCCCATTACCAGTCCTAACCCCCCCATCACCCTATTTCCAGTCTTAGCCCCCCCATAGCCAATTACCAGTCCTACCCCCCCCCATCAGCCCACTTCCAGTCTTAGCCTCCCCCCCCCATGGCCCATTACCAGTCCTAACCCTCCCCCCCCATCAGCCCATTACCAGTCCTAGCCTCCCCCCCCCTTGGCCCATTACCATTATTAACACCCCCCCCATGGCCCATTACCATTCATAACACCCCCCCCCATGGCCCATTACCAGTCCTAACCCCCCCCCCCCCGGCCCATTACCAGTCCTAACCCCCCCCCGGCCCATTACCAGTCCTAACACCCCCCCCCTCAGCCCACTTCCAGTCTTAGCCCCCCCATAGCCCATTACCAGTCCTAACCCCCCCATCAGCCCATTTCCAGTCCTACCCCCCACTTCCAGCCTTAGCCCCCTCCCCATAGTCAATTACCAGTTCTAACCCCCCCCATCAGCCCATTTCCAGTCCTACCCCCCCACTTCCAGCCTTAGCCCCCTCCCCATAGCCCATTACCAGTCCAAACCCCCCCATCAGCCCACTTAGCCCCCCCATAGCCCATTACCAGTCCTAACCCCCCCATCAGCCCACTTAGCCCCCCCATAGCCCATTACCAGTCCTAACCCCCCCCATCAGCCCACTTAGCCCCCCCCATAGCCCATTACCAGTCCTAACCCCCCATCAGCCCACTTAGCCCCCCCCATAGCCCATTACCAGTCCTAACCCCCCCCCATCAGCCCACTTCGCCCCCCCCATAGCCCATTACCAGTCCTAACCCCCCCCCCATCAGCCCACTTCGCCCCCCCCTTTGCCCATTACCTGTCCTACCCCCCCCCCCCATCAGCCCACTTCCAGTCTTTGCCTCCCCCCCCATGGCCCATTACCAGTCCTAACCACCCCCCCCCGGCCCATTACCTGTCCTAACCACCCCCCCCCCTGGCCCATTACCAGTCCTCACCACCCCCCCCCCCATCAGCCCACTTCCAGTTTAGCCTCCCCCTCCCATCAGCCTACTTCCAGTTTAGCCTCCCCCCCTCCCATAGCCCATTACCAGTCCTAACCACCCCCCCCCCTATCATTCCAAATTAAAATTAAAAAAAAAACCCAAACCGGCTGCTTCTGCCGCGGCAGCTTCAAGAGCTCTGCCGCGGGGCCCCCCCCTGCCCGGCAGAGCCTCCGTGCATCTTCAGCTCTTCACGTCCAAAACGCGGGCTTTTTTCAGAGCCGCGAGAGTTTCTTTTCTCGCGGCTCTGTTAATCCCGCCGAGGGTGATGGGAAATCCCATCAGCCCCGCGGGATTAAGAGAGCCGCGAGAAAAGAAACTCTCGCGGCTCTGAAAAAGCCCGCGTTTTGGACGTGAAGAGCTGAAGATGCACGGAGGCTCTGCCGGGCAGGGGGGGGCCCGCGGCAGAGCTCTTGAAGCTGCCGCGGCAGAGCTCTTGAAGCTGCCGCGGCAGAAGCAGCCGGTTTGTTTGTTGTTTTTTTTTAACTTGGGATGCTTAAGAATGTTTTTTGCGCGGGGCCCCCTGAAACGCGGGGCCCTGTGCAAAAAACATTCTTGCTCAATGGACGGGCCGGCCCTGTATCTTGCATCATGTAACCATAGTTTGGATTCTTCTTTTCTAAGTGCATAACTTTGCACTTGTCCACATTAAATTTCATCTACCATTTGGACATCCAGTTTTCCAATTTTTCAAGGTCCTCTTGCAATTTTTCACAGTCCTCTTGCATTTTAACAACTTTGAATAATTTTGTGTCATCTGCAAATTTTATCACCTCATCCATTATTCCTATTTCCAGGTCATTTATGAATATGTTAAAAAGCACAGATACCTGGGGTACTCCACTATTCACCCTTCTCCATTGAGAAAATTGGCCATTTAACCCTACTCTCTACTTTCTATTTTTAATCCTCTTCAGTCTATTCAGCACTTCGCTGCCCGTTTGATTTTCCATCAGCCTCGTTTTGCCCACATCACTCCTCTCCTCAGATCTCTTCACTGGCTCCCTATCCGTTTCCAAATTCACTTTAAGCTTCTCCTTCGGAACTATAAGTGCATTCACTCTGTGGCTCCTCAGTATCTTTCTTCTCTCATTTCTCCCTATTTCCCCCCTCGTGTACTCCGTTCTTCTTCCCAATTGCTTCTTGCTATGCCCTTCTCATCTATTGCCAACTCCAGATTCCGCTCTTTTCACCTTGTTGCTCCTTACGCTTGGAATAAACTTCCTTTGTCTATACGTCAGGCATCTTCTTTGCCCCTCTTCAAACTCAAGTTAAAAGCTCATCTTTTCGCCTCTGTCTTTGGCTCTTGATTTTGCTGTTCTCCTTCCTTCCCCTCTTTTATTTCACCTTTCTTTCTTCCTCTTACACTTGTTCTTACCTCTTTCCTTTGTCCTGTCTCTCCTGCTCTTGTCTTTTTGCCCTTGTTCTTATTTTTTTGCTACTCCTTTTCTTGCTTTGTCTTTTTAGATTGTAAGCTCTTTTGAGCAGGGACTGTCTTTTTGTGTTTTCATTGTACAGCGCTGCGTGCGCCTGGTAGCGCCTATAAATGCTTAGTAGTAGTAGTAACCAGTTCCTGATCTACAACAGTACAATGCCTCTAATCCTATGACTTTTTAATTTGGCCAAGAGTCTCTAATGAGGGACCTTGTCAAAGGCTTTTTGAAAAAACAGATACACTATATCAAGTGGCTTACCTTTGTCTACCTGTTTATTCACACCATAAAAAAATCTACATGTTCAGTAATGTTATTCTTTATAATGGTTTCTACCATTTTGCCCGGTACTGACGACAGGATCACTGGTTTGTAGTTTCCCGGATCACCCCTAGAAACCTTTTTAAAAATTGCAGTTACATTAGCCACTTTGCAGCCCTCAGGTGCTACAGATGGTTTTAATGATAGTTCTCAGATTAGGTCTGCAATCTCATATTTCAGTTCCTTCAACACCCTTGAATGTATACAATCTGGTATAGATGATTTGCTACTCTTAGGTTTATCAAACAGTTGTAATACATCTTCCTGGTTTATCGATATTTCTTTCAATTCTTCCATAACATCACCTTTATATACTATTTCAGATATGGGTAACTTCCCTACATCATCTTCAGTAAAGACCGAAGCAAAGGATTCATTCAGTCTCTCTGCTATGGCCTTGTCCTGCCTTAGCGCCCCTTTTACCCCTCTATCATCCAATGGTCCAAGTAATTTTCTCACAGTTTTTTTGCTATGAATGTACTAGAAAAAGGTTTTAACATGTGTTTTTGCTTCCAAGGCAAACTTCTTTTCAAATTCTCTCTTTGCCTGCCTTATCAATGCCTTGCATCTTACTTGCCAATACTTATGTGGTTTCTGGTGTTCGTCATTATGCTCCCTTTTCCATTTCCTGAATGATGCTTTTTTGGCAACAACAGCCTCTCTGACCTCGCCTTGAAACCATGCTGGCAATTTTTTGGCATTTGTTCCACTTTTCTTAAAGTGTGGAATACATCTGGTCTGGACTTCCAAGATAGTACTTTTAAACCATGCCCATACTTGATGTAAATCATTAACTTTTGCAGCTGCTCCTTTTATTTTTTCTCATTTTCTCATTATCTCCTTTTTGAACGTTAAAAGGTAGTACTGTGGATTTTCTTGCCGTCTTTCTTTCATTTATTAAATCAAATGCAATCATGATCACTATTGTCAAGTGGCCCCAAAACCCTTATCTCTTGCACCATACTGTGTTCCACTAAGAACTAGGTCCAGAATAGCTTCCTCTCTTGTCAGTTCATGAACCAGCTGCTCCAAGAAGCAGTCATTTATTTTGTCTAGAAACTTTATCTCTCTAGGATGTCCTGCTATAACATTGACCAGCCAATCCCAGGTAATAGAAATCACCCATTATTACTGTGTTGTAACTTTTGCTTGCTTCACTGATTTCCTTCAGACATTTCACCATACATCTGTTCATTCTGGACAGGTGGTAGGTAGTACACTCCCACCGCCATCACCTTCCCCTTTTTTACATGGAATTTCTATCTATAGAGATTCTACAGTATATTTTCTTTCCTGCAAAACTTTAATCCTATGTGACTCAATGCCCTCTCTAACATAGAACACAACCCCTCCACCAATTTCATCTACTCTATCATTGCGATATAGTCTGTACCCAGATATCACAATATCCCACGGGTTGTCCTCCTTCCACCAGGTCTCTGAGATGCCAATCATATCTAAACTTTCATTTAGTGCTATATATCCTAGCTCTCTAATCTTATTTTTTAAGACTTCTAGCATTTGCATACATGCATTATAAAGGTTGTATTTTATTCATATTAATCTGGTTATCAGTTGATATGTGTAATTTGGACTCTTTTGGCTCTGCACTGAAGGACATCTGGGTTACTTTTATCTTTGTTGGAATATCTCTGTCAAGATGCCCTGTTTTTCTAGTATCCTTCAAGGACACATCCTTTTAAACCATGTGCCCCTGGGCAACTGTTGGCTTTCCCTTATTGTCTAGTTTAAAAGCTGCTCTATCTCCTTTTAAAGGTTAATGCCAGCAGCCTGGTTTCATCCTGGTTAAGATGGAGCCCATCCCTTCGGAATAGCCCCTCCTTTCCCCAGAATGTTGCCCAGTTCCTAACAAATACAAAACCCTCTTATTTGTACCATCGTCTCATCCATGCATTGAGACTCCAGAGCTCTGCCTGCCTTTAGGGTCCTGCACGTGGAACAGGAAGCATTTCAGAGAATGCTACCCTGGAAGTTCTGGATTTCAATTTCCTACCTAAAAGCCTAAATTTTGCCTCCAGAACCTCCCTCCCATACATTCCTATGTCTTTGGTGCCAACATGTGCCAAGACAGCAGACTCCTCCCCAGCACTCTTTAAAACCCTGTCTAGGTGGTGCATGAGGTCCGCTACCTTTTCACCAGGCAGGCATGTTGCCAGGTGGTCCTCATGTCCACCAGCCACCTAGCTACCTACATGCCTAATGATCAAATTGCCAACTATTACAGCTGTCCTAATCCTTACTTCACGGGCACATGTCATTGGAGAAACCTCCTCAGTGCGAGAGGGTTATACATCTCCTAATGGACAGGTCCTAGCTACAGGATCACTTCCTGCCATACCAAGATGATGCTTCACTTTCACATGACTTCTCTCCTCTATGGCAACTGATAGGCTGCCAGACTGGAGGTGGGACTTCAGTACTACATCTCTGTAAATCTTGTCTATGTACCTCTCTGTCTTCCTTATGTCCTCCGAGTCTGCTACTCTAGTGCACATTTAAGACACCTCACCAATTGGAGAAAATCGTACATGTGAAACTCACTGCAAAAGACTAGATAGCTCCCATCTTGATGCTGGACTGCAGTTTGCATCTTTGTTTTAAAGTTTTGTTTAGCTATTTAAGTTTTTAACTTAAAGTTGCTAGGGATACTTATACAGATACAACTATACCAATTACCTTTAAGAGACTTTGTTCACTTCAAGATTAATCAATTTCAGTGCCTTAATCTATTCCTGGTGATGATAACCAGATGAACCTGAAATTGAGTTTGACCACTCTTCATCCTTTAATAGGTTCAAGAACCTATAGAGCTAAGATTATGCCTGGGGTGGGCAGGAACTAGTACTTAGTAAAGGCTGGCTTGGTACACAGGTCTGAGACCTATGCTTCTAAGGTAATAATTTCCTGGGTGATTCACACAGCCCTTGGTTTGATAGAGGGAGCCTTTCAAATTGCCCCTTTGACCTTTTACTTGACTTTAACCCCTATTTAAAACAAATTTTCCAGATCTTGTGCCTCCTAACTTGAAGGTCTCTTTGTAAAGGTATCTAGAAACAAATGTATTTCTTTCAACTCAAAGAATATTTTATCCTATTCTTCCTTCTGTGCTAAGATTTACTCTAATTTGATTTAAATTAACATCTCTCTGCTGATACTAGGCCCTGATGGATTTAAATTTAAACTAAAAGATCTCTGCTGTTTTTTAAAATTAAACTAAAAGCTCTCTGCTGCTGAGTTTTAAAATTTAAACTAAGTACTCTTTACTGGTTTAAAATGTAAACTAAAAGCTCTCTGCTAGTTTTTAAAATAACTAAAAGTTCCTTGCTGAGTTTTAAATTTAAACTAAATGTTGTCTGCTGGTTTTAAATTTAAACTAAAAGCTCTCTTAGAACAATAAGGGCTTGAACACTCTTTACACATGCAGTGGGGCTACAGCAAGGCTCCCAGATTTCTAAATAGGTTTCCTCCAATTCCAACTACCCAAGTGCATAATGAAGTACAAAACCCTGCTCATTAAGTACAAAACCCTGCTCATTCAGAGTCTATAGCCAACCAGCATTACCAGAACTCTTATAGCGCCTACCTATGAAAAAGCAGCACTACAAATACTATATTGGGCCCTAGGAGAAAGACACATCTCCTACTCGGAAAACAAAACAAACAGGACTGCTAAAGATCCCTGCATAGAAAACAACACTAGTAGAAAACTGCACCTCAGTCACACATGCAAAACACAGCCAGCCCCTCACCAAATACCGAGTATGGGAGCACACATGGCAGTTACAGAAACATGGTTCACAGAAAACCATGACTTGGATGTAACTATACCTGGCTATACTTTATTCAGAAAGGAGAGAGTAGGAAGAAGGGGAGGAGGAGTGGCACTATATGTAAAAAATACTATTAAAGCTTTGGAAATACAGAGCTTTAAAGGGAGAGAGGAGGCATTGTGGGTTAAAATAGAAAGAGGGAAAGAGAAATCTATTTGCATTGGCATGATATACAGACCTCCCTCACAAGAGGAAGAGGTGGACAGAGAGTTAATTGAAGACATACACAGCATTGCTAGGAAAGGGGAAGTGCTACTGATAGGTGATTTCAATATGCCAGATGTTGATTGGCACATTCCTACTGCAGTATCATCTAGAAGTAAAGAGATCCTGGATTCTCTACAGGGAGAACTATTCAAGCAATTGGTAACAGATCCCACATGTGAAGGGGCCATACTGGACTTGGTGCTTACCAATGGTGAAAGTGTTTCTGATGTTGTAGTGGAAGATCATTTTGCATCCAGTGATCACCAGATGGTGTGGTTCAGTATTAGGACTAGGGCTGTTAGAATCCATTCAAAGGTGAGGGTCTTAGACTTTAGGAAGACTAACTTTGCCAAGATGGGCCAATACCTCAGGGAGTCGTTAGCAGGATGGGGACAGCTGGGGGATGTAGAAAAACAGTGGGCAAAACTGAAAGGAGATATTTAAGGGCAACCAACCTTTTTGTTAAAATGGTAAATAAAGGTAAAAGGAAAAGGACACCGCTATGGCTTTCAAAAGAGGTAGCTTAAAAAGTGAAGGAAAAGAGGGAGGCCTTCATGAAATACAAGAGATCACAGAGAGAGGAAGACAGGCATCTATATCTGGAAAAACTTAGAGAAGCTAGCAAAGTAGTCAGGAAAGCAAAGATTCAAAAAGAGGAGGAAATAGCCAATGCAATAAAATGGGGGGATAAGACATTTTTCAGATATGTTAGTTAGAAGAGGAATGGCAAAAGTGGTATTGTCAGACTCAAGGGTGAAGGGGAGGAATATATAAAAGCTGATGAGGATAAAGCGGAATTTCTTAACAAATATTTCTGTTCTGTGTTCACAGATGAAGGACCAGGAGCAGGACCTCAGAAAACACCCACAAACAGGAACTGAAGCGAGGGACATCTTGAACAATTTTCAGAAGACTGTGTTCGTGAGAAACTTTCTCAACTTAAAGTAGACAAAGCGATGGGACCGGATGGGATACACCCTAGAATACTGAGGGAACTGTGGTGTATTTAGATTTCAGTAAAGCCTTTGACACTGTTCCTCACAGACAACTTATAAACAAACTGAGCACTCTCGGGATGGACCCTAAAGTTACTGCTTGGGTTAGAAATTGGTTGGGTGGGAGGCGACAAAGAGTACAGGTAAATGGGGCTCACTCTGAGGAGAAGGATGTTACTAGTGGTGTGCCCCAGGGATCTGTCCTTGGTCCGATTCTTTTTAACATCTTTGTTAGTGATATAGCGGAAGGGCTGTCGGGTAAGGTTTGCCTTTTTGCGGATGATACCAAAATCTGCAATAGAGTAGACATCCAGGAAGGTGTAGATAACATGAGGAGGGATCTAGCTAAGCTTGAAGAATGGTCTAGAATCTGGCAGCTGGGATTCAAGGTTAAAAAATGTAAGGTTATGCATTTGGGCTGCAGCAATCCAAGGGAGCAATATGGTATAGGGGGTGAAGTACTTTTGTCCACTAAAGAAGAGCGGGCTCTGATGATCTTAAAGAAGCTAAATAGCTAGAAAAGACAACGGCAAAAGCTAGAAGGATGCTTGGGTGCATACGGAGAGGAATGACTAGCAGAAAAAAGGAGGTGATAGTGCCTCTGTATAAGTCTTTGGTGCAACCTCATTTGGAGTACAGTGTGCAATTCTGGAGATCATACCTTCTAAAGGATGTGAACAGGATGGAATTGGTGCAGAGGGTGGCTACTAAAATGGTTAGTGGTCTTCATTATAAAGTATATGAGGACAGACTTAAGGATCTTAATATGTACACCTTAGAGGAAAGGCGGGATAGAGGTGATATGATTGAGATGTTTAAATACCTCCGTGGCATAAATGTTCAGGGGGAGAGCCTCTTTCAATTGAAAGCAAGTTCTGCTACGAGGTGACATGGAATGAGGGTGAAGGGGGATAGATTAAGGAATGATTTGCGGAAATATTTCTTTACAGAAAGAGTGGTGGATCCGTGGAATAGTCTCCCAGTGGAGGTGGTAGAGATGAGGACAGTAACTGAATTCAAAAAAGCATGGGACAAACACAGAGGATCTCTAAAGGAAAAAAGGGGACTGTTGTAGTTGTTGTTATGTAAGGACAGACTAGATAGGCCATGTGGTCTTTTTCTGTCGTCATGTTTCTATGTTTCTAAATAGAAATATGCAAACAAACATTTACCTGAAAACTCCCTGAAGTCAGACTTGGTTGCAGTGCAAAGCATCCCTGCAAGTCAAGGCTGACTCTGGGCACCCTAGGAGTGCCTGGGTGTTCTCGGCAGCGTGACCAGAAGTAGATTGCCATGACGAGGTTTCGATGGTTTACGTTTGCCTTTTCTGTTGAGAAATTGATTCTGTTTTCCCCTAAAGAAGCCGAAGGCGGAACGCTCCTGACGGTCTCCTGCAGTGGCATTGGGATGTTGCTACTGGTACAGCTAATGCCTTTAGTTGAATGCAGATAAGCGCAGAGTAAGATTGATAAATGTGGCTTATTATGCATTTCATTTGGAAAGAACCTCTTTGCATGCTCTGAAAAAGTGAAGGTTTGGTGTGAAGTAGCAATGAGAAAATAATTCAAATAATATTTAAAAATTGATCATTAGAATTTATTAAAGTGATTCAAGATTTGGCATATGGAAAGTCTGTATACCTAAGGCTTAAGTTCTGCCTTGTCTTTGTACTGTAGGCTGCAACCCTGGTAAGCTGTTTTGGTGGTTTTGAGTTACTGGAGATCCTTTTCTCCCTTGCATAAGTGGAATGATCAGACGGACATCATGGGATTCCACTTCCAATTACCTTTGATGTTTTCATAGTGGAATGATGTTTTCATTTTTTGATCTGATGCCTTTTTTTCTGAGGCAATTGAGGGTTAAGTGACTTGCCCAAAGCCATGTTACTGTAGATTCAATATATAGGCCCACGTGGACTGCTTTGTATACACTAAAATTGAAAAAAAAAAATGACCACCCAAAAAGAGCGGAAGAGTAGCCTAGTAGTTAGGGTAGCAGCCTGGGTTCAAATTCCACTGAAGCACTCAACTCTCCTCTGCCTCAGGTACAAACCTCAATTACAAGCCACCTGAATGTAACTGGCCTTGAACTGCTACTGGAAAGTCATGAGCTAAATAAATAAAAATAGCTTTCTGAAACTGTGGACTACAAAATTAGGAAGAACAGTCGAGTAGGTTCAATCTATCTGAGCAGCTCAGCTGCAAGTTAATCTCTCCCCTGGTGTTGCAAGTCCCATAACAATAGAACTGTGCTGCCTTCATGCCAAATTCAGGAAAGGTGCAAACCCAACTGGAATAGCAATTTAAGTGCTGCAGACAGCTAATTTGTCCCAGCACCCGCGATAAAATTAGGTGGTTAACTCTACACAGCCTCACCAGAACTCACCCTTCCTTCCTAACACCACCAACAGCTGCTCCATCCAGCTAATCAAGTGTGGGGGGACTCCAGAATATGGTTGGGTGAGGCAAACTCACTTTCTTTCCAGGTCTATCAGCTGGGCTCTATACTGCTCTCATAAAATGATTCACTTCTAGTGCATGCTGTTAGTCCCAAGGAAGGAACAGTGCACCAGAAATGAAGCATATAATGAGAGTCACATAGAGGCAGGGAAGGAACACTAAGCTTCGAAAAAACAAAAAAAAGGTCATTGGCGGGGGCATACACAAGCAGTGAAGAGCTGTTAAAAAAAAAAGCACCAGGATTTTTGCTATTTTTTTCTGCCACCAGAATTTCCATCCTTTCATCTCATGGCACTGGAGTTGTATGTCACTATACCACCGTTGCCACCCCACTGGAGCTGCGACCCTGTGCAAGTGCACAGCTTGCACAGTGGGCTGCGCCAGCCCTGAACAAGGCCCAGATGTGAAGGGGCACCTTTTTCTCACTAAAGATTTCCTTTGAGTTGTTAGTGGCAGTAGCAGGAATCCAATTTTAGTTGTCAGCATGCTATTGCCCTCACTTTATTTACTACACCAATACCTGTCCATTTATTTGCCATGCTATAGCAGATAATAACTGAAATCTGGTCTGATGCTGAGGCGGCTGTCTACTAAACATGTTAATTTCTTTCTTCTGATCTAGATATTTTAAAATTCAGCAGGACATTGAGGCCCTCAAAACCTGCTTCCATGTCAACCGGAGGACCCAGCTTGACATGCTGCATCACATGAGATAATAGATAGCAGAGGAAACATAGAGCCATCGTAAGGGCATACATTCTAGAAAGTGAATGCCTTTCTTGTCAATGATGGCAGCTAGGTTAAGAGCTATGTAGACCCAGGCCATTAGACACATGCTTATACCACGCAGCTAGGCCACTGACCACTTATAAGGTGTGCACATAGCTACAATCTTGGCCCACACTCACTTGGAGGTGGGAAGGGAGCTACCAATGTACATAGCATGGCATCTACATGAATGTTCTCTCTACATGTTGATTTCGATCTGCCCCATGCTCCAAGAGATAATAACAGCACCAACTTTGTGGTGGTGTTGACCCTTCCAAAGTCTAGATATAACTATATTTCAACCCTTACACACTTGAAATCTATGACACTGTTATTGTCTAGCTTCTGTCCATGGTCACCTCCAGTCAAGCACTGGAGCATACATTGATCACCTGGCAATTAGCACTTAGCCCTCAGGTAAAACTATAAAGAAGCTCTTTGATGTTACTTGTAGGATTGTCATAGCACTTGGTCAGCTAAAGAAACATGGCATCTGCCCTTGAGATGCGGCCATTTCTACAACACTATTCCCATTATTTACTCCTAGCTGGAGCCAATTTCCAAACTATCAATGTTGTGGGCATGCAGGCAAGGGAGTAGCAGGACTACACACTCACTCTGCATTGCTGTCCTCATCTAATGTGATTACAAGTGTCTCTCCAGGAATACATCTTGCCCTTGAACCAGAGAAAGCATCACTGTTACCATGGCTGTTGTTTTAGACCTGATATATGGTCAGGCATTCAGACCCTAATGACAACCTGTTGGTATCAGTCCATCACTGGCATTTCAAGCTGCAAATCATTAACCTTAAAGCACCAGCAACTAACATATACTCTTTAACTCGTACAGCTGTAAAAATGGCCAGCAGAGTAGAGGAGGAAGAGGAGGAGATAAAGGAGAAGGATGACATTGATCTGATGCAACAAAAAGAGCTAAAGAGAATGAAGAGAATCAGGAAGAAAAGGGGGTGAAGTCCTTCTGCAAGGACAGGGGAAGGAGGTGGAGGGGAGGAGCAGGCTGCAGATCCCCTAGAGTACTTGGCTCTCCATTTTGTCCACTCTGCTTCCCCTCTGGACCAGATGGATCCAGGATCGCTTTAACCACTGAAGTAGCTGTGGGCAAACGTGTGGATGGGCCCCCTTTTATTTTTCCCTATTGGACACCACATTCTATTTCCTACTTGAACCCCTCCCCCCCCCCCCGCCCCTGTTAATCTGATGCTGTCAGCCCACTGATGCAGTTTTCTTCCTCATTGCCAGGTGATGAGAGTTCAGCTGCATTCTCTGTCCTCTGGCTGGCCCCATGGCACCGATACAAGCACCCCACTACTTCTTAATGGCCTGTGCATGCCTTTGGGCCTGATATTCAGCGATGGTAGCTAGTGAGACTAGAGCGGCTTAGATATTCACGACTTAGATATTCAATGCCGGGGCAATATCTGGGTTTCTGCATTGAATATCTTGGTTGCCCAGATAGTGATGAAGCGAAACAGGCAGCGGCGATATTCAGTCACTGTCCGGTTAGCTTCAATGGCAAAAGCTAGACCAGCTTTTCACCGCTCAGCAATATCCGAGCTGCGGCTCAATATTACTGCTGCCCAGTTATTGCCGGGTGCCGCCCCTGGAATGTTCCGATGCTAATCAGTTAGTATCACGGAGTGCAGTGGTGTCGCCTATGGACATTCCGTGGCACTAACCATATTAATGTCACTGAATATCCCAGACAAAGGGATCAACATGGTTAGCAGGTCTCTCCGTCTTAATTCATTTCAATATTAGGCCCTTTGTGTTATGGGCAGGGGCGATGCAAGGAGACCAGGAACCCTAGATGAACCTTAAGTCTTGTACCCCTCCAATTAACTTTTAGGCTCATGGCACACACCTCCCCCTCCCCCCCTCGATTTTGATAATTAACAAAATCATCATGATCCTACCACCAATGCTCTCAGAGCAATCCTGTAAAAATATGTAATTAGACATGAGATCAATATTCAAAACCCTTATACGGTCAGCAGAGGTGCTCACCACAAAAGGTCTTGTTAAAAAATTATGCTGGCAGTTATATGCCCAAAGTCTGGCTAAATTAATTGCTATATGGCCATATAATGAGAGGTAGCATTTCAACGAGTTGAGGATATTCAGCCACTGAATGGGTTAATTAATCCATATAGCTGGCCAATAGAAATAGCTGTCCTAATTTTAAATGGTCAAGTTATCCATTTAAAATTATGCTAGGATATTTAGCCACCCAAAAAATCAGCAGCTTTTTAAAGCAAACATCTGGGTGAGTATCAACCACAAAGTAAATAGTATCTTCCACAAGAACAAAGATACTGAAAGCTCAAGAGGAAATGAAAAGAACTGAGGTGCATTGCTAAGAAAAAGGCAAGTAGCAGATTCCAACCTGGCCAGGCGGAGTCACTAATTGAGCCAGAATTGCAGGTTCTCAAAACACTGGATGAGGACTCCACTTGAATGGGTCAGCCAGTTGGACACATCACACTCTACAGAGACAACCAGTAAGTACTTCTTACAAACCTCTACTCTGAGACCCCCTTATCCTCAGCCCTCTGGGACTCCTATGTAAAAGGCATCCTCATTATGTAGCTTGATGTTGTCTAGTTGTCAGGTAACACTCACAGGGAATGTAGCTTGTGCATATCCCCAGAGCAGATGAAAACCTTTTCTTCAGAAGTGGTCTGCTGTTGACAAGTTTCCAAAACTCTGTGCAAATCCCCTCTTTCCTACTGCCATAGTGTAGTTTGCCCTCACTTCCCTGCTTGTGAAATCAAGTGTTAGTCTCTTAGCATCCCTGGAGAGGTAGCCTCTGTTTAAACAAGTGAGTTCCCTGCTGAGTCTATTAGCCAAGGAGATATGCTCTTCAGCTTCAAGGATCCTTCCATTCTGGACTCTCAAGCACTGAGTGTACAGGGTAATAATTTGGGTGCTGGTGATTGCTTAACATGAGTCAGTAGATAGGACACACATCACTTGACATGTCATCAACTGAGGTCTCACTGAGACTGTGTGCACATCTGGAGCTGCACTTCAAACCCTAGTGGCCCCACTAGACTAGAGTACAGAGGAAGAAACCGTGTGTTCTCCGATGGATACATTTCACATATCTGTCATATCCTGCATTGCATACGTGTGCTTATTTGTCTGAAGGCCATATAGATATTTCTGAACTGCACATGCAGTCTCTGCTGCATACAATACATTCCTGACTAGTGCTCAAACACAGGTGCAACAGACCCGTGGGCATGTGAATTGGGCGACCTGAAATGTGACTGAATAAAAATGCATCATATTGAAGGAATGAGGCTACAGGCAGGCTGTGCTATGACTTGATGTACATATGCTTCCCTATTCACCCCCTGGATATCCTGGAAAATTTAAAGTCTATATAAGCCCACCGGTGCAGTCATTGTGTGTATACATACTCTTTCTTTACTTGTAGATGAAGCCATGCCTTCAGATGGGGAAGAGCTAGGAGTAGCCAATCCACCAGAGAAGTTGCAAAGGTTTCATAGGAGACCTGCAAGGAAGGTGGAACAGAGCAATTCAATGACAATGTAGAGAAGGAGGAACAGGAAGAGCTGGCTGCTGCCTCCGCTACAAGGATAGCTGGCAAGTAAGAGCACGTGGCTCCTAAGATTTAGATCATAAACTGTTTTCTTACTTGTGGTTCATACAAGTTGCTGCTGTAACACTGTTCTACAGCCAAAATAAATTTAGTCACACTTTACTAAGTCTGGGCTGCTGAGAATGAAAATGATACTTAAACATTGGCTCTAGTTTTCAGTTTACACTACTGGATCAGTACATATGACCTCGACTTCGGAAGTGCTAAAGATATACAAGTTATAATGGGAAGGGATCTCAATTTAAGCCATAACTTACTAAAATACAGGCACATCTCAACTGCATTTGTGATAAACCTATGTTCTTGTTTGGACAGAACTTGCTTTTCAGGCAAAACAATGAATGATGCAATTTGAAGGTGCTATTGTGTCATACATGATATGAATTGTATCATGTTATTCCTAGACGTCATAGATGATGTAATCCTAACTCGGTTTAATTACATCACTCTGCAGAACAAATTGCGCAACATTTCTTTAATGAACATGACGTGTTGTAGTATTTTGGCAGCAGAACAGTCTTCTCAGTGTTTGATTTTTTTCCCCTTTATCCAAGTGAGAGATGCCTCGTAATTATTTGAACAATTCAGATCACTTCTGCTATGTTTGTGGTGAAATGACTTTTGCATCACAAAAATGCAGTATAACTGCTTTGCTTAAGAAAGACTACCACATTTATTTTGGCTACACAATTGGAGATCAGGACAAGAGCTGGGACCCACACATGTGCTGCAACACTTGTGCAATGAATCTTCACCAGTGGTTGAATGGAAAAGGGAAATCCATGCTTCTTGCAGTTCCAATGATTTGGAGAGAGCTGACAGATCATATCAGCAATTGTTATTTCTGCATTGTGCCTCCTGTTGGGAAAGATTTGTCAAGAAGAAAAAGTGGACTGTGCAGTATCCAAACTTTCTATGAGCTATAAGCCCAGTACCCCATGGAGAAGGACTGCTGGTTACTGATGCTCCAGAATCATTCTCACTTGAGTCAGATGAAGAAGAGGAAGGGGATGAAACTTCTGGTCCTGAACCATCAATGTCACATAACCAAGATCTTCTTCCATCTTCCTCCTCTGAACCATACAAGGTGAACTGATTGGCTTTGTCAGGGATTTAGAATTACCTAATAGTAAGGCATAGCTATTGAGCTCCAGATTGCATCAATGGAAATTCCTGTCAGGTGATGTTAGGTTTTCCATGATCCGTGAACTTCAAAAGGATCTTGTTGCATTCTTCTTCATGGATGGTGATCTTGTAGCCTGCAACAACATCGATGGTCTAATGGCAGCCCTCAATATCATTCATCATCCAGTGGAGACTGTTTGATTCATCGAAAATGAGTTTTAAAACTGTTTTGCTACATAATGGTGATGTTTTGCCATCTATTCCAGTTGGTCCCACAGTCCGTATGAAGGAAACCTATGACAATATAAAACAGTTGTTGAGATGAATAAACTATGACCAACATCAGTGGCAGCTTTGTCGTGATTTGAAAGTCGGTGCTCTGTTACTCGGTCTGCAGACTGGGTACACAAAGTACTGCTGTTCTCTCTGTGAATGGGATAGCCATGTGAAAGGTTCCTACTACATTAAGGGAGACTGGCCACTCTGGCAGTCTTGGAGTCTGGAAAGAAAAGTATGCAGCATCCACCACTTTTTGAATCAAGAAAGATTTTGTTATCACCCTTACACATTAAGCTTGGTCTAAAGACAAATTTTGTCAAGGCCATGAACAAAACAAACCAGCTTTCAAGTATCTCAGTGGTAAATTTCCAAGACTAAGTGAAGCTAAGATAAAGGAATGTGTCTTTGTTGGTCCTCAGAATCATGAACTACTTTGAGATGACGCAAAGAAAGGACGGCATTGAAAGCCTTCCAATTAGTGGCAACAAGTTTTCTCAGAAACAACAAGGCAGACAACAAGAAGATGGTGGAAAAACTTCTCAATTCATACAATAGTCTTGGCTGCAATATGTCACTAAAGATACATTTTTGCACTCTCATCTTGATTTTTTTCTTATGAGCTGTAGAACAGTAAGCGATGCGCATGGCGAGAGATTTTATCGGGACACTGCAGAGATGGCAAAAAGAAATCTAGGCAAATGGCGACAAAGATCCTGACAACTGGCAAAATCAATAAGTTCATCATTGATGGAGAAGAAATTGAAATAGTTGACAACTTTAAGCTACTTGGATCAACATTAAATAAAGAAAGGATAAGCAGTTAAGAAATCTGATGATGCATTGCTCTTGTCGGAATGGCTATGAAGGCCCTAGACAAGATTCTCAAGAGCAGAGATGTCTCTCCATTGAAAGATTCGACTTGTTCAAGCCATGGATGTTTTCAATAATGTCATATGGATACAAAAGTTAGACAGTGAAAAAGATAGATAGGAAGAAAATTGATGCCTTTGAATTGTGATGCTAGCAACGAATACTGTGTATATCATGGTCTGCCCGAAGAGCAAACCAGTTAGTACTAGAGGAGATCAAACGTAAGCTTTCTTAGAAGCTCAGATGACAAGACTTTGACTTTCATACTTTGGACATATCATGAAAAGAGAGATTGTTGGAGAAAGACATAATGCTTGGCAGGTTAGAAGGTCAATAAAAAAGAGGAAGCCCAGCAGTGAGAGAGAGTGGCACCCATAGCTGCTGTTATTGTATCAATCCATCAACAATGAGTGCCTGACTGAACACTGAACACAGTTTAGGTCAACTTTCCAGAGGGTCGCCATGAGTCAACACTGACTTGATGGCACTTAACAACAACAAAAACAATGCTTGCAGATTATTGCTGGACAGTGACAAGAGATACTCCATTTACAGAATACAAAAGACAAGCCAAGAAACTCCAAGTAGACATTGAATAAGGTCTGAAATGAATAATAATGCATGCATACTCATTTCTTGCTTTTTGTTTCATACAAACTTTTTTAATAAATTGTATTTAAATAACTGTTTGGCTGATTTTTATACTTTTAAACAAAGATGACAGGTGAAATAATATCAAGGTCATATATATGGCAACCATAAACACATGAAAAGACCTATGTTTATAGTGATTAAAACTCTACCACCAACGCGCTATATATACTGTGATGATGAGAGCTGTGCTGAGCCGATGGAAACAGAAGAAAGCAGTGAATATGCCTTTAAGGTGAGAGACAGGCAAGGTATTCACAGGGTTCAGACTGCAGGCAAAGGAAAGAAGCACGTAGTTGCTGAAGCCAAGCCACACCCAAGCTCTAACGTAAGTGCAGGCTTGGAGGGTAATGATAATCACCTGTGCAGAGACAGGGGAGTGTTAGTTAGGAAACAGCTTTATAAGCCCTGTTCAGAGGAGAGGAAAAGGAGAAGTGGGAAGTTTGACTTCGAGTTGGAGAACGGCTCCAGCAAGAAAGGAAGCAGCAACAGTGGAAGCAGTCCTTGTAAGAGAGGTACTCTTAATTCAGAAACCAGCAGATGGGTGGCTGGGAGAGTTGCTGACAACAAGGATCAGATTGCAGTGCAGAGTGTTCGTGAACCAGCTCAGAGAATTCAAGCTGCCAGAAGGTGGGTGAATACGGTTACAAGTGGAAGTGACCAGAACCCAGCCGAGGGCAGAGGACCAGAGTTGAACACGATTGAAGCATTGAGACAATTGATCCAGGGAAAGAAGCCCCACTCTCAAGGTACAAATATTCCATATCAGGGAGAGCAGCTGTGGAAGGAAATTCAGAAGTTCCTACAGAACAGTAAGCTTGAAGGAGTTAATGAAAACCCAGAGACAGACAAGCATTTCGTAGCACAGGAAGAAATGCAAATTGACTCTTTTGGGCAGGATTCTGTTACTGAGGAGTCTCCTATGGACTGTTCTTTGTATAAGAAGGAAGTTTGAAAGTTGGTGATAAAAAGTGTTAACAGAAGAAGCTTTTTGAGAAGTAGGGTTTTACCTAGCCATGTGAATGCCAGGAACTTATTCTAAGGTAAAGAACCCTTGCTTAACCTAGAGTTTGATAACCAAAGCAGCACATGATAAATGAAGAAATTTAGCTGTGCTGGATGAACAAAGGAAGCTGTGATTTACTTGCTGAAATGTTTTTTTCTGAAAACAGCTGCACATGTTTAAAGGTTCTTTCAGTTTCTTCTATTCCAGTTGCATATGTTTCCTGTTATTATTTACTTGGAGAATAATCCTTATGTCACCGTTGAACCTTAGTGCTTATGGGAACCTAAATAAAAATTCTTGTTTTGTCTTAAAAACCAACGGTCTCACACTACTTTGTCTTTGAGTAAAAGAATCAACTACAAGTCCCAGAGTTCCCTGCTGGAGACAAGGATAGTAACTCTTTATTTAAGGACAAACATTGGCAGCCCTATGCCTGTAAGCCTTTGGCCCAGGCGAGGGTCATGACAATACGCTTAAAATGGAAAAGCTTAGATATATCTTGGAAACAGTAGCTAATCAATTGTTTCAATTGTCATTATTTAATTGAGTGTATCAAAATTTGTAAGAATTGGCAGATTTTGTCTCTGAAGCAGACGACTTTTAAAAATTGTAGACCAGTGTAACGGCCTCCTCCCCCTCCCCCCCCCCCAGAAAAAAACTCCTTTCCTCTCACTCTTGCACCTATGACTTTTAAAACTCATTCTACTTTGCTGACTTTAAATCTTATTTTTTTCCTTAATCTATATTATTTCTTCCTTTGCAGTCTTTCTTTTTAGATATTGTAAGCTAAATTTTGGAGTCTTCAGCTGTCCTGAATGAACCTGCTCTTGGCTTATCTCTGAAGCTAAACAAGGTCAGACCTGGCTAGTATCTGGATGGGTGACCACCTTGTAATACCAGGGGCTATAAAATCATTACATAGCAGAAAGGCCTGGCAATCTACTTCTGGTTGCACCTTGCCAAGAAAACTCAAGGACTGGGTCACCAGGAGTCAGCATTGACTTGATGGCACACATTGCATTTGCACCTTAAGCTCTGGGGCCTTTTGTTTAGCCCTCTTTGACTTGATTTGGATTACAAAGTCTGTGTTTGGAGGATGGTATCTGGACCTGTGGAGCTAGCAAACCTCTATAGCCTTAGTTTGCGCACTTGTGAACTACTCTCTTGGATAGCAGTATTGGCTCCAGAATCTATTTTTATTTTTTATTTTAATCTTATGTAATTTTCTGAAATGTATATATTCTGGTTATCTTTGTTTGATATGTTAGTTTTTCTGTCTCTATTGTGGTTCCTAAGAATTAGATCAAAAGTTTTTTTACTACTTGTGGTTCATTCTGGTAGCTGCAGTAAACAAAGCCCTTTCCTCTCACTCTTGCACTTATAGATTCCCTCACCTCACCCACCCACCCACCCACCCCATTATCTAAATTTCTAATATAGTCTTCCTGGGACTTATTCACATTAATACTTCTAGGTGCACTCTGAACTACTGAGACTTCAAATCCTGATACCCCAGACTCCATCCAGTTACTTGCCAAAGCATCATATCTCCTCAGATCTGCATTTTCTCTTCTCCATCTATTTCTCAAGGCTCCACTACACTTTCTCTTCTTAATAGTACTTCTCACCAATCTTTTCCCTTCTTTCATACAACTTCAAACCTCAAGTCTACATCACCCATTCTCTATTTTTTTCACCTATCCAGCCATTGTGTCCTCTACCTTATCATCTGCTCTTCAGTGTCAGCATTCTCTTTCTTTCATTCAACCATTTCCTTTGCCTCTGAGAGCACCGCTCTCTTATCACTGGCATGCCTCCTTGTCTCTTCCCCATACTCTCCTGCTCCTTCTCCTCTCAGCTGGGGATAAAAATCCTGGCCCTCCAAGGCATCTCTCATCCCACTTTTGTGGATCACACCACATCTTCTCCAATCCTGTCCTTCCTCTTCTCTCCCTTTTTCATGTGTCCTGCGGAATGCCTATTCTGTTTCAACAAACTTGCCTACATTCAGAACCTTCTTGTGCCTCAAACTCTGCATTTTCTTGCTCTAACTGAGACATGGCTTTTCTCTGAAGACTCAGCTTGAGTTGTAGCCTTTTGCTATGGAGGTTACATTTTCTCTAGTACACCTTGCTCAGCTAGCCATAGAGGTGGTGTCAGGCTGCTACTTTCTCCTTCCTGTCATTTTCAACACATTATTCTATCTCAGTTTCACTCCTTTTCTTCCTTTCAAATCTACTCCATCTACTTATTTACTCCATTTCCTCTCCAGATAGCTGTCATTTATTGACAACCTGACAAGACCACCTCTTCCTTTCTCACTGACTTTGACTCCTGGCTTTTCTTCTTTCTTGAGCCATCTTCCCCTTCCCTCATTCTTAGGGATTTTAACATTCATGCTGATGACCTCCCTGACTCTTATTCCTCAGCTTTTTTTCCTTTAACCTTCTCATTCAACCTCCTCTACTTACCAGCATGTGTTCTACCACCCCTACTCATCAGCATGGCCACTGCTTTGACCTAGACTTTGTCTTTTCTTCAGCTGCTCACCTTCAGACTTCTCAACCTCAGTTCTTCCACTATCTGACCATCATCTTTTAACTTTCACACTTAACTATCCCCTTCCATACTCTTATGAATCTCCACCAACAGGAATTTTCAGGCTATTGACTCTTCCATTTTCTCATTCAATGATTCATCTCCTTTCTCATCCACTCTGTCATGTGAGTCTGTTGATGAGGCATCTCTTCCTATAATCCTATACTCTTCTCTGCTTTGGACACTCTTGTTCCTCCCATACTATGCCTCAGCCTTGGTTGACCTTCAGTATCTACTATCTTCCTATACCCACTTTGCTGAGTGCCTTTGGCTAAAATCCTGTGTCCCTGATGACTTCATATATTTCAAATTCTTGCTAACCTCCTTCAAGTCTGCTATGGCAAATCAAGAGTACCGTGTCCATCTGACAAACTCCTTTGCCTCCAGCTCTCATCATCCCTTTGCCACACTCAATTCTTTCCTAAAAGTACATTCATCTCCAAGCCCCCCCTTCACTTTCTGCCCAGACTATGGTTGAATACTTCCATGACAAGGTTTTACAAAATTTGTCTTAAGTTCTCCACCAGGTCACATCCGACTCCCCTTCCGTCACTTCATTCTCAAATCTTTTCTTCAAACCCTACCACCCTTTCTTCCTTTTCTAAAATCACTAAGGAGGAAACTGCACATCTTCACTCCTCCTTCAAACTTGTTACATGTTCCTCTGATCCCATTCTCCTGCTCCTCAGCTCTGTCTCCACTGCTGTTCTCCCTTCCATTTGTCATATGAGTCCTCACCCTATCGCTTTTCACTGTTTCTGTTCCTGCTGCCTTCAAACACCTCTCTTCAAAAAACCTTTATTGAATCTCTAATTATCATTCCATTTCCTTCCTTCCTTTCACATCCAAACTACTCAAACTTGTGGTTCACTGCCACAGTTTTGACTTTTCTTCATTTTAAGCAGTTCTGGATTTACTCCAATATGGCTTTCATCCTCTACAGTATATTCTACAGAAACAGTTCTTTCCAAAGTCTCCAGTGACCTGTTTCCTGCCAAATCCAATCATCATCATTCTTGACCTATCTGCTGCTCTGAAACTGTTGATCACCACCTTCTCCTTCAATGGTTTTCAACACTATCTTTATGCTGATGACTCTTAAAAAACCCTCTCTGCACCCAAAATCTCTCCAGGAATCCATGCTCAAATCTCAGCATGCTTGTCTTTTACTGCCTGAATGGCCCACTTCCATCTGAAACTGAACATGGCTAAGAAGGAGCTTCTTATTTTCCCCTAAACCCACCTACCTATTTAACCCCCTGTGTATTTCTTTTCCTTACCCTCTCTCAAACCCTAGCTGTGTTCTTCTCAAACACCATGGGGCATGTTTACTAAAGTGCGGTAAACGTGACTAACGCGCGTTATACAATGTTAACGACCGTAAGTGCCGTATAACGCACGTACCGACGCGCTAACGACCGTTAACGTAATACTACGCGCGTTAACCGCAGTTAACGATCGTAAAGCTCCGCGGCGCTTTAAAACAGCGCAGAAGGTGGAGAGTGGGCGGAGAGAAGGGGTCAATGGGCGGAGAGTGGGCGGGGAGAGGCTCCCCTCATACTAACGCGCTGAATTTCTGAGCTCAATTCCAACGCGAATGAAAACCTGTCGTTAAAGGCATTTAAAGGGAAGAGAAACCATTTCCGTCAGCAATGTACAGAAAAACCGGGGAAACCCACAAAACGTGAGCAGTGTGATACATGTGCACAGAACAAAATTTCACATAAAACGTTAAAAATGACCACAGGAAACATTTTAAAAAGCATAATTCAGCTGGGCAACAGTGATAGCAATAGGCAACAAGGAACAACACTCCCTGGAAAGCACCAAAAAAAAAATGATGTGTGGAAGGGTCTACGCTCCGCAGACCCTTTTAAAGATCATTTCATTGTAATGGAGCTGTCCTGGGAGTGTTGTGTAATGTTTTCCAATGATATCATTGTTGTCCAGCTTGGTTATGGGTGTGTGCCCCTTTTGTGAGGTCTTTTCTGAAGTTTATGTGCACCTTTGTCTGCATACAAGGTAAATGAGGCCACAGTAAACCTGTTGCAGAGCAGGGTTTCTGACTCGTCAGGCCGGTTTAACTAACTCCAGGGACTGCACTGTCTCTGTGGCCACAGTGTGGTGCAACAGACACAGCCAGTGCCTATAAGACCAGAGGGTCACAGGTTCAAATCCCAGCTGGGGCTCCTGCCAACCCAGTCCCCATAGTTTTACCCACCACTAAACAGTGATAGTAAAGACACTCCTTTATTGCAGAGAACATACGCATGGCCTATATTTTACCACACCAAACACAGACACCAGAAACAGGCACATTACCTAAAGCAGAGTCCTGCAAATGCAGTCATGGAGGGCCCCACACCATTCCGGTTTCATGCTGCCTCTAATAAAGATGCCTGTGCTGCATAGCTATGCACCACCCCCATGGTATGCAGATGTAGCTCATGCATATTTATGAGGGACAGCATGAAAACCCGAACAGTGTTTGGAACACCAGGACTGGAGTTGGGGAACTCTGCCGTAAAGCAGCAGCCAACAGGGCCACACACCCACCCACAGGCCCCATTGGCCAATGCCACCTGGAGAGGTGAGACATTGGGCCCTGCCTGTATCTCCCAATACTAGCAGTTGCATACCGTAGCAATGCCACCCTACACCTGGGTATATGGTACACAGCTATCAAACGTTTCCTATGATAACTGGCAGATATCAATTCCTATGTTAAGCACATTTTGCTCATTGAGCTCCACCATAACAATCATTCTGATGTCTGCGGTGTGTGCTGCAGGTCTGGTCTCTGACAGTGTTCACCACACTGGGGAGTGACCCCCCAACAGTCTTGTGTACCATATCCATGCCTATACTATGCCCAGGACTGGTGTGGTGGGTATGGCTGCTGACCACCTCTATAGTAGCACAATGCTGGCATAGGTGTGGGGGTGGCTGTCTGTCTATCCAGTGTGTGGTGGCTGCAAACACCTTCCACAGCCCACACTGCCAGCAATGTTGCCAGTATTGGGCTGCCAATGTGCATAATGAGGAGCAAGGTACCATGGGTATAGGCCAGACAGGGTGGCCTGGCCAGGGTGCATCTGCACAGGGCATAGGTCAGTGACAGGCACATTGTAGTGCCCGGCCACCACCTACACAGACAGGGTGACCTCAGTATATCCTGCTGAGAGATCACTCTCACCCTGACTGTGCAGTGACCACAGCATGGCTAGGCACTCCCATAGTGCTATGTAGTATTTCTCTCATGTGATAAATATGGGTTTCCTTTTGGGGCCCAGTCACTGATGTATCTGCTTGCTGTGTATGCTGACATCTCAATTCTGGGTGCAGGCATCTCCACTGGGCACTAGCAGGCTGTTTGCAGCTGGTAGGTGTTGTGATGGAGTGGCTTGCAGGGTGCAGTGGCTGATGGCTTGCACTAGGGGAATAACAGATGGTGGTGGGGTGCAGTATACCATATCCAGGCCTAATGTCTGTGTGCTATTGTGTTATGGCTGTGTACAGAGCTGCATTGACTGCCCTGTGGGGTGTCTGTTCCCCAGCAGGACTAGGGTTAATGTTCCCCTCTACTGCCACTGTTGCAGGGAGGTAGACTGTGGATCTTTTGATGGGAGACCCTGTTTGCTGCCCTGGGGGAGGGGTGTGGTGGTGCATGGGGGCTACACCTGACTGAAACAGACAGAGATGTCCAAGGTGTTCCTGCAGAAACTACCTATCTCACACAGTAACACTGCTTTGGACCTGTGCCATGGCCTCTTTCAGCCATGGACGGTGCTGTGGACCTAGTGCTGGGCGCCTCACTGCACCCTCAGGGTGAGCACAGTACCCGCACAATGTGACGGTGTGTAGCTACTCTGTGCCAGTACAACACATGGTCAGTACCCCCTATCAGGCCGAGGTGCTGTGGGGGTGCACATGGTCAGTTCCCCCTACCAGGCCGAGGTGCTGTGGGGGTGCATTCCCCATGGTGTGTATCTGTGGACAGCTGATTTGCATGTGCAGTGCATCATGGGTGTGACTGGCACAATCCAACCCTGTGAAAATCCAGCACCTGCTCACAGGCTCTGATAAACCATAGGCCATCACACGTACATCTGCTAGCATAATGCATAGGTGCAAGACACCCTACAGAGTCTGTAATATAAGATGCCCACACTGGTAAAAACACACGTACCCACGCACGATTGTATGCGCGCAGCTACGTACATACCAATGCACGCAACCTCGCACGCACCAACGTACGTGGCTAGGCACACTCCGAGGGTGTTTTTCTGACACCAATACTCAACGTAACGAAAAACATGCCTTCTCTTTCCCTCTGTAATGTACAGGGTGATGCCTGGGACAGCCTTCTGCGTTAGGCACACTGGGGACTCGAACCCATGCTGCCTGTAACAGCGGTCAGTACCGTAACCATTGTGCTACAGCTCTGTTTCAGTGCTTTGTGTCTGTACGTCTTCTTACGTTTAACGCACTGTAACGCGCCACGGCGCCCGGTAACGCTCGTTAATTTTTTTAACGCGCATTAGTGGTGACGATGTACCGCCCATGTCCTTATTTGGGGTTTCTGTCACTACCGCGGCTCCTAACGCGAATTGCACTAACGCAGTTTAGTAAACATACCCCCATGTGTTTGAAATCTTGCCCTTGAATGTGTCAATCTGGGTGTGTCTCTGAGGCATGATAGTCTTTATCTGTGTGTGTGTGTGTAGGGTGTGTGTGTGTGTGTTTACTTGTATCTGTGCCTGACTGTATACATGTGTGGGGGTGATACTGTGCCGGTGGAGGGTTTCACTGAGAACTGGTGGAGGGATCAAGGAGTCTATTATAGTGATCTTAGCAGATGGATTGTGCAGGCCATGAGGCAGACAGCGCCCAGAGGAAGGACAGGAGGAGGTATTCTTATCAGACCCAGTTCCTAGGCCTTACAAATGACTAGTGCTTCCCCAGGTTCTTATTTGTTAAGGCAACCATCTAGCATCTCTGCCAGGAGCTAGAGTCTCTTCTCCATTCCACCCCACAGATGTAGCAGTCAATGTCAGTCCACCTACGGCCCTTGCCATTTTTGCTACTAATAGTTTCCTGTTTGTTTTGGCTGCCACCACTGGCCTCAGCTAATTTGCCACCTCACAGGGCATCTCACAGTCCGATGGCCTTTCTCACCCACCCCTCTAACTATAAAGCTTTCCCTCAGAGTTTGCAGCTGAAGTATCAAAGAATGACCCAGTTTTATGAAGGGGTCCATTTCCCATCTGTGTTGGGGATCATTGATTGTACATGTACATACACTCAGGCACAGACAGACACAGAGAAACATACAGTATACACATACATACAGAAAAATACTATCACACAGTATGGCCATATCCAGACATACCCAAGGCTGAGGTTACAAACTCAGAGGAGCACAGCTGGAAGGAGGGGGATTAGGAAATGAGATACCTAGGGGGTTTGAAGGGGGATGCTACAAGGGTTAATGAGAAGAATAGAACACAGAACAGTGGAGTAATGTGGAACCAAGAACACATCTACATGGAAACAGACAACAATCACACTAGAGAATCACAATCAGATCTCCTCCAGTTACCAACACTACAAGCAATCCCAAAAGGCAGGTGAGGCTGGTGTTTCTATGTAATTTATAGCAGCTGTAAATACTATTGTTTAAATGTACTGCCCTCAAAGTATATGTGCTTTGAGAAATACCTTATATATGTACTGTATAGACCTCAGCACTACCCTCACCATGCTCCCAATAAACAAGGAAATCTCTATATCACTGGCACATCCATGTGAAAGGTTTGGCCATCCCAAAAATTGTCATTTCTATATGAATGTCATTTCCAGTTGTAAATACCAATATTTTCACATGGAAATCATGCACAAGCCCTCTAAAATAACCTCCATAATCATGCACTGCCAATACTTTGTTACATACAGAGCATGCACTGAAATACAAAGATTTTAAGTTAGTTCCTGTCCTAGTCACCAATGGCTGGACACTATGGGAGTCAGCATCCTAGTATGTCGTCGTTAGTAGATATTGCCTAACTCCCCTTCTGATAGTAGCAATTTTAAAATCTCTCTCCCAGGCAGACACATACTGTCATTGAACAAGTAAGTCAAGGGCAAATGAAGGTCTCACTGTTTAAGACTGAGCCTTCACATACTTATCCCTGCCAATCAATATCTGGATTATCCCTCGGAAATAGTACATCCTTAATTCCCCTTAAATAAACGCTAAAAAGAGCCACAGATAAAATAAAAAAGGTATCACATGCGGAGCATCAGTACCAGATGCCACCAAAAACAGAGCCTTAAAACAAAGAAGCAGAGCACACATACAAACATATGGCCCCATGTGTCGCCAAGCTGCAGACAAAGGAGTGTGCTGATCTGGAATCACACTGGCAGCTCATGCCGCTCTTGCACCATATTTAAAGTCCAGAGAGGAGCGGGTCAAATTCTATATGTGGGTGGAGTTCAGTCTCCTACTCTCACTACACTGCCTGATATAGGGCCCCTTTTACTAATGTTTAGCATGTGCTATCTGTTGCATGGCCGGTTTCATTCCTATGAGCTGTGTGGCAGAGCCTGTATGCTAAGCATCAGTAAAATAAGGCCTAAAGTGCCTTCTGTGTCAATGTAATACTGTAGATGACTTGCTTGTTTCAGCTCAGCAGGAGAGGATCTTACTAAGAATAGACCTGTGCTGCAAGTGATCACAAAACCGCCACAATGAATTTAAAGTCCAGAGAGGGGCGGGTCAAATTCAGCATGTGTGCAAAGCTTAGGTCCTGTTCTTTCCACTGCCTGATAAAGTGTCTTGTGCATCAGATAGTAGATAAAATAAAAGCCTGTTCCAGCTCAGCAAGAGAAGATCTTACAGAAAATAGATCAGCGCTACAGGGCATCACACCACCACTGCACTGAGTTAAGTCTAGAGAGGGCAAGTTTAAATTTGACATGTAGGTGGAGCCATGTGAAGCCTATCAGCAGTTACAGAAAGCATTCAGGTTTTCTGTTATCATTTTTCCACACTACTGCACATTTCTTTCAGTTTTAAACTTGCTTGCGTGTCAAAACATTGCAAATAATTTGTTGATAAATGATCTGTAAATAAATGTTTGAAATTGCTTGAGCTGTGAGGTTTGAGGAATGGTTTAGCATTTTCTCAATTGCATTATGCAGCTTTTGACAACAGGATCACTGCCAGTCAAATATGTTTTGAATAAAGGAAATTGAGACTACAGCTTTCCATTGCACAAAAAAACCTTCCAGTCATAGGAAATGAGCAGAAATCCATCAGTCCCCACTGTCAATTCACACTCACTGTGCTTTGTTTCATTGTTTTTGCTTTCTTTGCTCAGTCTTCCCCATAGGGACTAATATTTGAGTTTCTAAAAGAATACCGTTTTCCAGTAAACTTACTGTGTCAACTATTTCTAGAAAGCTGTTTTGTAAATAGTAAATAAATAAAATCCAGAATGCTTTTGTGAATTCTCCATGCATGCATGCAATGGGATAAACCCAGGATTGTATTAGCAAATTTCTGGACTTAGGGCTTGCACTTAGGGCTAGATTTACTAATGGGGGTGAACATGAGTTATTGCACATGAATGCACAACAATGCAATTTAATATGTGTTAAGGTAGGTCCCATTATTGTCAACAGGGCCTATTTGCTAATAATATGCACTAAATCACATTAGCGTGCTGATGTGCAATATCACACATGATGTTTAGTAAATCTAGCCCTTAGACTATGGGGCATGTTTACTAAACACCGTTGCTGTGCGGGTTCCCGTTAGTGTGCTGGTGCCATATAAGGAGTGGGCGGGCCAGGCAGAAAAAAGCAAAAAACTGGACCGTACGTGTGTGCATCGCGCTAATGTGTGGGGCCCACATTAGCGCGTGGGAAGGCTAAGTGGGGCGCTGCTGCAAAACCAAACAACAGAGCTGTAGTACAACGGTGAAGACACCGACCAATGGTGCAGGGGCCAGGGGTTCAAACCCCCATTGCACTCAACAAAAAAGACCAGCTGAGGCACATTTATGGGCAAAAGTGGTTAGGAGGCATATTAATTTTGGGCAGCAGAAGGCGGCGCACTGTTATTTTTATTACGGCATGAGGCGGCGCACTGTTTAGTGTGGGCGGCAGATGGCGGCGCATTGTTAAGTTTGGGCGGCAGAAGGCGGTGCGCTGATGTGTGAGGGGGCAGTCCAATAGTGGGAGGGATAAGTGGCGCGCTGATGTGCAAACAACAGGAATGGAGCCATAGCACAATGGTTAAGACACTGACCACTTGTGCAGGGATCATGGGTTCAATTCCCTACAGTGCCCATTGAAGACAGCTGGCTGAGGCATTATTTTAGGGGTATTTCCATGTTGTGCGGCATAAGGCAGCGCGCTGTTAATTTAGTGTGCCACAAGATGGCGTGCTGATGGCTACAAGGCTGCGCGCGGATGCACAAACACAGGAACAGAGCCACAGCACAATGGTTAAGACACTGACCAATGGTGCAGGGGCCAGGGGTTCAACCTCTCACAGTGCCCAGTGAACAAGGCTGGCTGGGGCAGTATGTATCATGGTGAGGAGTGCTGTAGGAGGCCTTCCATTTATATTTTATTTCCCACCACTAGTAAACCCGCTCTCACAGTGTGTTAACATACGGATGCCCGTAAGGCACATGTTACAGTGCACTGTCCGCCAAGGCACCCTAGAATGTCCCCTATAGGGCACCATGTATGTTGCGACACAGGATAATGTATAGTGCACCCTATATGGATGGCAACCATAAGGTGGCCTATAGGGCGCCCTATAAAGCACCCTCAGAGGCACCTAATGGATATAGTAAGCCATAGGTGTCAAACCTGTCCTGGAGGGCCACAATCCTGCCAGGTTTTGGGATAGCCCTAATGAATATGCATGAGATATATATGCATTAGAGATATCCTGCCAACCTGACTGGTTTGTGGCCCTCCAGGACTGGATTTGGAGACCACTGCTTTACACCTCTGTCATTTAAGATTGTGAGTGGGCAAGGTGCAGATGTCCAAGACATCAAAAAGGTTAGATAGAATTTGTCACATTCCTCCTCACTTCTCACCACCACCAAAATATTGTCCATTAGACATCTTTTTGGTGGTGGTGAGAATCGAGGATGAATGTGACACATTCTAGCTACCCTTTTGATGTCTAGGACATCTGTACCTTGCCCACTCACCATCTTAAATGACAGAGGTGTAAAGCAGTGGTCTCCAAATCCAGTCCTGGAGGGCCACAAACCAGTCAGGTTGGCAGGATATCTCTAATGCATATATATCTCATGCATATTCATTAGGGCTATCCCAAAACCTGGCAGGATTGTGGCCCTCCAGAACAGGTTTGACACCTATGTAGTAAGCTGTGTGTGGTTTTGCCGGCATAGACCAGTGTTTCCCAACCCAGTCCTCGGGGAACGCCAGGCCAGTCAGGTTTTCAGGATATCCCTAATGAATTTGCATGAGATATATATGCATTAGAGATAGCTTGCCAACCTGACTGGTTTGTAGCCCTCCAGGGCTGGATTTGGAGACCCCTGCCTTACACCTCTGTCATTTAAGATTGTGAGTGGGCAAGGTACAGATGTCCTAGACATCGAAAGGGTAGATAGAACGTGTCACATTCCTCCTCGATTCTCACCACCACCAAAAAGTTGTCTAATAGACAATATTTTGGTGGTGGTGAGAAGTCAGGAGGAATGTGACACGTTCTATCTACCCTTTCGATGTCTAGGACATCTGTACCTTGCCCACTCACAATCTTAAATGACAGAGGTGTAAGGCAGGGGTCTCCAAATCCAGCCCTGGAGGGCCACAAACCAGTCAGGTTGGTAGGCTATCTCTAATGCATATATATCTCATGCAAATTCATTAGGGATATCCCGAAAACCTGACTGGCCTGGCGTTCCCCGAGGACTGGGTTGGGAAACACTGGCATAGACATATGTACAGTAAATAAAAATAAAGCTGTGGATGGCCCTATCAAAGGGCCCCACTGTGGGTTTGAACCCATGACCTCTGGCTGTACAGGGAGTGACGTAACCATTGGGCTACAGCTCTATAGCTGATAGCAAGCCCCTGGCTGGCTGCAGAGAGCCTGCACATCACCCCACAGACAGTCTGCTGTTGTAGACAGGATAGGGTTAGGCCACCCGTACCCATGATGCACTGCACATGCAAATCAGCTGTCCACAGATGCACACAAGATGGGGAATGCACCCCAACAGCTACCCGGCCTGGTAGGGGGAATTGTCCATGTGCACCCACACTGCACCTCGGCCTGGTAGGGGGTCCTGAGCGGGTGGACTACCAGCAAAGAGCAGCTACACACCGTCACATTGTGCGGGTACTGTGCTCACCCTGAGGGTGTGATGTGGCAGCCAGGACCAGGTCCACAACACCAGCCATGGCTTGATGAGGCCAAGACAGAGCTCCAAAACAGTACTAACCTGTGAGATAGGAAGGTGCTGCTAGAAACATGTTGGATATCTCTGTCTGTCTCAGTTAGTGGAAACCCCCATGGACCCCCCCCCCCCAGGTGGCCAAAGCCCACACCACCCATGGCAGCAGAGTGGACCATCAAACCCCAGTCCTGCTGGGGAACAGACACCCTACAGGGCAGTCCAAGCAGCTCCACTTTCCATAACACAATATCAGACAGACTTTAGGCCTGGATATCCAAAGATGCACCCCAGCACTCTCTGATATTCACCTGCAGCAAGCCATCAGCCACTGCACCCTGCAAGGCACTCCATCAAGACACATACCAGCTGTGAACAGGCTGCTGGTTAGCCCTGATAGAAATGCATGCACCCAAAACTGGGGTGGCAGCAGACACAAGCAGAGAGTTCTGTGAGGAGACCCCAAAAAGAAACCCATATATATATCACAAGAGAGAAACACAATACAGCACTATGGGGGTGCCTAGCCATGCTGTCATCACTGCACACTCAGGGTGAGAGTGCTCCCCCAGCAGCACATACGGAGGTCACCCTGTCTGTGTAGGTGGTGGCCTGGCACTACAATGTCACAGCCAGTGCTCTATGCCCTGTGCAGATGCATCCTGGCCAGCCCACCATGTCTGACCTATACACATGGTACCTTGCTGCTCATTATGCACATTGGCAGGCCAATACTGGCAGTAGTGCTGGCAGTGTGGGTTGGGGAAGGTGTTTGCAGCCAACACACACTGTATAGACCAGGGGTCTCCAACTCCAGTCCTGGAGGGCCGCAAACCAGTCAGGTTTTCAGGGTATCCCTAATGAATATGCATGAGATATATATGCATTAGAAATAGCCTGCCATACTGACTGGTTTGTGGCCCTCCAGTGCTGGATTTGGGGACCCCTGCCATACACCTCTGTCATATATGATTGTGAGTGGGCAAGGTACAGATGTCCTCGACATCAAAAGGGTAGATAGAATGTGTCACATCCCTCCTCGTTTCTCACCACCACCAAAAAGTTGTCTAATAGTTTTTACATGCAAATTCGGGCCCGATACTGTGTAGGGAGCCCCTCCCCTCCCACTCTCCACCCATTGACTCCGCCCCTCCGGAGCCTTCCTCCGCCCTCCTTTAGCCGTTCCACTCCTCTATCGGACATTTGCGGGCCCGCACTTGTACGGGGCCCGTTAGTGTGCCGCGCTCCTTTGCGGGGGTGACATGCACGTGTGCGGGGCGTTTAAGCGCGTTTATTAGCGTTTCAGTGACGCGTTTCCGTGCGCTATTTTGCGGCGCGCACATTTCCGGTTTTTAGTAAACATCCCCCTATGAACTCTTTGGGGCAAAGATTTTATAATACGAGGGATATGCATTCATTAGGGAGCATTTGATTTCTCTGTGTACTTTAAAAAAAATGAGGGTCGTTTATTAAAGCTTAGCAAGTGCAAATTTATTTATTTATTTAGCCGTGTTTATATATCACTTTTCACCGGGTCAAGGCGGTTTACAATAAACAAGGGGGGATACATTAAACAGGGCTATTTGTATTTACAGGAGGGAAAGGAGTATACCATCACCGGGGGGGGGGGGGGGGTACAGCAGATTTATAAATGGAAATGAGTGCGTGCTAATGCTGGCCCATAGGAATAAATTGGGTCTTGGTGGCAGATAGCAAGTTTTAATGCACTTAGCACACCCTAAGCTTTAGTAAACATGGCTCTTAATGTGTGCTAAATAGAAAATGAACGCAGATGAAGACCACACAGTCTCTCCAGTCTGCCCAGTCTTAAGAATGTTTATATTCTACCATCCCTTCCTTTCCCTCAGAGGCCCTCTGCATTTATCCCATGGTTTCTTGAATTCAGACACAGTTCTCATCAACACCTCCACTCTTTCCATAAAGAAGTATTTCCTCAGATTATACTTTTCACCTTCGTCTTATGACCCCTCGTTCCAAAGCTTCCTTTCAACTAGAAGAGGGCCACTCCTGTGAATTTATTCCACAGAGGTATTTAAATGACTGCAAGCAACATTTTTAAGAATCCTAGCTTAGAGTGAGTAAAGAAACTGGACCCGATATTTGAAAGGCATTTACATTGTTTACAGCCCTGTAAACTGCATAAATGCCGCTATCCAGGATATTAGATATCATCTCTCTTGTCCCTTGCAAGCGCCGATGCTAACCGCTTAGCATTGGGGTGTGTTGGGGGCATTCTCAGGAGGAGCAGAGGCGGTGACAATCAATAGCCAGGCAGCAGTGATATTGCATGCTGCCCGGTTAGCGACCTGCACTTAGAAGATAGGTGAGGCAAAAGCTTGCCTATCTTTAAGTGCAGGAGCTAACCGGGCAGCATGCAATATCGCTGCTGCCCGGTTATCGACTACAGCTGAGAGGCAGTGTGGCGATCCCAGATATTCAATGTCAGGGTCATATATAACCCTAGCATAGAATATCTGGGGTTAGAGGTCAGCGGGGTGGGCTATGTGCCACAGGGGTGCGAAGCCCTACTAACTCAATATAGGGCCCACTATCTTTAATTGCTGAAACACATGTTAAAAAGTTCTAATGTTCATTAGAAATATTTTATTGAAATATCTATGTGACACAAACTGAAAAAAAACAGCCTAAAATTAAGAAAAAAAGTCATATGAACTGAAAATGAATCTAAAATGTTTGCCCCATGTACATCCCTAAATAATATGAATTTTGCAAATAGATGGCATAATTAGACATTAGAGACAGGTCAAATAATTGCAATCAACATTCATGACTCAAAGTCTCACCTCTGTTTCACTTATTAATCTGAGGATGAGACATTCATTTTTTTTTAATTTTGCCATTGTTTGTCCAAATCTCTGGATGTATATTAGCATAATCAATGATATATATGGATTCAATACCCTGTCAGCAATTGAATACTCCGATTAGAGGCAGCTGAATAGCTGGTTGTGATTAGGGGGTTTATCTTCATTAGATATATTCTAGGAAAAATACATACTAAGGGGGCTTCATCCCAAAGCGGGATTATTATATTGTAATGTCTGCACTAAGAATGTTTAAATCGGATCAGACTAGACTTGAACCTCATAAGGTCAAGCAGGTAATTTGATTGAAGGACAGTCACAATGAAACAAACTATGTGGTTCAGCTTGCCAGTACTGGAGCTGACTGCAGTCTGAATCACAAGACTATTCTAAGTAAGGTTTCTCCTGTATGATTTGCCGCTGACTGCTACTGCGTATACCCAGGGGTGCCCAAGGTTGATGCGGGGCCATGTGCGGAGACTCATTGCAGGGCCTCATTTGCATAAATGTGATTTATTTTATTTTAGAATGTATATCTTGCCCATTAAAATTTTAGGCAGCTTTCAAAGGAGCCCTTCACAAGCCTCTCTTCTGGCAATGACTTAGGTGCATGTTTCCTAAATATTAATGTGCGTTAAGTGCCACTGTGTCAATAGAAATAAATGGGTGTTCCTGCATTTAACGAGCATTGATATTTGTGAATATGCATTAACGTTTAGTAAACATGCCTCTTAATGAGTGTCTGAATACCATTTGCATGTGCAGTGAGGATAAAGAGAGACTACCAAATTTCTACATTACTATACTCCAGTGCCAACTGCTAGGCACATTAGGAAGTACTCTAAACCCTGCCCATTTAGAACCCATTAAATTAAATCAAAGTCCAAAGCCCAAAGGATGCATACCATAAATCAATCCAATACAAAAGGTAACCTCCCAAATGATGGAAGCAGGCAAAATAATAAACTTTTAACTTTTGTCGGATGCACCATCAGAAGAGGAAAACAATTCACTTCTGAATGACTTGAGCATCCATTTTATTCAACTCAAGTTCCCTTAATAAAGCATTTCATGTTTTTGTTATTTTTATATTTTTTTAACTTATAAAAACCCTTGCAAGTACGGTCTTATCTGAAGTTCCTGCCCTTCAGGATGGCAAATCCAGGTGTCATGCACGCTGTCAGCAATATGTCCCTGCAGCGCACATACATTTTGAGCTACACGCTCTGCTTCAGGTGCCATGGGACAAAACAAATCCAAATCAACATGTAAAAAACAGATGCCAAAAAAAGACGGGTTGATCCACTATCTAAACTTCCCCCACTTAAATACTGGCCCTCCTTTCAAATAGGCTGATATTATGTCATCATTCCACAGGAACCACCAATCTGGGAAGGGCAATCCCCATGAGAAGGGAATCCCCTCACCCCATTGGCTGCTGTCAAAAAAAAGCTTTGCCAATCATTCTCCAAATTCAAACCTCTAAGAGTCACAAAATTCAATCTGAATATCCATTTCTGCTTAGCCCACTGCAATTTCCAGTCTTGTACTAGCCCCTTAATCATTCCATTTGTTGTCCTAGCCCCATATCAGCCATTTCCAGGCCTATCCCAGCCCCCCCGCCATCAGCCCATTTCCAATACTAGCCCCCATCAGACATTTCTAGTCCTATCCTAGCCTTCCATCATCCCATTTCCAGTCTTAGCCCTCCAATCAGACCATTTCAAGTCCTAGCCCCCCATCAGCCCATATCCAGTCCTATCCTAGCCCCTCCATCATCCCATTTGTAGTTCTAGCCCCCCCATCAGCCAATTCCAGGCCTATCCTAGCCCCCCCCCCATCAGCTCATTTCCAATCCTAGCCCCCCTAATCGGCTAATTTCCAGTCCTACTCACCATCAGCCCATTTCCAATCCTAGCCCCCCCATCAGTCATTTCCAGTGCTATCCTAGCCCCCCAACTGCTCATTTCCAGTACTAGCCCTCCATCAGCCATTTCAAGTCTTATCCTAGCCCCCCATAAGCCTATTTCCAGTCCTAGCCTCCTCCATCAGCCCATTTCCATTCCTAGTCCTCCATCAGCCCATTTCCAGTCCTATCCTAGCACCCCACCCCCAAAGAGCCCTGTGCCTGCTTGACTTGCTTCAGAGGGAGTCGGGGAAGCCCAAAGCCCTGGTTCACCTCTGTACAGCTGCCAGAGTGAAAAGCGGCGTTTTCCTTCATTCCGGTGACTGTGCTCTCTTGCAGCCCGCCGGTGTGCTGATTACTGGGAGGTAATCAGCAGGAAATGCCCTTTAACCTCCCAGTAATGAGCATGCCAGTGGGCTGCAAGAGAACACAGCCGCCGGAGTGAAGGAAAATGCCGCTCTTCACTCTGGAGTCTGTGCAGAAGTGAGCTAGGGCTTTGGGCCTCCCCAGCTCCCTGTGAAGCAGATCAGGCAGGCATGGAGCCATGTGTGGGGTAGCCCTGCAAATGGTTGGAATTTGTGACGCACTCAGTCTATCAGACAGCATGTGCAGTATGAAGTTGACACGGGGCCTCCTGAAATACATGGCCCTGTGAGAACATTCTCACACATCGTCGGGCTGGCCCTGTTTCTATCACCAAAATCTTAGTCCTTCCCTTACCTGGGAAGCTGGGAACATCAGAACTAGAGAATTGGCATAATAGGAGCCTGACAAAAAGATTCCATCTGAATCTTTCCAAGTACAATCATGTTTATCTAGTTAGAGGCTAATATTACCGTTATCGGGATAAGGTTTGGCTCTGTCCCCAGAACATCTCTGGCCTCATCTCAACACAGATGAATACATTTCAATGAAGCACCGAGCTTTCTGCCAAAATTTTAAATATTAGCTGGCCTGAAGTTTAAATAATCACTTATGCAGCTAACACCCGATGCTGACCACACAAGTTCTTTGGACTATCCACCAGAGTATTTTTTTTTATTGAGATTTTTTTAAATATACGATTCCATTATACACATTAAAACCTTAGCAAAAGTAAAATTCAAAAGCATACATAATACAGGAAATACAAGGTTAAGCCCACATCATGGGAAATTCATGCCATTATTAACAAAAGAAACATTCACCTCATAAGAAATTAGGTATAACATGCCAAATATAGGAGAGCAATAAATCCTAATGAACACCAATCCTGATCACCCATAATCATTTCTTCCTATCTAACAAGAAGTTTTCTAAATGAAAAACATCTTGTAATACAAAGGTATCCTCCTGAAAAGTTATTATACACTTGCAGGAGAACTGTAGATAAAAAGTCACCCCAAAGCTAGAACCTGAGATTTGAAATCCAGAAATTGCTTCCTACTAAGCTGCATGCTCCTAGTAATATCTGGAAAGATGGTTAACCTCTGTCCACAAAAAAGAATATCCTTGCTGTTAAAGTAAACTTTAAGAACTCTGAGCTTAGTTGCTTCAGAAGAAAACATAACCAATAATGTGGCTAGAGATAGTCAGGGCTGGCCCATCCACTGGGTGAGCTAGGGGACCACCTGGGTAGGCTGGCCTGGGTGGGCCATGGCGACTGAGGCACACATGACTGGCCGCCCTGCCTTCCCAGCTGCTGCCGATTCCATCACAGGGTGGGCTTTCTTCCCCACGGCAGGCCATGTCCTTCAGCAAGGGGATCAGAAGTGAAAGGCCATGTGTGCTGAAGGACATGGCCTGCCACGGGGAAGAAAGCAATGACAAAATGCCACCACCTTTTGAAATACTGCTGCTGATGCCCCCCCCCCCCGACGGAATTGGTGGCAGCTGAGGGGGGGGGGACGGTGACGTGGATTGGCGGGGACAGCATGGAAGGAGTTTCTGCCTAGGACACAGAAACCCTTGGGCCGGCCCTGGAAATAGTATCAGTAGCATCTTCCAAGAAGGCGGTAAGAAGAGAGTATATTTTTAACCAGCCTTAAATGGATAATGTTAACTGGCTAGTGCTGAATATTAGTAATATCCTATTAACTTTAAGCAAAACTACCTGGACACCTTTGATCCCTTCCAGGTCTGCTTCCCAATATTTTTAAACTTACAGATTTATCCAGTTAGCTCCTGAGGTTAAATATGTAAATTGCCTGAATCTTGACTTTGCGTTGTTTTCTACTCCATTTTAAGCACCCATGCCTGTGAATGTCCTCTTTGAATCCTGCTCAGTGTACACTTGCTATGAAAATGCGGTCAAGGGAACTGGACGGAGCCCTTCCAGGATTAAAGAACATTTTCTGCTCATGCTTTATCCCTGAACTTAGATTATTCTTTCACTGTACAGACTGAAACCACATATCTATGCCTGAAGTGGTGATAGCCCAGAAGAAAGGCGAGGAACACCCAGTGACATTTTTAAGCTGGAAGCTCCTTTTCTTCAGAGGTAAGATATGTAATGAAAGAGAAGGAGACCCAGGTGATAAAATGGACACTGGAAGTGTTCCAGTATTAACTGCTGAGACACAGGTGTGCATTGATAACCGACCACTGGCCACTTAAGTGGATCATTCATAATAAACTAATGTCTTGGTCATAAGGTGATTCCTCAATCTACAGTCAATTTATGTATGAGGTGTTACAGGCAAGGCAAGGAGTACCAAAATATGGGCTTGTTTTCAGGGAGATGGCTCTGACAAAGGAGGGGCCTTGACCAGTGGTGAGATCCAGCCACTTCGGCCTGGTTCGCGCAAACCGGTTCCTACCACAGGCCGTATTCGGCGAACTGGGTCAAAAATAGCATCCAGATGCCGGCACTGCACCGGCGGGACTCCCCCTGCCCTCCTATGGTTTGACAGCATTGGGGTATTGTGAGAAGGCTCCTGATGCTGTCAAACCACTTGCAGGTGGGGGGATTGGGCTGTTGGGCTAACAGGCAGCAGTTGCCCTATGGTGACTGCCAGTGGCCGAGCGTGCAGCGCTGCTAATGCAAACACGTGCCGGGCTGCCGCCCGCTCAGTCCTGTCAGTGGCAGGATCAATCTGAACCGATTCCTGCTCGGATCGAATCCCACCACTGGTTTCGACCTAAGATGGTCGAGTTGAAGAGAAGGGTGTGTAAAGTACTTTAAGCTAGAGGTCTCTAGCCTTACTTAAGAGAAGAAAGCCCGGTCCACTTTAATGGAAATGAAGCAGGGAAGTTGAAAATAATAGGAGGCAGGGCCGTACCGAGCCAGAATTGCACCCTGTGTGACTTGCACATTGGGTGCGCTCCCCCCCCCCCCCATCCCTCCATCCAGCCTCTGCCTGCTCTTGCCCTGCTACTGCCACCCTCTGTTTTCTCCACGGCGGTGCCAGCAGCAGGGCAAGAGCAGGCAGTGGCTGGACAGAGGTATGGATGGGGGGAGGGGGGCATGCCCAATGTGCAAGTCGCCAGCAGCAGCAGAGCAGACCTAACTTTAAGCAGATCTGATCCCTCCCTGCTCTGACATCACGTCAGAGGAGTGAGGGACCAGACCTGCATTTCTGGCTTGCAATTGGTAAGGCTGGCATTGCTTTTGGTTGTAAGAATTAATGAATTGTTTTGTTCTGAAGCAGAGCTCAACTGGTTGGTTGTTATGAAAAGGGCCTTTTCTCACAGTGCCAGAATCTGACTACGAAATGCCGGCCCTTCAGCAGGTATAATGCCTGCACCAATTTAACTGCAGAATTCAGATGCCCAGGATGTCACACTTGGTATGAAACTGGTCCTCCGTATTTAGACCATAAATAAACTGGGCCAGATAAAATAAAGAAACATATATGTCTGGTCTATTCCTTGCTCTCAACCAAAACATTTCTCAAAAGCAAGCCCTCCTTTGACCATGGCTAAACACACAGAGCTGATGCGATTTTGTCAGTCATGAACAATATCTTTCTGCTTAACTTTTGAAGTGCAAGGCAATTAGCAAAAGCTGGCAGGCAGAATAGGAAACTAGTTAATTCCCCAGATCATGGTCATTCCTGCAGCACACTTTTCCCTATTATGTGTGTATTCATCTCTCTTCTGCAGAACCTTTGGAAAGACCTGAAATCTGCCATCGGTAAAAGGAATCCTGGAAACACTCATGAGCTGGAACAAATCACAGTTAAAGAGTAGGAGAAGCTACCATCAGACAGATATATGAAACTTATAGATGGCTACAAGAAATGTTTGGAGGCTGTCATCACTGCAAAGGATGGTGCAACAAAGTATTAGTGAATGGTGCCATTAATCCTGTCCAGGTCATATTTTGTGTTTTTCTCAGAAATTACTTCATCTAAGTTGCACAGACATCTTTTTTTTTTGTTGTATACCTTTGAACATATTATTACAATATTATGATGACATACAGTTGGAATATTTCCAATTATTTCTCAAGATATTGTACACAACATAGCTAAAATGCAAGGGTGCTCCATTTGAAACAACTACAGTTATCCTGCTATCACTGAATGACCTCTCATTCACCATATAAGCTGTAGTTATACTGCTATCACTGAAACACTGGTATTATCACTAGCATCATTATCAAGTATTATCACTAGTATTAATCACTGATGTTAATGTTATAGCTTCTTTGTCACTCTATAATCTGCAACTATCCAGCTATCACTGAAATACTGGTATTAATGTTATATCTTCTCATTCATCAAGTAAGCTGCAGTTACCCTGCTATCATTGAATTACTTGTATTAATGTTATAATCTCTTATTCACCCTGTAAGCTACTATTATACTGCTATCACTGGGACACTGGTATTAATATTATAGTTTCTCATTCTCCCTGTAAGCTACAGTTATCCTGCTATCTCTAAATAGCTTCTCATTCACAATATCATCTGCAGTTATACTGCTATCATTGTGACACTAGTATTAATGTTATAGTTACTCATTCTTCACGTAAGCCTCAATTATCCTACTATCACTGAAACACTAGTATTATCAGTAGTATCTCTACCACAGGTAATTATCACTGATATTAATCACTAGCACTATTCTATTTATTGAACCTATTACTAGTTAAAACATAAAAAGTAAATCTAAATACAAACCAAAAATGCATAAACAATTCCTTTCTCCCATCAATGCTATACTTATAAGTATCACAATCCTTACACTGATTAACCTAATAAAATCCATAGATAATAAGAATAATAGACCAATTCCCATAATACAAAGAATATCAAAACATGATAACTTAATACACCCATTCATAATAGGAACCAACCTTAGATCTAGACAATCTAGACTTTTATATATAACAACAACAAAAATAGGCAACACACCACACTCACCTCAGACACAGAAATACACAATTCTCACCTGCCAACTCATTAATGCAAGATCTATGAAAAACAAACTACCAATTTTTGTAGACATTATCAATGATGATAAACCTGATATCCTTTGTATAACAGAGACCTGGCTCAAAGATACTGACTCAGTATTCTTAAACCAATTAAAGACACCTGAATATGAGATCTTCCATACTCACAGAACACTAAAAAAAGGAGGAGGAGTACTTATAATAATAAAGAAAAACCTCAATGCAAAATTAATATCATCTAATAATATAGATAATGTTGACATACTCACCATAAAAATTAAAAACACAACTATATCATTAATATATCGACCGCCAGAATACAACATAGATAAAATTTACAATTTAATTGAATTACTAGCATCATCCACAGATACAAATCCTGTAATACTTATGGGAGACTTTAATCTTCCTTCAATACCCAACAATCACTCTAATCAATTCTTAGAAATGATAAATAATTTGGACTTTCACCAAATAATAACTGAACAAACACACAATAAAGGAAAAACTCTTGACATGGTCTTCCTACCAAACTCTCTACACAACCTATATAACTCTGAATCCCTCTCAAACATTCCAGTCCCCTGGTCTGACCACTATCTTCTAAAATTCAATATAACCATCACCTACAACAATCAAACTAAAAGACCACAACGTCCTCAAACTAATAGATTCAGAAAATTCAATGAAGAAGAATTTCTAGATCAAATAATACCACAACTAACACAAACACCCACAAATCTTGAAGAATCTATCAAAAACTGGAACAATATAATCTCTAAAGCAGCTGAAAGTAATCCAAAACAATCACACCAAAATATAAACAACAATAAAATTGAAAAAAGACATGCTCCATGGTTTAATATATCTATCAAAACATTAAAAAGACAACTAAGAAAAGAGGAAAGGAAATGGAGACAATCAAAATCATTAATAAATCATGAGAACTACACTAATACACTACAAATTTATAAACAAACAATAAACAACTCCAAACAAAATTATTATTCTAATATAATCTCAAGAGCCACTAATCGCCCAAGAGAACTATTCTGTATAGTACAAAAACTAACAAACAAAACACTAAATTCTGATGAAATATCAATTGATATCTCCCCACAAGAATTAGCTCAATACTATATCAATAAAACAAAGCTACAAATAACACCTCTACATATTACTCAACCACAAATTCAAACACAAACAAAGCAAGCTACATTTGATAACTGGACCAACTTCAACTTAATATCAAAATCTACTCTCAAAACTACAATAACTAACATTAATACAACAACCTCATACCTTGATCCATGCCCAGTTGATTGGATAAAGAAGACTTTCTCAATACTCTCTTCTTTCATTCTACCCTTAGTGAACCTATCCTTACAAAAAGGCTACTTACCACCATCTCTCAAACACGTTCAAATACGACCTATACTTAAAAATAACACATTAGATAAATTATCCCCAAAATCATACAGACCCATATCAAGTATTCCTTTTATGGCCAAACTTATTGAAAAAATTGTACAAATTCAACTACAAGACTTTATTGACACATTAAACCTCCTTGATGAACATCAATATGGCTTTAGACCCTTCCATGGAGTAGAAACCTTGCTAACGATCCTTTATGACACAATATTAAGAGGTATTGATAATCCTAAACAAGCCTTTATTCTTGTTTTCCTTGACATATCAGCTGCATTTGACAGTGTTAATCACTTAACAATGTTAAACAGACTTCAACAAATTGGAATTACATCTACTGTTTATAATTGGTTCAAATCATATCTATCAAACAGAACTCAAACAGTAAGAATCCACACCCAAATTTCTAACACCTTCAAACAAACTCAGGGTCTCCCGCAGGGTTCTGCATTATCTGCGCTATTATTTAATATTTACTTACAACCAGTTTGTAACATCTTTAAACGTCACAATGTTTATTATCATATCTACGCTGATGATATAATGTTCTACCTCCCATTTGAAATCCCACACCCACCTCTTCAAAAAATAACAGAATGTTTCAATGAACTAACTGAATGGCTCAAAGAACAAAATCTACTTATCAACTTTACTAAAACTGATATATTATTCATCACTAAAAATCAAACATACATACCCCCAAACACGATCACACTAGATACTCATGAAATAAATACAAAAAAAGAAATAAAATATTTAGGTGTGATACTTGACAATAATCTAAATATGGATTCACATATAAAATATCTAACTAAAAAAATACATTACAAACTCAAAACACTAAAACAATTAAGACCATTGATTCATCTACAAGACTTTATTAATATAATTCATGCTATCATCACCCCACATTTTGATTATGCAAACACAATACTTAATGGCATTTCAAAACAAAATATTAAAAAGATACAAATAATTCAGAACATAGCTGCCAGGATGATTATGAATATAAGCCCACTTGAACATGTTACACCAATTTTGGCTGAACTTCATTGGCTACCTATTTACTCCCGAATCAAATATAAAATTCTTGTCACTACATTTAAACTTATAAATAATCTTGCACCATCGGCACTCAATACACTGATTAATATAGACATCGATAAACGATCCCAAAGAAGCAGAAACTTAAATACCTTAACAATACCAAAAGATTTCACAAAAGCCAGAAAACAAACAAATAAGAGAGCTTTCTCACACTCTGCTCCAATTCTTTGGAACAATCTACCTGACAACATTCGCCTGCTATCTGATATAAAGGAATTTAGAAAAAAATTAAAAACTCACTTATTCATATTACACTACAATACACCCTCAGAACAGAATACTCAAATAGATACAGGCTAACATTTATACATTATTATTACATACTCTATTTTCAAAATAAATATCACTAATACACTATTAACCATACCACACTCTCATTCACATGATGATTATAGATTTAAACTAACAATGTATATATGTTCTAATATGTTATACCTTTAATGTTACAACATTCCTTGTAAATTATAATTATCTGTTCTATGTAAACTGACTTGGTATATTACATACCAATTAACCTACTGTTCCATGTAAACCGCACTTGATACTAGGGAAAGAGCGGTATATAAATAACTGTTAAATAAATAAATAAATGTTCGCCATAACGGTACATCAGACTATGAGTTGCATTGACTGAAGTGCTCTAATCCTCTTAGGAGGTAGTTCTACAGTATAAGGAGAGTGTGGAAAGTGATGTGATATTTACACACATAAATCCCTTTACATGCATGAATGAGCATTTAAACATGTGCATTAGGTAGTCACTATTTTGTAAGTGCATGCGTAAGTCCCATCACATGTACTTTCAGTTAGGTTGCACACAGGTGCAGATCTTGGGCAGAGCATAGGTGGTGCCTAAATTTACATGCATAAGTTATAGAATATTATGCACATTTTCTCCAAATCTAGGAAAGGGCATTTACACCTGCTGTAGAGCAGATGTGCCTACCATGCCTAGGTTAAGGCAGGGCCGTACCAAGGGCTGTGCGAGTAATGTGGCCACACAGGGCGCAAGTACAGAACGGGCACCAATATCATCTCAAAGAGAATGAGTTATTGCATGTGGCTGGGGCTGAGAGGGACCCCAGATTTGTTAGTTGCACAGGATGCATTTCTAGCTTGGTACAGCCCTGGGTTAAGTCACATCGGTACACCCCTATTTTATAAAGTAAAGTACCTGCATTGTAAAATAGGCTCCATATACATGCGTGATAATGCATATTAGCTATACGGGAGATTATAGCTTGCATTTGGGGGAATATTATATAAAGTTTTTTACACATATATGTCATTATGCATGTGTAAGATGCTGCTTACAAAATTGCTTACAAGTGTATATAGTGTCCGGAATGTATGTACTTGTATGAGACTCTGTCGTAGGCATGCTTGGGGGTGGGCTTTTGAATAGAGACTGGGGGGAGGGGGGGACATGTACGCTTGCACATACTGTATGTATGCTGTTTCTACAAATATATGCAGCTTCATTTTAGCCCCAATTGCTCCAACATTTTTGCGCCTTTGCATTTTAGGTATAGACCCAAAATAGGCATATAATCGTCCCTCCTACCTAAGTGACCTGTTATAACATTACCCTCATAATTATTAAATAGGTCCCATTGCATAAAATGAGACCTATGGTAAATAACACATGTAAATATATGCCTATAAGGGTCCATACTAAGAAAATGGCATGTATTTACTCGTATATGCATGAAGGGTATAATATTATAAAGATATTTTAGAATATTTTTGCAATATATGCATGAGAAATGGCTCAGATAAAATGATATAAGGCGTAAAAGCATGCACAGTGGCATGAACATGCATTTTCTTACTGTAGATGTTACTGGGGCATGGTCTGGGTGGAGTCACAAAGTATGTGCAAAAATGTGCTAATCTATGCATGTACTTAGGTGGAGATAAGTGCACCCATGTTAACATTAGGCCACGTTAGGGCAGGGTGCACCACATTAAATGCAGGGAACATGCTTTCCAGGTATATTCAAAGTAAAACGCCTGTGAAGGAGTCAGATCATTAGATAATAGGAGTACATAAAAGGGACACTAAGAGGGGACCAGAGCATAGCATACAGACTAAATCCATTCTTTGCTTCAGTCTGTATTGAAGAAGATGTAGGGGAGATATCCATGCTAGAAATTACATTTATAAATGTGTAGAATCAGAGGAATTGCAACAAATCTTGGTGAACATGGAAGTTGTAATAGGGCAATCTGACAAACTACAGGGTAGAAATCACCTAGACTGGATGGTATACAAACCAGCATGCTGAAAGAACTCCAAAATAAAATTGCAGATCTATTACTATAATCTGTGAACTATCATTAAAATCATCTATTGTACCTGAAGATTTTTAAGAAGGGTTCCAGGGGTGATCTGGGAAAGAACAGACTGGTGAACCTGACATCGCTGCTGGGCAAAATGGTAGAAAACATTATAGAAAACAAAATTACTGAATAAATAGATCTCATGGTTTAATGGGAAATAACTAACATGGATTTAGACAAGAGAAGTCTTGCCTCACCAAAATGCTACATGTTTTTGAAAATGTGAATAAACAAATAAATAAAGATAAGCTGGTCGATATAGCATATCTGGATTTTCAGAAGGTTTTTGACAAGGTCCCTCATAAGAGACTTTTGAGGAAATTTAAAAAGTCATGGGATAGGAAGCAGTTTCCCCTTGTGGATTGGGAAATGGTTAAAAAATAGAATACAGAGTAGGGCTAAATTGAGAATATTTCCCCATTGAGAAAATTAATAATACAGTATCCAGGGATCTGTATTAGGCCCACTGCTTTTTTAAGATATTTATAAATGACTCGGATATGGGAACAAAGGGGTATGTTTACTAAACCGTCCTAATGTGCGCCCGGCGTTAGTGTGCAGGATGCCATAAAAGGAGTGGGCGGTCCGGCCAAAACGTAGCAAGTCGCGTCACCATGCGCTAATGTGCACCGTGCACATTAGCGCCCGAGAAATGGAGCTGCGCGCGTCAGCACGTGGGAAGCATAAGCAGGCACGCTGATGTGTAAGCAGAGGAACAGAGCTGTAGTACAATGGTTAAGACACTGACTGATGGTGCAGGGGTCATGGGTTCAATCCCCCACTGTGCCCAATGAATAAGGCTGGCTGAGGCACTACCTGTTATGTGTAATATTGCATTATGAGGCATTTTAATTACTGCTGCTAGAAAACACACTCTCAAAGTGCTGTAACATAAGGTGCTGCATAAGGTACCCCAGAGGGCACATTTTAAAGTGCACTGTCTGCCAAGGCACCCTACAATGTTGCCTAAAGGGTGGCCTATAGGGCGCTATATAGGGTGCCCTATGAGGCATGGCAAGGTTACAGCACTGTTTCGGATGGCAGCACTGCACATGTTAACGTGTGGTAAGCTGAAGTAGGTGTGCTGACATACAAACAGCAACAGTAGCGTAGCATAATGGTCAAGACACAGACTGATGGTGCATGGGCCATGAGTTCAAGTCCCCAGTGTGCCCAATGACAAAGGTTTGCAGAAGTGATTTGTTTTTTCTGCTTGCAACTGTACAGCAATATGTGCTGCTGTCTAAAACATAACTGCACCCTAGTGCCATAAAGTACTGCATCTTTTACGGTGTACCAGAAGGCACATCCTAACTAACCACGTCAGTGAAGGCGTGTAATAATGTGCCCCAGAGGCCATGTTGAAAGTTTGCTAATTCCCAAGGCACCATAGTAGGCCCCCCAGAAGCTGCCTGAATCAAAGGTGTAGTGTAAGATGCCCCAAGGATGTATAGGTGAACCCAAAAATGTTGGCCAAGAGCAATAAGGTCCCCCAAGTTGAAGGGCAACAGAGGTATGTGGCAAACACACATGTAACCCAAACACTGCACAGAGCAGCAAGGAAAGACAATGCATACGTAATGGAAGGACGCAGATCCGAGCCGATAGACCAGACAAATCAGCCCCCAGCCCATGTGGCAGCTGGAAAAATGGACAAACATATCGGGGGCAGCTGTAGCTCCGCACATAGCGATGGTAATGTACCATGCAATAATGACAGTGTGTGGCAGAGGATGGGAAGATGTGTGAAGCAGAGGAGGGAGAAGTGGCAGGAAAGGTGGAATGTCAGGATGACAGTGGAGTACCAGTGCCCTGCAGAGCACACACAGGAGAGGCAACCAGGGAGAGCTGCAATGCAGCAATGTATAGGAGTTCAGGACGTGGGGTAGCAGCATGCACATCAGGGTAGGACGGCACACAGCTGGCAGACACACATGGATGGACAGAAGGATGGTCAGAACTGTGATAAGGGTACAATGTGCTTACAGTACAGAACTGCACAGATATGACTGTCACAGGAATGAAAAGTAGTTCTGCAGGACAGGCAGACAAATGAAAAAGAACAGCGAGGAATCAAACCTATGACCATTAGCACACAGGGCAATGCACAAACCCATCACCAAAGGCTGCACACAAAAATAGTGCAGGGCAGCACACAAGACGCCTGCTGGCTGTCAGGATAGGCAAACCCCCAACAGTAACCAGGATGAAATGCACATGCAGATCTGGTGTGTACAGATCAGATCACAGTCTGGAATTGGGACCTGAGCCACATAGAACTACATGCACACACACAATGAAAGGTTATGTAGTGGATACAGCATGCAAAACAGGAAAGAACCTAAACCCCAAGGGCAGCAGAGGATGCTCTGTGGAGCTGCAGCAAACCCTGGAACAAGACAGGAGACAATTGATCATGCAATCAGGTGTACCACAAACCAGCTGAACCATAGCAATACCAACCCCCCAAGCGGACTGCCATGTAAACACCATAAAGAAAGAGACATATGGAACAGCTATTATGTGATGGCTAGGCAGCACAGAGGAGACACCCTGGCATACAGCGAAGAGATGGAAGGGTGTGTGCAGAGGTGCCGAAGCTGATGGTGTCTAATGGTCATGTTAGCACAACAGAGAAGAAAAACAAAACCCCATGTGGGGATCAAACCTGCAACCTATGGTGTTAGAACACATGCCTGTAACCACTACCCCAAACAACCACAATGAGCACGTTGAGCACAATGCCAAAATAGTAACCCAAAGGGAGGGTGTGTAGGGGAACCTGTTATACACAGTGACGTTGCAAATGGCTGGCAGATACACAGCTGCCACCATACAAGGATGTGAGCACAGGTGGGCCATGTACATGAACAGGAACTCAGTAGATACAAGTGTTGGTGTGATCAAAGAGTGGAGGAGTAGCCTAGTGGTCAGACACTTGGTGTGGCAGCAAGCAACCAGAGTTACATTCCCACTAGCACCCCATGTGTCGTTCGGCAAGTCACGTAACCCTCCATTACCTTGGAAGAAAGGCCTGGCAATCCACCTCCAGTGACACTGCCAAGAAACCCTGGAGTCTCTGGGTCACAAGGAGTCAGGGCTGACTCAAAGGCACACATTGCATTGCATGTTTGTCACCATGATCAAGCAGCAAAAGAGACAAATGTATGTCAAATACATATCTTTATTTGGGTCACGCATCACAGATAGTGTAGACACTGCCATCATAATATCAAGGTGAGTGCATCACAGGTGAAAGACGGAAACACATTTAGCAGGGCAGCAACCCACATCCTCCAGAAAGGTCACTGGCGTGACCACAAATGAAGGGCAGGAGATATAATGTGCATCAGGTTCATGCTATGCACTAGGCACCAGGCCCCCACCCCCCCCACATGCTGCTGCATGCCTCAAATGTGTTACACACATATGAGTGCATGTAGACAGTAGGCGGTGCATGATGAGGACCCAACACACATCACACATCATCTGTCCCCCAAAACATATTTATCTGGCAACACAGGAGGCACACAAATGAAAACAGCTAATGTTGTCACAATGTTGTAACGTTAAAAACACATTTTGAAAGTAATGTATCACCTCCCACCTAATGCCTGATCTAGGAATCAAAGCTGCAATAATGTAACCCCAAACAATCATCAAAAGCACAATGAGGATATGCTAACAGGTAGCAGAGGCACATCAACACAAAGAGAATACAAACAAAACTACCTGCAGAAACCTGCAGAGATAACACCATGCAGGAGGTCCCCCTGCACTGGTTGTTGGGTAGACAGTGTCTGGACACATATAGCACGGTACATGGAATGCACGATTGAAGGAGGACAACGGACACCCACACTGCCACACTCCACATATAAATGGGGCAATGTGAGTGTCGTTACCGCAGGGGATAAGTAGGACTGTGCAGACATGCAATGCAAGGTTTGTACATAAATGCAGAGCGTCACGTCTGTACAGTAAACAAACACAAGAACCAGCATGTGAAGATGGAAATTAAGTGCAAACATGTTACAGTGAACCACACAGAAGCCATAGTTCCACATGCTGTGGTTCACCAACATAGTCAGTCATATGCACATGCACCATCCACATACCAACATGATACAGTGATGCCACACATGCATGTAAACACCCTTGGCGATTGCGAACATCAATCCAGGATGCTGGTGTGCATTAAAGCGTTGTTGTGACAAAACCCATATCATGTCCAGGTGGAGAGCAGGTGGACATAGACAATAGGACCGCTCCATCGTTCCTCCTATGCCACACACATGGCTGTATGCTTGTGTTGAAACAAACAGATGAGCGTATCCTGTGTGCTATGTCACACACATGGCCAAAACACAACAACAACACAACTGGGAAGGAATGTACAACATACAGTGACAATGTCAGTCCCTGCTGCACACGTGGGGATCAGTACACAGCGTCCAAAGAGAAAGCGTATCTGCAATCCAACAGGTCAGGTTAATACTGTCCTTGCAACCCTGGCCATGCATAGTCAAGTGTCACATCCCAATATGCCACAGTCCTTGAAGGTTCATGTGTGTCTCCTGCAATGAGCATGACTCCCAGCCAGAGCACGGCAGCAACAGTGTGTTGGACAAGTCTGTCATGGCCAAAGTAGCAGTCCAAGAGTAATACTGTCCATCCTAGGCATGTGTCCCGCTCGCAGAGGTCAAATATCCTATGGCACCATTTTCCAGGGAAAGTTCCATGGTGTTGTGTCCCCCAACAGGTGGGTGATGGCGACGCCAGATGCACTGTAATAGATGTGTCTGGTATGTCCTCTGCCCTGTGTCAGGAGAGGATAAATATTGTATTGGTATATGCCTTGCAACATCAGCACAAATTGCAGAGAGTCAAACCTTAGGAAATACATAAGAAAGGGATGCACAGGCAAACATGACATGATCACAACACAAAACACAATGCATATTGGTGACATCTTGAATCGGAACTGCAGACACGGGTGTCACATGGATATGGTCATGTCCATGCCCATGTCACACAGGCGTCTCACAGCTACACACACTATGTGCATCTGTTTCCGTGAACAGAGAGGCAACACGACATGTACATGAGACAAACAGTAAATCATCAACAGGTAAAGGCAGATGTCACCCCCCAAATAACAAAGGTGAAAACTACCTTGTGTGTGCATCAGGTGTATGTCATCGATCCCCTGAGTGACTCAACGGCCATACCAGGTCACAGTGAAGGGAGACAATGTCAGAAAAATGTGTAGAATCACCATGTCACGCCACTGTTGATGCATGTCCACATTATGCCGATATCTGTAATACAAAAATGCTGGTCAACAGTGGTCCGTCACAACACAAGACACAGTTCTGCTCACAGCACACAACACATGTCCACAACGTTCACAAGGTAAACAGCACTAAGGTACAGGTAGCACAGTCACCACCGCCCTCCAGGTGCACAGACCCCTCAAACCAGACGATAATGTACAATGCCTGAACACTGTATCATCACACAGCCAACCCAACAACACACACCCACACAGTATGCTAAGGTCAGCGTGCCAGCTGTAGCGTACGGCCTGTATGTGCACAAGTGGAGATTTGTAGACATAAAGGCCCAGTGAAATGCAATGATACCCTGGTGTTGGCTGATGGTACAATGTTGGGGTAGGGTGCAAGTGTACGCCACCACCCAAAAGCCAACGACCTCCACACACATGCAGCTCTGTTGGACATGTCCCAGAGACAGTATTGCAGAGGACATACTGGACACAAACACATGGGGATATGTGTGACAACAGCAAGATATGGGTTAGGGAGGTGCAAGGAAAAGAGATGAACCACAACATCTGGACAATATGACACATCACTGAGGACATATGTTCCCCCTGACTGCTGGCACAGACAATGTAGCTGTAGTTCCACCTACCCCAGACCACAGCATGTTGACTGATGTACAGTCACGTGCCAATGCACCACAGCACCAGCATCTTCACCAAGTATGTCCTGTGCATTGGGAAACACAAGGGAAACAAACATATGCCATGTTCTAGCTATGCAACACACACTGCACCTTCCTGTCCCCAGCTTTCAGACCCCACAACATCACATACAGACTGACTGTTCACTATCACACTGTCCAGATCTCTCACATGTGAGAGGCATCACTGAGGTGTCGGAGGCAAACTACAGGGGTCTGTACTCTGTCTATCCCCTCCCTCACCTCTCTGTTGTTGTACACATTGGTCAATAGAAGTGTCTGCTCCCCACCATGTTCCTGCCTCACCCCAAGGCTGAAGTCTTAGCCCTGGTCCCCCATATTGCCACCAATGCCCCCTCACCATGTGTACTGGTGTCCCAATGTCGTCTGTTACCCCACTGTCAATTGCTGTAACACACAGAAATATGCAGGGACACCTCCTGTATCCACTGTCCAAATAAATTTCCTGGTGTGTACATCTCATACCTTGAATAATATTGACAGCTGTGTGCTGATGATGTGCACAAATAGATCTCAATGTCTGCGTCATGTCTGCTAAACCACACCCCCATGTCTGTTTGTGACCTGACCATGATGGCTGCATGTCATCCCACTGTGTGACAGTGAGAATATCAAAGCATGGATAGCCTATATGTGCACCTAAAAAAAACCCTCCCATCTGAGTCTCTGTGTGTATGTGGACATAACCTCCTTCGCTAGGGTCCGCAATGTAGATGTTGTCGTGGACTGTACTCTCCTCCCCTACACACATACACAGCCTGTAGCTGAGGCATGTGGCTTATGTTGAGATAGCATCAGCTAGATATGCTGGGTCCTCCCTGAAAACACCACTAAAACACAATCCACCCACACATTCAGCTCTCAGCTCGCCTACTGTAACCCACACCTTGCTGATCTGGGCCGGATCACCTCTGTCTGTGTGTACATATGCAACACTGCACTGCATGGCTATTCTACAACAACAAAATGTAGCAATGATACTCCCCCTGGCTGGACACTGCACAGGTCCCCATCCTTCACCATATCCATGTCAGGGCTACGTGATGACCTATACATTCAGGCACACTGTGGGGTTGCATGAACACCCCTCAAGGATAGTTAATACCATCATGAAAAACTAGTACTGAGCATGTATATTGTGCTATGTATGACATGTAGCGCCATACAAAAGAAACAGACACACAGATCCAGCTGACAGGAGCATAACACCCACACAAGCAGCTCAAAATTGTACAATAAAACCATACACAGCTGGACAACTGTCCTCAAACATGGTCTGCTCTCCCACTGTGAATCCCACACCACATGCCTCCCACCGTGCTGCACCCATAGCATCAAACCAACTAACTGTGGTTGCACAGCAGCTGCTATCACAACCAGCCACCAACCAGGAATGTGACCCCAAAACCTCCCACAGGCCTAGAACCACCCACCCACATAATCCACCACCACCTGCTGTTGTGCCCTGCCCACATTGTTTGTTTCACACCCATGCCTATATGTGACGTTGGGATTGTCTGTTAAATGTCAGTGCAGTGTGGCATCCTAATGATATTGTTATAGAAACGTTAACCTCTATTACCAGCACACACATATAACAACAAATGTAGGTGGGAACATATGCATTACGTACATGAGAAGATCTCTGCAATCAACTGCCGCCTGACCGCTGTGCCCTCCCGTGTGTCACCACTGGCACGTACAGGGGGGCACCTCGGATCATCCTCCAGATCCTCATTAATCTCTGCAGGGATATTGTGCCTGAGAGCAATGTTGTGCAGGATGCAACAGGCTATGACTATCTCTGCCACAGTCTGTGGCTGATATTGTAAGGCCCCGCCTGTCCTATCCAGACACCTGAAGCGACTCTTCAACATGCCAAAGGTGCGCTCTATGACAGAACGGTTGGAGGCATGGGCCTCATTGTACCTCCGCTCTGCACATGTCCGTGGTTGATGCACAGGGGTCAGCAGCCAGGGGCGACACCCATATCCTGCATCACCTGCAGAAAGAAATGTGGCATGTTAATGCAGGAGCTCATGTTCACCCAAGTGGACACAGGTATAGACATGAAAAACAAATGCAGAACACATCCTGACAGAAACATATGACATCACAACTATGCAGCTGAGAAAAATAGACATATGACAGAAAAGGACCACATGCCTTATCTAGTCTGTCCGTCCATGGCAACAACTACAACACTCCCATTTATACCTTTAGAGATCCTCTGTGTGTGGCCCATGCGTATTGTAATGCAGTTACTGTCCTCATCTCTACCACCTCCACTGTGAGACTATACCACCGATCCACTGATCCCATGTTCAAAGGATATGTCAGCATAGCAACCACGAAAGAACGTGCTGTCAATTGAAGGAGGCTCCCTCCCAGAACATGTATGCCATGGAGGTCTGGCAAAGTCTCAAGCATATCACCTCTATTCCGCCTGTCCTCTAAGATCTACATATTAAGATCGAGCAGTCTGTCTCCATATGCTGCATACTGCTGACTACAAATCATTTCAGTAGCCGTCCTCTGCACTGTCTCCATCCTGTTCACAGCCTTTTGAAGCTGCGGTCTACAGAATTGCACACTGTACCCCACATGAGTTTGCACCAATGACATATACAGAGGCAGTGTCCCTTCCTGTGTATCTGCTACCAATACCTCTCTGTATGCACCCAAGCAGCCCCCTAGCTTTTGCCGTCACCTTTCCAAACTGGTCATCTACATTAGGGTCGGCAGACACAACCACTCCTAGGTCCCGCTTGTCTACAGTGGCCAAAGGTACTGCACCCCCTATACTATCTTGCTCCCCTGGTTTGCCACAGCCCAAATGCGTGACCTTACATATGCAAACATGAACTCCCAGCTGCAAAGGTCGAGAACATTCATCAAGCTTAGCTAGACCCCTCCTCATGTTATCTAGTGCTTCCTGGGTGTCTACTCCAGTACAGATTGAGTGTGTGAACCTAAGACACACAAGACAAGGGTTAGTTGTATGGATTGTCAATAACATAAATGGTAAATAACATACAAATGCTAGCAGACAATTAACCAGCATCACAGGTGGATGTGAAGGGCACCAACCCCCCCCCCCCCAACATCACATGTGGGCAGATGGCACACACACACAAAAGGAGGGATCCAACACCAGGACAGACATTTGCACACGTGCGTAGTCACATGAACACCATGTGCATGTTATAATCTGGAAATACCCACCCAGCAATATACAGTCCTCATACCAGCCTGCCTCAAATTGTCTGAATAGTGCCGAGTGATGCAGGATATAGGAGTCATGGGTGGACCCTGCAAACCTAGGGACCACATTCAGAATATGCAGATTTGCATCACATACAACCTGAACATTCAGGGAATGATAATGTTTGCAGTTGCGGAACACTACCTCCCTGTCTCTAGGCGGGACCAGGGCAACATGTGTGCAATCAATAGCTCCTATCACGTGTGGTATCCCGGCTAACACCTCAAAGGCCTGGTTCAGGGCCCACCACTGTTGCCCAGTGTGGGGAATGGCAATATAGTTCCTCACTCAGCTGACCATGGCACGCAGTACTTGGTGGAGACAGCGTGAGAAGGTGGGGCGGCTCATGCCACCCACTGCGGCCACAGATGACTGGAAACAGCCAGAGGCAAAGAAATGTAAGGCAGCAAGGAGCTTGACTAAACCTGGTATGGCATGGGACCGATCAGTCAGGGGCTCGAGGTCAGGTCTTAGATCCTCATAGAGCTCCCTAATACCTCCTGTGCTCAGTCGGTAGAGGGAGATGACCTGGTCCTCACGCATGCCCTGGAGCTGGGCCCTGGGCCTGTAGAGGCGAGGCTGCCGAGCCTGCACCTCAGCATGCCTCCTGTGCCGTGCACGCACAGCACCTGCCTGGCCTGCCCCCACAGCTGCAGGTCTGATTTGCAGCGGGACTACACCCATGCCCTGTGCCTCAGCCCCATAGACACCATCTCCCCTGTCCGGCAACTGCAGCAGCTGCCCACCTCCCAGTGCAGCTGCGGAAAAAAAAAACACACCATAAACTCCACCCGTCCGGCTCCCCTAACACAGTCAAACACACACACGAACTTCCCTAGCCAGGGCACACACCTTACAAACCACACACAACCACACAACCACACACACACACAATACACCCAACACCAATCACAATCCCAGCCACACTCCACAATACACCTGCTTTGACTCTCTCCGTTCCTCACTGCCAACACACACCTTCTCTCCCTCGCCTACGAAACACCCCTGAACATGGACCAGGTGTGCAGGCTGATTTATAGGTTTTTTTACGTTGCGCCCGTTGCACATGCGCAGTTGTGCGAGCGTGGTGCGTGTGTGCGCTGCGCATGTGCAACTCACTGCGCATGGGCGTTTGGATGTGTGCGCCGCGCATCTGCAACTCGGTGTGTATGGGGGTTTGGATGCGCATCCACACCGGTAAGAGAAAGTGGATACCGGTGCCTGCCCCACAAAGGAGGAGGGCTATAAGGTTCAATGCACAGGAGAACCACATCCTGCTGTCCTGTGTACTTGAAAACTATGAGGTCCTGTATGGGCGGCTCAGTAGTCGCACAACTGTGGCCAAACGAACAGAGCTGTGGGAGGAGGTATGGGTGGCAGTTGCCGAGGCAGGGGGCCCACACAGGGAGATCGACAGCCTCAGAAAGAGGTTTAATGATATAAAAAGAGGTGTGAGGCAACACATGGCTGCAGAGCGGCAACATGCGATGGGCACTGGTGGGGGTGGCCCCTTTACCCCAGCCCTCATGGCCCTGGAACAGGAGCTGGCCGAACGTTTAGGGCCAATTTACCTGTTTGGTCTGCCAGAGGCCCTGGACACCACACATCCTCAGGCAGGTATGTATGCTATGTACACCTTTAAGCTCTCAGGCCATGCCTGCAATCCCCATTGTGTAGACATCAGCCATCTGCAACCATCCTCCCATACTTGTCTCTCGAGCCCCACCATGTACCTATCCCGGGGGCACATGGGTGTGCTGTACCCCTGCACACCCTGTTTGGTTGCCATGTTCCTGGCCCCATTCCACATGTGGCCCTCATCCCATCCCTCTCCCCATCTGCCCCAAACATGTCCCCACACACCTGCTACTACCCTACCCTCACACCTGTTATTGCCATCCCCTGTAGCATTGTGAGGGCCTTTGATCAGGGCATGTTTGTTTGACATACTATCTGCACAGTGCTGCATGTGCTTGGCAGTGGCCAACAGGTGCTGAATAGTCATAGTCCGCTGCGTAGTGGGTATTTTATGCAGAACACATGCAGGCCCCCCCCCCCCATCATTTGTGTGGTGGCTGTAGTACACACGTATAGATAGGTGGAGTGTCTAAACATATGTGTGCTGTCTCTGGCTTTTCACAATGCAGGTGACTACAGTATCATGGGTGCTCATGAGGAGGAGGAAGGGGACGAGGAGGAGGAGGAGGAAGTGGCCGGGCCTCAGGTTGTGGAGGAGCCCGAGGCTGCAGTCTCTGGGGGCAGCACAAGTGGGTGTGAGGACATGAATGGAGACTATGAGGTGCCTGGGCCACAGGAGCCACCCATCAACAGCAGGGCGACAGTGGGGGATGCAGCCAGCATCTCACAGGCTGGTGTGAGTCCTGGAGTGGAGGCCAACCAACGCCTCATGCAGGCACCTGGATTGTCAGGGGCACATCCCACAGGCATGGATACCATGCAGGCAGAGCTGAGGACCTACACTGCATCAGCACGGCACGATGCTGAAGGTGGGTAACAACATACTGTCACAACCACAACGCCCAAACCACTAGTCTCTAGTTGGTGTGGGCGTGGTGGTTGTGGCAACATTCCTTCCTCAGCTGTTATATGCATGGTTCAAGTAGAAGGGATGTATTTGAGTGAACACAAGGGTATGGCTTATGACAGATATTGTTTATGTTACACACACCAGAACAGCCCAGGGTCAGGTACCATCTACAGATGCAGACATATGAGGAATGTTGCGTAAAGTCCAGAACGTTGTCAGCCAAACAAACACAACGCAATCATTGCCCTTGAAACAGTCAGCCACATGGCAGACGCCCAGCCTTCTCACAGAGAACAGGATGCCACCTATCCTATAGTCATTGGACAATCAGAGCATAAAAAACAGAAACCTAAGCATCTTATGTCAATTAACGTCACTCAGCCTCCATTCCCTCAAGTCTGAAGCTCCAGGTGAAAACAAACCTAGGATATTAAATTAGCAGTCAAAATGTGTCAAAACACTCATATACCAGGATTTGCAGAGATGACAGGATCAAAGCACATATGTCTATGGCAGCCAATTAGATGTCTGCCTGTGCAGAGGGTAAACACAACTGCCAAAACAGCAAGAATCATAGCATTGCGCACAACCATATGTTGCAGTAACGTCCCCTCTCAAACCACACAGGAATGTACCTCCTCACTGCTTATGCTCTAAAGATGGTTTTGGGAGAGGAACAGGTCCTTCAAGGCTGCCTGTACGTCAACACCTCAGATCGACAGCTGGGCATACAGACAAAGCCATCAACATGTCCCCTTCCTGTAGCTCTGACACTGAGTCCCCCAATTGCATTGGTTTGGGACTCACCCACTCGATCACACAGGTCAGATAACAACCTCTGTGGTGTTCTGAAAGACTGGCCACCTCCCAGCTGCCACCCTTGTTGCCAACCTGAATAAGGGAAATCACCTCCCCAGCTCTGGGTATCGCAGCCCTTCCCCAGGGGTTAGCACCTGCTGTGGATTCCTCAGCATTACATTGCCCGTGCTTTTCTGGAGTCTGTCCACCTCTGCTGCATCCTCTGTTGCTCCCCCTGCTCCATCCAAACCCTCCATACGTTTACCAAGGTGTATACACTGGTATACAACCCCATCTCTTTCTTCCCAAGGTGTTTGTAAACCCCTATGCCGTCAGAAACGTGATGCAGCAGTGCACTTGCGCAAGTAAGGGTTGATATCCTTGTGCTGCCACTCCCTCCCTCTGACTCTATAGCACATCTCCTGTAACCTGTCCCAGCTGCGTTTATCCCACCTTTGAAAGGTGGTCCTGCCCTTCTGAACCTGCACACCTCACAGAGGCCCCGTGATCAGGGTGACTCCCCTATGCTGTTCACCTACCCCATGATCAGATTGGCAGACTTTGTCACAATACACACTGATCCCGATGGGTGTCGGGGCGACATCCACATGTTGTATGGCAACATATGTGATTGTGGATGATGTGGATGGTCAGGTGCCACTGTCACAACCCCACACCCGGCCAGGGCACAGAGGTTTGGGGCTGCCATAATGTTCTGTAAGCAGAAGGTGAGAGAAACCCTGTTGCCTCCCGGTAGGCCAGCTGGGAGTGATAGTTCCCCTGCCCAGTGACACAGAATAGTTGTGAGTTGAGTGGTAAGGCAAAATGATCAGATGTGTATCATGCAAAACCAAAAAGGTCAGTGTAGAGCAAGACAGGACACTATGCAGGTGTTTGCTGGAGGGTATGTACAGAAATGAACGTTACTGCATTGTCACACTCTTTGCACCACAAATGTGCAGCATGTATCATGGGTAGGAAACAGAGCAAAACAAAGCAGCTTTGTCTCTCCAAAGAAAAACACCTGCTCTATTTTCTGCTCTCACCCATCTATTTTCTACAAGTTTAGCAAAGGGACTCTATACGATCTGCCAAGCAGAGCGTGCAATCCATAGGACCTCTCCTGGGGCACTCTCATTAACGTCCAATTTCATGTCTGCAAACTCATGGCCACCTGAGTGTGGCGGCAAACTGTTATAACAGGGTGTAAGGGACCCTCCCTCTAAGAGGTTGGGTGTTTCCCCTGGACACAGGTCTACACGGTAAGGTTTAGAAAACCCTGTGTCTGTGGAGACCCCTCTCTGGCTTTCAGCTAACCCTCTCCAGCTGTCCTGACATGCCTTCTGATTCTCTGGTTGCAGTCCCTGTCTGGAGCACTGCCCTGGAACTCTGTTCCAGGTTGAGCATATATAACACCGTGCCCTAGTGCTGGTTTCCCACCTGTGCAGACTCTGAGGTCCGTGTATCCGGCAATGGGGTCTGAGGGTTTCCCTGTTCTCTCCCTCTAAGCAGGTGTCTATCAATGTTCTCTCCCTCTAAGCAGGTGTCTATCAACAGTTTGTAACCTCCCTCCATCTGCTCTGCTGGCTGCAATTCCACAAATGCAGCTAGGTCCCTTATGTGGTCCCCAACTCGCTGAAGTCTCTGAGACTCTCCAACCATGTCTCATCCCCTCTGGAGCTCATGTCCATCTCACAGAAGCTGCTCCTGTCATCCCCTCTGGAGCCCCTATCTGTATTTGATATGTCTGTTCCCTGAGGCCTGGCTATGCCTCCCTGAGCAGGTGTGAGTAATCAGGATTCAAGCTTGCTACCATGTTAGTGCTTGGGTGTGTCAGCTCAGCTTCTGTCTCCCTCTGCTTGCCTCTCTCATGCACACACTGGGACGTGGGTGCTGGCTGACTGTCAGTCTCTCAAAAGGTACAATCATCTCTTCTCTCTATCTCCATAGGCTCTGTATGGGCCTCTACATCACACCATGTGCCATCTGTGTACCACCCTCCCGTGGTGTGTTTTTGCCAGTGTACAGCATGTGTGTGTGGCTCCAACACAAACATACTGTGCATGGCCATAACCCCAGGTGATCAGACAACGGCACCCATGGGAACCACTGTCACGGGCCCCCCAGACACCCTAGCCTATCGGCAGCCCGCCATGCGTATTGTAATGCATCACAGTCTGCCAACATGATCTGCAATGTGCCCCAGCATTGCATTGAGGTATAGGACACATATATGGATAGGCCTATGTGTGCAATTACCCCTCACACTCCCTGTCCCCCCGAGACAACCAGTGTGCATAGCAGACATCACCAGATCTACCTGCCAAAGTGACATATTGTGGGCTATGTGGGTCACATGGGCCCTCGTCAGGACACTGTCCAGGCATGCGATTGGCTCATGGGACACACATGTCTAACCCTGGCCATGCATTTGCATGTGTGGCAAGCAGGAGTGTCCTGCATACTGTCATACTCCGCCCCCTGCCCTAGGCTTGGAGGGCTGGGGTAGCCAGTAGTACTTTCTATTGATTGGTCCATCAAAAACCCTCCCCTTGCAATGCATGCTGGGAAATGTAGTCTTCCCTCTGAAAACAAATAGTCATGGAGCCAGAGTTACAGGCAAGGATGTGACAAGGTTTATTCCACCACCCAACGCAAACGTACAAAATCAGTGTACCGGTATAACTATCCAGCAGTGCCTAAGACGGTTCTGTACACAAGTGTGCTGGCAGAGGTTACATTCATTCAATCCAAATGCAGCTGTTTGCCACGTATACAGAAGAACAACCAAACATGGCAGCATCCTTTAGCAAAGCAAAGATATTTGGTTATTTGGGTATCACTCAGCTTATCTCACTCAGCTTCGCAGAGGCTTCCCATACTATCTGCAAAGCACAACGTATAATACATAGGTTGATCAGTCTCAGAGGACGCACTCCCCTTACAGTACACCTGCATTACTGCAGTTACCTGTGCTGAACTGCCCTGCTGCACACGACTGGCAAATGCCTCAGGGTGATTTCCACCTCAAACCCCCTGTGGGTCGTCTACACTCAGTACTAGTGAATAGGGATAGGCAGTACCTGGCCCGGAAAACACCCCTCTCTGAAGTTGTGCGGCTATCTCATGCCAGCTCTGAGGACACAGTCCCCTGCTGTATAGTCTACGTTACTCCCTGGAGCTCTGCCACGGATCTCCAATCAAGGCTGTGTCCTGCAGACCTTTGCACTGGGTCGTGGGCACCCACCTCTGGACTCCCTGAAGCTGGTTCCATCAGTGCTTGGGTTTGATGGTTGCCATGCTCATCCTCCCTGTGCACCCCAGACCACCTTTGTGTCCCCTCCCACTCTGCCTCACTTGTTTCAGTCCCTTTCCCCCACGAGGCTTCCTAACTCCAGTTACTGTGTTCCCTCCAATGTGCCCCCTCTTGGGCTGGTTCTCCTTGACCCTCCTCTGATCGCCACTGCTGCTCTCTAGCCGTGGTTGCTATCCCTGGTTCCTGCTCAACCTCCCGTACTGTCTAGACATGTGTTTGTTATCGGTCGCCAAGCCTGTTGCTACGTCTGCAAGACGTGGGTGTGTCATCGCAGCTTGTGGATCTCTGTGTTTGCTTTCCTCTGAGAATTGCTGGACCGTGTGCTGTGCAGGGCTGTGACCTTTCCTAATGTTTGAATAATGCCTTTCACCTCTATCCACGTGTCTACTAGAGTCTGCCCTATCACAATAATGATCTGGTGGGATATGCGTGACATGTGTCTGTGTGACGGTAGATTACTGGAGAGGTATCTCACATAACAACCTGTGACCCATCCACAGGCACTCGGCAGGCACTCCAGAACAACTACAGGGCGATGGGGGAGAATACAAGTGAGCTGAGGCTGCTCCGGGAGGAGATTTGTTCGGGGCCGTTCACCCGCATTGCTGACGCCCTGGAGGGCATCCTGGCCCTGATGCATCAGGCAGCACCAGCACAAGCACCAGAGGCACCAGGAGAGGGTGCAGCACTATGGGGGAGTTGGCCCGTGGGAGGCATGGCCGGCCACGCAGGAGGTGACTATGTGCTCAATAAACAGCTGTGACCCACTACATGCAACGTGTGTTTCCAATGTGTGTCTCTGTGGTCCCCTATGTAGTGTGCAAACGCATGTCGTGTCCCTGACCATATGACCTGCACCCAGGCCCCTCGCTGGTGGGGTGTCTGCACTGCCAGGTGTTACTGCACAGATGCCATCACATGCCGTGTGTGCAATGTACAGTGTGTGGTCACTGCCCCTGGGCTGCAGCGTGGCGGTTTTATACATCCACCCGGGTTGCAACAGGGGGAATGTCCTGAGGTCACATGTTCAGTGTTGTGATCCATCACCATTTCCCTCCCCTCATACCCCCAACATTGGACGCATATGTGTGACTATTGCCCCTGCCTGCAACACTGCTTACGTGCCTGCCCCCCCCCCCCCATAGGCATGCATGTGGCACAGTCAGACATGGGTGGTTTGCGTAGGTCGGCTGCTGCTTCCCACAAACGCATTTGGTTACACTACGCCCATCCCTGTGACATGGATTTTCCCGGGACGCCCTCTACATTGCAACATCTCATGCGCCACCCTGGACTCACACCCCTACACACATGGTCAGCCCCCACGACTGCATGTGGAGCCAGTCCACGTATGATACCCATGTCTTCCTTTACTGCACATACCTGTCCACACATATATCCCATGCTTGCATCCATAGTGAGTCGGTAAGGGAAACACGTGACTATTGTGTCTTGAAACAAAAACAACAGTTTACTGTCAACCAACAGAACAACTTGTAACATGGCAACCCATCCCCTGCCGCATGTCCATTGATGGAAACACAGGACAGCACAGGGCACATGTGTGGACGTCACAGGTGCCATCACTCACTCCTGTGACGCCCTTCAGGGGATGGCCATCGACAGGGCAGCCGCTCCACCTCGTCGGCCACCCCGCTGAACAGCTGTCGTCAGCCACTGGCAGGTGTGCAACAGAAGATGGAGGGTGCGCTCCATGCCATCCAGTGTCACAGACACGTCATGCACAGACATGCCACCACACACACAACATAGTGCCAGGGGTCTGTGTGGTGGCATGTGCATGTGACGTGTGTGTGGCCCTGGATGGCGTATCCACACACCCCCCCCATCTTGTGCAGACACCTGCAGTGGCTGGCAGGAACCCACAGTGCCCTGTGCTGCCCTGTGTTCCCCACCACCCTCCCCCCATGCACCCCCTCCGCCCCCCCTGCCACCTCCCACCCACCCTCCACACCATCGTCCATCCCTCCCCCCACCCCCACATCAGCCGCACCCTCCCCCTCCCCTGCCACCCCTTCCCCCACAGCCACCATGGCCCCATCATCCCCCTCCACGGGGGAGAACTCTGCCGCCTCCTCCTCGCCTCACCCTCCAGCTCCTCTTCGGGGTCCTCCACCACCACCACCTCCACCTCCCTCACATGCTGGGTAGGGGGGGCGCCTCAGGGCATAGGCGGACGTGGCTGGATCCTCACCGTTGTGATCGCCCTCTGTGGAAGATGACAGTCATTGGCACACTATCGTGTGTCACATAACACATGTACATATGCAGCCACCACACAGGCTTGTGGGCCAATGTGACCTTTGTACCTGGGCAGCAGGCTCGGCAATACTCACCATCACAGTGGGACTCCGCACCCCTCTGGAAGCGGGCAAGGTACTCAGGGTGGTGCTGATGCAGCTCCGCCTTCTTCCTCAGATCCTCTACCTGGGGATATGCAAACAATGGGTGTGGTCATCAGTGACCGATTATCTCTGGTGGGTGGCCAACATAAACATACATCTGTGGGGGCGCATCTTGCTGCTCCTGCTCCACTGCTGTGTGTGGCATGTACAGCATAGTTACCCACCTGTAACAGGTGATCTCTGGGAACTGCGGGAATAGGTCTGCACATGTGTGTAGCGGCAGTACTAACGGAGCCTGTGCGGGAAACACCCCACACCATCCAATAGGAAAGCATTTAGCAGCATCGCACAGCGCCTGCGTGCTGCCCTCCCCCATTTCACAAATGCCTCTCTCCACTTGAGTGTAAAGCTGAGGCAAACAGAGAGAGAGAGAGAGAGAGACACACAGGGAAGGGGAGATAGAGAGAGACATCTCCTAGGGGAGATAGCTTGGGTGTGAAGACCTATCACTGCTGTTCCGGGACATCAACTGGTACAGGTGGGTAACTATGCGATCCCCAGAAACAAGCAGGAATTAGTCCTCACATGTGAGTAACCCCCAGTTGTAGATGCCAGGGAAGGGTCCCCAGAGTGGTGGGGCCCTGTGGAGGGGTGCCACTACCTCCCATGGATCTATGGCAACCCTTATGGGAGGCGGGTTGGAGTTGGGTACATATGGGAGAGGTGTTGGAGAGCAGCCCTGAACAAACATAGCATCCCTGCGGGAGCCTCTATCTGAGCAGTAATGGGCCATGAAGGTGTGAACCGAGGACAAGGTAGCTGCTTGTCAGATGTCGTTCACACAGGCGGACTGGAGGTGAGCCCTAGAGGCTGCCATGGCTCTCACATTGTGAGCGTGACATGGGCCTACAGTGAAAGTTGTTTGCCATGATAGATGAAAGTAAGACAGTTAGCAATCCAGTAGGATAGAGCTCTTTGGGAAACTGCTGTACCCACATGGGAAGGATCAGAGTGTAGGGATAGCTGAGAAGACCTTCTGTGTTGCTGGGTCCCCTGCAGATAGAAAGCCAGATCTCTTCTACATTCCACAGTATAATGATTCATCTCTGCATCTGGGGCATGAGGCTATGGGACGAATACAGGTAGATGTACCTGTTTGTTCAAATGAAGGTATGAAACCACCTTAGGCATGACGTGTGGATGTGTCCATAGGACGACCTTATCATGGTGAAACTTTGTGTATGGTGGATCAGCCACTAGAGCTTGCAATTCACTGATACGCCTTGCTGATGTGATTGCAATAATGAATAGTAACGTCCAGGTCAGAAACATTATGGACGTAGTGGCTAAGGGCTCAAAAGGCGGCAGCATAAGCTGGCCTACAACCAGATTGCAACCCCATGCCACTGGAGGTGGTTTCAGGGGAGGTGTCGTTAGAGGCAAGGCCTTCCACACTTCAGGGTTTGAGCGGATGGGAGGAAATGGTTTGTCCATTGATGAGGGGAGATGATGCAAGCAATGGCACCTCAATGGGCTCTGACAGACTTAAGTTGGAGACCAGTGTTTGATAGGTAACGGAGGTAACCCACCAATGCTTCTCTAGGGATGGCACGAGGGTTGATGCCCTTTTGTGGACACCAACTGGAGACTCTCTTCCACTTAAACACATGAGAACACCATGTGGAAGGTTTCCTGAAAGCATAAAGAACATCTCACACTTCCTGGGGGGGCCAAAACCTTTCAGCCTTCTGTAGCCAGGCTCTGGGGTGTAAAGACTGGGGGTGTGGATGCCATAGTGTCCCCTCCTCCTGCGACAGTAGGTCTGTGGGCAGACCAAATGTCCAGGTGTGGAACCTGGGACAGATGTGGATGCAGAGGGTTACCACACCTGGTGTTGCCAGCGTGGGGCTATGAGGATCAGGTTGCCTCTGTCCCCCTGGGCTTGCATAGGGTCTTGGCAATCAAGGGAATGGCAGTAGAGGCATATAGGAATTCATGCCCCAGGTGGGGAGAAAGCATCCCCTCACTTGGCAGCCGTGAGCCGGAATCGGTGGACAGAACCGTGTATGTGTGGCAGTTGACAGACTTGCAAAGCGGTCTATATCTGAAGTTCCCTAGAGTTGAAATAGTCTGGAGAGGTGGTCCATGTGTAGGACCATTTGTGCGGAAGCAGAACACTACTGAGTCTGTCTGGCCAATATCTCCCGATTGCCAGGGAGAAAGACCGCCAGAGATGGGTCTGATGCTCTCTGACAAATGCCCACAGTTGAAGAGCTTCGTTGCAAAAGGACAGAGAGCTTGATCCTCCTTGTTTGTCCACCTAGGACATGGCTACCTGATTGTCTGTGTGAACTAGTATTCTGTTGCCCTGTCCAAGGGTGATGGAATACCTGAGGGGACAGGCGCATTGCTCAGAGCTCCAAAGAATTTATGCTGAAATGAATCCCCGGGACCTCCAGGTGGCTGGGGGGGAGGTGTCCAGTAGATGAGCACCCCACTCCACTTTGGCAGCATCTGTTGTTAAGGTGATCAGAGGTGGGGGTTGCAGGACAGGTGGCCCCTCCCAACCGGTTTGGTGCTGAACGCCAGGGACTGGGTAAGGCGGTCTGAGATCACTCTCAGATCTGAGAGACAGCCTGTTGCATGAGTCCACTGGGGGAGGCGGGACCATTGGGCTGCTCTCCTGTGGAGACGTGCGTAGGGGACCACATGCACCATAGATGCCATGTGCCCCAGCAGCTGGAGCATCTCTCGGGCCGAGAGGTGAGTTGTTTGTAGTGCTGAAGATACCAGTTGCACAATGCAAGGACAGCAAGGCTGCAGCAGATAGGTCGTTGCCAGTCTGCTATCTGGCTTGCTCCTCTGAACTCCAGCGATTGCGTGGGAGTCAGAAAGTATTCCGGAGATCTCTGAGACAGCCTAGATATTGGCGTACACGCAGTGTGTAAGAGGGAGAGAAGCCTGGGCTTCTGTCTGTGACTCTGTCCGGATGGGCCACTCGTTCAGGTAGGGGTGGACACATTTTCCCCTGGTACGGAGGAAAGCAGCTCCCACAGCCATGCACCTTGTGCATACTCTGGGTGCTGAGGCAAGGCCGAAGGAAAGACCTTTGCAGTGATAGTGCCTTCCTTGATAGCGGAACCAAAGGAACTTATGGGGTGATTGGTGGCTGTGAACATGGGTGTAAGCATCCTTGTTACCTGGGGAACAAAGCCAGTCCTGGCTGTGGAGGTAAGGTAGTAAGGTTCCTAGTTAAATCATTTTGGATTTCTCTCTGAAACATAACTGTCCAGTTCTCTGGGATCTCAATGGGTCAGTGTGACCTCCTGTTGTCTTTGTTATGAAGAAAATAGGGGGAGTAGAGCCCGGAACCATGTTGAAGATGAGTTACCTCTTGTATTCCTCCTGAACTAAGGATACGATTTTACCTCTGGATTCAGTTGGGGTGCGGTTTGTGAGAACTGACCCTTTCCTTGAATATTGTAGGAAGAGAGGCAGTCTTTGGGAATGAAGCTCGTGTACCACCTTCTATGATGGACAGAGACCAGAGGTCTTATGTTCTGTCCCTCCATCCGTGGAATGAGGTGACATAAACTGTTCCGGCGGATTAGTTTTTGACGTTTGTTTTCCGTGGATGGCCATGGAGGGCATATACTCTATCAGGGACTCAAAGGAACCCTGTGGGGGCTGCCGCTACTGGGTCTTCTGCGGCTGGGTAGCTCTCAGCTTTCTTGGCCTTAGTAGATGTTTGACCCTTGCTATCAGCTTAGCCTGGAAGGTGGTCCATGCTGAGTCATAGGACTGATGTATCCATTTTTTTGGACAGGGGACGGCTCTTTGACAACGTTCTTCTTTGCAGGATCTAGGATCTCTGACAGCCCTGGTCAAAGTTGACTTGTCAGCATCCAATTCTTTGGATGTTTGCTGCCACTTTGTCCCTGACAGGTTTCCAACCAGTTACAGGGGCTGTTGCCAGGTTTTATCCGTAACCAGTGTTCCAGGTACTGATAGGCATTTCAGCCCAGGCAAGTGTCCCTTGACACAAAGGCATTGGCGGAGACTCCTGCCTATGCCCTCAAAACAGTCCAATGCTACCCTGCTGACAACTTTAGAACTTGTTTCTGGGCATGCTTGAAAGGGGATATAAGTACTCCTGTCCTCTGTCCATCTGGGAGAGGCGGACCTCTTAGCAGTTCTAGATCTCCTGCGACCTCCGTCAAGAACATTCCCATGTAAACAGGAGTATCGGAACCTATCCTGCTTGACAGCATGGATGCTATGGCAAGAGCATGGCAATTCCAAAGCATCTAAGGTCTTACACACCTACCAGGAGGGTTTGAGGCATTGTCGTCTGTTGACATTAAATTCTCATTCATAGAAACAGACTCCACCATAAATGGAGGGCTGAGGGAGCTACTGTTGTTTTGAGGACCAGGGGACGGAGGGCCCCAGGTACATAGTAAATACAGACTAGTGGGAATATGGGGGAGGTGGTGAGAGGTGTCTCCCATCTTTTCAGGAGACGGGGATCCAGGTACGATCTGATGTATTGGCAAGGAGGCTTTGCCTCCTTGGGAGCCTTGGGGATATTGTTTGAATTACGCTAGTTCCTGTGGCCTGTGCTCAGATTCATTTGCCACTGAAATGGAAGCGGACCTTGACTAACATGTCTGAGGAAATCCTGGAGGGACCATTAGTCCTCAGGTGAGGACAATCTCCTCTTGGGAGCGCAGCGGCCCCTCCTGGATGAGGTACATTAGTACCCTTTTGAGCGACTGTCACAGTCACCAGGGACCCTCCTCTAAATGATTTGGTCTTCTCTTCCTCACAGGGGTGCTCAGGTGTAGTGCGGTTTGGTACCGATTGCGTGGGATACCCCAGGAGTTGACCTGCCTACCGGTGTGTCGGAACAATGGCAACCACTCAGCACTAATCGGTGCAATTGCCCATGCCGGGGACCCCAATCTGTGTGGATACCGGTACGCAATGTGCGGGGTCTGGGGTTGGTGGGAACGAGGGCTTTGATGCCACAAGGATATCCGCCAGACTGCGTTTGCTGGCCAGGATCCTCTGGTCCCAGTGACACTGCCTATTGCCTGCTGTATCGGTAACCCCGGCCAAAGCTAGTAACCCCGACCGCAATGGCCCAAGGAGGTTCAGAAAAATGAGGTTGCGGCCTCCAGAACTTGCTGTAGCCCCAAAGTGGCTTTGGAGGCCGGGGAATCCCACCAGGGCTGTTGTGGACAGAGTGCGTTCCTCTGTGGCAATGCCGGGGCATCCCGATGTTTGGAGGGGGATGTACCCTTTGAGGAACAGTCAGATTTCTGTTTGGTTACCATGAGATCAACGGGAGGAAGGGAAGCTCCCCTGCACGGCACATTGGATGCCCACTGCGGCCACGTCGGAGGGTGAGGAGGGTTACTGAGCTTGGCTGGCTCTGTTCTGCCGATCACTCTTGGATAACATCCCACAGGCCCAAACTATTCAGACATGGGAGTGAGGTGGGCCCTAAGCATTCGAGACACCAAGCATGGTTGTCAGTTATAGAGGAGGTAACCGGCACAATTTTTGAGCATGTCTTCAAACCCAAGGAGTGCTTTTCCATGATGGAGGTGGGATTAGGGGCCTATGCACCAAACCGAGGAGAGACCTACAAAGGAGGTTTTTCCACTCTTCCTCTGTAGTTTGTTTGTGTGAGGTAAACACAACTTTTAGAGAAGGGAATTAAAAAACCACCTGTTTTACCGGTAAGGAAAACGCAGGCAAGACGCTGCCCCTGAGGGGGGGGGGGGGAGTGTGGCAATAGCATAGATTGTTCTGCGCAGACAGGATGATGACCTGCTGGCTCTGTGGAACATGATGATCTGGTAGAGCTATTCATTTGGGAAAGGCCTCAGGGCAGGCACGCATGTAGCTGTGGGATTCCTCCCCCATATGCTTTCCTATTGGACGCTGGGGAGCGGTCCCACTCAGGCTGCGACGTGCAGACAATACCCACATGTGACAACTAATTCCTGCTTGTTCCTGGGCAATTACACTGTTCCCCAGTGCCCCCTGCATGCGTAGCTGTGGGTCTGGGAGTGTGTGCAGTGACACTCATGTGCAGTGGGCGTCGGCTCCCTGAAACCCACCATTCCATTCCCCTGGGGCACCCTTGCATGACAGGGCAATATACCACGTTTGGGTTGGCAATGATGGGTTCAAGGGTACCCCCCTAACCCTGTGTATGTGGTCTGTGGCAAACATTTGTGTTATCATGATCTACACAGGTCATCCAAACCAACCCCACTGGCAACATGATATCCCAACACACATGGGTGATTTGTACATACAGGGGACGGTGGGGTGGCTGGCCCTATGCACCTTACCAGGGGCCTCTTCCATGACATTTGGCGTTACCAAGGCCCTGGATAGCAATGCTTGACCCACTACAAGCATTGTGTAACCTGTCTATCTTGGGGATACTGGTAGATACGTTCCGCTGACCTAGATTGGCCACTGTTGCAAAAGGGCCATACTGGTCTTGATGGACTTGCCGTCTGTCCCATTCTGGCCTATCTGATGTTATTATGTTCCTATGACCTGCGGCCTTGTATGGTTAGGGCAGGTGTGCATGCAAACACCAGGGGCAGGGGCCAGTGCACGGGTATAGGCTATTGGCAACTAGCGTATGTCTGGTTTTCAGGCTGTGGTGTGCAACCCCAACAGGTGCATCTATCCTTCCAACAGCATCGGTAATGTTCATCTGCCAACATGGGTGGGCTTCCTGGTGGGGTGCGGCAGATGTGTGACCTGACTCAGCATACATTTCTAGGGACATGTCTTAGTTACAGGCCTTCATAATCTGATCTCATAGCT